>JBBCBC010000033.1:9036591-9642383 GCA_037126765.1 Stenogyne calaminthoides
GAATCATCATCAAACAATTTCATTTGTTTGAGAAACTTGATCTGCAAAAAACTTGTCAAAGTATAATGTATAACATATCAGAGCATATGACATATCAGAGCATATGACATATCAGAGCATATGACATATCAGAGCATCTGTGTATTACATTGAAACTCATCAGAGCAAGATGTAAGAACATATCAGAGCAAAAGGAACAATGGCACAAGTACAACATGTATCAACTTATACTGCAGTAAAGTAGAACATATATTCTTGAACATATTTCCACCAATCATCAAGGTTAGATTATCAGAGCAATGAAAACAAGGATATCAGAGCTAAGAGACATCTTAACCTAAAAAACATCATAATATCAACATCAGACCATGCTAATCATCGATATTCAAAATAACAGAATATCAGAGCAATTCATAATACTCAAAAAATAAACAAGTAAACCTATCAACTATTTGTCCAATAATTACATACCAATATGAACAGAGTTTTAGGAAATAAACTTGTAAAAATAAGATCAATGAATATGAAGGATAAACAAGAGAGAGTGGAGGTGATGAACTGATACATCAGCTGCAGCATCAATCAAGGCATTCACATGCTCCCCCTCACTTTGTTCTCAGCTCCCCCATTCTTCATGATCTAAAAACTGACTCCCCCATTCAACCATCATGGGAGATTACCATAGACTTCCTCTATGATATCATTAATGTCAGCATCATTATCATCACCAGTTTGTTCATCGCCAAAATTGCTTCCTGCAACAAGGGGATCTCGCTCATTCTCTTCATGCACATCACTTGGAACAACAAGAGGGACATCAAAGAAGAACCGGGGAGCATGGTGTTACTCCTCGATGGAAGCGTAAAGCAACCTTTCCCAAAAACTCTTCATAACATTCAGCTCAGCAATCTGATCCTGCAAATTTTCAATTTTGTCAAGTATGAAAATCGCGGAATGGTTCTGAGACTTAGCGGAGAATTTCTCAAGTCAAGGTCACCATCGGTGTTGCCGGATTTGGTGCAACATCCGGATTTTGAAGCAGCCGGGTTCAACAATTTCGAGTGCTCGATTTCATCTCCTACATTAGGCCTCCTGTATGCCAAGTCAAGGATTTTGTTTCCTTTCAACAACACTTTGGAAATTCCTAAGTCAGGAATCATTCCACCAAGACTTTCAACAGGTTCCCTAGCAATGTCTAACCTGTCCAGCAGAGCAAAGATCATACAAGGATATGGTAAAAGCACTTTTCTTACCACTGCACATTTCATAGCATTATCAAAGATTGTCCTCCCAGTTGAAATTGTTCATGACCACTATCATGTACATAAAAATAGCTTGAGCTTTAGTGATCTTGGTAGTGTTGGTAGTGGGCAAACTGGGTTTACACAACAAACTTGTGAACAACTGAAAACAAACTTGTCAGCTTGGATGACAACACCCTTGTTGTCCATCTCCTTACCAAACCACCAGTAATAGCAGCCACACTCTCACTCAAAGTAGGAACAACATCTTCCTCGACATCAGGGGTTCTCAAAAATGCATTTATCACACGGATTAAAAAATTATACATCCTCTAAACCTCACATGCCCATATCTCCTAGAATTTCTTCTACCCGGTTCTTTACTCAAATTGCATTAAAACTCATATACCCAAGTATCAAAAGAAAGGTGAAGCAAATTTGCATAAAGCATGTAAAAGGTTCTTTTCTCAAAGAATTGAATCGATTTTTGCCTATCAAATTCATAAACTTTCATTCTCCTTTCGGATAACAAAAAGTCTCCTTCTCATAACAACAAATTTAGGACTATAAATACCATGATATGCATCATCACTATCATCATCATCGATTCGAGAAGATGTGTTACTGAACTACTTGAGCACGATTCATCGGGATCGCCGAATCATCCTGGTTCATCCGATGGTGTTAAAAGACCGTGCTCAACATCTTCATCAACATCGAGTCAACCGCGGGTTCATGCCTCCTCTTTGTTCTCAACTCATTTTGTAGCTTTTGTAGTAGGCAGGATCATTTCGAACTTTGTCATCTTTTCATTTCTAATGACAAGTCGTGAAGGCGAATGATTTCATCGAGAACTCTCGAATCGCAGGGGCATTAACAATCCCATCATCATCATCATCATCATCGGCCCCTGGGGCTTTCGGATGCTTCACTTGGTTCACTTTTCTCGGCTCTTCTCAGCAGAGTGCTCCAACTTCCTCAGCCAGACTTCTCCTCTCCTCGGCCTTCTCCAAACTCTTTTACGATTCGGAGAATCGAATTACGGCAAATGGATTTAGAGGCTTTTGTCTCGAGTAGTCAACCTTGGTCTTATAGCGGTTTGACCTTCTCCTTGGTTTTCTGAGGCTTCTCTTCCTCTTCGGCTTCTTGGAAGTACCAAAGCTTAACAATGTCGACCTTAGCCTTCTCTTCTCGGGCGGGCCCCTTGGAAATATCTTCCATCTCAATACCAGTTTGAGCATCGGGTTGCGTGGGCTTGACTTTTTCAGTGCTTGGTTTTGGATTTTCAGCCCCAACAATGAAATCATCGGGGAAAATGCCACGAGGAGGGTTCAAGGATGAGTAGTTAGAGAAAGGTAGGATATTAACCGGAAATTCTCCAAACATAATCGTCCAGAGAGTGTCGAGGCGTTGAAGTGAAATGATAAGCCTCTCGCTCACGTTCGGCGGATGTTCGGTTTCGGGGAATGGAACCGAAATTGGTTGGGGTTCAACGAATGCAGGTGTTGGGTTAGATGATTCAGCTGTAGGTGTAATATTTGGTGAATCGATCGAAGACGCCATTGATGCAAGAAGGTGAAGCGGGTTCACGATTTTAGGGTTTTCAGAGGAAGGGTTTGAAGGCGTGTTTGGTGAGGTGTTTTGATTTCCAGCCATTTGCTCTATATATATCAAAAGTGTTAGTGACAAAATAGAATTAAAAATTCAATTCCAATTAATACTTTATGACAAAACCAAGAATACCACAACTTCTTCAAAACTTCAGTACGCAAAACTCAAAAACAAGTTTTTAGTATGAAAACCAACACCCATTCGATCCTTAAATAGAATTAGAAATCAAGTATGTTACAAGCCATGATCCCACAAAGTGAATGTTCTAGAAATGGAGATCATGGGGTGCAATGTGATGAAACCATCACTCCCCTTTACTTTCATCATCCAACAAACACGATCGATCCCTGCTCATTTTTCACAAAAATGCTTGAAAAAGAATAAAACAATGTACAAAACCAAAATTAAATAAAGTGTGGCCAATTTTTTTGTATTAAATAATCAATTTAATCAAAAAGCCACAATTTAAATAATCATTCAAGTAAAATCGATCCAAATCAAGTCAATGTTGCAATCAAGAGCGACACACACACACTTCAACATTCATTTTTCTTTTTACACGACCAATGTTGCACTTTTATCTTTTTCTTTTCTTTTTATATACTTAACTCATATTGATCCACCTTTTGAAAAGAGAACATAATTAGTAGCGAACCCGTGCCCCCATAGTTACTTTCGATTGGATTAAGAGCAAATTGATCTCATATCAATCACCTTTTGAAAAAGAAGACATCGTAAGAAAAACTCTGTCTTTGCATAGTTATTCGATGAGAGATTACATCCAAAGTGTGTATTTATTTTTTGTTGTGCATTTAAGAAGTGTGTGTCCAGAAAATCACCATGACCTAACTCAATAAGAATTCAACTCAAAAATCATATCCAAACCATGAGAATCGATCAAATCAACCAAGTGCTACAAAAATTAAATCAAATGTTGCTTCAAATGTTGTAACATTTGTTGCAACATCCACCCTACAGAACTCAGATAGTACACAAACCAAGAGATTTCTCGAAAGAAAGGAAAACCTCTCACGATCAAGGACTTTAGTAAAAATATCGCAAGTTGATTATCGATTGGGAACATACTCTAACTTCACAATTTTCTTTTTCTACAAGGTCTTATGAAATGATGTTTTATACTTATGTTAGCAGGTAAAGAGAATGTTATCTTTGGGTTTTTAGAATTGTTAATAGCACTAGTATTATCACAAAACACAGTCAGAATATCATTCTCAAGTCCATAGTCATCAAACATCTTTTTCAACCACAAAAGTTGTGTACAACAACTACCACCCCGATAATGTACTCGACTCTGCGTTATATATTGTGAAACACAATTTTGTTTTCTTACTATGCAGAAATCAAGTTGTTACCCATGTAAAAGCAACCACCACTTGTGCTTTTTCTATCATCAATGTCTCGGACCAATCAAAGATCACTATATCCAACAAGATTAATTTTGCTTGTGTCTTTGTATACCATATACCAAGATGCATTGTTCCAACAACATATCGATAATCGTCTTCCACGGCATTCATGTGAGATTCCTTTGGATTAACTTGGTACCAAAGACAAACACAAACACTATACATAATGTCAGTCTACTAGAGGTGAGATATGAAGACTACCTATCATGGATGCATGCGATTGTGATCAACATCTTGACCATCTTGTCTTTTGTTCAACTTCGAGTTGATCCCATAGGTGTTTTCATATTCTTCGAATTCTCAAGACCAAATCTCTTAACGGGTTTTTAAGATATTTACTTTTGGCAAATGAAGATTCCATCATTTTTTGCTTGATCTGCAGAACCCAAAAATAATTCAAGTCTCAACTATGGTCATCTCAAATGTAGATGACATTGCCTCAACAAATTCATTCAAAGATCTTGTCAAATGTTGCTCCAAACATCGTGTCATCAACATATATTTGTGCAATCATCAACCCTTCATCAACAACGTTTTAATAAACAAAGTCATGTACGCTTCTCCTCTAACAAAACCAAGCTATGAAAGAAAGTTAGTCAATCTGCCATACTAAGGTATAGGAGCTTGTTTCAAGTCATACAATGCTTTCTTAAGCTTATAAACATGATCAGGATAGTGAAGATCTTCAAATCCTAAGGGCTGTTCAACATAAGCTTCTTCATTCAAGATACCATTAAAAATGCAGTCTTTACATCCATTTGATGCAATTTGTTATTGATAAAACATGCAATAGCCAACAACAATCTAATAGATTCAATCCTAGCTACAGGTGCAAACGTTTCATCAAAATCAATACCCTGAACTTGAGTGTATCCTTGGGCAACCAATCTAGCCTTATTTCTTACTATGTTTCCAGACTTATCAGTTTTGTTCTTAAAAATCCACTTTGTTCCAATGACATTAGTGTTACCAGGTCTTGGAACTAGTGTCCAAACATCATTTCTCTCAAACTGATTAAGTTCTTCATGCATAGCATTTATCCAATTTTCATCATTTAAGTCTTCTTTGACATTTTTAGGCTCAATTACAGAATGATAGCATTGAAATTAACCATGTTGCACATAGAAGACATACAAACAAATCTCACCACATCTTTTGAACTTACCCTTCTTCTGGTTTGTACTCCAACAGAAGAATCACCAATGATTTGGTTTGAAGGATGGCTTTTCATGATTCTGGAAGCAGGTACATTGTCATGAGTGTATTAAGTATTGCTTACGAACTTTATGTTTTTGGATTTTTCGAGAGAATGTTGTCCAAGACGCCGTGGCATTAGGTGTAACATCCTTTGAATTTCGAAAATTTCGATTCCAATGAGAATCTCAATATGCCGAACACATCTTCGTCGATTACTTTTTCCTTCTATGTTAGTTGTATCATCAAAAACAAAATTCACAGATTCTTGAGCAGTGTTTAACCTAAGGTTGAAAATTTATAGGTTTTACTATTTTCTAGAATAGCCTTTAAAAAAAAACCTTTGTCACTTTTAGAGTCAAACTTTCGGTTGATCTCTATCATTTAGAATATAACACACACAACCAAACACATGAAAGTATTTGATTTGGTTTCTTGTTGTTCAGAATCTCATAAGTTGTTTTTGAACTTTGTGGCCTCATAAAAACCCCTGTTAATAATATAGCATGCAGTGTTTAATGCTTTTAGCCAAAAACCTTTTAGAAAGATATTTAGCTTGCAACATTACCCCTAGCCATTTCTTGAAGAGTTATATTCTTCCTTTCAGCTATTCCATTTTGTTGTGGAGTTTTAGGAGAAGAAAACTCATGCATTATACCCTTCTTTTCACAGAAATCAGAAAATAAGCTATTTTCAAATTTTCTACCATGATCTGACCTAATCTTACTCACTTTTAAGTTGTATACAGTTTTAAACCTTTTATACAAAACTTTAAAAGCAGCAAAAGTTTCAGATTTTTCTTTCAAAAACTCAATCCAGGTATATTTAGAGAAATCATCTACCACAACCAATGAATACCTTTTACCTCCAAGACTTTCTGTTTCCATAGGACCCATAAGATCCATATGTAGCAGCTCAAAACATCGTGTTGTCGAACAATGTGACAACATCTTGTGTGACATTGGAATCTGTTTACCTTTCTAACAAGAACAACAAATCATGGTTTCTCCAATATTCAGCTTTGGTAAACCTCTTACAACACCAACCTTCACAAGTTTCTGGATATTCCTGTAGTTAACATGTCCAAGTTTTTGATGCCATAAAACTTCTTCAGCATTATTGGCAAGATTGCAAACATTGTTAGTTCCAATAATATAACAATTATCAATTGACCTATTACCAGTCATAAGACACTCATTTTCATTATTCTGAACATAACAAGAATTCTTATTAAACTTGACATGCAAATTTTCATCACATAGTTGACTTATACTAATCAAATTAGCAAGAAAACCTTCAACACGTAAGGCATTAGACAGTTTAGGAAATCCTTCAACATTGAGAGTACCTTTCCCAACAATTTTCCCTTTGGAACCACCACCATAAGTGACATTTCCTCCATCAAATTTCTCATAATCAGACAGGAAATTCACTTGACCAGTCATGTGCCTAAAACAACCACTATCAAAGTACCATAAACCAGGCACACATGCTTTCAGAGATGTATACACAACATTACAAGTCATATTTAATTTACTGACACATTCAGTTTTAGCACATTGTGACTCAGAAACTTCAGTTTGTAACACCTTCATGTCCACTTTCAATTTATCACAAAATGGACGAATATGACCATGACCAAAATAATAGTGACACACATACTTCTTTTTAATATAAACTTTTGTTTCCACTTGAGCTTCAACATTAGTCTTTTCTCCAGCTTTAACAAATTTCACAGGTTTAAAGCTTTTAGAAGTATTTTTAAAACCAAGACCAGAAGTATTAGATTTACCAACCATCAAAGCATCTTTTAAAACTTCAGTACTTTTGGCATATTTCTTGAAACACAAGGTTGAACTTTTCAATTCTTCCTTAAGTTTAGAAATTTCCAAATCCTTTCTTGTTAAGACGACTTCAAGTTTGGTTAGTGAGTCTCTCAAGTCATCATTTTCCTTAGTCGTAGACTTTAGAATCTGATTTTGAGATTCCCATTTATCAAACAAATCTTTACAACTTTGATCCACATGATTATTTATTCATAGCAGATGTTCCTTTATCATCATTTAAACCATTAAAACAGTTAGAGTTTTATTTTAACAATCTTCATCTAATGTTACTCGGATGTGGTAACATTTGTTTCAACATCAGAATCAGAATAGTCCGGATCATCATCTAAAGAATCATCATAATCTATTCTAGCATAGAATGCACGTTCTTCATTTTGTTCTTCATGCTCTTCATCAGATTCATCACTTAAAGTAGCATTGAAGTTCAATTTCAGTTTAAGCAAGGTATTAGCACATTCATTCGCATAATGAAAATACCCATGACATGCATTACATTGAACAGACTTTTTATACTCAGGGTCAACTTTGTCATATCTGCCTTTGATTTCATTACCAATTTGCCTTGGTTGGAATGCATTACCTTTCTTTTCAAAGGTTTGTGGAGAGTTCTTGATCCGAATCTTTGGTTGAATGTTGCCTCTGAACTTGTTAATCTTCTTTTTCATAAGAGCTTTGAATTGGCTTGTCATAAAAGCAATGTACTCTTCGAGGTTGGAACATATGTCAGCAACATCATCCTCGAATAAACCGGTCACAATAGCACTTGCTTTCAAGATTTGAAGATGTTTCACCTTTGAACACCACTTTCTTTTGATCACTTTGTCATCCTTCTCGGTTGTATTCATCTCATACGACGTGAGGATGCTAATCAATTCATTTTGACTTAGTGTATTTGTATCCCTTGCCTCTTCAATTGCACAAATCTTTGCATCGGCGTTTTAGGCACAAGACGCAAAAATCTTATGAACTAATCTCATTGGAGATGGGATCTCCAAGAGATTAAGCTTCATTTGCAATTTCGATGACCCGTTCATTGTAAGAAGAAATTGTTTCATCCTCCTTCATCTTCAAGTTCTCGAACTTTGTCCCAAGCATTCGAAGTCGGACCATTGAACACTATCCTAACCTTCATTTGTGCTCTTTGCAATCTATCCCAAGCTTCTTTTTTGAGATACACATGTTGATATGATCTTGAACATGGTCATATCAACTCGATGTGAATATTGCATTTAAAGCTTTAGAATTGTAGCTAGCAGTTGTACTTTTCATCATTAGTCCAATCCGCCAAGCGTTTGGTAATCTCTCCTTCTTCAATCCGCAACATTCTTAGGAGGTGTCCATCGAAAAGTATACTTCTCGAAACACGTTCATCAATTGAATTGATATACATTCTCATCTTTGGTTTAATACGCATAGTTTGTACCATCAAGAATTGGTGGTCTCAAACTTTATTGGAGTAAGTGGATATTCCATTGCCATAACAAAACAACACACTTGACACGAGGATCTAACTTAGTAAAATCAAGTTTTGGCTATGGTGCTGTTGAAAAGTGTGATGTCTTGGGGTTGTGTTTAGTAAAAACGAGAGTAATGTTACCTTTGAATGTTGTGACACTCAAAGTAACATTCAAAAGCGATGTAAACAAATTAAGACTTTAAACACAAACACGAATTTTAATAAGACTTTACACAATCTATATCAATATAGATTGTGAAGCCCTATGGCCAAAAATCACTATTTATTAAAAATAATGAGTACAAAGAGGTTCACAAACCCTCTTGAAACAAGATCAAGCATATGATATATAAGGCTAGGTGTATTTCTACACTACCAAATGATCTATTCTAAGAACAAATCTAGCACCAACTCGAGATCATCATCCTGTTCACTTTTCCGGCCCTGATCAACGGGATCACCCTTGGCTCCACCATCCTGATCATCATCCTCTTCATCGGTGAGAGGGTCCCCGATCATCACTCTTTCAGGGAGGTGGGAGAAAATGACAAGTCCCGAAGATCGCCAAAGGCTCTTGGTCGGGGTAGGCGGGGTCGTCGACCAAATACTTCTCGAGGTCCGGATGAAAGGCCTCAACTGATGGGCGAGAGTGTCCGCCTCAGACGGAGGGCATCTGCGAAAGCACAAATATAGGAATAATTGGACATCGAATCCACATACTCTTCCGTACCCATTTTTGAGTTTTGAAGGCCCAGTCGGGTGTTAGTCTCCTCGGCCATTAAAAGTTGTTGGGCAAGCAAGACCTTTTCCGTCAGATCTCCTTTTCGGGACCTTAGCCTCTGAAAATTGTTGGTCCGAAGTGGCCCGAACTTCCCGGATTTTCTTCATCTCTTCCGGAGTTGGTGTAATTCCTCCTAACCATGACGCAATTCCTCCCGAGCCAAATTTATCTCTTCATGAAGCTTTGCTAAGCTCCTCCACCTTGTCCTTGAAGCTTATTGTGTAAGTATGAGAAACTTACTATGGAAGTTGGACACCGCCAGAAAAGTATTCTCCAAAATCACCATTGATCGGCCTTGATGAACTAATCACAAGGCAAGACGCCTCAGCATCGATAGACCATCGAGCGCTTCCTCGAGGTCGGTCGTCCATGACTGAATTGGAGCTTCACAAGCTCGCTGAACATGGTCGAGCAATTATGGAATGTTAGTGACCATGGAGGAGCAGAAGTAGTTCATCAAATCGTAAGATCGAGGCGTTTTTACATAAACACTGGGAAAAGCTTCACAATTGCGGCGGAATAAATGAAACGCAGCGTAAAGCAAAAGAAAGAAAATAGAATTACTGTCACCAAGATACATAATCCCCCGAGGTAAGGCGTGGCCGCCTGCAGGCGTGAACCCTAAAGTAGGCGGAGCACGAGGATCGAGTGTAACCGTGGGGGTGCGTTTATGTTCGCCTCCACAAATGGAATTTCCTCCCCGAGGGAGGCATGCTCTTTGGTGAAATTCCCCAACAAGAAGCGTTTCGCTTTGGTGCACTTGGGGTTCTCGTGCTCAGGAGCACCTTATACGTACCCTACGGAAGAGGGGCTCGCCACATGCCTTGGTTGACCGAACGAGTAATTCTTTTGGGCCTACTTGACTTTAAGAAGTTAGTGTACTTCCGTGCTCGCCTAAATCCTTACCATCTCGCTTGGATTTCTCCTTCGCCATCTCGGTATGCTCTCAGACTGCTGACAAGAATGGTGACGGTAGGAAAAAAAAAAAGGAATTTTTAGGAAATAGTACTTGAGAAAATTATGCCTAAAAGATTAAAGTATGAGTGGATGTCTGGGGGGGTCAAGACCGACCCGGTGATGAGGGAGGCAATTACAACCCTCCCTTTTTCCCCGCCCTAAAGATTTAATGTATCCACCGAAGCGCCACGAAGTAAGGCTCAAGATCAATCTACCAGTAATCGCTAAAATACCCGTCTTTTGTTTCCTGATCTGTGATAGCGTGAAATCCTGAAACAGAAAAAGCAAGTTAGAATCAGTCCACAAAACAATTAGAAAAAAAATTCACGTAGGACGACAAACTCTAAAGTTAGCCGGAATGTCCAGCGAAACTTTTCGGATCATGGTTCAAGCGGGACTTCTCCCATCCCCCTCTTTAACGAATTTCTCCTTCCGGTCCTTAACTTTGCTCGCAGACATCCTCAATAACCTTACGGTGTGTAAGGTTCACGCATAAATAACCACCGTGCTCACCCTTAGGTCTGGACAAGTGTACTATTTAGCAAGTTCAATCTTGTAGGATGATACCGAGATGTCTTCTTGCCAAATAAAGTTAGAAAACTCATCACCATATTCCACCCATTTGGTATCAATTGAGTGATGGTAATGCTACACTCAACGAGCAAACGGGTGATCGTCGGATGAAGAGGAATCGAGAGGCGCCTCGCGTGATATCAAAATTTACGCCACACAACCGGGAGAGGCCGATCCGCCGCCCATCGTGTTCGGGCACCCGGAAAAATACATATTTTTCGGAGTTTCATAAGCCCGGTATAATGACCGAACCAATCCGCGATCGATCACACTCATAATTTTACTTTGGAATTTTCATTCTCAATGGCAATCTGGTGAGGTTGATCAGATCGATCAATATTATACCAAGAACTATATTTCGCGAAACTCCAAAGTATATATAATTAACCTAGGGGATTGCGAATTGCACACCTCCGAAGCTCGAATTCTGCTTTCGGCCTCAAAAGACGATTCGCTTCGCCATTGACCTCTACATTTCACTCACTTACGCCCTCGACTCTATACTCGGCCTTAACATTATGCTCGTTAATCTCTTTTAGCATCGGATTTAAGCTAGCCTTATAAATCCACGCGCCGAGCGGCATTCTTGGCGAAGAAACATCCTCGTCGGAATCATTAGGAAGTTGGGTCGAAAGTTAATTCTCGATCCAACTCATTTATCACCTCCCGGAATTAGAGGATAGAACGGGCGAATGGTCATCGAACCCTCCGTGAGGTCTCGATGAAGAGGCGTCCACCCTCGACGGACCCGCCCGCCCGCAGTGATTGGGTGGCAAGATGAAGACGTCGACTGGGGTTTTTGACCCCTGAGTCGGATAAAGAATCAAAAGTGGCGAGGCGAGATGGCATGATGAAAAAAATATAAAAAAAATTATTACCTAAAGAAATTTATCGTCGGAGAAGATGAAGTCGCGGGAGTTCCTCAAAATAAGAAGGAGAAATAAAAGTGAAAAGTGGTTTATATAGTTTTCGAATCGGGGTTTTTACTTTAAAAATTCAAAAACCCCTCGATTCTCGAAACCTCGATCCCCGTGGCGCAGGATTTTCTCTCGAAAAACTACGAGGACTATCTACTTGAGATCGCCCCTTGGGGATCAAGGCGACGCCGGTTCCCCCTCAAAGACATCGACGGTCGGCCCCCATGGCTAATGCAAAGGGGGTATTGTTGTGCACATAAACAACTTTCTTGCCACGTGTTCGCGGGACGAGCACATGGACTAATAAATCAAAGGCACGCTGACCCAGCTGGACATGTGCAACCTAGCAATGAGCTCGGCAGGTGTACGCCGTCCCACATGTCCTCATGTATGGCGCTAGTCCACATGTCTCGATAATGAGCTTCGTAAAAACAAAGCAAAAACCGGAGGTTGCGACCATAGTAAATGTGTCGCCCGATAAAACCAATATTACTTTACCAAGCCGGGCAAACACAAGAAGTGGCCGAAAGCGTAACGCCAAATGAACAAAGCGGGGAGACCCACTAACGCACTTTCCAAAGTGAGCAGAGAAAGGAAGACTGTGGATGTACCTTCAAGATTTAACGAGAGGAGAAGAAGACGCAAGCGTGCTTTTAGACAAACCGAAAGGGAAGACTTGTGGCCACGCTTAGCAGATCAACATAGAACACCCATGTCCACCACCCAGAGAACACCGGACCAAGCCACCTACTACGCTAACACCACTGGCGACAAGTCAAAGCCTTCACCAAAGCAAAGGCGTATGTCAACCAAGGAAGCACTATAGAAAATGTGGAAATACTACGGTACTCTTTGCTAGTTATATCCGAAAGTATGTTTTTACTTTTGTATAACCGCATCAATTTTGTCTTATTTGCTTAAATAAATTATTTATCACTATTGCTTTAAATATCATTGAATGTTACATATATTTACTTCATAATTGTTCAATAAATTGTACGTGTTACATTGTAGTTAATTTAGTGATACCAGATCATAGAAGATTAAATTAACAGTCCCTTGTAACTAAAAGTACAGAATTCACAACCCAGATGGAAATGAAAAAACCACCGTGAAAAGTTGAAGTGTAAGGCCTGATTGGGTTATCTTGACCAAGAGATTGCACTAGTGCGCCAGGATGCAATTGAATAGGACCTACAGGAGGATAAATTCTTCGGTACTTAATATAGAAGAATTAGACCTCAGTGGTTCATTATTTCTTAATCTCCGCCCCTTAAATAGGATCGTGTGGAATTAATAACCATTGCTTTGATTTATGATGGGAAGAGAATCAGTGAGATTCAATACCTTGTATCTTGGGCAATGTTATTGGTTACATGACGATTGCTAAGATTTAATACAGAGAAACGTGTGTAAGTTCGCCTTATTTGATTTGTCCCCTTGGGAGACTCAGAAGTTTTATCATACTAAATCTTGCAAGTGGAATTAGTTTACGTATGGATAATAATGTTGAGACGTTCCTTGACCAAGGAAAAAGATGTTAATTAAAGTGAAGCTATTTCAAATTGGCCTAAATTAATTAATGGATTGGATAATCTTAAAACACGGAAATAATAACCCGAGCCATATTAATAGTAATATGGATTAAGATGGATAGTGCAATATTAATTATGTAGTGGGATTAATTAATATTTATGGGCTTGAATAATATTGTGGCTCAATATTGGAAATTCAAGGTCCATTGGAAGGTCCAATCTTAATTCTCATAAAGGCCCTCAAGTAGCCCAAAGATAAAGTCCAATAACCGAAAAAATGTATTTAAAATAAAATAAATTATTGTTGCCTTATTTTTCTATTATTTTCGAAATAATAAATAAAAGAGGGAGAAAGATTTTCTTTGAATTTTGTTATGGAATAAAGATAAGTATTCTTGGAATACAAGATTATCTCATTAAATTCAAGAAATCTCCCACTTGGTTATTTATTAAATAAATTCCGAAAATCTCAAGATAATAAGGTGGAGAACATTTTGTTGGAATTTATTTTGGGAAATAGAATATATTGGATATATTCAAGATTGTTTCTTGGAGAAGAAGCAAGAAAATTTCCCAATGACCCATAAATCCCAAAATTTTCGTCCCCCCTTATTATAAATAGGGGATGAATTTTCATCTCCAAGATAACACATAAATTGATTTTTTTGGAAAAATATTAGCGTCGATAAAATATCAAATATTTTTGAAACGTCGACAGATTGTGTTTTCTCGAAAAACTTCAATCATGAGTGTGCAATTCCACGTGTTAGAAAAATTAGAAATCCACAAAGGTGGTGCAACATAATTTTATTTTTCCCTTTTGTTAATTGTTCATGAGCATCCTACCCTTTGGATTGTTGGACAAGGATCCAGGAATACTTGAGAAGGTTTTTTGGTGTGTTCGTGTGAACGGGATCCATCTTCTCAACGGTTGTCACTCCGAAAGGTTAGTTCACGTAAACTCCTAGCAATTCTGCAAGCGTATGATTTATGTGACGAATTTGTATGCATGATTTGTTATTGAATTATTATTTGAATGAATATAGGATTAATTCATGCTAGTAATAATTGTTAGAATTAAATTTGTATTTAAATATTCACCCCGAATAGATCGGCGAAATCTATTCCCCAACAATCGTATATCGAGCCTCGATTTCGCTCGAAATTTAGATTGTAATTTAATTAGATTTGTTCATTAAATTTGAAATTGGATAATAAAATTGCTAGATCTTTTTTGCAGGTATCCAATTGTTATGGTATTTGATGAATGTTTATTTATGCATGCATATAAATTGTGGTTTTTAATTCGATTCGATCGAATTTGTTTTGCCTCGTGAGAAAATTCACTAGTAGATTAAGATTTGTTTGATTTGATCAATGTAATAGACTAGTCTAGATCTAGGTTTATTTATTTTTGTAAATAAATTATAACCGGTCGAGAACTAAATTTTAAGAATTAAAGACGGAGACCAAGTACCGGACGATAAGCGAGCCAAAGCACGAAGTGCGTTAGGTGGTCATGCACGGGTTGGCTAAGAGGGCGCCAGACGCTGGCGAAGCCTGTGCGCGTGGCCGAAGCCGGGCGGAACTTGGGCCGAGAGGCGCTGGCTGGCTGGGCCACATGACACGCGCGGGCGAGTCGGCCGAAGCCCACGGCCAGGCCAAAGCGCTGGCGCAACGAGGTCGCCGAAAGTGACGGGCGTAAGAGGGGCAGGCGCCGCAGATCCAAGACACCTACCGAGGAGCCACCGAAGCGACGGATATGGATGGCCAGCCGACGCTGGCGCAGACGGGAACGCGGATACGATTCTCGGGGCCGTGAGCTACCCAATGCCTGGACATTGTTTTTGATCTAGACGAGGACATTCTAAAGAAAATGTTATGGGTCGAAAGGGATCTTTTCGGAGACTAATGATGAAGGCTATGAAGACGATTTTCAAGATCAAGACATGACAAAAATTAACCGTGACAATTGGATATATGTGTCCAATGTGTTTAATTTTTGTTTTGATGTTTGCTTTATTTTTCGTATACAGATTTAATTATGTTTGAATATGCGATGCATGAGAAATTGTTTTAGAAAAATCTCACTTTCGAAAATTACTAAGTATGTTTAAATAATTAATTGATAATTTTATTCTGGATAATAAAATTAAATTAATTTTGACCTCCATGATTTATTTATTTGTGAATTCTTTTGGATAAATTCCCCCCACGGGACGGTCAAAAGATAACTTTCACATGAATAAATTCCAAACGGATGATTGTGGATTATTATTAGTGGCGACGATGACGCTCCCCACGAGGCTCGTTCAAAATGAAATAATAATTCTGTATTTAATCATGGTTATTGCTTAGGTATAAGATTGATATTCATATACTTCCCAAGTCCTGGCTAATCTTATATTGGTCAATGAGCCAACTATTAATCTGGATATTAAAGGTTTGTAAATCGTTTTCTTGTTTGTAAACTGCAGATGAATGTGTTTAAATAATGACCCACCCTATGTGGCTTATTTAAACTGTTTTTGAGATGTCAATGCGATGTGTTCATATTTTTTGAGATTTTTTTAATGTGATACATGTGATCGAACTATGTGATAATTGTGTGCTTATACAATAGTTATTTATTTCAGTTCAGTACGTCGCAACCTTTTAATTCACTGTTAATATACTTAAAGTCAATAGAATTGTATAGGAAACTATGTTTATTGAAAAAGAAAACTTATGATTGTCTTAACTGCACAAAAGCACAAGTGGATTCTTGACACACCAAAAACCAGATGAGCCAACTGACGAGTAAAAAATGTGGGACTCGTCAGATCACCTTTGCGAGAGATGTTGTCGCTGAAAATGGTGGAGGACAACCCCGTAAGAGATTACGTCCTCAAATTGATGGCTCATCTGAACAAACTTAAGGTTCTAGGTACAGATTATGATCTGGAGACCCTGATTGTTTTGGTACTCCACTCTCTGCCCAAAAGTTTTGAGCACTTTGGCCTCGCTAGCTAATTTGTTGCAATCTTTGGTCTCGGTAGAGACGTTGATGGGGCACCAAACTCAAGCACTGACGGCAAGTGGTCTGTCTTCATCTTCTAGGCCAAGGGAAGGCACAAGGAAGAAGAGGACCAAAAGCCATAAGCAATAAGACTCAATTGTTGCCTAGGGCAATGGTAAGATGAGGGATGCTGATGGTGTCAAGGAAAATCCAAAGGGGAAGTGCTTCAAATGCGGTGAAAGAAAGGACAATGGAGGTTTTCCTGTTCCAAGCCCAAAAGGGGCCGGAAAGAAAGGTAATTTTCACGCACTAGTTGATGAAACTTGTTTAGCGGCGTATACTGCTCATTCGTAGGTAGTTGGTGCAGAATCCACTGATCATGTTTGCTTCATGGGTTCAAGCGGACCCGACAACTTAGTGGGAGTGAGATCCTCATCACACTGGGCAATGTTACGTAAGTAACAGTTATTGCAATGCTACGTAATTAGCGGTTATTGAAATTCTACGTAAGTAGCGGTTACTACAGTGCTACATGAGTAGCAGGTACTGCAGTGCTACGTAAGTAGTGTTTAAAGCAGTGGGAGAAGTGCATTTATCTTTTAGTGATAAAATTTTAGTTTTAAGAGACGCTCTTTATGTTCCCAGTTTTAGGAAGAATTCACTTTCAGTTGCTAAAATTCTTTTGATGGATACTGAGTTACTTTTGATAAGAATGACATCATTTATCGAAATGATGAGTGTATCTGTTATGGGACATTGATGAACAATCTCAATACTATTATATGTGCACACCACTGGCAAAATGCATCCTATAAAACATCGACTATTTCAAGCAATAAAAGGAAACGTTCAGCAGATGTGAACGAAACAGTTCTATGACTAGGTCATTTTAATCCAAAGAGGATCAAAAGGTTTGTTCAAGATGGTTCATTGGAGTCTCTCCGGGTTGAACCATTTCCAACTTGTGAGTCACGTTTGGAGGGTAAAATGACCAAGAGGGCATTTGGAGCCAAGGGGAATAGAGTCAAAAAAGTGTTAGAGATCATTCACACTGACATATGAGGTCAAATGTCAATCAAATCAAGAGGAGGTTATGAGTATTTCGTTACTTTGATCGATGATTACTAAAGATTTAGGTACATTTTCCTTATGAAGCATAAATTTGAGACCCTTTGATTACTTCAAGGATTTTAAGGCTCAAGCAGAGAATCATAGGGAAAAACGTATAAAGTCTCTACGATCTGATCATGGAGGCGAATACCTCAACGATGATTTTTTGAACTGCTTGTCAGATGAAGGGATTGTATCCCAGTTGACTGCACCCGGAACCCTTCAACAAAATGAGGTTGCAGAACGAAGAAACAGGACTCTTTTAGAAATGGTCAGGTCAATGATGAGTTATGCGGATCTACCCAAATTCTTTTGAGGGCACGCCTTGGAAACAGCGGCTTACATTCTAAACTTGGTGCCATCCAAATCGGTTCCCAAAACCCCTAAAGAGTTGTGGACCGGGCGCAAGCCCAGTTTAGGACACATGAATATCAGGGGGTGTCCGGCATACGTGTTGGACAAGGAGGCAGGTAAATTAGATCCAAGATCAGAATTAAGGTTGTTTATAGGGTACCCAGGGAATGAAAGGGTGCATGTTCTATGGTCGAAAGATCAAAAGGTAATGTCGATACACTTTAACTTGATTTTTGGAAGAAGATTATATGAACTATAAAAAGCCTAGAAGTGAGATTACCTAAAATGAGCTAAAGGGGATTATCTCAATGCCAACTGTACAAGTCGACATACCAAACGACACACTTACACAACCGAAACATCGTCGTAGTGGGAGGGTTGTTAGACAGCCTGAGAGATTCATGGGGATAGGAGAGTCGTCAGACTTAGTCCCCGGTGAAGATGAATCAAACCCATGGACTTACAATGAGGCAATCCAAGACAAGGATGTTGATTCTTGGAAAACGAGAAATCTTACAACAGTTGTAGACCAGATTCCTCAACTATGGTATCTACGTAATCCCCAAGAACGGATCTGCGCAAATTTTCCAGTGTTGAATCCCAAGTTGAATCAGCTAGGAAAATTCAAACTCTACATCTTATGGAGAAATTGTGAAGTGTAAAACATTTTGTGAAATCCCAAGAGCTAATATATATAGGGAGACTTAGCTTAAAACCTAAGCTGGCCTATTGGGAAATTAAAATCCCTTCTAATTAATTAAATTAAACTTCTTTAATTTAATTCTCTATATATAAATCTCTACGAATTTAAATTTCATATATGACAAATCTCTACGATTTGTTTCCATATATATTAAATCCTACAATAATATTCCAAATATTATTATTGGGAATTCTTGTTTAATTAAATCTAATTTAATTAAACATTAATAATAAATAATTCCAAATTAATCTATTATTAATTACTTCTCCATAAATTAAATATTAAATCTAATTTAACATTTAATCAACCAACTATAATCCGTAAAAGGGAACTACTTGTTGTGTGACCCATATGCCCTCATATATCGAGTGATTAGTCAAACTAATGGTCTTAATTGAACCCTAGACAATAAATCAGACATTCTCAATATATGAGGTACGTTGCGAGAAACATACAACTACCTGTAACTAAAACATGGGTTATTACGATTTCCTCCTTTCATTCGCGAATATTCGATTAGTCTTGAACATGATGAAGTGTCTATTCAAATAACTTAATCACTTTATCTCCAAGCACTTATTGATCACTTATGTCACACTTGACCACAAAGTCCAAGTTAACGTGCATTGGCCAATGACTTTGATCCAATTAGGATGAGACGATGAGTATTCTCTCTAAATCCACTTTGAGGAATGAATCATTTTCTAGGCTCAACTACCACGCACATGCACTTCGTGATGAACCCAATCCAAGCCATATCTACCCATGGAAGGGTGAAAGCGTCGATCATGGTCAAAGTTCATCACTCCACACATGTCGTGCGTATTGACGTCAAGTCAAAGGAGTATTGCATCGCTCCCACTAACCGAGACACCCTTAGACACATATAGTGGAACTACATCAAACGGTTGCTCGGATGGGTATACCAATACCCTCTAAGGTATTTGTGCATCCATCATGAGATACCTAGTATCTCGTAGTAAGTGAGATCTTATTACACTCTCTAAGAGTATGATGCAAATCGCACACCAATCTCCATTGCATCATCAATATCCTATTCTTGATGATCCTTGATCGGGGCTATTTGAGAATCATGCTTAAGTCATCTGAGTTCTCACACACTCAATGACAAGAATGACAGGGTACTGAATGTTCTAATAAGTGCAATGCCATATATTTAATATTAAAGAAACAATAATATTAAATCAATACTGAATATTATCTGAGTATTATGTCCTTACAATG
The DNA here is from genome assembly GCA_037126765.1 of Stenogyne calaminthoides. Taxonomy (NCBI): domain Eukaryota; kingdom Viridiplantae; phylum Streptophyta; class Magnoliopsida; order Lamiales; family Lamiaceae; genus Stenogyne; species Stenogyne calaminthoides. Next base: position 9,056,541 of record JBBCBC010000033.1, read on the forward strand.
GATTATCTTTAGGACACTAACACTAACAATCTCCCACTCTTGAACTAGAGCCAATTACCTACATGTATAACCCCTAGACCATTAAAATGTCTAGTGTGTACATGAACACTCTATGCCTTGGTGAAGGGATCATCGAGGTTATCCTCCGTGGGGACACGTTCTAACTCTATCTCTCCTTTAAGCGATTATCTCTCGTATTAAGTGATAACGCCCAAGACATCTTGTTTACATTATTGGATCTCGGTTCCTTAGCTTGCACAACCGCATCAAAGATTTTTTAATACAACTTTATTGATCGGCGGCACTTAACTACACCTAGTTAACTTAAGAACCGATTTTATCCAGACAACTTCTTTGGCAAACTTACGCATGACAATGTACTCGGCCGGTTGTTGAGTCTGCGGTAGTATCTTGCTTGGAACTATTCCAACTAACCGCCCAACCATTGAGAACGAAAACGTAGCCCGACTTTGACTTGTAATCATCACAGTCGGATTGGAAACTTGCATCAGCATAGCCAATTGCAACTAGCTCTAGCTGTTCTCCGTAGACCAAGAAGAAATCTTTGCACGCGTCTAAGGTACTTAAGAATGTTCTTGTGACAATCGATGAGGTTCACGGGATTCTCTTTGGTATCTACCAGTGGTGCTAACAGCGAAGCCAAATTTGGCCTTGTGCAAGTCATGGCGTACATGATGGAGACAATTGCAGATGCATATGATATATCCTTCATGCGTAGGATATCAGCTTCCGTAGAAGGACAATCCTTCTTAGACACCTTTATCCCATGACATGCCGGTAGAGAACCTCTCTTAAAGTTCTCCATCACAAATCTCTTTAACACCTTATCTACGTTACCGAATCGGTGTGACCCCAACATCCTTTTAGACCTATCCCATGGATCTTGATCCCTAAGATGTAAAGAGCCTCACCAAGATCCTTCATCATGAAGGTCCTTGATAGCCAATCTTTAACCGACTGCATAAGAGGAATGTTGATTCTCATAATCAGTATGTCATCGACATACACAACTATGAAAACAATATTTCTCGCACTGCGTTTACGATAAACGCATGGATCTTCCGAATTTCTGATGAAGTCAAACGATTTGACAGCTTCATCAAATCGGATATTCCAACTCCTAAAAGCTTGTTTTAGTCCATAAATGGACCGTTTGAGCTTGCACACAAGATTAGACTTTGACTTAGATACAAAACCTTCCGGTTGACTCATAAACACCTCCTTATCAATGTTCCCATTGAGGAAGGTTGTTTTGACATCCATCTGCCAAATCTCATAATCTAAATGTGCTGCTACAGCAAGTAAAATTCAAATGGACTTGATCTTGGCAACAGGTGAGAAGGTCTCATCATAGTCAATGCCTTCGCGTTAACTATAACCTTTTGCCACTAACCTAGCCTTGTAAGTTTGTACCTTGCCGTTTGCATCAGTCTTACGCTTGTAGACCCATTTGCAACCTATGGATTTTACCCCTTTTGGCAACTCAACCAAGTCCCAAACTTGATTGGTGTACATCGAGTCCATCTCGGATTTCATGACTTCTTGCCACTTCTCTGGGTCAACGTCTAATATTGCCTCAGTGTAAGTTCTGGGATCGTCATTGTCCAGGATCTCCACATCATCATGTTCCTCTACGAGGAAACCATAATATCTAGTGGGCGGATTACAAATCCTAGTAGACTTACGGAGCTGTGTTTGTGCAGGCTGTACATTCTGATCGTGAAAATTTTTTGATGCATCGATTTCATCAATTTCCGGAGAGTCCTCAAGAGCAACACTTTCTAATGCCTCTTGGGGTTTGAAGTTTGAACTATGATGTTCTCATTCAGCCCACTTGGAGTTTGTTGCGGGAGGCAATGCAACTCAATTACGCCCCCCATTTGGCCGAAAAGAGGATCACTAAGTGATAAACATCCACCATGTGAGCTCTTGAATGCTCTAATCGATTCCTTGTCAAGTTTCTTTGACAAGATATCGATCTCTTGATTATCTTACATTCTTGAATTTCTTCAAGTTCTATCATCTTATGGCCTTGGTCCTTGAAGAAATAGTCTTCTTCGAGGAACCTGGCCTGCCTAGAAACAATTATCGTTTGTTTCTCAGGTAGATAGAAATAACATTTCCTTAGGATATCCCACAAGGTAACCCTTTTCACCTTTGGATTCCAACTTATCAGTGATCATCTTTTTCACAATCGCGGGGCAACCCCATGTTTTGATATGTGGAAAAGTTGGCTTCTTGCGACACCATAGTTTATATGGCGTATGCTCAACTGATTTGGATGGAATCCTATTCAGAATGTAAATTGAGGTTTGTAATGCGTATCCCCATAAGAATGTAGGGAGAGAATAAAAGCTCATCATGGACCTTACCATGTCTAACAAGGTTCGGTTTCTCCTCTCGGATACTCCATTCATCTGCGGTGTTCCGGGAGGAGTCCATCGAGATTGAATTCCATGTAACTTCAAGTAATCCATGAACTCATGGCTAAGGTATTCACCTCCCGATCCGATCAAAAAGTCTTTATACTCTTACCAAGTTGCTTCTCTACTTCAACTTTAAACTCTTGAATTTCTCAAAATATTCGGATTTGTGTTTCATGAGATACACATATCCATATCTTGAGAAATCATCGAAAAAAAGTGATGAATTAGGCGCGGTTACCCCCCTAGCTAGAGTGGGCAATGGTCCACAGACATCACTGTGGATCAACTCTAGAAAATGGTTTGTTGGTCATTTTGCCCTTGAGACAGGATTCACAACTTTCATGGGACTCAAAGTCGAATGGGGTTAAGTAGTCTAACTTCCTTAACCTTGCAATACTATTCTCATTTGCATGACCAAGCCTACAATGCCACAAGTAAGTTGGGTTTTCATGATTACTAAGTTCGAGTAGTTTGTTTTGTATATTAAGAATATTATGTCCATTCAATAAAGGAGCATTTCCATAAACATCAAGATTAAGGGAAAATAAACAATTATTGTTTGCAAAATGGAAGGAAAACCCTTCAATGTCTAACATAGGAATAGAAATAATATTACGAGTAATAGAAGCAACGAAAAATACGGTTATTGGTTCAAGTCAAAAAACTAGAGGGCAAGTCTAAAACATAAACGCCAACACGTTCAGAAGCAACTCTTGCTCCATTCCCAACGTGTGGGCGACTTCACCAAGCCTAATCGCCTGCTATGCTTGAGACCACCGCACATTTGTACAAATGTGTGAGCTACAACAGGTATCTAATACCCAATGATTAGTATCATTTGTGGATATGTTTATCTCAATAACAAACATACATTTCCCGATCATTTGAGACACTTTGTGCCTTCTTTTAAATTTGCTAGAACCTTGAGTCCTTCTTCCAATGCCCTTCCTTTGCTTATGAGAGGCATACATCCTTGTCCACCCTCTCCTACTCGAATTCCACCTTTTGGGCTTAAGGAAGTTTGGCTTGAGCCTTTATTTGCTTTTGCCCCTTTCTTTTTTTCTTTCCTTTCGGAGCGAAGAAGAAGAGGCACTCACCATGAGCACGAGATTTTCCTTTGCGTTGAAAGACTCAAAGGTCTTTAACATGTTATGCACTCGGGCATAGTCGATTCCGTCTTATTCATATTAAAGTTTACTACTTAAATTCTAATATGAATCGGGAAGTGACTGAAGAATGGCATAAACAACAACATTGGTCTTGAGCTCGAAACTCAATCAACCAAGTTTCTCGATTAGCCCAATCATCTTTCATTTCATTAGTGCAAGTTTTAATTTGATTATATGTAACCGTTGATTTTTTTTCGTTTATTTTAGTGTTTTCAGGTAAGGACTTGTTGATGTTATTTCATCATTAAAGAAGTTCAATATGGAGCCAAGTTTACTAGATTTCTATGATCCGAAGGCGTTTTGAGCCTTGTGACAACCTTACATGTAAGATCTATATATGCAGAATATATATCATATATATATATACACATATTCATCATTGTTTTTAATTGTGAAATAGAAAAAAGTTAACCCTGATTTTTTGTGTTTGTACTTGGCTATCATGCAATGTGCTTAAATTTTTTAAAAATGCAAACCTCAATTTAGTTTCAGTTTATTAAATTTTCATTTACAGTGTGTTTATAATTTACTGGCATTTTTTAATTGAATATATACTCTATTATTCATATAAAACTTTTCAAAATTTTTGGATCAGGAGTTTGATTTAAAAAATCATGTCGTTTTATTACTAGTATTGCACAATACAAGTCAAAACAATATATTTTCAAATAACTGTTTATAGTGGGACTATTGTAGTCATAACTGGTTTTTGGGCCAAAAATATGAAAAAGAATTTTTCTCGAACTTTCTTTTTGGCAAACAAGAAAAAGGGTTTTATATCTTTAATGAAATTATTCCATATTTGACATACGCGAATAGTAAATTTTGAAAATAATCAACCTTCTCTTAAAAAAGTTTCAAGTAAAATTTTACCTCATTGTACATAGTAACTTTAAATTACACTGGTGGAATATAGTTCAATATGAAAGTGACCATCTTCATATCAATAAAAATAATAGCCACCAGTGGAATTAAAAATTGCTATAGATAATGAGGTAAGATTTTACCTGAGCTTTGGGTAGATAGGTTGATTATTTCTAACATTACTAATTGAATTAGTATTGGTATTAATTGTCGCGCGCACGTTAAAAATCAAAGAATATCATTTAAGATATAAAATCCTTTTTCTTGTTTTCCCAAAAAGAAAGTTTTAGAAAAATCTTTTTCACATTATCATCTTCGCCCAAATAACCATCTATCAACAGTTATTTGGGAATCTGTTTTTTTTTACTTATACACTATACAGGGCAATGCTTGTAATTAATCGTATGTCATGACTTTTCCAATAATCTCCTGATCCGAAATTAAGAAAAGCACTATAATAATGATATATAGATTACGTTCAATATTCAAAAGTGCTTGTGAAAAACACACTAACTGAGAATTTAATAAATTGAAACCAAAAGTTGATGTTTGCATTCTCTTGAATTTAAACATATTGCATGATAGCCAAGAACAAAACCAACCTCCTTTCATCAATTAGCAGTTTGCAACTGTCTAGAAATTCGTTACAAAGGATGAATCGTCGTCGAAATTTGCAACGTGCATTGTGATGCAAGGGTTAAACTACACAAAACAACTTTTTCAATCTCCGTTGATTCCCATTGAAATAATGACAATGAGAAATAATACGAGAAACTCTCTCGATAAACTTTAATTCATATTGAAAAATGAATCTTTAATTAGAATATGAATCATTAGAATAATAATAACAAATAATAATAATTTGAAAAAAAAAATTGGAACATTTATATAGTATATTATTGGAAAAAATCTTTGAAATAAATATTAATAAATAATAATAGATTGGATTAAAATCTTTGGAATATATAGTATAGTATATTATTGAAATTTTTTTTAGAATAAATATTAACAAATAGTAATTGATTGGGTAAAAATCTTTGGAATATGATAAAAACTCGTATGTGACGGTTTCATGCATGAGACGGAGTACAACTTAACACAATCAACACTCACCCCTCAATGTCCAAATTATGCTTTGTCTCACCGTGAGACGTTCTCACGCAAGTATGCATCTTGGAATATATAGTTTCCATATAATGGATTGGGAAAAATCTTTAGAATAGTTAAATTGGGAAACAAATCCTTGGAATATATATATATATATATATATATATATATATATGGATTAAATTTTTCGTAGTCCTGTAATTTTTCATCATTTTGAAATCGGTCCTGATTATTTTGATTTTTTTATTTTGGTCCTGTAAGTTTATGAAAATTTTGAAATTGGTTCAGGTGACCTACTATTGCAGTTCACATATTCAGTCAATGCATGTGTGGGATTTTATTTGACTTTTTTCTTTTACACGTGGCAATATTATTATTTTTGTATGTTAATGTGATATTATTTATTTTAATAATTCATTAAATTAGTAGAAAAATAATAAAAAATTAATTTTTAATTTTTTTAATATATTCTCAAATCATGTTACTGGATATTTTTTATAAAAAATTATATTATTTAAAAAGAATTAAATTTTATAATTCTATTAATTAAAATTTTTAACTACCCCAAAATAAATGAGAATTTGCTAAATTTATTTAAATATTAAATTAAAATATTTAAAATATCTTAAAGAAATTCCATAAAAAAAACATATGACAGTTAAGTTTGTAAAATTCAAAATCTTAAGATTTTAAAAAAATAGTAATATAAATAAATTAAAATAAAATGGTAAAAAGGATTAATTTAAATTTAATTTTGAAAATTCTGTATTATAAAATTTTTATTTCAAGGTTTTACTTTAATTTTTTATATTATAACTCTTTCAAAATCTTAATTTTTTTAATTTTTACAAATTTAAAAGTTCATAAATATTTTTAATGAATTTACTTTAAAGTATATCAAAATTTTTAATTCAATTTCTAAAATAATTTAGCAAATTTTGAATTATACTGGGATATTTAGATGTATTATGAAAATTAATAAAATTACGAAATGAATAATATATTAAAAGATTTTTTTTAAAATTAGAGTATAATATTTTGCATATTAGAGTATTATTTTTTACAAAAAAAATTCAGTAACATAATTTGATAATATATTAAAAGAATTTTTTTAAGTTTTATTTTTTGTTCTACTAATTTAATAAATTATTAAAAATAATGCAACATTAACGTAAAAATCCAATCAGCATTGTCACATATGAAATAGGTCAAGCAAAATATTACATGTGCATTGACTGGATAGGTGACCTACAATAACAGGTCACCTGGACCAATTTCAAAATTTTTACAAATTTACAGGACTAAAATTAAAAAATCAAAACAATCGGGACCAATTTCAAAATAATGACAAGTTATTGAATTACAAAAAACTTATTTCCTATACATATATAGGTATATCTTTGAACTTATAATTATCAATTAACTAAAAGAGAATCTAATGACGATATTATCTTAAAAGGCGGCATGGGATGTCATAGGATATGAATATTTAAAAAATTTGTGTTGTTCAAATATATAAAGTATTTAAATTTGAGACAATTTGAAAATATATATTCAATGTTAACTCAACGAGCTACCCGTACTGACTAATGACTCGCCGGCAATCAAAGGAGTGACAATAGGCTTACTACCCAACATATCAGCACGCTCCAATATATCATGGGCATACTTGGTTTGCCCAACAAAGATGCCATTGGGATTGTAAGAAATCTCAAGACCCAAAAAATAATTTAGCTGACCAAGGTCTTTGATAGCAAACTCAGAGTGAGTACGAGCGATAAAACGTTGGAGCATATCCTGATCATGGCTTGTGATAATGATATCATCCACATAAAGAAGAAGGTAAATAAGTGAAGAAGAAGGTAAATAAGTGACGAACCTCGATGAAGATAAAAAAGAGATGAGTCGGACTGTGTTTCACAAAAACCTAAAGACAACAGGAACGCGCTGAATCGCTGAAACCAGGCCAAAGGAGCCTGTCGAAGACCATAAAGTGCCTTCTTCAACCGACACACATGATAAGGATATCGAGGATCAATGAAGCTCGGGGGCTGAGCCATGAAGACAGGTTTTGTAAGCACATCATTCAGAAAAGCGTTCTTCACATCCAGCTGGTGAAGAGGCCACCTGTTATGAACTGAGAGTGCCAAGATGATACGGACTGTAGCAGCCTTAACAACATGACTGAAAGTGTGATGGGTATCCGAAACAGGAACCTGTGTAAAACCCTGAGCTACAAGACGAGCCTTATGTCGCTCGATGGAACTATCAGAATGAAATTTGTTCAAAACACCCATTTGGATCCGACAATGTTAGTGTTAGGAGGACGAGGCACCAAATTCCAAGTCTAATTAGCCTTAAGAGCATCAATTTCCTCCTGCATAGCACTGACCCAATGAGGAAACTTAGATGCGGACTTGAAACCCTTAGGTTCCGAGGTTGCAACGAGAGCTGACAGGAGAGCTCTGGAAGCAATGTCAACCGGATATCTCGGCTTGAAGACCCCAGCTCGAGCCCGAGTGACCATCGGATGCGTGGGTTCTGGAGCGGGCGGTGCTGGTGGAGGAACGACCTGGACTGCCGAGGCCGGAAGAGGGTCATGCACATGTGCTGGCGGCGGAGCGTGCTGTGCAGGAGTGGGTGGAGCTTGTTGTGCAGAAACGGGTGGAGCCTATTGTGAAGGAACGAGCGAAGCATGCTGTGCGGGAACGGGCAGAGCATGCTGTTTGGGAACAGGCAGAGCATGCTGTGCGAGAACGGGCGGAGCATGCTGTGCAGGAACGGACGATGCCTACTGTGCAGGAATGGGCGGTGCCTGCTGTGCAGGAACGAGAGAAGACTACTGTGCAGGAGCGGGCGGAACTGGCCCGGGCAGGGCTGATGAGTCCGTGCATAGGAGACACGGAGACACATGCATGAGTGGCTGCAGATTGCGAGCAATAGGGGCCACAACATCAGGCGGTGAACTTTTATCCAAAAAGCTTGAGACACTCAAATCACTTGATGAAGAATTGCGTTGACCAGAAAACTAAAATACTTGTTCATCAAAATGAGCATGTCTGGTGATAAAAAATTTTGCTGAAATAGGATCGAAACACCTAAAACCCTTATGAGAACTGTTGTATCCCAAGAAAATGCACGGACGACTATGAGTGGATAGTTTATTTGCTGCATAATCTCGAAGAAATGGAAATAGCCGACAACCAAAAGGTTTGAAGATAGCATAATTTGGTGCACAATGAAATAATAACTCGTAGGGAGACTTGTTGTCCAAAACAGATGATGGAAGGCGACTGATAACATACACTGTTGTAGCAAAAGCATCAAACCATAGAGAAGCAGGTGCAAAAGCATGAAACATCATAGAGAGGCCAGTTTCAGTAATATGTTTATGCTTACGTTCTGCTCGTCCATTTTGCTATGGAGTGTATGGACAAGAGATTCGATGAAGAATGTCATGCTTAATCATGAATTCATTAACACGTTTGTTTACAAATTCAATGCCCCCGTCAGACTGAAATATCTTCATGGATTATGAAAACTGGTTACAGACGAAAGTGTGAAAACACACCAGAATATCATAAAATTTAGATTTTGCATGAATAGGATAAAGCCAAGAAAATCGAGAGTAGTCATCAACAAAAACGACATAGTAATGATAGCCAGCAGAAGAAGTAATAGGAGCAGGTCCCCACAAATCACAATGCACCATATCAAGAACATTAGAAGCACGTTTATCATTCAACGGAAAAGATAATTTCTTGCTCTTGGCCAATTGGCAAGGCGAACAAATGTCAGGGTTTGGTAACAAGGACATAACAGATAAATGTCCTAACTTATTAAGCAAAAAAATAACAGTGAGTGAAACATGATCAAGGCGTAAATGCCATAATCAAAGCTAGCTCGCAAGTCTTTCTATCGTAAAGTAGCAACCAAAGTCGAGCTACCCCTCTCCAGAATATAAAGGCCCTTCTCACAGCTGCCCTGGGCAAGTATGGCCTTTGTCACCTGATTCTGAATTGGCAAAGTATTTGTCATAAAAAACACAACATCAATATTATAATCCGACGTCAGCTTGCTAATAGATAATAGGTTCTTAGTTATATGAGGCACCACCAATACATCCAATAATTTAACATCAGGAGTAATACGATTAGAACCAACATGAGAAATGAGTGAATTGCCATTACCAACAATGACGGAACCATTACCAGAATAGGGCTTAAAGGAATCCAAAGCAGATGTCTGAGAGGTCATGTGAGCAGATGCTCCAGAATCCACATACCAATCAGGAGCAGAGTGTTGGGATAACGTATGTCAGGATCTATCGGGATGACCTCATAAACACAAATTTAAATTAACAATTATCACTAACATGAATTTACCTAAGTGAAATCAAATAATAATTAATCCAACAACAACATGCAAATAATATTCACGTAAAAGATCCTAGCATGCGGAATTTTTAGGAGTTTACGTAAACGTACCCGTTGGAGAGACAATCTGAGACAGACATGATCAAGTAACTGGCTACCAACCAAAAGTCCTTCTCAAGTATTCTCAAGTCCTCGCTCAACAACCCCGGTGTAAGGTTCTCCAATGAACGATTTATAAAACAAAGGAAAATAAAAAATTGTTCACTACTACACATTTAAGCTTACACAGCTCAACTTGGACAGCCCTTTTGTCAAACAGCTCTCCAAAATATAGCTTGGAGAGCGGTTTTAATAAAAAAAAAATAGACAGCAGTTCAAAACTGCTGTTCAATATCAAAACTTAGAGAGCGGTTTAAAACCGCTGTGCAAATTTCCTTAGACAGCAGTTTCAAACCGTTGTACAAGAAACTAGTTTGGATAGCAGTTTGGAACCACTGTGTCAGTACATGCGAATTGTAAATAACATTTGCGGAAGCGGGCCCCACCAGCCTAGAGCTATATGTTACGTAACTGTAGCATGAACGCCACATTGCATGTTAATAACATGTTAATCCAATCAATACATAAGAAATTTGAATTAGCAGCCGAAAATTTTCTTTATTTGATAAATTCATTTTTTGTATTTTTGTTTATTATGATTTGTTTGTTTCTTGATTAGTTAACTAATCTGATTATTTTAATTTACTCACATTTTTTGGAAGATATTTTCCTCTTTTGATTTGGTTAATAGTAGTATCAACTTTGAGTCTTTTTTTTTTCTCTTTTTGTGTTTTATTATTCTTCCTATTCACTCTTTTTTTTCAAGCTATATTAAAATTATATTTTTTGTTTAGATAGAAAAATATTACTTGTTTAAATAGAAAAGTGTAACTTGTTTAAAGAAAAATATTACTTGTTTAGATAGAAAAGTATAACTTGTTTAGATAGAAAATTATTACTTGTTTAGATAGAAAAATATTACTTGTTTAGATAGAAAAGTATTACTTGTTTAGATAGAAAAATATAACTTGTTTAAAGAAAAGTATTACTTGTTTAGATAGAAAAGTATAACTTGTTTAAATAAAAGTATTACTTGTTTAGATAGAAAAGTTTAAATAGAAAGGTATAACTTGTTTAAAGACAAGTATTACTTGTTTAGATGAAAAAGTATTACTTGTTTAAAGAAAAATATTACTTATTTAGATAGAAAAATATTACTTGTTTAAAAAAAACAAATAAAAAATATAATTTTATTATAATATAATTTAATTTAAATTTAAATTTATATAAAAAAAATATTATATAAAAATGGGATTGAATTAATAAATAAGATAATTGAAATAGAGAATTTTAAAAAAAAAATTGTAAGAAAAAACAATTTCTAGAACATATAGAATTAATTTAATTAAGTAAACGCAAGAAAGCAAGTGCTCGAGCGGAATTGATCCCCGCTCAGGCGCCCAAGGTCCCGTGTTCGGTCTTCTGTGGGATCAAATAATTGCCTCAATTAATTGGGAAGCTTGGTTGCTTATATATGAGATATGTGGGTCCGTGGCTAAAAATCGTTGTTTAATTATCAATTTTAATACTTAGACAGCTGTGTGATTGAATTAATAAATAAATTAATTAAAATAGAGAATTTTAAAAAAAAAATTGTAAGAAAAAATAATTTCTAGAACATATAGAATTAATTTAATTAAGTAAACGCAAGAAAGCAAGTGCCCGAGCGGAATTGATCCCCGCTCAGGCGCCCAAGGTCCCGTGTTCGGTCCCATTTGGAATCAAATAATTGTCTCAATTAATTGGGAGGCTTGGTTGCTTATATATGATATATGTGGGTCCGTGGCTAAAAATATATACTTGGACATCCCTTTTTAACCGCTGTCTAAGTGTCAATTTTAGGCAATGATTTTTTTGGTTGTCAAGCTTAGGCAATTTTACTTGAACTTAAGAGTTGTACAAACATTTGCGGGCAAGATTCAAACTTAGGCAATGATTTTTTAACGATTGTCTAAGCTTAGACAGCTGTTACTTGGACTTAAGAGTTGTACAAAGCCAAATATGTATTAGTGGTTGCACCACCTTTGTGGATTTCTAATATTTCCAACACATGGAATTGTGTTTGGGGATGAAAAATTCATCCCCTATTTATAAGTGACGAAGGGACGAAAATTTGAGGGCAATTAGGGTTAGGAAAGATCTTTTCTTGATCTCCAAGAAATCTTGAATATATTCAATATATTCTTCTTTCCATGTGTATTTTTCCACAAAAATCCCACACCCCTTTTTGGCCTAAAATTTCAAAAATTACAAGAAGATTTGCAATATTGGATCTTTTTGAATTTTTATGTATAGTAATAGAATTGAGAATGTCGGCTTTATGACTTTGACACTCTAAACTCGAGTCGCCACTTAGTGACCATAAAATTTGAGCTTAAAAATTTCTTTTTAAAATATAAAAACAAGCATAAGTATTACATTTTGCAGCTGAAGAATATAATCATCAATTTTAATTGAGATAAAAGAATGTGGAATGACCCATAATTTAAATTGCAAGACATGTATGTATTTAAAAATGTTATGTTTATAAAAAGAGGTAGTGTACATGATACTCTCAAGTAACTTTAAAAGGTTTCTCGGCATAATCATTAAACCATTTTAGGAATGACACACATTTATTGAAAATCATTATTAGGGAAACTCCATGTCACTGCTGCAGCTCCGGCCCCTTTCGATCTTGTCTTGAAAATATAAAATTGTTGGGGGTGAGATAAAAATCTCAAGGGCAACTTATACTTTATTTATTCATCATCTTGGTCGTAGAAATATAATTATCTTGATATTTTATTAAAGATTATTCATACGCTTTTGCGTATGTAATTTTTGAAGGGTTGCCCGAAGTCATTGTATAAATTCGTTCGTAGCTTGGTTTCTTATTATAATATTTTTAGTAGCTTAATTTCTTAACATTATTGATATCTATAAGATATCATTCATATTTAAACTTAGTATTTCATTATAGATTGTTCTTACGCTTTTGCGTAGTTAATTTTGGTATTCATGTTAGATTCGTAGTATATTCACATTCATAGCTTAAAATCCTAATAGTACGCTCTTGTTCATAGTTCGAATAATAATAACTTATATAGAATCTCCTTTATCAATAGTGGACAACATTGGTAACGACTTATAAGATAAAATCCTCATAGTATCTCATACATCATAGTGGGACCACACTAGTAACGACTTACCACGTGCAATCCCCATTGTCTCATTTTCATCATTGTGGGACCACACTGGTAACGACTTACCACGTGCAGTCCTCATTGTCTCTTTTATCGCACATCATATATCTTATATCATCATATCATAATCATATCACAAGCTTATTTTTGAAACCTTATATTCCTATATACTTGTGTTCTTTGGTTATAGATTTGTGTTTGTTTACTCGAATTCAGAATACACCAACAATCACTGTAACATAAAACACTGTATACAAATAGTGTCACCCACCTTATAACTTTATAGATAAGTTAGAACTGTTTTTGAATACTTTTGCATAAACCCAAGTTGTAAGGACGTCCCGAGCCTCTGATCCGAAGCACTTCTCCCAGCACGTTTTCTTGAAAGTTTAATTATCATCAAAACTCTTAATTCTTAAATTACTTAATAATATTCATTATTTTTGTATGTCACATAATCATATAAGTAAGATCATCATCAATGTAATCAAATATAATTTCACATATCTCAATTGAAGTAAACCATAACAATTATAGGACAACTCATTTGTATTTTAAACACTAAACTTGAAATTAACTAAATCATGCCTAACAATCATTTTGTATTTTTAACTCAACCATTTGAAGAAATTCTTAATTATATTTTTCTTTAAGTAAATGATTTATTTAAGAAAGTAATATCATATATGACAATAACAATAATTGAACTAAAAACTAACACACACAAATCAACTTAGAGGCACAACATTATACAATTAACAAACTCACATACTCTATGTCTTACACATATATAATCATATAAGACTAATAGCATATATAAGCTCTCATGACAAACATATATATAACACAATAACTATAGAGAAAAATAGTAATAATAGAGATAACACACATATCATTCAAGTACAAGAATTATAAGAGTATATTAAAAGGATATTAATTATCAAAATGAGCTAATACAATATAATAAATCATCAAGTAATTAATTAACTAATAATTTTCTATTTTACCATATAAAAGATTTATGATGCTTAGAAAAAAATTAAAAGATAGATATGTAGTTACATAACAAAATTGTTAATTAAAAAGTATTTTAATTATAGTTTTTAATTTAATAAAGATCTTTAATATTAGTATCAATAATAATGATAATGATAATTATAGCTTTAGAAATATTAGTACCTTTATTAATATCTTATAATAATAATAACATAATTGATAGGCCCGGTGGAAAACCCATTTTGCGCGTGCGGAAGCAAACATTTTTGAGCGATGCATATAAAAACAGGGGTGAAGGAATGGTGATTTACAGATTTTTTCGTTTTAAGCTCATGTGTTGTGTTTTACTTATAATAGAATGCATATGACAAGTATAAACATAAAGCAGTAAACAACACAACAATGTATAGTGGTTGGAGACTCAAGCTCCTACATCCACTCTCGCATTCTAGGAAATTCCTTCCATTTGGACTTATCACCCTCTCGGGTTAGCCTCTAGATATTTAACGAGCTCTCACTCTAAAGGGACTTATCACCCTCCACGGGATTGCTTTCTGAGATGTTTACCGAAGTTCACACTCAAGCGGGACTTATCACCCTCACTCGGGATTGCCTACCTCCCCTTTCGGGATTCTTTAGATGTTCTGGGAGTTCACACTCACTTACAAACTTATCTATCAAACCTGATTTGGGTAAGGTTTGTTTGGTTTCAACTAGGTTGAGATTTTCCCTTACATTTGTTTTTAGCCTCAATCTTGGGATGGAAAAATCTCTCTAAAACTAGGATACATCGTTGGGTTCTTAGATTGGGTTACAGAACACTCTTGAATATATGCATGTATTTCTTTTCTCGTGTTACATGGTGGGAATGTTAGATGATTTGGCTTGATGGATGTTTCACGCATTTTTCCACGGAATTATGAAGGAAGAACTTGTATTTATAGTGTGGATTTGAATATTCTGGTTGGAAGAATCACATTCAAATCCATACTATTCTTGTAAGTCTGGCTGACTTCTTGTTTGGTTGTCTTCTCTCATTGGTCGCGTCGGTGATTATAGCGGCTATATTCCTCAGATTCTCGCCTTGGAATCATTAAGGATTCTCTGAGTCTCGGTGTCTTCGGATACATCTTGAGTCTTGATTTATCTGAGTCTTGAGGTTTATCGAGGCTCGATTTCTCATCTGAGCCTCGAGTTTATCGAGCCTCGGGTTCTCGAACCTCGAGGATACTTGATTAACGGGACTTCTCTTGGTGGACCTTATCGTCGGGCATCGACACTTTCGAGTGGCCGAGTTCGATTATCTGAATCGGACATCGACCTTGAGGTCGCTGACTCGAGCTATCGATTTCTTCTTTGCTTGATCGATCGGCTCATTTGATGATCGATCAACACTTCTTGAATCAACATCTCGGGATAGTATCGGTCGATTACATTAGGTTTAGCATATCGGTTTACTTTTATCGATCTCAATCACGTCGATCTTGATCATCTGCTCGTTTTTCATATCGATTCGATCGCGTCGGTCTCGTCGGTCTCATCTCTTTCCTTACGATCTGCTGACCTTCTCCCGATCTTTTGGTCAATTTCTTTTTGATCGGCACATCGCTCTTCGATCCATGCTCGGTTATTCGTTATTCTTACGATCATCGTCAGTGCATTACAGTCATCGATCATTTGAACCGATTCTTCGATCGGTGGCAAACTTTTCTTCTCTTACGATTTTGCCGCATTTCATCGATTAACTTCGGAACTCATCTAACTCATCGATCTCGTCGGTGGAAATCTACTGACCTCGTCGATCTCGATCATCTACTTACGATTTCGTGAGTTCCCTCAACTTGTTTCTTTCGTTCCCCTCAACATTGTTATCTCGTAAATTAAACTGATAACTTGAGTTGATAATGTTTTGGCATAATTCATCAAAACTAAAATATCCCAACAATAATTAGTAGTGATAATAACATATATACAAAAATTGTATTAGCATAATTAATTATTAATTACACATGATTAACACACAACAATTTAATTCAATAATAATGATTATTTAGAAATAATAATAGCCATATTTATGATATAAGTTGGAGAATATTATTAATAATAATATACAATTATATACCCACACATAACACATATCATAATAATATCAAGCAATAATAATAATAATAATAATAATAATATCAAGCAATAATAATAATAATAATAATAATAATAATAATAATTCACTTAATTAACTCACACACAACCACATACCATTCACGCATGCACAACCACATACTCCCACGCTCACTTACACGTATACACAAAACACTTGACTTGATAATAAATAATAATAATATATAATATATATATACACACACACAGACGCAAAACTCACACAACTCACACCAGTAAAAACGCACACACGCATACTTTACTCTCTAATTTTCCAGAAACACGACGAAGCAAAAATCACGCAACACACGCCTCAGGTTCTCATCTCAACTTGATGCACGCACAGAGAAGATGAATATGATAGATACAGACACATACTGAAAAGCAAGAAGATAGATTCAATATTAAAAGAGGGCTTTTAAGATTTTAACCGTAAGTTTTTCTGACGACAAATCGAAGGCGTCTCGGGTCCGATCATTAAATTGTTCGAGGGCTTTTGTTCTACTCGTCAAGGGCTTTCAATTGGTACCAGAATCGAGACCAACCGTACCGACGGCGGCGTTTTTGGAAAAGGTAAGATTCGAAACTTTAAATTGAAATTACTTTCAAATGAAGAGTTATATGAACGATCGGTTTATGTATTTAGATTACCCGTGTTGTGGGGATGATTTTGGTGTATGGATTGGGTATCACGGCGACGGTTGCCGGCGGCTGTTTTTTGGCGACGGTGGCGCCGTGTGAGATGGTAGGAGGAAGAAGGTGATATGTTAAGCTTTTTGATTTGTGCAGGCTAAAGGTTTTGAGTAGTTAGAAATTTGATTGTAGAAGATGAACTTCTAATTTCTCCATGGTTATGGTGGGTGAGAACTTTGGAGATGTGGGAGAAGAAGATGGTGGTAACCTGGTTGAACTAATGCAGAGAGGGAGGATGAAGAATTAAATTTGCAGAGCTTCAGTTAGGAAGGAGGGAGAAAGGGGTGAATTCTTTCTTAGCCCAAGCTTCTATTTTATAAGATGTATGCTTATATGTATGTGTGAATAGTATAATATGCAAGTGTTATTTAGTTTAACTAAATATCTCGTATGCATGAGCATGACTAGTAAATACTTATAAGAGAGCCTATATGGCATTGGCAGTGTATATATAAACTGTAGATTAGGATTTAATTTATTTTAATTTTAATAACCATTGTTTGGGGTGATGGATTGGGCTGGTGGCCTAATTTAATGTTTATTAAAGCTTGTTTTAATAATTTTGATGTCTTGGATTTAAGCCATAGGGCTTGGGATTTATTATTAATGGGCCTTCTTTTATCTATATAGATTTTGGGAATGTACTCCATGGTATATTATCTATTTGGACTTTGGCCCATTTTTAGTTAGAAGGGCTTGGATTACAGTCACGAGCATATTACACTTATCAAAATGAGAACGACAAATTTATGAATCAGTTGAAAACATGTAAATGAGGGTTTCTCCTGTTTGATTGTTAAACGGTCCATGTTTCAGAAGTATTATAAAAAAGCAGTCAATTATCCTCTAATTTTGATAGTGCCTGTTTAATTTATGATACAACTAAGAATCAAGTTTATGCACAAATTTATATTCAGATGTAATGTTAATTTAATCTAAATAATATGAAATATAATCAGATAAGACAAATATTATATCTATTATGCTCAGGGAATTTTATGAATTTATCTTTTATATAATGCTACCATATTAAAATATATTATGTTTTATTTAGTTGTTTATCATAAACTCGATTAAATAACTAATTGAAGTCATCCTATTAATTAACGAGGTGAAGTTATCCTATCAAATAATAATCAAACCGTAAGCTTCATTTATTTCTTTATTATGTGCTAGGAGTGCTCTAATCGAGAATGCTCGTCCGTCTTCCTAAAATCAAAGCTTTTGAAAACATAGAGCGCCATTAATATAATTGAAAATCCATAAATCATTTATTCCTTTATTTTCATATTAAATTTGGGACGGGGTGTTACATTATGAGATATTCTTATATTCCAAGAATACATATCTTTCTCCATAAAATCTTTCCAAAAAAATCAAGAAAATCTTGCTTCCCTTTCTTTACATTATTTTCGAAAATTCCATTAAAGAAACCAAGTGGGAGATTTCTTGAATTTATTGGATAATCTTGTATTCCAAGAATACTTATCTCCTTTCCATAAAATCTTTTCAAGAAAATTCTTCTCCCTCTTTTTGTTTAAAATTTGAAAAAAAAAATAGGAAATATAATGCAACAATAATTTATTTTATTTTAAACATCTTTTATTTATTGGGCTACTTGAGGGGCTTTTAGGAGAATTAAGATAGACCTTCCAATGGGTTTCTAAATTCGAATATTGAGCCACAATATAATTCAGTCCATTAATATTAATTAATGTCACTACATAATTAATATTGCACTATCCAACTTAACCCATATTACGGTAATATGGCTCCCGGTTATTGTTTCCCGTGTTTAAGATTATTTAGTCCATTAATTAATTAAGCCACTGAAAAGTTTTATATTAATTAATTTTTTTATCCTTGGAGTAATGACAACTCAGCTTTATTATCCATATCGGAAAATTAATTCCACTTGCAAGATTTGGTATGATAAAGGTTCCGAGCCCACCAAGGGGACCAATCACGCAAGACATTGCAAGCACACGATTCTCTGTATTAATTTAGCAACTGTCGTACAATTAATATTATTGTCCAAGATATAGGGTATCGAAGTCGCAATGATTCTCTTCCCATTTATAAGTCAAAGCAATAACTACTAATCGCACACAGTCGTTATTAAGTGACAGAGAATGAAAAATCAACAACCACTGAGGTCTAACTCTTCATCCCTTAAGTCAATGCGAATGAGTTTATCCTCTCTGCAGGTCCGCTTCAGCGCATCGAATGCACTAGTGTAATCTCTTGGTCAAGACAAATCAATCTAAGTCTTACACATCAACTTCTACCAATAGACTGTTCGGGTCTATCTAGGTTGTGAAACACACACTAGTTTACAAGGGACTATTAACGTGATCTTCTGTGATCTGGTATCACCACGTTAACTACAATGTAACATGTGTTATTATATGAACAGTTTGCAATAAATATATATAACATTCAATCATATTTAAAGCAACAATGATAAATAATTTATTTCAGTAAATAAATGTTTAATACATAGGTTATACAAAGTAAAAGCATACTTTCACGTATAACCCAAACAATCTCCCACTTATACTCAAAATCTGCTTTTCAGTATACCACAGCACGTCTAATGTATTATATACAGTGACATCTAATGTCACCTACATCAACCTAATAACATATCTCCCACTTATACTCAAAGCAGATTGACAACGCTCTTGACACCCATTCCTTCCACATGTCTCTCAAATGTTAACAGAGTCAGACCCTTTGTTAATGGATCAGCTAGGTTGTCCTCCGACGCGATCTTTGCCACCTCTATATCTCCTCTCTTAACGATTTCTCGTATAAGATGGTATTTCCTTTCAATGTGTTTGCTGGCCTTGTGGGCTCTCGGTTCCCTTGAATTTGCAACTGCTCCGGCATTATCACAGAAAACTATGATGGTGATGGGCAAATTCGGAACAACGTCCAAGTCCACTAGGAAGCTCTTGAGCCACACCGCTTCTTTCGCTGCTTCACAAGCAGCTACATATTCGGCTTCCATGGTAGAATCGGCGATGCATTTCTGCTTAACGCTTCTCCATGTTACAGCTCCTCCCCCCAGACAAAACACACTACCTGAGGTAGATTTTCTGGAATCTATGTCTGATTGGAAATCCGAGTCTGTGTATCCCACTGGAAATAAACTATCCGACTGATAAACCAGCATTCTATCCCAAGTTCTTTTCAGATACTTTAGAATGTTCTTTACGGCAGTCCAGTGTTGATTTTCGGGATTACTTTGATATCTTGCCATTATGCCAACGACGTAGCAAATATCTGATCTCGTGCACAGCATTGCATACATAAAGCTTCCTACTGCCGACGCATAAGGAATGCTTCTCATGTCATCTATCTCCCCTTGTGTCTTGGGACACATGTTTTTCGATAGATGGATTTCGTGCCTGAAGGGTACAAAACCTTTCTTGGAATCTTGCATGTTGAATCGCTTCAAAACAGTGTCTATGTATGAAGCTTGCGATAAGCCAATCAGTCTTTTCTTTCGATCTCTAGTGATCTTGATTCCAAGAATGTGACCAGCTTCCCCTAAGTCTTTCATATCAAACTGTTTTGACAGCCATACCCTTACACCTGACAAAACCTTTACATCGTTTCCGATGAGCAAAATATCGTCTGTGTATAGTACTAAGAATACCAAGGCAGTTCTGTCACACTTCTTATACACACAACTTTCAAACTCGTTTTGATCAAACCCATAAGACTTGATTACATGATCAAAACATTGGTTCCAAGCCCGAGATGCTTGCTTTAGTCCATAAATAGACTTCATCAGCTTGCAAACAAGGTGTTCTTGGCCTTTCGCGATGAAACCTTCGGGCTGTTGCATATAGATTTTCTCGTCAAGACTCCCATTAAGGAAAGCTGTCTTGACATCCATTTGCCAGATCTCAAAATCTAGATGCACAACTATTGCCAAGAGAATACGAATGGACTTAAGCATGGCTACTGGGGAAAAGCTTTCTTCATAATTGATACCCTCTTTCTGAGTGTATCCCTTTGCCACAAGCTTAGCTTTAAAGGTCTCAACCTTCCCGTCCGATCCTCTTTTTCTCTTATAGACCCACTTGCATCCAATGGGTTTTACCCCACTGGGTGGTTCCACTAGCTCCCACACTTTATTATGATCCATTGAGCCCATCTCGGCTTCCATCGCAGTTTGCCAGGATTCAGAATCCTTATCTTGGACTGCCTCCTTGTAGGACCAGGGGTCTGATTCATTATCCCCGGGGACCAAATCCGAAGATTCTCCTATCCCCATGAATCTCTCAGGTTGTCGGACAACCCTCCCACTACGACGAGGTTCCGGTTGTGTCGGTGTGACGCTTGGTATATCAACTTGTACAGTTAGTATAGGAGTTTGCCCTCTAATTTCATCTATGGTAATCTCACTTTGGGCTTTCTATTGTTCATAAAGTCTTCTTCCAAAAATCTAAACTTCGTACTTATTACCACCTTTTGATCTTCGGGACCATAGAACATACACCCTTTCATTCCCATGGGATATCCTATAAACAACCTTAGTTCCGAACGTGCATCCAACTTACCGGCTTCCTTATCTAGCACGTGTGCCGGACACCCCACAATTCTAAGATGTCTCAGATTGGGCTTGCGCCCAGTCCACAACTCTTTAGGGGTTTTGGGAACCAATTTGGATGGCACCAAATTTAGAACATGAGCCGTTGTTTCCAAGGCATTATCCCAAAACGACTTGGGTAGATCTGAATAACTCATCATGGATCTGACCATTTCTAAGAGTGTTCTATTTCATCGTTCTGCAACCCCATTTTGTTGAGGGGTTCTGGGTGCAGTCAACTGGGAAAAAATGCCCTCGCCTGACAGGTAGTTCAAAAGCTCATCGCTGAGGTATTCGCCTCCACGATCAGATCGTAGAAACTTGATACTCTTTTTCAAATGATTCTCCACTTCGACTTTGAACTCTTTGAATTTATCAAAGGTTTCTGATTTGTGTTTCATCAGGAAAATGTACCCGAACCTTGAGTAATCATCAGTGAACGTCACGAAATACTCATAACCACCTCTAGCTTTGGTTGACATTGGACCACACACGTCAGTGTGAACGATTTGCAACACTTTTGTGGCTCTATTCCCCTTGGCTCCAAATGCCCTCTTGGTAATTTTACCCTCCAAACATGATTCGCAGGTTGGAAATGGTTACATCTGTAGGTCCAACAATGAACCATCTTTCACCAACCTTTGGATCCTGTTTAGATTAATATGACTCAATCTTAGATGCCAAAGAAGTGTCTCGTTCACTTTTTCTGAACGTTTTCTCTTATTGCTTGAAACAGTCGATGTGTTAAAAGATGCATTTTGTGAGTGGTATGCACAGTTAATAGTATAGAGATTGTTCCGCAAAGTTCCATGACGATAAACACATCGTTAAGAAAAAGTAACTTGTTTAGAAAAAGGAACAGAATATCCATCATTAAATAGTTTTGAAACTGAAATAAGGTTTTTACGAAAAACAATAACGTAAAGAATATTTCTTAAAACTAAAGTCTTGTCTTCAAAAGACAGGTGCACGTCTCTCACAGCTTTAGCTGCTACTCTCATAGCATCGCCCAGTGTGATGAGGATCTGACTTCCACTAAGTTGTCGGGTCAACTTGAACCCCTGTAACGTGAAACAAACATGATCAGTGGATGCCTTATCCACTACCCATGAGTGGGTAGCATACTCCGCTAAACAAGTTTCAACAACTAGTGCATGAGAATTACCTTTCTTCCCATTCCTCTTAGGCTTGGGAGAGGCAGACCTCAAATGTCCTTTCTCACCGCAATTGAAACACTTCCCCTTTGGATTCTTTTTGACACCCAACCATTTGACAATCTTTTCTCTACTTTTCTTTGTGTTGAGGTTCCTTTAGTTACGACGGTTCATCTCTTCATCAATCTTGCCCTCCATTGGCCTAGATTTTGATAAAAGATTTTTAGTCACCAAAGCTTCGTCCTTTTGTCCCAAATGCTTTTCTATCGTCTCCAAAACTTCTGGTAGAGTATCCATAGTGAACATGTGATCACTCATCACATAACTACAATAGAACTCATCAAAGCATTTTGGGAGAGTTAGAAACACAAAGTCGACCTAAACCTCATCACTATACTTTGCACTGAGATAAGCAAGCTTGTCAAAATGACGCTTGACCTTGAGAACATGATCCCTCACGGGTGTTCCCTCTGTCATATGCAGCATCGCCACGCCATCACTATTAAACTGATTGTTCATGCGGTATTCTGTTAAAAACATGTCTTCGAGGCTTTGCATAATTTTCGCAGCAGATTCAACCCCTTCGTGAATGTATCTCAAATCTTCAGACAAGGATGTCAGGATTATACATTTCACAGGTTTGTTGGTACGCTCCCATACATCATACAAAAATCTCTCCGCATTAGTTGATCTTTCAGTTGGTTTGCTAGCTTAGGTGTCACTAGAACTCAAATGTGTTTCGGTGAAGCTAAGACAATTTTCATTTTTCGTTTTCAAATGATATAGTTATCACCAGTAAGCTGATGTTCTTTGAGCATATATTTCAGTGGATTAAAAGGTTTCGACATGCTGAACTGAAATAAATAACAATTTGTATAAGCACAAAATTATCACATAATTCGATCACATTATTCATATCAAAATCTCAAAACAATATGAACATGCATCAGCCGACATCTCAAAACAGTTTAAATAGGTCACGTTGGGTGATCTGTCTATTTAAACACATTCAAGCAGGTTACAAACAGGAACAACTACAAACCTTTAATTCAAAATTAATAGTCGACTCCCACTTGATCAATATAAAATTGACTGGGACTTCGGAGAAGTATATGCATATCAATTTTATACCTAAGTAATAACCATGATTAAATACAGAATTATTACTTCGCTTTGAACGAGCCTCGTTGGGAGGGTCATCATCGCCACTAATAATAATTCACAATCATCCTTTTGGGAATTTATTCATGTGAAAACCATCTTTTGGCCGTTCCGTTGGGAAAAATTCTCCAAAAGAATTAACAAATAAATAAATCATGGAGGTCAATATTGACGTAATTTTATTATCCGGAATAAAATTTGTCAATTATAAACATACTTAGTAATTTTCGAAAGTGAGATTTTCTGTAGACAATTTTAAATCATGCAAACACATTTAACAAATAAAATTGCACGAATTTAAAACAAGCATCAAGATAAAATAAATCAAGTTGGGCACATATATCCAACTGTAATGGTTTAAATTCCAAATCTCGATCTTGAGAAATCGTCTCTTCTTTTGCCTTCATCGTTCGTCTCGAAAAGTTCCCACTGAATCCGCAACAATTCTTTAAGGATTGTCCTCCGTTTTGGATTTGGACGACATCCGGCAAATGAGTAGCTCACGACCCGGAATGCGAGTCACGTGCGCCTAGGCGCACGCCCCGGTCCGGGTCGGCCATCCCGCCCCATCGCCCTCTGCCTCAGCGCGTGCGAAGCGTCACCCAGATGCGTGCTCGTCCGAGGTCCCGCGCCCCATTGCCCAGCACGGCCCAGCCCGGGTGCACACTCTGTGCGCGCTGTGCCCAGCTGCCCTCGATGCCCAGTTCACCTTGCACGCCTAGCGCGCGTTCGCTTCGCCTCGTCCGCGACCGCCCGGGTGGTGCGCACGGTTGCTAGGTGTTCCTCCTAGCCCGCGTGCTCCGCCTTAGCTCGCGTACGTCCGAGCACTTGGACGTTCGTCTTTAATTCATCGTCTTCGTCTTCGTTCGCGATCCGATTACAATTTATTTACGCAAAATAAATAACACTAGATCTAAACTAGTCTATTACATTGAACAAATCTAACAAATACTAATCTACTCGTGGATTTTCTCACGAGGCAAAACGAATCCGAACGAATCGAATTAAAACTAATAAATTTATTTGCATGTAAATAAGCACATTAAAATACCATGAAAATTGGATACCTGCAAAACAGATCTAACAGTTCTACTATCCAATTTCAATTTTAATGAACAACAATTTAAATTACAGTTTAAAAGATCAGAGCCCGAACCAGGGCTCTGATACCAGTTGTTGGGATAACATATATGTCAGGATCTATCGGGATGACCTCATAACACAAATTTAAATTAACAATTATTACTAGTATGAATTTACCTAAGTGAATTAAAATAATAATTAATCCAACAACAACATGCGAATAATATTCACGTAAAAGATCCTAGCATGCGGAATTTCTAGGAGTTTACGCCCGTTGGAGAGACAATCTGAGACAGACAGGATCAAGTAACTGGCTACCAACCAAAAGTCCTTCTCAAGTATTCCCAAGTCCTCGCTCAACAACCCCAGTGGAAGGTTCTCCAATGAACGATTTATAAAACAAAGGAAAAAAAAATTGTTGCACACCTTTGTGGATTTCTAATATTTCCAACACATGGAATTGTGTTTGGGGATCAAAAATTCATCCCCTATTTATAAGTGAGGGAGGTACGAAAATTTGAGGGCAATTAGGGTTAGGAAAGATCTTTTCTTGATCTCCAAGAAATCTTGAATATATCCAATATATTATTCTTTCCATGTGTATTTTTTCACAAAAATCTCACACCCCCTTTTGGCCTAAAATTTCAAAAATTATAAGAAGATTTGCAAGATTGGATCTTTCTTGAATTTATGAGATATTCTTGTATTCCAAGAATACATATCTTTCTCCATAAAATCTTTCCAAGAAAATCAAGAAAATCTTTCTTCCATTTCTTTACATTATTTTCGAAAATTCCATTAAAGAAACCAAGTGGGAGATTTCTTGAATTTATGTGATAATCTTGTATTCCAAGAATATTTATCTCCTTTCCATAAAATCTTTTCAAAAAAATTCTTCTCCCTCTTTTTCTATAAAATTTTGAAAAAATTAGGAAATATAATGCAACAATAATTTATTTTATTTTAAACACATTTTATTTATTGGACTATAATAGGGCTACTTGAGGGGCCTTTAGGAGAATTAAGATGGACCTTCCAATGGGCTTCTGAATTCCAATATTGAGCCACAATAGAATTCAGTCCATTAATATTAATTAATGCCACTATATAATTAATATTGCACTATCCAACTTAACTCATATTACGGTAATATGGCTCCCGGTTATTATTTTCCATGTTTAAGATTATTTTGTCCATTAATTAATTAAGCCACTGAAAAACTTTATATTAATTAATATCTTTATCATTGGAGTAAGGACAACTCAACTTTATTATCCATACCGAAAAATTAATTCCACTTGCAAGATTTGGTATGATAAAGGTTCCGAGCCCACCAAGGGGACCAATCACGCAAGACATTGCAAGCACACGATTCTCTGTATTAATTTAGCAATTGTCGTACAATTAATATTATTGCTCAAGATATAGGGTATCGAAGTCGCAATAATTCTCTTCCCATTTATAAGTCAAAGCAATAACTACTAATCGCACACAGTCGTTATTAAGTGACAGAGAATGAAAAATCAACAACCACTGAGGTCTAGCTCTTCATCCCTTAAGTCTGTCGAATGAGTTTAAACTCTCTGCAGGTCCGCTTCAGCGCATCGAATGTACTAGTGTAATCTCTTGGTCAAGACAAGCCAATCTGAGCCGTACACATCAACTTCTACCAATAGACTGTTCGGGTCTATCTAGGTTGTGAAACACGCACTAGTTTACAAGGGACTGTTAACGTGATCTTCTGTGATCTGGTATCACCACGTTAACTACAATGTAACATGTGTTATTATATGAACGGTTTGCAATAAATATATATAACATTCAATCATATTTTAAGCAATAGTGATAAATAATTTATTTCAGAGTTGGTGTCCGAGATATTGCAAGCTGCACGAAATGTCTAAGCAAGATTAGCCGAAAAGAACCTGGTGCATGAGAGGAAGAACCACTCGAACGACTCTTCAGATGCAAGTACATGGGACACTTATCAGCAAAGTGTTCTTCCCGATAAAGCTGACAATGCGGGACGTAGGGCTTACGACCCCCACGTCCGCCACCATTATTGTTTCATCCATTTCCAGAAGAGAACCCCCCATGTCCATTTCCAGAATTCAGACCAGTAGCTCGTGACCTGCCATCACCCTGACCCGAGGCGACGAACGCTGCTGGAGAAGAGGCCGAACCCTCCATAGCCTTAATCATGAGTTCGAATTGCACAGATTGATGAAGTAGATCACAAAATGGAGGAACTGGAGTCATCGCCATACGAGTATTAACGAAATTAGCAAATTGAATCCCGAGACCCCGAAGAAACCAATAACTTTTATCACTCTCATCAACTGGTTTGCCTATAGCAAATAATTGATCACACAATGATTTGAAAGCCTTACCATATTCGGTCAAGGAGAGGGACTCACGACGGAGTGACAAGAGCGATTCTCGAAGCTGATTTGCCCGCGCCGTTTAGGCGTTTGCATATATGGCTTCCAACGCTAGCCAACCCGGGCGCGACGACGTGCAATCCAAAACCTTCGCCATAGCTTCTGGTTCAAGGGTTGCAAACAACACCCCAAGAAGTTTCTGATCACAGAGAAACCATTCAGTAAAAGCCAAATTAGGGTTGTCAACACCGACATCAACAGATGTGCCCATAACGATGTCAAGCATCTCGAAAGTTGTCGCCATAGAGAGAAATTGGCATTTCCACATCAAGTAGCTAGGTTGCCGAAGACAACTTGATTGGAACAAGATGAATCATGGTCGTGGAGGATGCGCTGATGCGAAGAGGGAATCGAAGGGGACTGGTTCGATTTGGTGATCGCGACGAACGAAGGGGACATGTTCGTTCTAAGATGATGGCTGCTACTGCCGTGAGAAAAGAGAAGGAGAGATTAGGGTTTGTAGTATGTTTGACGTGATACCATGTAAGAATGATTATGAGATCACCGTTAATTGGTGATGAGAGAATTCCACTAATATATATTTGGGGATTACAACAATAGTTTCCACAATTATAGGAAACCAAATCAAAGAATTAAATACATTGAATATTCTAAACTATTATACAAACAATTTTAAACTAATCAACACTTCCCTTAATAACGTGTCTTAGTTTGACGTCAATATTCGTTCTCCAATTCTAGGTTTAATATTCATTCTCTAAATTATAGCATAATTCAACCCCTAACACATCTTATTGTAAAATTGGCCACACAATAATCAGTTTCTTTTACTACTAAAATTATTGGTCGAAAGGCCTCGCCCAATAAGATCATGATGGAATCCTCCAAAATAATGGAATCCTCCTTTTCCGAAGCATACGTGTAAACTGAAGTTTCCCATAGCCTAAATATTGAGATCCGAGAAGAGGAATTTCAAATCTTACTATATAAAAGGAGAAGTGCATCACTCTTATGTTTGACAAGTGGCAACACCAATAGGCTGCCAAGTGTCATCTTATTTTTTCCTTTTAGATTAAGTTAAAAAAAAAAAAAAAAAAAAAGCCTGCAGCAACACCAATTAGTTTTCTCCACTAAAACACGCACCTTCAAATCCTTTCTTCGCCATCTCTGCATTTGCAACCCCCATTAAGTTTTTTCCATTTAAACACACGGCCCTTCAATTTCTTTCTTTAGGTCGAAAAAGGTAGGTTTCAACTTCTTATGAATTCAGTATTCTCTTGGTTTCAATTCATTTCCACGAAAAATCTCCAAAATATTTGATTTCTCAAACAGTGGTGGACGATTCCCGGTACTTGATAGAGGCAAAACAAAGAATAAGGTCGCATCCTACTTCTTCAATCCCCAACATTGTCGATTTGTCTCTCGCCCTGGCGATTTTTTTCTCCTAGGTATTAATTGCAAGCCCGTTTCTCTGGTTCGCACATTTTGTTATTTTGTTTTTTCGCTTTATCGGTATTACCAAAGTTCCCAAGATCGCCAAAATATGTGAAAATTGTCAGTGTTAGTGTCCTAGAGACAATCCATTGTAAGGACATAATACTCGACGATATTCAGTTTGATTTAATATTATAGTTCATTTAATATTAATGTATTTCAATACACTTGTTTGAATATTATGTTTGATTGTTTGCATTTATTCATATAAGTGTTCCCATGAGTCATTGCTGTCATTGAGGTTGTGAGAACTCAGATGACTTAAACATGACTCTCAAATAGCCCGATCAAGGATCATCAAGAATGGGATATTGATGATGCAGTGGAGATTGGTGTGCGATCTGCATCATACTCTTAGAGAGTGTAGTAAGATCTCACTAACTACGAGATACTAGGTATCTCATGATGGATGCACAAATACCTTAGAGGGTATTGGTATACCCATTCGAGAAACCGTTTGATGTATTTTCACTATATGTGTCTACGGGTGTCTCGGTTAGTGGGAGCAATGCGATACTCCTTTGACTTGAGGTCAATACGCACGACATATGTGGAGTGATGAACTTTGACCATGACCAATGCTTGCACCCTTCCATGGGTAGATACAACTTGGATTGGGTTCATCACGAAGTGCATGTGCGTGGTAGTTGAGCAAATAATAGAATTCATTCCTCAATGTGGATTTAGAGAGAATACTCATCTTCTCATCATAATTGGATCAAAGTCATCGGCCGATACACGTCAACTTAGACTTTGTGGCTAAGTGTGACATACATGATCAATTAGTGATTAGAGATAAATTGATTAAGTTATTTGAATAGACACTTCATCATGTTCAAGACTTAATCGAGTATTCACGAATGAAAGGAGGAAATCGTAATAGCTCATGTTTTAGTTACAGGTAGTTGCACTTTTCTCGCAACGTACTTCATATATTGAGAATGTCTGATTTATTGTCTAGTGTTCAATTAAGACCGTTAGTTTGACTAATAGCTCTATATATGAGGGTCTATGGGTCACATAACAAGTAGTTCTCTTTTACGGATTATAGTTGGTTGATTAAATGTTAAATTGGATTTAATATTTAATTTATGGAGAATTAATTAATAATAGATTAATTTTGAATTAATTATTATTAATATTTAATTAAATTAGATTTAATTAAATATGAATTCCCAATAATAATATATGGTATATTATTGTAGGATTTAATATATATGGAATTAAATCGTAGAGATTTGACATATATGAAATTTAAATCCGTAAAAATTTATTTTTAGGGAATTAAATTAAAGGGATGTAATTTAATTAATGATTAGAGATTTTATTTCTTATTCAGGCTAGCTTTAGATGTAAGTTGGGCCTCCCTATATATATAAGCTTTTGGAAATTCACAAATAACATCAATTTATTATTCTCCATAAGATCTAGAGTTAGAATTTTCCTAGTAAATTCATCTCGGGATTCAACGCTGGCAAATCCGTGCAAATCCGTGATTGGGGATTACGTGGATACCATAGTAGAGAAAACTGTATACGAATTACTGTAAGAATTCTTTTTACGTTTACTCGTACTTAATTATGCAATTAATTGTTCGTTGTTGGTGAACTGTTTATTTCCGCTGCGCATTTTTTACGTATTTACGTGCCTCTAAATTCCAACACTAGTATCAGAGCTCCATGCTCTTGATTAATTACATATTGTATTGGTTTTAAATTAATTTTTTGATTTATTTAAAACCGGGGTACGACTGTTTAATTTAACAAAACCGCACCCCTTTATTGTTTTTGTCAATTGGGTCGCCTTCCTCGTGAATCAAGGGTTTTCTGGGAAAACCCCCTTTTCACCGCTCCATGTTCCAGTCCGCGCCGCCCGGTGGTTGTGAGCGAACACAACGTCGCTTGAGTCGGCGGCTTCACGCCGCGACTCGCGACGCTCGTGCGAGCCAACTTCGCCACGCACGACGGCGGTTTCGAACCGCGGTGGCGTGACTCGTTTTGCCTCGATATGCAGTGCCTCTGTCTGGTTCGCCTCGATTCATGGACCGTTGCTCTCGTTTCAAACGAATCGTGACGGAACGTTGCACTTTCGACTCGATCCATGGCAGAGCGTCACTGATTCGCCGCGATTCAGGCGGCGCCCTTTGCGTCTGATAGGATTTGAGGCGGCGAACCATGTTTCGACCCGATTCATTTTGACACGCCGCCGTTTCATGTCGCCTCACACTGTTTCAATATTTGCCGAAGGGTCACGGCTCCGCGCGCGCTCCTATGTATCGTTTGCAGCGGCGAGTCGCCCTTACGCGCCTAGCGGCGGCGGCGACTCGCGCGCAATCGTCATGCTGATGGACTGTATCTGTTTGGATATGTTGAACATACCTGTTGTTTCCTGTGATTTCGATTGAATAACCGCTTGAGTTTATTCGTGTTCTTCAAAGCTATTTGGAATAGTGTTGATGAACAATGATGATTAATTGTTATTTGTGCTGGTTGTCCCGATTGAAAGACTATCTTAGAAACCGGGTGATGATGAGGGGAAGGGTTGTGCCGAAATTAGATTTTGGACAAGCCCTTCCGTGCAAATTCTAAGATTTGCACATGAGCCCTTTTGACAAATAAAATTAAAATCTATTTTGAAAATTAATAAGTATTAATTTTGAAATTGGATAAAAGGTTGGACCTTGATGGTATAATTAATTGGATTAATTATTGAAGTTTAATAATTTTTAAATTAATTTTAAAATTTGATTTTAAAAGAAATATTAAATCTTACTAAAACGTATTAGTTGGATTAATGACGGACTTAATTAATTGAATTAATTAAAAGTTAAAATATTAATAATGAATTTAATTATTAAAACTTGATTTTAAAATTGGATTTTAAAATTATGGTTCAAATGATTAAACGGGTTATTGATTTCCACTTGGTTAATGTGTTTTATATTCTGTTAACGTCTTTTAAGTCAGGATTATAATTGTTTGGGTAGGCGGCGCCCAATAATTGTCGTACCGTATTATTGTTTGGGTAGGCGACGCCCAAATAAATGTTAGTCCGTATAAATCATGTTTGGGTAGACGTCGCCCAATAATTGCTCAAATGTAATGTAGATTAACATGTTGGATCTCGATTAAGCAACTAATACCCCGCTTTTAAAACGTTCCTCACTAAAATATGGTTTTCTCATTAATTTGATAAGATGTCTTCCATCAAAATTAAAAGTAAACCAGAGATTTCGTTCCAATGAGTACTTAAATGACCCTCGTCTTTTGCTCGGATCTACATCTAACGGGACTTTTATAGGGACATGAAATGTCGGCGCTTGATGGTTGTAAACCAACTTAACTTTGTTTTATTTAGCCCTCATGGAACAAAGGGTAAGTGACATCGATCAAACTAGGTTCGACAAACTAGGAATTGCGGTTTTGCAATTGGTTTGGAGACCTCTGGATTATCTTATTGTAATGATCGACGCCATTTGGATTATGATAGTAGGAATGTGGATCCTAGTCCATTATAATTTATATTAGATATAAATTTGTATTCTTCAGATGAGGTTGTTGAATATGTGAAAATAATGGAGACAAAATAAACACAAAAGAAAGATCATGTTTATTTTGATTGCTGAATATTGATCATAGGAATTATGTGTTTAATTCCCATTTTATTTTATTTCTCTTGGTTAGTTGAAATGTATAACTTCGTTATTGAGATGTGTTTTGGAAACAAAACCAAATCGGCTAAGCAAATTTTTTTCGGGTCGACACCGAAACATGTGTTTGGTCTAAGGTAAAAAAAGATTGAAGACGTGTTGGACACGCTTTATCCCGGTTATTACCTTAAAATTTGGTACTTTGAGGCGCCCACGTTTGACGAAGACCTCGGAAGATGCATCAAGAGGATGCTTCCCAGACTCAGTATGTGATGTTGTTCGGCATGACTCCCGATATACATAGACAACGTTGGGAAATAGGTCCCTTCTCAATGCTCAAGCATTTGAAGGATCTCTTTGATTCTGAATCTCGTTCTGAGATTTATGAAGTGATGAGAGATCTGTTCAGATACCAGTTAGCTAAGGAAGGGAAAATTTCATCTCATGTGCTTAAGATGATAGACATAATTGATAAACTTGGTAATTTAAGCTTTGAGCTAAAAGACCAACGTTTTCATCTATGCTATCCTCCAGTTGCTCCCGTATTCATATTTTAGCTTCATTGTGAACTACAATGTGAATAAGACGGATGCGACCATGCTCGAACTTCTGGCGTGCTCAAGACTTTTGAGTTCACTATCACTAAGATGGTGTTCAAAAAAAAAAGAAGGATAAAGGATGATGTGTGCCTCTACTGTAAGTAGAAGAGAGCACCGGAAGAAGGACTGTAAGGTTCTAGTTGTTAAAAGGAATGCACTAGGTGCTTCTAGCGCTATTACGTGTATGTTTGTTATTAAGATAAACATGTCCACTAATAGCGCTAACTGCTTGGTATTGGATACTAGATTTAGCTCTCACATTTGCACTAATGTGAAAGGGCTCATGTGTCATAGGGCAGGTGAAGTCGTCTTACACGTGGAAACGGAGCAAGAGTTGCTAACTGAACGTGTGGGGACCTATGTGTTAGACTTACCCTTTAGTTTTAGATTAGAACTTAATGATAGTCATCTAGTTCTTTCTATAACCCGCAACATGTAATTGTTGCATTATGGATATGATGTTCTTAATATACAAAATAAAAGACTCAAACTTAGTAATCATGAAAACTCGACTTACTTATGGCATTGTAGAACTTGATCATGTAAACGGGAAAATAATTGCAAGGTTAAGAAAGTTAGACTACTTAACCCCATTCGACTATGAGTCTTATGGAGATTGTGAATCTTATCTCATGGGCAAGATGATCAATAGACCCTTTTCTGGGAAAGGGGTGCATGCCAAAGAAGTTCTAGAGTTGATCTACAACGATGTTTGTGGACCATTGCCCACTCTAGCTTGGGGTCTCTTCGGCTACTTCATCACTTTTAGTGATGATTTCTCTAGATACGGATACGTATATCTTATGAAACACAAATCCGAATCTTTTGAGAAATTCAAAGAGTACAAAGTTGAAATAGAGAAGAAACTTGGTAAGAGTATCAAGACTCTTCGATCAGATCGAGGAGGTGAATACCTTAGCCATGAATTCACCGATTACTTGAAGTTACATGGAATCCAGTCACAATGGACTACTCCTGGAACACCTCAGATGAACGGTGTGTCCGAGAGAAGAAACCAAACCCTGTTAGACATGGTGAGGTCCATGATGAGCTTTTCCTGTCTTCCAACATTCTTATGGGATACGCGTTACAAACCTCAATTTACATTCTGAATAGGATTCCATCTAAATCGGTTGAGCATACACCATATGAACTATGGTGTGGCAAGAAGCCAACTTTTAGACATATTAAACATGGGGTTGCCCCGTGATTGTGAAAAAGATGCTTACCGACAAGTTGGAATCCAAAGGTGAAAAGGGTTACTTTGTGGGATATCCTAAAGAAACTAAAGGATATTACTTCTATCTACCTGAGAAATAATCAGTGATTGTTTCTAGGTAGACCAAGTTCCTCAAAGAAGACTATGTCTTTAAGGAACAAAGTCGTAAGCTGATAGAACTTGAAGAAATTCAAGAACCACAAATTAAAAAAGAGACTGATATCTTGTCAAAGCAACATGACAAAGAATCAGTGGGAGCATTCAGCGACTTTCACGGTGGGAGTCTTTCACTAGGTGATCGTCTTTTAGCCAGTGGGAGCGTAATTGAAGTAGGCTTGCCAGTGCAAGAACCTCCAAGTGGGCTGAATGAGAGCAACATAGTTCAAACTCCCGCCCAAGAGGCATCTGAAAGTGTAGCTCTTGAGGACTCTTCGGACATTGATGAAATCGATGCACCACAAAAATTTTCACGATCAGAATGTACAGCCTGCACAACCACAGCTCCGTAAGTATATTAGGAATTGTAATTTGCCCATTAGATACGGTTACCTCTTGGAGGACCTAGTTAATGTGGACATACCGGATAAGAACGATCCTAATACTTAATCTGAAACAATATCAGATATTGATTCAGGGAAGTGGCATGAAGCCATGAAATTCGAGATGGACTCGATGTAAACCAATCAAGTCTAGGACTTGGTTGAGTTGCCTAAAGGGGTTAGACCCATACATTGCGATTGGGTCTTCATGCAAAAGACCAATGCAAATGGCAAGGTACAAACCTACAAAGCTAGGTTGGTGGCGAAGGGTTATAGTCAACGTGAAGGCATTGACTGTGATGAGACCTTCTCACTAGTTGCAAAGATCAAGTCCATTTGAATTTTACTTGCGATAGCAGTACACTGTGATTATGAGATTTGACAGATGGACGCCAAAACAGCTTTCCTCAATGGAGACATTGATAAGGAAATGTTTATGACTCAACCAGAAGGTTTCACATCTAAGTCAAATTCTAATCTAGTATGCAAGCTAAATATATCCATTTATGGATTGAAGCAAGCTTCTAGGAGTTGGAATATCCGATTTGATGAAGCTATCAAGTCTTTTGACTTCATCAAAAATTTGAAAGATCCTTGTGTTTATTGTAAACACAACGGGAAGAATATTGTTTTCATAATCGCGTATGTCAATGACACATTGATTTTGAGAAACAATACCCCGTTAATGCAGTCCGTTGAAGATTAGTTATCAAAGACCTTCATGGTGAAGGATCTTTGTGAAGCCTGCTACATCTTAGTGATCATGATCCAAATGGATAGATCCAGAAGGATGTTGAGGCTGTCACAGTCCACCTATGTAGACAAGGTGTTGAAGCGTTTTGCGATAGAGAGGATCTCTACCGGCAAATCATGGGATAAAGCTGTCAAAGAAGGATTGTCCTTCTGATGAAGCTGATATCAAGCACATGAAATATGTCCCATATGCATATGCAATTGGGTCAATCATGTGTACCATGACTTGCACTGAGCCAAACGTGACCTACGCTATCAACATCACTGATAGATACCAACAGAATCCGGGTGAGTCTCACTGGATTGTTGTCAAGACCATTCTGAAGTATCTTAGACGAACTAAAGAATGTTTCCTTATCTATAGTGGACAGTCATAACCAGTAGTGACTGGTTATGCTGACGCAAGTTTCCAATCCGACTATGATGATTACAAATCACAGTCAGGTTACGTTTCACTCTCAATAATGAGCCGGTCAGTTGGAATAGTTCCAAGCAAAAGGACCGCAGATTCAACAATCGAAGTTGAGTACATTGCTGTATCAGAAGCCTCAAGGAGGCTGTCTGGATTTTATAGTTCTTAAGAGAATTAGGGGTAGTTTCGAGTGCCAATTGTCTAATAAAGTTTTATTGAGACAACGCAGGTACGATTGTGCAAGCAAAGGAACTGAGATCAACAAGCATAAACGAGCATGTACCAAGAATTATTATTTGATCCAGAAGATTATAACGATAGGAGAAATAAAATTAAAATATATTCCCACATATTTAATTTGAAAGATCATTTCACCAAAACACTGAGTGTTCGTGTACACACTAGACATTTGATGGTCTAGGGGTTAGACATGTAAGTGATTGACTCTAGTCCAAGTGAGAGATTGTTAGTGTTAGTGTCCTAGAGACAATCCATTGTAAGGACATAATACTCGATGATATTCAGTTTGATTTAATATTATAGTTCATTTAATATTAATGTATGGGAATACACTTGTTAGAATATTATGTTTGATTGTTTGCATTTATTCATATAAGTGTTCCCATGAGTCATTACTGTCATTGAGGTTGTGAGAACTCAGATGACTTAAGC
This sequence comes from Stenogyne calaminthoides, assembly GCA_037126765.1. Classification (NCBI taxonomy): domain Eukaryota; kingdom Viridiplantae; phylum Streptophyta; class Magnoliopsida; order Lamiales; family Lamiaceae; genus Stenogyne; species Stenogyne calaminthoides. The sequence goes on from JBBCBC010000033.1 coordinate 9,093,374, forward strand.
ATGACTCTCACATAGCCCCGATCAAGGATCATCAAGAATGAGATATTGATGATGCAGTGGAGATTGGTGTGTGATCTGCATCATACTCTTAGAGAGTGTAGTAAGACCTCACTTACTACGAGATACTAGGTATCTCATGATGGATGCACAAATACCTTAGAGGGTATTGGTATACCCATCCGAGAAACCGTTTGATGTATTTCTACTATATGTGTTTACGGGTGTCTCGGTTAGTGGGAGCGATGGATACTCCTTTGACTTGAGGTCAATACGCACGACATGTGTGGAGTGATGAACTTTGACCATGACCAATGCTTGCACCCTTCCATGGGTAGATAGGCTTGGATTGGGTTCATCACGAAGTGCATGTGCGTTGTAGTTGAGCAAAGAATAGGATTCATTCCTCAATGTGGATTTAGAGAGAATACTCATCTTCTCATCATAATTGGATCAAAGTCATCGGCCGATGCACGTCAACTTAGACTTTGTGGCTAAGTGTGACATACATGATCATTTAGTGATTAGAGATAAATTGATTAAGTTATTTGAATAGACACTTCATCATGTTCAAGACTTAATCGAGTATTCGCGAATGAAAGGAGGAAATCGTAATAGCCCATGTTTCAGTTACAGATAGTTGCACTTTTCTCGCAACGTACCTCATATATTGAGAATGTCTGATTTATTGTCTAGTGTTCAATTAAGACCGTTAGTTTGACTAATCGCTCGATATATGAGGGCCTATGGGTCACACAACAAGTAGTTCTCTTTTACGAATTATAGTTGCTTGATTAAATGTTAAATTGGATTTAATATTTAATTTATGAATAATTAATTAATAATAGATTAATTTGGAATTAATTATTATTAATGTTTAATTAAATTGGATTTAATTAAATAGGAATTTCCAATAATAAGATATGGTATATTATTGTAGGATTTACTATATATGGAATCAAATCGTAGAGATTTGACATATATGGAATTTAAATCCATAGATATTTATATTTAGAGAATTAAATTAAATGAATTTAATTTAATTAATGATTAGGGATTTTATTTCCGGGCTAGCTTAAGATTTAAGCTGGGTCTCCCTATATATACAAGCTCTTGGGAATTCACAAATAACATCAATTCATTATTCTCCATAAGATCTAGAGTTAGAATTTTCCTAGCAAATTCATCTCGGGATTCAACGCTGGCAAATCCGTGCAAATCCGTGATTGGGGATTACGTGGATACCATAGTAGAGAAAACGTATATGAATTACTGTAAGAATCATGTTTACGTTTACTCGTACTTAATTATGCAATTAATTGTTCGTTGTTGGTGAACTGTTTATTTCCGCTGCGCATGTATTACGTGTTTATGTGCCTCTAAATTCCAACAAAAATAAGTGGGCAAATCATATGAATCTATTTATTATGATTTCTTAATTAAGAACCTTGTGTTTATTTATTTCAAATGTTGTGGATTTCGTGGGTCGATTTGTTTATGATTATGCAACTGAGAATCTGAGATACATATTTTGGGTGGAAGATTGATATGAAATTGTTTATGGAGGGCCTGAAATTATGTTGTTTCTACTAGGTTTATGTACCAATTTTCCAAGTAAAATTCTAATTAAAATATACTTTACCTTGTTTGAGTTGAATTGTCATAGTTAATAATTATGAGATGATCAATATTGAGATTATTGGAATATCAATATGCAATAGATAATTCTTTTCAACCTCTCAGTTTCTTCTGTGTAATCCTTCCTCTAATGCCAAGTGTCGCCTTAACTTGCTGCAAGTGTTAGTAACATTACTTAATTTTTTTTTTTTTTAGAAAATTACTGAATAACAAGGGGAAAAACTCTTCTTCTTCAAACTTTTCTCCAAAATGGAGAGTCGTTGGGAGCGTCAGAAATTTGGAATTGAAAAGTTAGAAATTCCAGAGACGCACACGAGGGAGGTGGAGAGACCGCTTACGAAGAAAATATTTCTGCACTGAAATTTGAAAAGGTGGCAGCGCTCGAACTGAAACGTATCTGTATCCCAGGCGATGGCGGAGATCTGGAGAAACGGTTAAGGTATACAGCCGATTGGTTGTGGATATGATATTTCCTTAGATGGTAGACTAAAAAACGAGATCAGACAAGGCTTCGTTATGATGTCCTGACTTTCCACCAGGTTTAGTTTATTTCTGATTTTGCTTGCATTATTTCAATTTCATCATTTCTTATAAACTAATCATTGAAATTTTCTGTGCAAGCCTTTGCATAATCGTATTTACGTGTTTCTATATATTTTTCATTATTGAGGATATTCTTTGGGTGCTATGAAGTTTAATTTTATGTTTGTAGAATGTGTATATGTATATATGATATATGCGGCATTGTGATCCTCTGTTCCTAATTATGCCCGTAATTCTGGTGTCCTATGTGCAAGTTCCCAGTACCCTATTCATGTCTTGTATATGGATATGGTTTCTTACGTGTTTTCATGTCTGATCGACTGTAGCGTTGAACAGGGCTAGGTTTATGGAAAACTGATGCGTATCATAATCAAAGGATGTGTGCGTGCCTGGTTAAGGTAGGGTACAGTGCTACACGTGAAAAAGAAAACAGACGAGACCACCTCAAATATCACCTCTTCTAGGTTATTTTATTATTCCTTTTCCTTGACATCTATTTGACATTTTTATGAAATAAATAGCACATATGTGTGAATCAGTTGTAATAACGAGTATATATATGAAATTCCATTTCATGTTGTCTCTGTTCTTTGTTCCAATTTTAATTCTCTCATTTTCCACCATAGTTTGGTTCCATTCACTAATATTTAGTTTTTTCATGAATTAAATAGTGTATATGCGTAAAGCAATTTTTATATGTATGCACCAAATACTACCATATTTCATGATATATATCAAATTCTTATTATTATGTACTTTACATGATTAATTGATGGAGTGATGTTAGTTGATTAATATGCTATTTCAGTTCTATTTTTAGAATTTATGTTTTCTCTTCATTGAAGACAATTCTGATTTGTTATTGGTTTACTCTTTTACTACAGAGAGTTGGTACTTTTTATGTTGTTTCTTGCAACTTTGTCTCATTGGATTAGTGTTCGAAGAAATGGAAGGTGTTAAATGTACTATGGTGAGTAGATAATGGAGATTGCCAGAATAAAATAAGTATTTGTATATCAAGGTCTTCATCATTTGAAAAACTGGGCTTCATTGAAAAACCAACCAACCTTTTCAAATTTTATGTGTTTTACAGGGTTTAGAGCTTGGTATTGATCACTTATAAAAATATCATGTTAGAACAGAAGGTGGTTAATTAGGCTCTTGCTTTTGTTTAATTAATTTTATTGTCAGGAAAAGCACATGTCATTTATCTAGGAGCAGTACATTATGGATTTGGGCTTTCCTTTGAAGTTTATTATCTTGCTGGTGATGTGTATAAACTTAAGGCTCAACAAGACCCAAATTAAAGTAATAAATCATTACTCTGAATGAAGAGAATATGCAAAAATCCTTTTATGGATGTACTTAGCTGTCTTTTTACGGAGAACTCCGGAGGTAATATGTTTCTCACTTGCTCACTCTTTTCCTTTTAGAATATTTGAGTATAATTATATATAAATATGCATTCACTTATTATTTTACAAATTACAAAAAAAGCTAGCCAATGTACCCAGTTTAGGTCCTTAGTATCTGGAGCATTTGTGCTGATTTTTTCGTTATAAGTGTACTGCTTTGTGATGAGGAAGATGCATGCCTTTTACATAAAATAAAGCTTACCTTCACATTATAATTTTTTCGTTCATGCCGTTAGTGTAAGTGAAATAGAAGCACTTTATGAGCTTTTTAAGAAGATCGACAGTGCTATGACAAGGTCTACTATATGATTGCTAAGATGATCAATATATGTTCTTTCTACATGAACTATAAATCTCCTCTTAGAGATGACAAACAAAAAGATGTTTGTTTGTTGATCGGTTACTCCAACAATCCTCCAAAGTACTCTTTGGGCATGATATTGTTTAGCAATCTACATATCTTTATAAATTCAGGCTGATTGTGGTCTAAGTGCATCAACTCGTAGGGAAATTTTCCATACTCAAGTCAGAGGTGGAGATTATTTAATAAAAAGTTATTGTAATTGAATCTTCAGAGACTTGAGAGGTTCTGGAGTTGTTTAACTTTTTACTTATGTAGTCTTTTTATAGTAATGCAAAAGCTTGCCTTTGCAGGTGCAAATTGTCCAGCAAGTAAACCATAAGGGGAGGTCAATCAGGCCCGTTATATGCCTCAAAACACGTTTATTATCGCCACCAAAACAGTTAATGCAGAAGTTTATGTGTTTAATTATAGCAAATACCCATCTAAGCCTCCTCTAAACGGTGCATGCAACCCTCTATTGAGGCTAAGGGGTCAAAATACTGATATCGTGGAGTCAGTACAAGCAGGGCCATCTTTTAAGTGGTTCTGATGATTCCCAAATATGTTTTGTGGGACATAAATGCAACTCTAAAGAATAACTGTCCAGATACAATGCAATACAAATATAGATATATAAAAATACTTCAAGAATTTTGTTGAAACTCAACAGGTCTGTCGATTTTATCATAATTTCTCGAGATTTAGAGCATAATAATTACAACAAAACGTTCAATGATGTTTATTGATCAAACAAATAGATATTTTGGTCATCTTAACCTGTTCTCCCTTGTAACAGGAAAAAAATCAGAATTATTTAACTTATTACCTAATCAATTAGACAAATAGTTTCCTACTGCTATTGTTGTAATAAAAAAAGGTACATTTTATTTTTAAAATTTTGTTATGGTTTTTAGGAATTGACTTCTATTTGTATTGTTTGTCTATGGAGGTATTATGTGAGTTACCTCATCACAGATAACTTAAATTAACTTAAAAATGGACGTTTTCAAAATCGTAACTAATCTGATACCTTTGACAATTTTTAGAGAACCTCTAAGATGCATTTCCTTCCCACTTGCTCACACTTTTTTTTTTCTTTTTGAGAGTGTATTAATTAATATACCTATATAATTATACATTATTATTGCTTGAAAATTGAATTCTTATAACAAGGCATGGCAATGTTGGTCCAACCGCACAAGTGACATATTATGCTTCTTCCCCTGCCCCAGTATCACCTAATTTGTGTTGAAAAGATACTCATTGCGGTCACGAATGCAATTTAAGATTTTTCATGTGAAGAGAAAACCAAGTTTCTTAAGTTGTGCCATACACCTCAAGTGTATATATAAATGAATATTTATAACAAGCCCGTGCATCGCACCATACATCTATGGTGTGGAGCCTGCTTGCAAGAAATGTGGGGACCTTATCGAGTCGATCGAGCATATACTAAGGGATTGCCTTTGGTTGGCCGATTGTTGGTGAGGGCTGCCGTTGATGGTGCAGTGGCCAGTGCAGGATATGGCAATGGATGAATGGGTGTTGGATGTGGTGGCCGGTCTACAGAAAGAGCAGCAACAACACTTTGTCACCAAAGCAGATTTCTGAGCTTGCTGCTCGATTTGTTGATGAGTACCGTGCAGCTGTGTTGCACAGGCCTCCGCGGGATGTTTGGGTGCCTACAAATGCTGGAGTTATGAAGCTAAATACGGATGCATCATGCCGACCTGATGGGACAGTGGGTCTTGGTGGAGTTTTGAGAAATGAAATGGGTGCGGTTCGCTGCTGTTTTGCGCAGCAACATGGTGATGTAAAATCGATTGAAATTGCAGAAGCGTTGGCGGTACTAGAGGGTGTGAAAAGGGCTTTCTATCGTAATGTTCCTTTGTTCTCAGTGTATGTTCCTGAGACGATTATTGACGTTGTTGATATCGATGTTTCCGGTATTTAATTAACACATTTACTTTCCTGTAAAAAAAAATCATGAAATAAATTTTAAAAAATAATAGATTCAAGTGTACAAATATTTATAATAGGCCCGTGCATCGCACGGGCAAATAACTAGTTATAATTATCTTCAAATAAAAAATTGAGATTCGAGGAGATGAACCTCAAATTATAATTATCTTCATTAAAAATGAGAGTTTAAATCACAAATGATCTCATAATTTTGACCCTAAATAAATTCAATCGATTTAGTCTCGGTATCTTTAATGTTCAATTTATGTCTCAATCAAATCATAGCACATGTACTACACACATGTACTACACACATTTACTACCCAAAAATCACTGAATCGATATATTAGAGGGGTAGCGTTATAAATAGCTCAATGTAAAAATAAATATTTTTTTATGTCATTAAATTTCAATTTGTTCTTTTCTAGCCACGAGAATTATTATTTAGACCCTTATACCCCTGTTTAATTAACTAAAAGAATTAAATAAAATAGGAAAACAATAGGGCTAGATCTTGTATATGCACCCGGATGCACCGTGCACTCATAGTGCATTTTAGAAGCGTGCAACTTATTATGTTGAAAAGTGTGACTCATTTACACAGAAAAATGCAACTGTTAATATGGGAACATAGTTGCATGCTTTTGATTGGAATAATTTCACGTTTCTGTTTTGTATAGTTGCACTCTTCTAAAATGCATTATGAGTGCACAGTGCACCAGAGTGCACATGAGACCTACTCAAACAACATATGTCTTCTTTAAAAAACACCAGCGGTCTTTTCTCCTAAAAATTAGAACAACTGTCTCTCTCCCTCATCCGGTCAAAATGACTCTTATACAACACCATATTAAAACATTAATTCATCCTGTACCATATTTTATTGAACTCGTATTATCATTATTTCACTCCCGTACCACACTTTATTAAGGGCGTATCATCATTAATTTACCCTGTACCACACACTATTAATTCACCTCATACCACATTTTATTTAAGCTCTTACTACCATTAATTCATCTTGTACCACATTTTACTTAAGCTCGTACCACCATTTTTTCACTCGTACCACACTTTATTGAAGCTCGTACCACTATTAATTCACCACGTACCATATTTTATTTAAACCCGTACCACCATTAAGAACTAATCTTTTTAAAAAAATGATGAGGGTATAGTAGGTAAAAAAGATATTTTCTTGGATAAAAAAGAATAAAATTAAAATCATTAAAAAAAAGAACTTTTTAAAATAGAATTAACTAAAAATTGGGGTTCCATCTATATTAGATGACGTATAATTTTTTAAATTAGGAAGACCCATTAGGAACTTTAAAATTTATTTGTTAGTTAACTTAGTATACATTATAGAATAATGTATAGATAAATATTTATGTAAAAATATATAATCACAATAATATGTTAAATGGAAAATAACACGTCACTTGTAACCTGGAAACTAACTATATACATATAGTAGTAGTAACAGGGACTAAAATAAATAAATAAATAAATAATGAGTAGTTTTAAAGGACTATTTTCAAAGTGAAAAAGTTTAAAATTGAATGAACCAAAAATGGACAAGTACTCTTTTTTTATTTTAATAAATTGGACCATGCTAAAAGATTAGATATAAGACCAATTAATATTGTTTGTTAGGGGCAGCGTATCCGTCCATAATGATTAAAATTGATTTTTACTTTTTTTTCTCTATTTTCTTTTTAAATTAATATATTACTCATATTTGCAAATTGACTATGATCCATTGGCAAATAAGCAATTTATTAAAAGTAAAAGAAAAAATGGTGGGCACAAGTGACCCGTACAAGAGAGAAAAGTAATGTCTATGACCCTAAAGTGACCAATAAATGAAAGGAAATAAACTAACAACAATCAGCCCGAGACTCTAGCAAATACATTTTACGCAGGGGCTCATCACCAATTTTGAAGGCAGCAGTTGAGTGAGACTTGGCGATGGCTACCACCTCTGAAACCGAAGGAATAGTATCTGCTCGTGCACGAGTGTTGTATCGGGGGGAAACCACCACTAGGTCTCCCGGCCTTCTTTGTCTTCTTTGGTACTAGGGATCCCATCTTGTGGGCCCAAAGGATCATTCGGAAAGTCTTTCACTTCTGTCTCCAATTTCGAGGCTGTAGTTCCGTCCCCAATCTGAGGTATGGCGAATGAATTTGAGGTAGCAGGTGGGGGGGAAGTCTGTGAGACCTGTGTACCTGTCGGAGGGGCTGCTTTCTTCTTTAACTGTCTCCCAATCCCCTGAATCCCGGTTGTGACCTGCTTCCTATTTGGCATAGCAATAAGTCCCTTATCCACCGAATCAGGTCGAATTGTTATAACTTGTTCGGGCAAGCCTGGGCTATTGGGCAAGTCAGGGTTGATCCCTATAGTGTCCTCATTCCCTCCAGCAGCGGCACGAATGTCATCAAAATGAGGTAGCAAATCCTCCTCCCTAAGTCCTCCATCTCAGTATCCTTGATTGTGTTATCCCCGTGTTGATCAGATGTAGTCCCTTGTATTGTAGATTCCTTTCTGACCCATTTCTTTTGTATTGCATCCTTTCCCGGGCCATCCCGAGGAGGTCGCTTGGAATCGTCACCCTTCTTATCTTCTGGACCCCCATGAGAACGACAGTTCATGTCCATAGAGTGTCCAACCACCTGACAATGGGCACAAAACTCCGGATGTTGTTCATAGCCCACTGAAGCAATCGAGCAGTGCTCAGACCTTTCATACATATATAATATTATATTCCTTATCTTTACGAAGATCAAGTTCAATGAGGACTCTAGCATAGTGACACATAGTCCGGTTGCGTGTATGTACATCAATACGCACCACCGGTCCAAGGGCTGAAGCAATACACTCAATAATAGGCACATAGAAATATTCCATTGGAAGTTCAAAGATTCGTACCCAAACATTAACAATAGGAGAGCTCACCTTATAAGGATTAAACTCTGGAACCCATTTCTGTAGTTTCATCGTCCCAAACTCTGAGGGCCATGATCGTCTAAGGAAGAGTTTGTCCCTCTTCTTAAGGTCCGCTATTTGGATACTGAAATAACCTTTCCCCAAGGTAACAAGCTTTCATCCTCCCTTGACACACCACACCTTATAAATAGAGGCCCGAAGTTCAGATATAGGCATTGGTTTTACCCCCGGTTTTAGTAGCATTCTGCCAATGAGGGAGTTCTCCATATCCCTAACACCCTGTTGGTGGATAGAGTCATTGATGTTCACATAAATGAATTCCCCTTTTCGAACTGGTGGAGCATTCGAAGGAACAAGGGCATGTGCAAAAGTTTCCGGTTGGATCAAATAAGCCGAATTATGTAACAAACAGGAAGAGATGTTGTCAACTTCTTCTGATGCATTGTCGGAATCAGTTTTGAAGCATCATTCAAGTTATCATGTTTAGAATACCCAGGAATCCCCGTAACCGAATTAACACCAGAAGGAACCAACCCCTTCTGAGACAGTTCAGAAATCATAGCAGACTCATTGATCAAATTTTCATGCCAAGAGTTATTAGAAAATACCATCATCGATTTAGGATCCTTAACATGCCCAGAATTCAAACCAAAATCAACACCACCAGTAGGAGTAGAAGGCTTACCCTCTGAAGTCGTGGCCTGCTGCTTAGCAGCGTGCAACGCCTGTGAATCCAAACCACCAGTAGGAAACAAAATCACCAGTAGGGACATCTTCGACCTGTACATTCACATGATTTACGTCCAAAATCTGACGTGAATCAGCAGCAACCCATGTTGGGAAAATTATGAGTATTCGGATCTATTCGAGATGATTTTAAATACATATTCAAATTAAATAATTAATTACTAACATGAATTAATCCTAAATCAATTCAACATAATAATTAAACAACATGCGTACACGTAATTCACGTAAATCCTAAACATGCGGAGCTAGGAGTTACGAAATTACATACCTCTTGTAGAGACAACCGTTGAGACGATGGATCTACCCAAAGTGCCTTCCCAACTATGTCCCAAAGTCCACGAACGTAACCCGGTGGGAGGATTCGCACGAACGATTTTAACAAGAGAGAAAACAAAAAATATTATGCTACGAGAAAACAAAAAATATTATGCTACCACCATTGTGGATTTCTAATATTTCCAACACATGGAATTGCACTTGGGAATGAAAAATTCATCCCCTATAAATAGGGAGTAGGGGGGCCGATTTTTAGTGTAGGAAAATAAGGAAGAAAATCTTTTTCTTGGTCTCCAAGAAATCTTTAATATATCTCCAAATCCGGGACAACGTCCAAGTCTACTAGGAAGTTCTTGAGTCAAACCGCTTCCTTTGCTGCTTCACAAGCAGCAACGTATTTGGCTTCCATGGTAGAATCGGCGATGCATTTCTGCTTTACGCTTCTCCATGTCATGGCTCCTCCCCCCATGTAAAACACACTACCCAAGGTAGACTTTCTGGAGTCCACGTCTGATTGGAAATCTGAGTCCGTGTAACCGATGGGGATTAGACTGTCTGACTTGTAAACCAACATTCTGTCCCGTGTCCTTTTCAGATACTTCACAATATTTTTTACTACAGTCCAATGCTCTTTCCCAGGGTTACTTTGATATCTTGCCAACATGCCTACGGCAAAGCAGATATCCAGTCTCGTACACAACATTGCATACATGAGGTTTCCCACAGCCGAAGCATAAGGGATGACCTTCATGTCATCTATCTCTTTCTGTGTCTTGGGACACATCTCTTTGGATAGATGGATTCCGTGTCTGTAGGGCACAAAGCCTTTCTTAGAATCTTGCATGCTGAAGCGCTTCAAAACAATATCTATGTATGAGGCTTGCGAAAGCCTGATCATTCTTTTCCTGCGATCTCGAGTGATCTTGATCCCTAGGATGTGACCGGCTTCCCCTAAATCCTTCATATCGAACTGTTTTGACAGCCATGCCCTTAAATCTGATAACACCTTTACATATTTTTCGATGAGCAGAATGTCGTCCCGGTATAGTACCAAAAATACCAATGCAGTTCTGTCATGCTTTTTATAAACACAACTTTCAAAGTTGTTTTGATCGAAACCGTAGGATTTTATAACTTGGTCAAAACACTAATTCCAAGCGCGGGATGCTTGCTTCAGCCCATAAATGGACTTCCTAAGCTTGCAAACCAGATGCTCTTGGCCTTTTTCAATGAAGCCTTCGGGTTGTTGCATATAGATTTCTTCGTCAAGATTTCCATTGAGGAAAGCTGTCTTGACGTCCATTTGCCAGATCTCAAAATCTAGGTGCGCAGCAATCGACAAGAGAATGCGGATGGACTTGAGCATGGCTACGGGCGAAAAGGTTTCCTCATAATCGATCCCTTCTTTCTGAGTGTACCCTTTCGCCACTAGTCTTGCTTTAAAGGTTTCAACCTTTCCGTCCGGTCCCCTTTTTCTCTTGTATACCCACTTGCATCCGATGGATTTTACCCCATTAAGTGGTTCGACTAGCTCCCACACCTTGTTGTGATCCATTGAACCCATCTCGGCTTCCATTGTTGTTTGCCAAGATTGAGCATCTTTGTCTTGGATCGCCTCGTTGTAGGACCATGGATCTGATTCTTCTGCGGAGATCAAGTCTGAAGACTCTCCGATCCCCAAGAATCTCTCGGGTTGTCTGACAACCCTCCCACTACGACGAGGTTCCGGTTATGTAGGTGTGACGATTGGTATATCATTTTGTACAGTTGGCAATGGAGTTGGCCCCCTAAGTTCTTCTAAGGTAATCTCACTTCTAGGCTTTTTACTATTCATATAGTCTTCTTCCAAAAATCTAAAGTGAGTACTGATTACCACCTTTTGATCTTCGGGACTATAGAACGTGCATCCTTTAGTTCCTTCTGGGTACCCTATGAACATCCTTAATTCCGAACGTGCATCCAATTTACCGGCTTCCTTGTCTAGCACGTATGCCGAACACCCCCAGATCCTGATGTGTCCGAAACTGAGCTTGCTCCCCGTCCACAATTCTCTCGGGATTTTAGGTACCGATTTGGATGGCACTAGGTTCAGAATGTAAGTCGTTGTTTCTAATGCGTAACCCCAGAACGATTTTGGTAAATCCACATAACTCATCATTGACCTTACCATTTCTAAAAGCGTTCTATTTCTTCGTTCTGCAACCCCGTTTTGTTGAGAGGTACCAGGTGCAGTCAACTGGGATGTAATTCCCTCTTCTGATAGCTAGTTCAAAAATTCATCGCTGAAGTATTCGCCTCCCCGATCAGATCGTAGAAACTTGATAGTATTTTTCTTATGATTCTCTGCTTGAGCCTTAAATTCTTTGAATTTATCAAAGGTCTCAGATTTATGTTTCATTAGGAAAATATATCCGTAGCGTGAGTAATCATCGATAAAAGTAATGAAATACTCGTAGCCATCTCTAGCTTTGATTTGCATTGGACCACACACGTCTGTGTGCACGATTTCTAACACTTCTTTAGCTCTAAGCCCCTTGGCTCCAAATGCCCTCTTGGTCATTTTATCTTCTAAGCATGATTCGCAAGTCGGAAATGGTTAAATTTGGAGAGACCCCAAAGAACCATCTTGCACCAACCTTTGAATCATTTTCGGGTTAATATGACCTAATCTTAGGTGCCAAAGAAGTGTCTCGTTCACGTCAGCAGAGCACTTTCTTTTACATGAAATAGCAGATGTGTTATAGGATGCATTTTGTGAGTGATGTGCACAGTTAATAATATAGAGATTGTTCCGTAAAGTTCCACGACGGATAATCACATCGTTACGAAAAATAGTAACATGCTTATTAAAACGAACAGAATATCCAGTTTAGAAATAGAAATAAGGTTTTTCCGAAAAATAGGAACGTATAGAACATCTCTTAAAATTAAAGTCTTGTCTTCAAAAGACAGGTGCACTTCTCCCACTGCTTTAGCTGCTACTTTCGTAGCATCGCCTAGCGTGATGAGGATCTCACTCTCACTAAGTCGGCGGGTCTGCTTGAAACCATGCAATGTGAAACATACATGATCAGTGGATCCCGTATCCAATACCCACGAGTGGGTAGCATAGTCCGTCAAACAAATTTCAACAACTAGTGAGTGAGAATTACCTTTCTTTCCATTCCTTTCGGAATTGGAACAGGCCGACCTCCAATGTTCTTTTTCACCGCAGTTGAAGCACTTCCCCTTAGCCGGATTCTTCACTCCACCTTCCCTCTTCACCTTTCCTTTGCCTTTGGAAACACTCGAGTTAGCTTGGCTTTCGCTTTTGGCTTTCTTATTCCTCTTGCCTCCCTTTGGCCTAGAAGAAGAAGATGGACCAACTGCCGCTAAGGCTTGGCTGCTCTCTCCCAAAATTCCTTCAGCCGAGACAAGAGCTTGCAACAGATCAGGCAAAGTGAACTTCTGATTATTCATTTGATAATTCAGCCTGAACTGCTCAAAGCTTTTGGGCAGGAAATGGTGTATGAAATCGATCTGGGTCTCGATGTCATATTCAGCTCCAAGCACCTCGAGTTTGTTGAGGTGAGCCATCATCTGGAGAACATGATCCCTTACGGGTGTTCTCTCCACCATTTTCATAGGGAGCATGTCCCTCATGGTGATCTACCGAGCCACACGGTTATGATGTTGAAACATCGCTTTAAGATTGAGTATGATGTCCGCAGCGGTCTCAACGTTTTGGTGTTGGTGTTGCAATACATCTGACATTGAAGCCAAGATGGTACACTTTGCCATTTCGTTAGAATGCTCACAGTTAGCATATTCTTTCTTAAACGTTTTGGTTGACTCGTCAGATGGCTTTTCTGGTTTGGGCGTAGTAAGAACGCAGTTATGGCTTTGTGCAGTGAGGACAATAGTAAGTTTCTGATACCAATTAACAAAGTTTTCTCCAGTGAGAAGGTTATCTTTTAGTATACTGAACAGTGGATTAAAAGGTTGCGACATGATGATACTGAAAATAAACACACATTTTGTATCAATATCCGGATCAACACAAAATTAAATCACATAATTCGATCACATGATTCATATTAAAATCTCAAAAAAATATGAACATGCATCAGCCAACATCTCAAAATAGATTTAAATGTGCCTCGTGGGAGGGTCATCATTTAAATCACATTCAAGCAGGTTACAAACAAGAACAGTTACAAACCTTTAATTTCAAAGAAAATTAATAGTCGGCTCCCACTTGACCAATATAAAATTGACAGGGACTTCGGTGAAATATATGAATATCAATTTTATACCTAAGTAATAACCATGATTAAATACATAATTACTACTTCGTTTTGATCGAGCCTCGTGGGAGGGTCATCGTCGCCACTGATAATAATTTACAATCATCCTTTTGGGAATTTATTCATGTGAAGCTATCTTTTGACCGTCCCGTAGGGGAATTTCTCCAAAAGATTCCACAAATAAATAAATCATGGAGGTCAAAATTAATTTGATTCATAACCAAATTAATTATAAAAAATACTTAGTAATTTTTAAGTTTGAGATTTTTCGTTGGGCAGTTCTCATGCAAACACATTTAAACAAATTAAATAAAGCACAAAGAAATACGACAACAATAAATCAAGCAAAGCAGAAAATAAACACATTGGGCACAAATTATTCAACTATCATGGTTTGATTTTCCTTGGCTTGATCTTGAAGAAATGCCGTCTTGTATTTCTCCCACTCGTTCGTCTCGAAAAAAAATTCATCTAGAAGTTCCACGCCAAGCAGCTTGCAGCCGGGATGCACGCCCGCATCCGGCCGGTCGCTTGGCCGAGCTATCGCGCCCGGCGCTTTAAGCGCAGCAACGTCGGCGTTTGGAGGATTCGTTTGCCTCGGTAGGCGACGCCATAACGCCGCGTGTCTCGCCTAGGCTTTTGCGTCCGCCTCGGCTCCGCTCGCCTCCTCCCGCGCAAAATACTTATTGCCGGTCACTTCAACGCGTGCGGGCCGATCCCGCTTAGCGCCGTGCGCTAGGCCCGAAATCTTCTTAGAGATATCGCGTCGGCGCTGCGTGCCTCCTCGCACGCGTTTAGCGGACGTATGTCGCCCACGTAAGGTTCCGGATCCGTTTTAACTCCTCGCCTCCGTCTTCGTCTTTGATCAGGTTATAATTTATTTAACGAAAAATAAAAACACCTTAAATCTAGACTAGTCTATTACATTGAACAAATCAAATAGCCTAATCTACTCGTGAATTTTCTCACGAGAAAAACAAATCCTAACGAGTCGAATTAAAAACCATTCATTCACACGCATGAAAAATGAACACATTAAATACCATGACAATTGGATACCTACAAAACAGATCTAGCAATTCTACTATCCAATTTCAATTTAATGTCCAACAATAATTTAAATAACAATTTAAAAGTCATAGCTCGAAACCAGAGCTCTGATACCAGTTGTTGGGAAAATTATGGGTGCCCGGATCTATTCGAGATGATTTTAAATACATATTCAAATTAAATAATTAATTACTAACATGAATTAATCCTAAATCAATTCAACATAATAATTAAACAACATGCGTACACGTAATTCACGTAAATCCTAAACATGCGGAACTAGGAGTTACGAGATTACATACCTCTTGTAGAGACAACCATTGAGACGATGGATCTACCCAAAGTGCCTTCCCAAATATGTCCCAAAGTCCACGAACGTAACCCGGTGGGAGGATTCACACGAACGATTTTAACAAGAGAGAAAACAAAAAATATTATGCTACCACCTTTGTGGATTTATAATATTTCCAATACATGGAATTGCACTTGGGAATGAAAAATTCATCCTCTATAAATAGGGAGTAGGGGGGCCGATTTTTAGTGTAGGAAAATAAGGAAGAAATTATTTTTCTTGGTCTCCAAGAAATCTTGAATATATCTCCTATATTCTTTTCTCCTTAATTAAATTTCCCATAAAAATATCTTCCCCTTTTTATCCCATATTTTCGAAAATAACAAGGGAAAAAGAATCAAGATTTGACTTCTTGAATTTATGGGATAATTATTTATTCCTACAATATTTATCTCTTTCCATAAAATATCTACAAGAAAATCAAGACAATCTTTTCTTCCTTTTCCATACATATTTTTCGAAAATTATGCTAGGAAATATTAGCAAAATATTTTATTCTCTCTTTCATTAATTGGACTTTATTTTGGGCTATTTTATGGGCCTTTAGGAGAATTAAGATTGGACCTTCAATGGACTATGAAGCTCTAATATTTGGCCAAATATTATTCAAGTCCATTAATATTAATTTACTCCACTATAAAATTAATATTGAACTATTCATCTTAACCCATATTACGATTTCACTATAATATGGCTCCCGATCATTATTTTCCGCGTTTAAGATTATATTAGTCCATTAATTAATTAAGCCACTGAACAAGCTTTATATTAATTAATATCTTTGTCATTGGAGCAAAGACAACTCAGCTTTATTATCCATACCGGAAATAAATTTTCACTTGCAAGATTTGGTACGATAAAGGTTCCGAGCCCACCAAGGGGACAAATCAAGCAAGACGTACTTGCACGCGATTCTCCGTATTAAATGTCAGCAATTGTCATGTAATTAATAATATTGCCCAAGATATAAGGTATCGAATCGCATTGACTCTCTTCCCATCATAAGTCAAAGCAATAGTTATTAATTTCACACGATCCTATTTAAGGGACGGAGATTAAGAAACGACACACCACTGAGGTCTAATTCTTGTATATTCAGTACCGAATAATTTGTCCTCCTGTAGGTCCTTATTCAGCGCACCTAAATGCGCTAGTGTAATCCATTGGTCAAGACAAGCCAATATGGGTCTTACACTTCAACCTTTCATGATGGTTTGTTCATTTCCATTTGGGTTGTGAATTTTGTACTTAATTACGGGGAGCTGTTAATTTGATGTTATGTGATCTGGTATCACCAAATTAACTACAACGTAATACGTACTGACTTATTGAATGGGTTTGCAATAAATATATATAACATTCATTCATATTTAATGCAACAATGATTAATAGTTTATTTCAGTAAATAAATAAGAAAATTCAGTTTGGTTATACAAAGTAAAAACATACTTTTCAGGATAACACCAACAACCTGTGAGGTAGGGCTAGCAATCGGATTCACCCCCAATGGAGGATGAGACACTGCAGGTTCTGGGATTTTCTGCGTCGAGTCCGGAAAACGCTTAAACCCTAGTAAAATTTGGATTTGGATTTGGAGTTCTTTTATTATTATTTTTTAAAGTAAAATTTGGATTTGGATTTGGAGTTCTTTTATTATTATTTTTTAAAGTAAAATTTGATTGGATTTAGAGTTAAAAGTTTAATTTTTAAGTATTATATATTCATGATTGTAGAACTTGTAAATATATAAGTTAAAAATTATTTTTAATGTTAAGTAATAATTAATTAATTTTAAAATTGAAAAAAGTTACTTTTAATCATGAAGAGAAATATTTTACTGATTAAAGGTATACAAAAAATTATATATATGTAGTAAAATATAAACTCCAAAGGTGACGACCCAGTCCGTACTTGTTGAAAGCCGCGGAGATTGTCGTTGCAGTAGTAAGAAGGGATCCCGCTGAAAAGAGCGAAAAGGGGAAAGTAGAATTTGAAATTACATGGAAAAGGGTGTGCGAGTGTTATTTTATATTTAAATTGGATAGGCGCGCAAAAAAATAATATTCTCTATGTCCCAAACTTGTTTTTCTATTTATCATTATATTTTTTTTTTCATGAAATGATTTTTTTCAGATAAGTAAATAAAATAATTAATGACGTAGTAAGTATGTATGATAGATGAACATCTTATCTATCATACTCTTCCTTTAAAATTAATTTATAATTTCAATTACTAATACAAAAATCGCTTCACAAAAATATGTGCAAATAATAAACAGGAAAACAAGTCTGAGACACGGAGGGAGTAATAATTTTCTTATAAAATAAGGGTAGGAATCCAAAACCACCCTTAAGATTTTATAATAATAGATAGTGTATCAGAAATGCATATATATGCATTAGCAACTTGTCAATAAATATCCTCTGTATTAAAGCCTGCTGGGGTACATGGTTGGGTCACATTGCAAGTAGGATGAACCATTGAGTCCCAACTTCAATAAACAACTTGAAGTACTATATGATAATTATCATCAATTAATTAACCATCTTATATATATGAATCTGAGACATGAATAACATTATGTGAGTTATCATCAATTGATTATTATTTGTATAAGACCGTTTCATATAAATTTGTCATTTTTTCAACTTCATAATGAGCTGAGTTGGTGTCCGAATTCGTTTTCTTATTATCTATCTCGTTATTTTTTTTAATCACCCATGGTAACAAAAGACATTTTTACCCTAATATATATAGAACACAATTTATCCTATATATTTACAAGAAGTCAAGAAGATGATTACTATTTAGTAGGGAAATTGTTGGAAGAAAATCCATAAATTTTGGTACGAGGCTAAGAGCAAAGTGATAGATAAATAGAAACACTATTTTGAATATAAGTTGATAGATATATATATATTTTTTTTTTAAAAGGCAAACGAATACAATCAGCTCAAAGGAACACAAGATATGTCCATAAGAGTGACCCAAATAAACAGTACAGACTTCCAGTGTTAAACAGCAAAGACCTACCAAGAAAACCCAAAAAACATGCCTAGCCAAACAAACACAAAGACGATATGTTTGTTTCACGAGCTAACAAAACATCTTTTGTTAAATTATTTATTAGTGTTTTGTAACTTTATAAACACCCAAATCGGAAGTAACAAATTAATAATTTACATATGACCCCAATCATATTCGGTTTAATTCGATTACCTCCATGTATTAGTATTACGCAATGGTCCATGGAAATCCTCCATCCTGACACTAAAATATATGTACAAGTTTGACTAAAATGAGTTTACAGTTTTCAAGTTTGAACTCATTAAAGTCGTTCCGCAACGCCCAGCCATATATGGGCCCCCCGAATAACCCTGCTAAATTTATGACTAAATCTTTATGCATTCAGGTGCGTAGTATTCATAGTGTATTTTAAAATTATGCAATTTATTATATTAAAATGTGAAACTTGTTTATATTGAAGAGTAAAATTTATTTTTGGTCCCACAGACACTGAAACTCACGATTTTGGTCTCAACACCCATCAATTTGCTCCAAAAATCATTTTTCTCATGGAGTTTTGGTCTCACCGTTATGTTTTCTATTAAAGTCACTTGCAGTTTTTGGATCAAAAGTGCAGTTGAACTTAACTAATTCCGTAACGGAAAAACCAAAACTCTATGAAAAATTCGAGAAATATTTTTTTAAGGACTGTAACTTTGAAGGGGTGACAAAAGTAGGATTGTAACTTTTCGGGCTGACAAAAGTAGCACCGTAACTTTTAAAAGTAGCAAAATTAGGCCTGTAACTTTTTAAAATAGCAAAATTAGGCCCGTAACTTTTTAAAATAGCATTTTAAGGACAAATTAAGCCCGAATTGGCCTCTTTCGGGCACATATATTGCAGGTCAATCCGGGCTTTATTTGGCCTGAAATTGCTATTTTAAAAAAGTTACGGGCCTAGTTTTGCTACTTTTAAAAATTACGGGCCTAGTTATGCTACTTTTAAAAGTTACGGTTCTACTTTTGCCAACCCGAAAAGTTACCGTCCTACTTTTGCCACCTCCTAAAGTTACAGTCCTGAAAAAAAAAAAAAATTCCCTGAAAAATTCTTACGGGACCAAAGTGGTAAGTATTGAGACCAAAATAATAAGGTCCATGTCATGTGGGACCAAAAGTGAATTTTACACTTATACACTGAACCGTGCAATTATTGTTTCATATTAATAGTTACACGGTTCAGTGTAAACAAGTTGCATGATTTTAAAATGCACTATATATAAGTGCACGGTCCACATGAATGCACATAAGACTCAGTCCAAATTTATTTGATGGCCGCACTTTGTGCTCAGGAATACTCTATAAATAGAGTACCAAATTCAACTATCTTTTCATCTGAAAAACAAATCGGTATAAAAAGTTGAGAAAAATGGGTTCGAAAGTGATAGTTTTGGTTGGGGTTTTGTTGGCAATGGTAATTCTCATCTCCTCGGAAGTATCAGCAGGGGATCTGGCTGAGGCTAAGACTTCCAACACACTTGACAACGCATCAAATAACCATAATTTTTTCATCTATATCTCCATTATTATTCATTTTTAGTCTTTGATAGTTTAGATCTTACAATTATTAAAAAAAAATTATGAGAAATTATGAGTTATAGATATATTAAGTCATTTAAATTGTACTCAATGACTGTGTGTATATATTAAACTAAATTAAACACCAACAATATAGCTCCCGCTAGTAGACGGTGGGTACTGGTTCCCCCGAATTAGTCGATTTTTGGACTGAAAATCGAGTTATAGAAAAGAACAATATATTATAAAAGGGGGGATTATTATTAATTTTCTTATAATAATTTAAGTAATGACTGCTTTTTAAAAGCAAAGAAGTCATATATACACTAAAATGAAGGTATTACAATATAGGGGGGAAATGTTTAATGACTATGAAAAGTAATCACTGGGGGTATATATGAGATAATGAGGGGTGAAAAATAATTTAAAATATATAATTAGAATGAGTATGACATCTAATTTTAATGGGAGGAAGCAATTTATAATAAAAATAAATAAAAATATTCACATAAAATATTAGAATATAAAATTATATATGTAATTGAGTAATTAAATTAAATATTTTAAATATTTAATTAAAATAATAATATTAAAATTATTTTGAATCATGGGTAATACGCGAGTGTAACACCCCGAAAAATTTCAAGCCAGTTATATTTAAAAAAAAATTCACAAGAGATTTTTTCCAAATATTTTTAAAATTTAAGTCTATCTTTTAATATTTACAAGGAATAATTTTATCAATTACAAAATTATCTTCCAACTTCTTTATATCTTTACAAAATTTACAAAAGATTTGAATTTAACCTTTTCAAAAAGAAATATATTTTTCATTATCAAAATACGCATTCCTTGAAACCAAAGTCTAATGTCATGAAATTATTTTAAAATAAAAGTTGAAGCCACATTATTTTTCATGTAACAACCGCAATTCTTTTTATTTTGTATAAGATAATTTGAAATCAAATACTATGTATATCCTCTTTACAAATTCGGTACTCATCATCCTTTTCCTAATTATTATTAATTATTAATAATATTATTATTCTAAATTTATATATTCAATATTAGATTAGATTTATAAAAAAATATATTTAAAATTTTATCTCTATCTATAAGAATAATACCTCAAGATTTTCATGAAATATTCAAATCTCAATTCTATATAAAAATATATTTTCATCCCTATAAATAGAGGTCTCTTTTAATGAAATCAAACCACAGATAATATTTCACATCATAAAATTTGAGTTTTCTCTTGATCAAAAGTTGCGCCTACTATGATCTTACCGAAAGTATTAACGTTTTCTTCTCCTACTTTTGAAAGTTTAATTTTACGTTCTAAATTATACAGTCTACTGCTATTGTACAATTAAATTTTATTGATTAACTTATTAAGTTATGGTTTTAAAGAAATTTCGGTGTTACATCTTTCTTGTTTAAACCCATTTTATTTCAAATATTTTAAAGGAAAATTTTTATATATTTTAGTGTATGAATTCGAGGGTGTCTATTTGTTTAATTGCCCAATTTCTTTCTATATGAATGCTAGAAGACTATAGCTATTTCAAGGTCCGAATCTTTTATTTTCAAAATTTGGCCAGCTATATCATCAATTTGCTGCATAAATTAATTTGTTTAAATTTCCAAAATAGACCGGACCCTGTAGCCTATGCTTTAGTTTTCAAATTAATTTGCCGAAACTCATCACTTTCAATTTTAGTTTATTTTTTTTAAAAAAAATTAACGTTAATGCATTAGTATTGAACTTTTAATTTACCAAACCTATTATTAAGATACTAAATATACTTGCATTTATTAACAATGATTTCAAGACTTATTATTTAATTATTTTAGGCGATGAGGAATAAAGATATTTCATTGTATCCATTGCATCATTCATATCTACGATACCGACAAATTTGAGGTGGGAATTTCTATTCAAGTTTACGTTTGTCTTTATTAAATTCTTTGAATGTGAATTGTTATTGTCTAAATGCGACATTCCATAGCTACAGCAACAGGCAACAAGCAACAAAATACATGTTCATGACATGTTCAATAGTTTCTATAGTAGCTAGAAGTGGGTCCTTGCTAAAATTTATTTACAGTGTGTTGTCATATTCAGTGATTGTTTACATTATTTGTGTTTAACATTGACAAGCGAGTTCCCACTGAGCTAGTTGTTTTTCTCACCCAAATCTCATTAACATTTTTCAGATTAAGGAAGGAGTGCGGTGGAGGGACGGCGGATTGCCTCAAGTGTTTATTTAAATTCTACTATTGCTACAATTGATTTCATTTTAAATATTGAATCATGTTAAGTTCATGTTTAGCTATTGAGATTGAAGTATTTTTATTTAATTGTAGTCCACATCTCTTAGACAAATTTGAATCTTTTGAGTTTTAAAGTGCATATTTTCTTATATAACATTTACTTCCGCTGCAAATTCTTATAAAATTTATGCATATTTGGCCTACGAAAATCGGGGTGTGACAGCGGGTTACGTGCTAGTGATCTATATATAATTAATAGAATAGGAAATCTAACTATTAAAAATTTAATTTATATAAAATTAAACTTGAGAAAATGGGTTCGTAAGTGAGAGTTTTGGTTGGCAATGGTAATTCTCATCTCCTCAGAAGTATAGTCTAGAGATCTGGCTGAGACTTCACTATTGGCGACGCATCAACTAAATCAAAACTTGCATTTCATTTCTCTTTAATCTCCATAATACATATCATATATATACATTTTAGTCATGAGTTGGTATGTTGTGAAACTTGTTCCCCATGAAATTGATTTTTTTTACATGCATACTCTTTAGTAATATAAATCACACCCTTTAATAATATAAATCACACACTTCAGTTATCACTACGATACCCTATGCTATAATATAACTCACATTCTTCACTTTTATGAGTAATACTTTTTACACTACTACACATTTGAGCTTGAAGAGCTCCACTTAGACAGCCCTTTTTTCGAATAGCTCTCCAAGTGGTCCCTTGGAGAGCGATTCTATTAAAAAAAAAAACATTAGATAGCGGTTTACAACCGCTGTCCAAGAATTACACTTGGAAAGCGGTTGAATACCGCTGTACAAGTGAGATTGGAGAGCGGTTAAGAACCGTTGTCCAAGTTAAAGCTTGGACAACGGTTCATAACCGCTGTGCAAGTGTAGACCTAAAATTAAAACCCGACTCAAGCCCCCATTTCTGCATATTACCGCACACAATTTTCATCCTCAAATATATATATCCTCCTTCGTGCCGCCGTCGCCGTCGCCCGTCCTCCTCCTCCTCCTCTCACCGTCGCCCTTCTCCTCCTCCTCCTCCCGTCCCGCGCCGTCGCCTCCTCCTCCTCCTCACTACCGCCGCCTCCTCCTCCCCTACCGCCGCCGCCGCCTCTATATATAGGTAATTTATTTATTTTATTTAATGTTTTATATACGTATGTATGTGTATATATATATATTTTATATATAGTGTTAGATTAATTAATTGGTTAATTGATTGTTGTTTGTTTGAATATTAGATTGTTTAATTTAGTTTAATTGTTGTTATATGTTAGGATTATTAATTGTCAATTTGTGTGTTGTTTCACTCAAAAGTATTAGTTGTTTCATTTAAAGGTATTAGTTGTTTCATTTAAAAGTATTAGGTGTTTCATTAAAAGGTAATATTAGTTGTTTCATAAAAAAATATTAGGTGTTTCATTCATAGGTATTAGTTATTTCATTCAAAGGTATTAGTTGTTTCATAATAAGGTATTAGGTGTTTATTCAAAGGTATTAGTTGTTTCATTAATAAAAAAGTATTAGGTGTTTCATTCAAATGTATTTATTTCATTAAAAGGTATTAGTTGTTTCATAATAAGATATTAGGTGTTCCATTCAAAGGTATTAGTTGTTTCTTTAAAAAGTATTAGACGTTTCATTCAAAGGTATTAGTTGTTTCATTCAAAAGTATTGTTGTTAGTGTGTGATTAATGTTGGTTTAATTATATTGTTGTTAGTAGCTTGGATTAATTGTTGTTAGTACGTGGCTTGAATTAATTTTTGTGTGTTTTTTTAATTAGATGATTAATGATGGTACATTAGAATACATTAGAAAATTAAAATGAATGTAGATTAAGTATAGTTAGGTATGCTTTTAGGTTTAATACTTTAAGATACATTGTCTTGAGAAACAATCTTCATATTGTCTTTCCTATAGGCATATGTAGGCATCTGTAGCTAGTTCTATATCGTCTAATAGTTCAAGTGATGGCTGCTTTGTAAAAGAAAAAAGACATACCTGAACTAAATGAAATATTATGAGATATCCCAAAAAATAAATAATTTACATGTATTACTATAAATAAAAATATGTGTTATTGTAAGAACAAATTAACACTATATATATTTTTAGTACATATATTTATTTTTATAGTAACTCATGTAAGTTATTAAATATTGTGTTACTATATACACACAAATTTGTTACTGTGTGAACAAAAAGACTCCCTCTATATAACACATATTTATATTTTTAGTACATATAATAATTTTTATAGTAACACATGTAAAATATTAAAAATTGTGTTACTATATACACAAATTTGTTATTGTATGAACAAAAAGACTCCCTCTATATTTCATCTGCTTCCCCCTCTGTAAGAACAAGTAACAAATATTTATATTTTTAGTATATATATTTATTTTTATAGTAACACATGTAAGGTATTAAAAATTGGGGGCTCACTCTAAGGTTCAAATGGGTCCCCAAAATTACTCTAAGGTACAATGTGCAAAAATTACGTTGCACTTTAGTATTTAGTTTGAACTAAAGTGCAATTTTTTTTTGCACATTGTACCTTAGAGTAATTTTCCCATAAATTTTGTACCTTAGAGTAATTTTCTCTTAAAAATTGTGTTGCTATATACACACAAATTTGTTACTATATGAACAAAAATACTCCCTCTATTTCTTCTGCTTCCCCCTCCATTTTTTATTTGCTATCCCTTCTCATCTTAACCAATTAAATGGCAACCACCCAATTACTCCATTAAATTAATAAAAATATCAATTTTTCTTCAATCATCACGTAGTACCACATACATTCTCTTACAGTAACACATACTTGTCATTATAGTAAACACAGATCGAAACAAATTCTTTTATTTTGTCTTTACACAAATATTTGGGAAAATCTAATTGACCAGATTCGATCCGGGCAAGACTTGTTTAGTTTATTTCTAATTTTACTGATATTATACATATAATATTGTACATGAAAGTCCCTCTAATTATATTTCTAATTTAATTTATAAAGCGATGCTGTAAAACAATGTAACTAAGTTTGGATTGTTTTTTGCATGTCAAACAGTTTGTTCACATTACTTTCATGGTTTTCATCATACATGAGTACTATGCTTTGTATAAGAGTAGGTAAGTGGATTAATATGCATGCATGATAAGATTAGCCAGTTTATACAAATTACGTGTACAATTTATTTATTAATGATATTCTAGTTTTATTACTTCTATATTAATTATGATCAAAATGCATGAAAATAAAAATAAGCTTCCTTATTCAATTTATATAATAACTATTTATATTGATGCTATATTTGTTTACTAATAAAAGGTTTTCGACTAAACATCTTTTCATGTAAAATAAATTTTTAATGAAGGAAATCGAAATGGAGAGCCCACATAATTTTCATGTGATACTCATGAACTACTATGTTCTATATATATATTTGCATGTTTACTAGTCATAATGAAAACCCTTAATTACTACCAGACCCGATGCGTACATTGTATGTATACGCATATCTATTGTTTTTTTTGTTTTTTCCTAACTTACATCAAAATAATGAAATGGTTATTTACTTTACAACTTCGTGGTTTTTCCTATATGTATTTTTACCGGCGAAAAGAGGACACGTCAACCACTCCCAATCCGACTGGCGCTTATAAAGTCTTACAATTGAGTTGTAGAGTATTTGGTAAACCTGTTGACCAATTGCCCAAAGGTGGAGGGAACCCTGTGGCGTTGCACCAAAGGTCTTGGAGCCAATTGGTAAATGTTAGAGACGGGACCTCATGACTGGGACGGGCTCTACGAGGCCAATTGGTCAATGGTGCAAGTTCTTGGAGGATCCCAGTGCGCACCACAAGAAAATCGTTGAACAATAACGGTGGAACAACGTTGTCTTTCCAACAAAAAACATGTTGTTGTACCCATCGTTTTTAAGAGGAGGTGCTAATAGATAACGGTTAATGACCTGTTGTCTTTTTAACATTCTACAACTGTTCAAAATCGTTTACAAACAAAAATCGTTGTTGTATCGTCCATTTTTAGTCATATTGCGCGGATAGACAACGGTTGATGACCATTGTCTATCTATATTTTTATAACGGTTGAAAACCGTTGTCTATCCCGCTGAAAACATTTGTTCTATTTAGTAACTTGCTCATGTAGACAATGGTTGAAAAACATTGTGTAAATTAGAGTTTCTACAACGGTTTGTACACGTTGTCTAAATATAAAAATCAACTGCTAAAATCATTGTCGTTTTTAATATTAAATTATTTCTTTTTAATATAAAACAATTCGTTTGGTTTATAAAACACCCAACTATGACTTACAATGTGGGAGAAATAAATAAAAAATTAAAGACGAAAATACTTGAAAATAAAATAGTACTTTACAACAAAAGAACTATACCTTGAAGCAAATCAAACTTCGCACGCGCTAATTTCTTGAAAAATCCTGTATGAACTAATTCTGAAAAATCTTGCACGAATTAATTATGGAAATTAAAATTTGGCACGAACTAATTCTGGAACTTTCCATGAATAACTTTTGAAAATTCTCGAACCTTGCACGTACTAGACAACAACAGGACGAGCAAATAGCAAGATAAACAATATTAAAAAAAACTCACCAAAGTCGAGTCAAGGTGGAACATTTTCCTTCAAAACGAAATACGCCTCGGTAGTGCTCTCGATTTGATGTATCGTTTCCAAAGGTAAAATGACTTTCGTCTTTACACGTGTAACACCGCAACTGAATTGGCGCCAGGAGAATGATGCACTCTAAAAATGCAGAAAAGTTGGGTATGCAGTACGCAGGCTCAGGAATTTTTCAGTGTGTTAAAAATGACAAGCATGTTGTCTTATTTATTGGAGCATGTCAACCAGCAGAAGAGCCTCTTGAATTCAATTTTCAGGAGTTATGGAATTGATGACCAAATTGTAACCGAACCGTTACAAATTTCCTGGAGAAACGTCCAGGTTCGTCTGAAATCAAATTCGAATTTCTGCAGACATGTGCTGAAATTCCTTGGGCCAACCCAATCCCGAGGTTCATCTAAATTCAAATTCAAATTTCTGCAGACATGTGCTAAATTCCTTGGGCATCGCATGTTGGGCTCATATTATTTCAGTTGGGCCAAGCTCCAAAAAATTAATATGGACTTCAAGCTCAAGACCAAAATCCACCCAAAGTCCAATTGCAGAAAATCAAGTTCCACGGGACGTGCGCGCGTGCACATGTGTGAGCTATGGAACTATTCTTTAGCCACTACAACTGAATTTACTAACAAACTCCTACTTACAAGGAGTTTTTTTTTTTTTATCGGTACAAGGAGTTGTTAATTACTCTAAGTATTCAATGTAGGATGTATTAATTTCCAATTAATTCTCCCCCATCTCCCAACACTATTTAATTCATAAAAAGTGTGATGACATTTCAACTTCATGATTTAATTTCTCACTCACCGAAATTCAGTTTTAAGATTATAAATACACTAAGGTCATTTACTCCAAGAGTAAATCGACACTACCCCGTTTAATTTCCCAAAAATGAAACTTTAGGCCTTTTATTTTATTTAATTAAAGACACACGCTTACACCCTCTTAATTACAATTAAATTTTAATTAACCAATTTATCCGACAATTCAAAATCCTTTTTTATTTTTTATTTCTCCACATAGAGAAAAAAAATCTTGAAAATTATAAAGATTAGTGCCTGCTGGGGAACTGAACCATTGAGTCCCTACTTCATAACAAACAACTTTAACTATATGTGACTTTGATCATCAATTAATTAACCAACCTATATATATGAATCGGAACACGAATAACTTCCTAACAATTGCTTGTATTTATGAAATATAATATACATTCATGTATAGTTAATCCTTAATACGGTCTAGATATTAAAAAAAAGCATCAATTTTTTTAAATTTAATAATATGGATAGATCTTTTTATCATTTCAAATACTGATAAACAACTCACTCACTAAAACACGAGTCAAACAGTGAATGAACAATCTAAAACATGACGGAGGGAGTATATATTTAGACTATAATTAATTGATATATTAATTCGGTTAATTTAAAATACTAACAACTAAAATGTACATACACGAGTTTACGTAAAGACTACAATTTCTTATAAAGTTAGAAGTAATAAAACTTAATTTGGTAGACAATTTATTATTTATTTTTATTTATTATTATTATTTTATTTATATATTTAATATTTATATTTATATTTATATTTACCTTATTAATTTATTAATCAAACATAAATATATACATCCTCCGTCCCACACAAAAGTTCTCATTTTTTTATTTTTGTCTGTCTCACCCTAATGTTTTCATTTATTTTAATGTTAAGTGTGTCCCACCTTTTCCCTCCATCTGATGTGATATATATATATATATATATATGTTAGAATTGTTAGATTGTTGGTTGATTAGGATGAGTTTAAAATAATATGAAATAAACTCGTCGAAATTTTTCAAAGATCAAGAAATTACCGCAGTGACCACCTCAAAGCAGACGGCTAAAGAGATTAGAGATGCGGTGACGGTCGAGCTCAGAAAATCAAATTCACGGAAGTGGCGACGGCTTGCGTCCCGACTGGCCGATCGAATGGGTTGCCCACCCGAATATTTTCTCGACAACCTTTTCGAGGAGGACGATGACCTAGGGGTGGCAGCGGTCATGGTTGCAGCAGTGGCCTGGTCATTGGTCGTGGTGGTGGTGGTGGCAGCGGTGGCGGTGGAAGTGGTCCTGGTGGGTGGCGGGATGGCGATGGCGGCAATGGCGGCAAGGTGGGTCGGGTCGAGAGATGGTGGTGGTGTGTGTGGTTCCAATGATATCGGTTTCGATCCTTCTTTTCTTTTTGGTAATACTTTTACTACTAATTTGGGGGATGATGCAGATGATTATTATTTGGGGCGGTGATTGAAATTCTATTTTTTTTTATTATTATTCATGAGGCAACACTTTTTTTTAATTATTTATTGTGAACTATTTACTTGTTTATGTATGTATAATGTTTATATCGTTTATATTTTTGTTCTATCGTTTATTTATAGTTTTTTTTGTATAATGTATAACGTTTAGATGAAAAAGTATTACTTGTTTAAATAGAAAAGTATTACTTGTTTTGATAGAAAAATATAGTTTGTTTAAAGAAAAGTATTACTTATTTAGATGGAAAAGTATTACTTGTTTAAATAGAAAAGTATTACTTGTTTAGTTAGAAAAGTATAACTTGTTTAAAGAAAAGTATTACTTGTTTACATAGAAAAGTATAACTAGTTTAAAGAAAAGTATTACTTGTTTAGATGAAAAAGTATTACTTGTTTAAATAGAAAAGCATTACTTGTTTAGTTTGAAATGTATGACTTGTTTAAAGAAAAGTAATACTTGTTTAGATGAAAAAGTATTACTTGTTTAAATGGAAAAGTATTACTTTTTTAGATAAAAAAGTATAACTTGTTTAAAGAAAAGTTTTACTTGTTTAGATGAAAAAGTATTACTTGTTTAGATAGAAAAGTGTTATTTGTTGAGATAGAAAAGTATAACTTGTTTAAAGAAAAATATTATTTTTTTAGATAGAAAAGTATTACTTGTTTAGATGGAAAAATATTACAGGTTTAAAAGAAAGGTACGTAGTACTTTTTTTTAAAATTAAAACAAGTAAAAAATATACTTTTAATTTAATATAATTTAATTTATATAAAAAAATTATTATATAAAAATGCGATTGAATTAATAAATAAGGTAATTGAAAAAAAAAAAAATTTAAAAAATGTTTTTTAGGACATATAGAATTAATTTCATCAAGTAAATGTAAGAAAGCAAGTGTTCAAACGGAATTGATCCCCACTCAGGCGCCCAAGGTCCCGTGTTCGGTTCCCATGGGACTTAATAATTGCCTCATTTAATTGGGAGGCTTGGTGGCTTATATATGAAATGCTTGGTGGTTGTGCTTCCCATGGGATCGAAGAATTGTCTCATTTAATTGGGAGGCTTGGTAACTTATATATGAGATGGTTGGTGGTCGTGCATGAGATTGTCCGTGGCTCGGGTGGTTCGGTGCCCACTAAGGCGCCCCCCGGACTGGGTTCGAACCATCGTGAGCCTTTTTTTTAAAAAAAATTCCCGATACAGCGACGGATATAGCTACGAAAAATAACGGTCGCTAATAGCGACGGAAGTTAATCGACGTTAAAACATCGCTATGTTGTCGACGGTTATTCTGACCCGGCTCCGGACCCAGATGCTCATCGCCAAAACCGTAGCTATGTTGAGACGGTATAAGCCGTCGCTAATTAGAGACGGAGTTGAAATAACCGTCGTTAAATGTTAGCGACCCTCGATTTCCCGACGGTTATAAAACCGTCGCCAAAATTGTCCCTACCCTGTGTAGCGACGGTTATAACCGTCCTTAAAACCATCGTAAAACCCTGTCTTTTTTGTAGTGTGGGATAATTAATGAAAGTCTTCTCTTCTTGAAAAAATTGTGCTTAGGATAAATCAATTCATTCTCACATCTGCTATACCAACTCTGCCTTCACCTAAAAGCCAGATACTCAAAATATCTCAAATACTGAGAAAAATATACATATCATAAATATTTTAAAAAGAAAATCAGCTCAATCAAATCATAACACATGCACAACACACATTTTCCATAAGACATAATCAAATTTAATCATATTTTGACACATCACCCAAAAATCACTGACTCGATTTATTAGTTTACGTATAATTTTTTAAATTAGGTAGTCCCAATAGGAACTTTAAAATTTATTTGTTAATTGACTTAGTAAGGAATGTATAGATAAATACTTATATAAAATAATATAAAAGGAATATAGTCAAAATATATATTAAATGGAGTCACTTGTAATTGGGAGATTTTCTTGAGTATAGTTGGTAATAGGAACTAAAATAAATTCAAAATTTGTATTTTTAGATGACTATTTTTAAAGTGAAAAATTTAAAGAGAATGAAATCAAGGGCCAAAGTCTTTCTTGTTTCTCTTTTTTCTTTTTGAAAATAAAATTGAACCAAGGGACTAGAAATATGATCAATTACTATGGTTGGATTGGGGTTTAATAATTAATTGACTATGAACCATTGGGTTTGGCGTTAACAGTATTTTAATGGTTACGTAATAATTAATTAAAAAATAAATATTAACTTCTAATCATGAGGGGGATCGTGGGCGAAATTTTGTATAGATTAAACGTATAAACAAATAAAAATACTCTACATGGGAGAAGGGAAAATGTCGCGGTGAAAGGAGCGTAAAGGGGGACGTAGGATTTGAAAGTTGGAGTGTTGAAATTACATGGAAAAGGGTGTTTTTATTATTTTATATTAAAATTGGATTAAAAAAAATATGAATTGCGTATCAGGAATGTATATGCATTTGCCACTTGCCAATAAATATCTCCACATATGATATTATCCTATGTATTAAAGCCTGCTGTAGTACAGGATTAATGGTATTGGTTGGTTCACATTGCAAGTGGGATATAAACCACTGAGTGCCTCAATCCCTACTTCACAAACAAACAACTGTAACTATAAGAAGTCAAGAAGATGATTACCATTTAATAGGGGTATTGTTGGAAGAAAATCCTTAAATTTATATTGGTATAAGGTTATGAGCAAAGTGGTTGATAAATTCGAAAATATTTTAAATATAATGTGAGTAGTGATAGTTTATCAGAAAAGGAGATAGTAGTATTCTCATCTGAAAAGCTCACTGAATATTCATATTTATGCATTTATAATTATGTTTGTTTCACGAGCTAACAAACATCTCTTGTTAAGTTCAAGAGCTCAAATTATAATTTATTGTGTATTGTAACTTTATAAATTTTGGAAAATGGAGCCTTAACTTTTAGGTGAACGTGAAATTGAATTTTTAAAATGTTGTAACTAAGATGAAAAAGTGAGAAAGGGGAAAAGCAAAAAGATTTTATCCCATGTACGAAAAGTTTGAAATGAGAAAGTGGCCGGGTATATAAGAAGGAATTCATTTAAAGCTGTAAATTATTATGGAATTATGTTTCTTCAGCTCTCACGCGTGAGCGCAAATTAAGGGGTGCAAATCTCGGCCGATCTTGTGTGCGAGCGTGATTTACGTACATGAATGTCACATCGATTTGATCATTGCGAACAAGCTAACGTATTTAGTTAAATTTGTACTTTAATGGTATTTAATTGTTAATAATCAGAAAATAAGTTAATTTGAATATTTGATACTATATTAAGGTTTTTTAATTTAACTGGAATTTGCTATTTATGACTGTATTCTTATTTTCTATTAATTATTTTAATTAGCAAACAGTTCGTCAACAGTTTATATACAAATCTTTTAAATTTATCATATCCCCAATTTTAAAATCCTGGGTCCGCGTTCACTAGTTATAGAAATATGGATAAACACGGATAATGCAATGGCCATGGAAATCCTCCATCCCGACACTGAAATATATGTACAAGTTTGACTAAAATGAGTTTATGCAGTTTGAACTCATTAAAGTCGCTCCGCAACGCCCAACCATATATGGAATGGGCCCCTAATAACCCCACTAAATTTATATGATGGCCATATTTTGTGTTCAAGAAACTCTATAAATAGAGTACCAAATCCAACTACCTTCTCATCCAAAAAACAAATCGGTAAAAAAGTTGAGAAAAATGGGTTCAAAAGTGATAGTTTTTGTTGGTCTTTTGTTGGCAATGGTGATTCTCATCTCGTCAGAAGTATCAGCAAGGGATCTGGCTGAGGCTGAGACTGAGACTGAGACTTCCAACACACTCGACAATGCATCAACTAACCGTAATTTTTTCATCTCTCGTATCTCAATTTGTTAGTATGAAGGGACTCGGTTTTTAAAACTTATTGTCCTATATTTTCAAACTCGTAAATTTATTGTCATTAAAACACAACCCCCAAGTCATTGGCTGAAAAAAATTATTCCCCAATGTATATAGGCTACGTTCTCAAATTATACAAAATTTAGAAGTTGTTGAAAAGAAAAATGATCCGATAGTTGTTTTTAAAGTTTGAAAACACACTGGTATAAGAATTTGATAAGATCAATCCGATTATGCTTTCTTTTTTAGCTGATCAATATGGAGGCGGTTATGGTGGACGCGGCGGCTATGGTGGCGGAGGACGTGGTGGTTACGGTGGTGGACGCGGCGGCTATGGAGGCGGAGGACGTGGTGGCTACGGTGGCGGAGGACGTGGTGGTTACGGTGGTGGACGCGGTGGATACTGCCGCTACGGGCGTTGTTGTGGATACTATGGCTGCCGATGCTGTAATTACGCTGGAGAGAAGTCGGATGCTAATTTTCAAGGCGAACCACAAAACTAAGTGAAGCCTGTTTAAAATTATTTAAACAGGAGTATATGAATGAATGAATAAATTATAAATGTATGAATAAAGTGTGTGCTTGCATTGTGTAAGCATGCATGTGTGTGCTTTAAGAGGTGTGACAATCTCGTAATTACTATTTTGCTTTTGTTGAGTTAAATGATTGTGTAGCAACACTTCTTTGTAATAGTCTTGAATATTATGAATTCCAGAGCTTGTAAATTTATTGGTTTACAACAACTTTTTTTTAATTAACATCCTCAAGTTACGGGACTTAAAATAATATTTTTTCATAGTTAATCCTATGCAAAAATTGGCTTGAAAAAGTACACACCTACAGTCAATAGTGATAGACCTTAACTTTTATTTATCGTTATTGTGAAGTAGAAAAAGTTTTAAAATTGTCTCATTTGAAACTTAATGGATGATGTTTTGATTTGAAGTAGTGGTCAAGGTCAATCATGAGATCCTTTTAGAAATAACTCTTACCTCGAACACAGCCTTAGTAATAATCAATCTCGTTGTACAACATAGCCCGCCGTTGATCAATATTTTTTAAAAGCATTATCAACACACATATCTTCAATACCAAACAGTTATTCCTTAATTTTTTTTAGCTTAATCAAACTTATTCTAAAAACTCAAAAAGATGAATTTTGAAATTATTTACATTGTGCATAGAAAAAATGACTACATAACATAGTTGAGGGTACTCAATCTATATTTCATTACACTATAAACCTATAGAATAGTTGCATTAAAAAATAATGAGAACATAACGTACCAAATTTAATTTCCTATCGGCATTCCTGCTTAATCACTGTTGACTCAGACACAAACAGGCCAAGATGTTCAATTTCTAGAATAAAAAATTTGGAAGATAATCTTTGAAACCTTCACACATCTCAACGTTTAACTTGTCTTAACTGCATATGTTTATATGTACTCATCCTTTCAACACATTTAGAGAATGAACGACTATGTTCAAGCATATAGATAAAAATTGAGATTGTAAAGTTTTTTTATTGATTGTATTCATCGTATTTTGTTCGACATATATTTGACATATAATCATGGTCTATAATTGTTTGCATGTCAAGCTACGTAAGAGAACCTTTGTCCTTCAACAGTAAGTTATGTGCAAAAAATTTACCTACTATAAAGCTTTTTCTACTAATCACTCTCCTTCTTTCTATTCATTTTTTCACTGATATTTTAGTTTATGTTCTCTTTATTAGTTTTCCAACTACTCAATGCGTAATAATTAAATGATATTAAAGATATATTAAAATTGACAGTGCAAGTCATTCTAAATTAAATAATTGAATACTTTCAGTTAAATTGAAGAAAAAATATTAATTCACCATAAAATATGCTAATACTTTAATGGTAAAACTTGTAAAGTTAAATTGTCAAATTTTTATGTTGTTCGTTCAATTGGATTTTAAAATTTTTGTTTTTAATCAAGTAAAAAAATATAATAAATACAATTCTCCATATAAGAGAAAATGTGAACTTTTATATTGACATAGAGTATTTTGATACTAATATAGAGTATTTTAATACTAAATAGCAAATAAAGTGGCTTATATTTGGGAAAAAAATTATTGTCCTACTTTTGCCAAAAAAAAATTAATTAATGTCCTATTTTTTTCATAATTGAAGCGTACGGTCCTTCAATTGCTACCTCCAAGCTATGAGCCTTAATTTATATATTTTTCATAATTGACCCAATGCAAAAATTAGCTTGAAAAGGTACACGCTTAATGTCAATAATCAGGGAGTCTATACATATTTTCAAAGAATTATTTTCTCATGCAATTCTCGACATGCAGTAGCGGACCCAAGATTATGAAATTGGGGGTACAATCAAAAGATCATTTAAAAAGTATTTATACATAAACATTATTTTATATTTAAATGCATACAATCACATTAGAAAAAACTTGTATAAAACGGTCTCATAAATGAAACGGAGTACAAACTAGCACAAATCAACACTCATCTCTTTCAAAGTGTTAAGCGTCATACTTAATTTATGTTTCATCTCACCGTGAGATCGTCTCACACCTTATCACATTAATATGCAAATACATGATATTGTATAGAGTTTTTTCAGATTTTCAAATAAAAGAATAAAAATATAATTGCTTAGAAGAATTCAGCACCAAACAAATCAAATGAAGCAATATATAAATCGGTCCAAATAGCGTTGAAAAGGGACAGGCCTAATAGAGCTGAAGAAATCTCCCCAACCAGAAATGGCAGAAACAATGAGTGTACGCAATACGCATGACTTTGTTATCTCAAACCCAATCAATTGAAACATGTAAAGAAGACCTATAAAATATCTACTTAAAAAAAAAAAAAAAATTGAAATTTTGGGGTACGGTTGTACCCCCATGTCACCACACTGGATCCACCACTATCGACACGTATATATTGCACACTAAATTTTGCAATGATAGAGGTTTTAAATTGTAACTACAATTTCATTTGTACATACAATAAACAAAAATTATTATTTTGTATTAAAATCATGTGAAATGTGAGACGATACCTAAAAAAAATTATCATGATTCACCTAAAAACTATAAATTATTACCCAAAAAAAAAAATCCACAAACTCAAATTGATTAATCACCTGTATAAAAATTTATTTTAATATAAAAAAAAAGATATGCAATACTTGCATATGATTAATTCATTCCAAAAGCATGCATTAAAAACCCCATATCTCTCTAAATTAACTCTAAGATTCATATAAGAGAACAATAAATTTAGCCGCTAACTCTACAAGCAGAGACGGATCTACATTGAAGAGGGGGCACGTCTCTTAGTACTAATATTTTGTTATATACAATTACTATTAGTATTAATTAATTGTATTTAAGTATAATTTAAAAATCTCACCCTAAAGCCCAACTGTAACGGTGTTGCACTCTACCTGCCCATCTATTTTAGTATTATACAGTATAATTATAATTAGTACACCATCTGCCTTAAATTATGGTTGAAAACAAGCAAATTTGTTTCATGAAACCTTTCAAGTATTGTTCCTCTTTTTCTTATCATTTTAGGTATTTTATGAATTTAAATATTTGACTTTTAGAATAAAATTGAAGCAAAATAAATTGAGCTTAAAATTTTAGAAGTCAGTAATAATTTTGTACAATATGTATTAATTGTGCTCAATTCCATATTCAATTTATGCATTCTCTGAATTTTAAAAAATATTAGGATTACAGTTCCTAATTTTTGAAATTGACATTATGAAATTATACTGTGGAAAAAAATGGTACATATATGAATCTCACAACTCAAAATATGAATTTTTTTTTTATAAAAGAGCATTGGAACCGCCATTTGCTATTAAAGAAAATGATACGATCTAGACGTAAGAGAAATTCCTATAAGTCGAGTTAATTTTTTTTATTTTGTGCCCACTGTTGGAATATACTAGCACGTAGAATACGTAAACATGCGCAGCGAAATAAGACAGTTCACCAACAACGAACATATAATTGCATAAAATACGGATTGACGTAACGAGGAATCTTACAGAAATTCGTATGCAGTTTCGTCTACTACGGTATCCACGTAATCACCGTTAACAGATTTGCCAGAGTTGAATCTTAGACGGAATTTGCTAGGAAAATTCATATTCTAGATTTTATGGAGAAAGTAAGTTTTCTTGTTGTAGTAAATAATGAATCCCGGGATGTCATATAATAGGGAGAGACTGGCTTAAATCTCAAGTCATCTTTATTAGGAAGATAATTCATAATCTTGCAAAACAAATCTCAAAGATATGTTTTTCCCTACGGATATTATCCTACAATAATATTCCATAATATTATTTGGGATTCCTATTTAATTATATCTAATTTAATTAAATAGCAATAATAATTAATTCTAAATTAATATATTATTAATTTTTCATAAATTAAATATTAAATTCAATTTAATACTTAATCAACGAACTATAATCCGTACACGGGAGTTACTTGTTGTGTGACCCATAGGCTATCATATATCGAGCGATTAGTCAAACTAACGGTCTTAATTGAACCTTAGACAATAAATCAGACATTCTCAATATATGAGGTACATTGCGAGAAATGTGCAACTACCTGTAACTGAAACATGGGCTATTACGACTCCCTCCTTTCATTCACGAATACTCGATTAGTCTTGACCATGATGAAGTGACTATTCAAATAACATAATCAATTTATCTCCAATCACTAACTGATCACTTATGTCACACTTGGTCACAGAGTCCAAGTTGACGTGCATTGGCCAATGACTTTGATCCAATTATGATGAGAAGATGAGTATTCTCTCTAAATCCACTTTGAGGAATGAATCCTTTTCTTGGTTCAACTACCACGCACATGCACTTCGTGATGAACCCAATCCAAGCCATATCTACCCATGAAAGGGTGCATGTGTCGGTCATGGTCAAATTGTATCACTCCACACATGTCGTGCGTATTGACCAAGTAAAAGGAGTATCGCATCGCTCCCACTAACTGAAACACCCGTAGACACATATAGTGGAAATACATCAAACGGTTTCTCGGATGGGTATAACATTACCCTCTAAGGTATTTGTGCATCCATCATGAGATACCTAGTATCTCGTAGTAAGTGAGATCTTACTACACTCTCTGAGAGTATGATGCAGATCGCACACCAATCTCCATTGCATCATCAATATCCCATTCTTGATGATCCGTGATCGAGGTTATTTGAGAATCATGCTTAAGTCATATGAGTGTAACGCCATGCATCATCACTATCTCAATGACAACAACGATTTAGGGGAACACGGATAAGAACAAATGCAAACAATCAAACATAATATTCTAATAAGTGTAACGTCATACATTTAATATTAAATAAATAATAATATTAAACTAACACTGAATATTATCTTAGTATTATGTCCATACAAAGGATTGTCTCTAGGACACTAACACTAACAATCTCCCACTTGAACTAGAGTCAATCACCTACATGACAATTTAAATGTCCCTGTACATGAATACAATTGAAAATGTCAAATTAGTTGTGTACATGAATACTCAAAGCTATTATTTGGTGAAAGGTTCGCCCAAATTATTTATGTTATTGGATCTTTTTTAGGAACCGCACTAGTATTTTCACAATACAACTTTTGATTTCGCCGGGCACTTGAAACTACCTGGTTCACTTAAGATTGTTTTATCCTGTGTACTTCCTTTGTTGTTGAGTCCGCGGTAGTATCTTGTTTTGAACTATTCCAACTAACCGCCCCACCATCGAGAGTGAACACATAGCCTGACTGAGATTTGTAGTCATCATAGTCAGATTTATAACATGACATGCCGGTAGAGAACCTTTCTTAGAATTCTCCATCGCAAATCGCTTCAACACCTTATCTATGTAGGTGGACTGTAACAGCCCAAACATCTTCTTGGATCTATCCCTATGGATATTGATCCCTATGATGTAGCAGGCTTTACCAAGATCCTTCATCATGAAGGTCCTTGACGACCATTCTTTCACGAACTGCATGAGTGGGGTCTTATTTCCCATAATGAGTATGTCATCGACATACACAACTATGAAGACAATGTTCTTCCCACTGCATTTTTTATAAACGCACGGATCTTCCGAGTTTTTGACGAAATTAAATGATTTGACCGCCTCATCAAATCGGATATTCCAACTCCTAGAAGCTTGCTTCAACCCATAAATGGACCGTTTAAGCTTGCATACAAGATTAGACTTTGGCTTTGATGTAAAACCTTCATGTTGAGTCATAAACACTTCCTTATCAATGTTGTCATTTAGTAAAGATGTTTTGACATTCATCTGCCAAATCTCATAATCGAGATGTGCTGCTACCGCAAGTAAAATTCGAATGGACTTGATTTTCGCAACTGGTGAGAAAGTCTCGTCATAGTCAATGTCTTCGCGTTGACTATAACCTTTCGCCACCAACCTAGTCTTGTAGGTTTGTACCTTGTCATTTGCATCGGTCTTACTCTTGTAGACCCATTTGCAACCTATGGGTTTGACCCATTTCGGCAACTCAACTAAGTCCTAGACTTGATTGATGTACATCGAGTCCATCTCAAATTTCATGGCTTCATGCCACTTCTTTGAGTCACCATCTAATGTAACCTCAATGTAATTTATGGGTTCGTATTTATCCGGGATCTCCACGTTATCATGTTCCTCTACGAGAAAACCATAATATCTGGTGATTGGATTACGAACTCTAGTGGACTTATGGAGTTGTGTTTGTTCAGGCTGTACATTCTGATCGTGAAAACTTTGTGGTGCAGCGATTGTTGGGGTTATACTGGAAAGTATGCTTTTACTTTGTATAACCAAACTGAATTTCTGTCTTATTTGCTGAAATAAATTATTTCTCACTGTTGCTTTAAATATGATTGAATGTTACATATATTTACTGCATAATTTGTTCAATAAATGGTACGTGTTACATTGTATTTAATTTTGTGATACCAGATCATAGAAGATTAAATTAACAGTCCCTTGTAACTAAAAGTACAGAATTCACAACTCATATAGAAATGAACAATCCATCGTGAAAGGTTCAAGTGTAATGCTCAGATTGGCTTGTCTTGACCAAGAGATTGCACTAGTGCATTATGATGCACTGAAGAGGACCTATAGGAGGATAAATTCTTTAGTACTGAATATAGAAGAATTAGACCTCAGTGGTTCGTTATTTCTTAACTCTGTTTCTTAAATAGGATCGTATGGAATTAATAACGAGTTTTTTGCACTTTTGGTCCCACCAACCACGCAATGTTTTCAATTTAGACTCACCTCTGCCAAATTAGTCCTATAAGATTATTTTTGTCAATTTAAGTCCCACTGTTTAACTAAACTTGCATTTTTAGTCCCAAAAATAGACGGCCTCTAACGAACTCTCGTTAAGCGTAAAACGGAGACTGTTTAATCGATAATTAATATGTATTAAATCTTAATATGTCTTAACGATTCACTTATTGAGTTTTTTGCACTTTTGGTCCCATGAACCATGCAATGTTTTCAATTTAGTCCCACCTCTGCCAAATTAGTCCTATAAGATTATTTTTGTAAATTTTAGTCCCACCATTTAACTAAACTTGCATTTTTAGTCCCAAAAATAGACGGCCTCTAACAAACCCTCGTTAAGCGCAAAACGGAGACTGTTTAACCTATAATTAATGTGTATTAAATCTTAATATGTCTTAATGAAAAGTATTACTTGTTTAGATGAAAAGTATTATTTGATTAAAGAAAAGTATTACTTGTTTAGATAGAAAAGTATTACTTATTTAAATAGAAAAGTATTACATGTTTAGTTAGAAAAGTATTACTTGTTTAGATAGAAAAGTATAACTTGTTTAAAGAAAAGTATTACTTATTTAGATAGAAAAGTATTACTTGTTTAAAAGGAAAAGTATTTTCTCTTTTTAAAAGAAAGGTAGTACTTTTAAAAAAAAAACAAGTAAAAAATATAATTTAATTTAAACTTTAATTTATATAAAAAAAATTATTATATAAAAATTTGATTGAATTAATAAATAAGATGATTGAAATAAATAATTTAAAATAAATAATTTTTAGGACATATAGAATTAATTTCACTAAGTAAACGCAAGAAAGCAAGTGCCCGAGCGGAATTCATCCATGCTCAAGCGCCCAAGGTCCCGTGTTCGGTCCCCCATGGGAGCGGATAATTGCCTCAATTAATTGGGAGGTTTGGTGGTATATATATGAGATGCTTGGTGGTTGTACTTGAGATGGTCTATGGCTCGGGTGGTTCGGTGCCCACTCGGGTGCCCCCCGGGCACGGGTTCGATGCCAAACCGTCGATATGTTGCGATGGTAATAAGCCATCGCTAATTAGCGATGGAGTTGAAATAACCATCGCTAAATGTTAGCGACCCTCGTTTTCCCGATGGTCAGAAAATCATCACCCAAACCGTCGCTACTTTATGTAGCGACGATTTTTACCGTCGCTAAAACCGTCGTTAAATCCCGTCTTTTTTGTAGTGTGTGAAAAACTAGGTTTTGGAAAAAAAATTGTGGGAAAACCTTGATTTTTCCACCAATTTTTGTTAAATTTGAAAACAATGGGACTAATAGTGAAAGTAAATTGGCGCAAAAAAACGTGATTGGCTGAACAATGGAGCCAAAGAAATGGAAGGAAGAAACTTGGGTTTTGGGAACATATAGGACCATATATGCAAGTGGGCCTATGCAAGTTAATTGGTTAATTTTGTGTTAATTATGTTTCATAATGTATGAGACTAAAACTGCAAATGGTTGAAAGGTTGTTAAGCCTTAATTGAGTATTAATTATGTCCCATAACTTATGGGACCACATTTGCAAGTTGATTTAACGAAAACCGTAACGGCGGGACCACATTTGCAAATTAAAATTATTGTGGGACTAATTTGGTAGAGGTGTGACTAAATTGAAAACATTGCGTGGTTAGTGGGACCAAAAGTGCAAAAAACTCAATTAATAACTATTGCTTTGACTTGTGATGGGTAGAGAATCAATGTGATTCAATACCTTATATCTTGGGCAATATTATTAGTTACATGACGGTTGTTAAGATTTAATACAGAGAATCGTGTGCAAGTACGTCTTTCTTGATTTGTCCCCTTGGGAGGCTCAGAAGTTTTATCATACTAAATCTTGCAAGTGGAATTAGTTTTCGGTATGGATAATAATGTTGAGCCGTTCTTGAACCGAGGAAAAAGATATTAATTAAAGTGAAGCTATTTCAGTGGCTTAAATTAATTAATGGACTGGATAATCTTAAACACGGAAAATAATAATCGGGAGCCATATTAACAATAATATGGGTTAAGATGGATAGTGCAATATTAATTATGTAGTGGGATTAATTAATATTTATGGGCTTGAATAATATTGTGGCTCAATATTGAAAATTCCAGGTCCATTGGAAGGTCAAATCGTAATTCTCCTCAAGGCCCCTCAAGTAGCCCAAAAATAAAGTCCAATAACCTTAAAAAAATGTGTTTAAAATAAAATAAATTATTGATGCCTAATTTTCTTCTAAAAAATTTCGAAAATAATAAATATGAGAGGGAGAAAGATTTTCTTTGAATTTTGTTATGGAATGAAGATAAGTATTCTTGGAACACAAGATTATCTCATTAAATTCAAGAAATCTCCCACTTGGCTATTTATTAAGTGTTTTTCGAAAATTATGAATAAATAAGGAAGGAATGATTTTCTTGATTTTCTTGAAAAAATATTATGGAAGATATGTATTTTTGGAATACAAGAATATCTCATAAATTCAAGAAGATCCAAATCTTGGAATTCTTGGTCCTTATTTTTTCGAAAATTCCATAAATAGAGGAGGTGGGATTTTTGTGGAATATTTTAAATATGGTGAAGATAATATATGAGATATATTCAAGATTTCTTGGAGTTCAAGAAAGAGATTTTCCCATCTTATTCATGCACAAAAATTCGACCACCCCCTTGCATATAAATAGGGGATGGATGTTTCATTCCCATTGCAATTTCATGTGTTGGAAAAACTAGAAATCCACAAAGGTGGTGCAACATAATTTTATTTTTCCCTTTTGTTAAATTGTTCGTGAGCATCCTTCCACCGGATTATTGAACAAGGACGAGGGAATACTTGAGAAGACACTTTGGGTTTGTTCGTGTGAACGGTTATCCAACTTCTCAACGGTTATCACTTCGACAGGTTAGTTCATGTAAACTCCTAGCAATTCCGCATGTGTAGGATTTATGTGATGTATTTGTATGCATGATATGTTGTTGAATTATTATTTGAATTAATATATGGTTAATTCATGCTAGTAATAATTGTTAGAATTAAATTTGTATTTAAATATTCACCCCGAATAGATCCGGGCAATTAATTCCCCAACAGCGATTTCATCGTTAACCGGGGAGGCCTCAAGAGAGACACTTCCGGATGCCTCTTGAGCGAGAATTTGAACTATGTTATTCTCATTCGGCCTACTTGGAGTCCATTGCTCGAGCAATACAACTCCAATTACGCTCCGACTGGCTGAAATATGATCACTTAGTGATAAACTTCCATCATGTGAGCGTTTTCACCGAATGCTCCCAACCGATTCCTTGTTGAACCATATATTTTGACAGTATCTTTTTGAAAACCTCCTTGTTAACTTGTGGTTCTTGAATTTCTTCAAGTTCTATCAACTTATGGCTATGTTCCTGAAGACATGGTCTTCTTCGGAGAACCTAGAATAGTCCGGGTGGTAGAAACAATCACCATTTTGTTTCTCCCAGAGATAGAAATAATATCCTCTTGTTTCCTTAGGATATCCCACAAGGTAACCCTTTTTACTATTTTGGACTCCAACTTATTCTTTTCAGGTGAGCATCTTTTTTCACAATTTATGAGGCAACCCCATGTTTTTATTGTGAAAAGTCAAGAAGTTTTTTGCCACACCATAACTCATATGGTGTTTGCTCAAGGGATTTAGATGGGATCCTATTCAGAATGTAGAATGAGGTTTGTAATGCGTATCCCCATAAGAATGTTGGTAGAGAGGAAAAGCTCATCATGGACCTTACCATGTCTAACAATGTTCGGTTTCTCCTCTCAAATACACCATTCATCTGTGGTGTTCCCGGAGGAGTCCATTGTGATTGGATTCCATGTAACTTCAAATAATCAGATGAATTCATGGTAAAGGTATTCACCTCCCCGATCTGATCGAAGAGTCTTGATACTCTTACCAAATTGCTTCTCCACCTCAGCCTTAAACTCTTTGAATTTCTCAAACGATTCAGACTTGTGTTTCATAAGATACACATATCCGTATCTCGAGAAATCATCAGTAAAAGTGATGAAGTATCAGAATTGACCCCTAGCTAGAGTGGGCAATGGTCCACAGACATCACTGTGAATCAACTCTAGGAC
Source organism: Stenogyne calaminthoides (assembly GCA_037126765.1). Taxonomy (NCBI): domain Eukaryota; kingdom Viridiplantae; phylum Streptophyta; class Magnoliopsida; order Lamiales; family Lamiaceae; genus Stenogyne; species Stenogyne calaminthoides. The sequence continues at coordinate 9,138,193 of JBBCBC010000033.1, forward strand.
TTCTTTGGCACGAACCCCTTTCACAGAAAAGGGTTTATTGGTCATTTTGCCCTTAAGACAAGATTCACAACTTCCATAAGACTCAAAGTTGAATGGGGTTAAGTAGTCTAACTTTCTTAACCTTGCAATTCTTTTCTCGTTTGCATGACCAAGTCTACAATGCCACAAGTAAGTCGGTTTTTCATGATTACTAAGTTTGAATCGTTTGTTTTGTATATTAAGAATGTTATATCCACAATGCAACAAGTATAAAACGATGGTTGGAAAAAAGAAAGCGGAAGCAAACATTTTGTTGTGATGAATATAAAAATTATTGGGTGAAGGAATGGTGATTGGAAAAAATCTTTTAAGCTCATGTGTTGTTTTTTGCTTATAATCGAATGCATATGACAATATAAGAACATAAAGCAAAGAACAACACAACAATGTATAGTGGTTTTTAGACTCAAGCTCCTACATCCACTCTCCCCTGCTCCTAGGGAAATTCCTTCAAATCGACTTATCACCAACGGGTTCGCTCAGATATTTAACGAGCTCTCACTCCAACGGACTTATCACCCTCACAAAGGATTGCCTACCCTCCCTTTCACGGATTGCTAGATGTTTACCGAAGTTCTCACTCCAACTTTGGGACTTATCACCCCTCACTCGGGATTGCCTACCACCCTCCCTTTTTTCGATTGCTAGATGTTTACCGAAGTTCACACTCATCTACAAACTTAACCGAATGTCGATTTGGGTAAGGTTTGTTTGGTTTAAACTAGGTTGAGATTTTCCTTACATTTGTTTAAATTTCAATGCTAAGGTTTGGGAAAATCTCTAAGCTAGGATACATCGTGGGTTGCTTAGATTGGGTTCTAGAACACTCTTGAACATATTTGTATATCTACAGACGGGTTTGTGTTCTAGGGTGGGAATGCTTTGGGTATAACTCTTCTTTGGCTCATACAAAGCATCTCTTGCTATAATCTCCACGCATCCACACATTAGAATGATGAAAGACCTTTTCAGATTTATAGTGTGGATTTGAATGTTACGGTTTTTGGAGAGAATCACATTCAAATCCATACTATTCTTGTAAGTTTGAATCAGACTTCTTCAGCGGGTTGTCTTCCTCTCATTGGTCCACGTCAGTTGATTCTAATCGATAATCTATATTCCTCAGATTCCTTTCTTTGGAATCATTCAGAGCATTTGAGAGAATCGGTTTGCGTCTTCAATGTCTTTGATAGTTGAGACATGGTCCTCCATGGCCACTTTTATCCGATGTCTAGTTTTAATTTCAGTTTAGAAGTGGAAGATCCGAGTCTCAAAGAATCGGACTTTGAACGGTTTTTATAGCGAGCCTCGGGATAGTTGATCATCTTATTCATATTAAAATTGATGTTGGACTCATCGTGAATCTCGATATCGAACTTTCGAAGAAGTGAACCAATGATTGACATCCTAACCTTTTCATCTTCAGGTTTTGGATCCTTGATCATCCGATTTCTTCTTTGCGATCGATCCTTATAAAATCTTCGATACTTACCGACCGATCAAATCAACACATCTTCTTTATATTAACATCTCAGATAGCATAGGGGTTCGTCTTCAAGACATTAGGTTTAGATATACAGTTTCGGACTTGACATCCGCAATCTTTCAATCACGACCCGATCTTGATCATCATCCGCTTTCATCTTCATATCCTTATCGATCTCGATCACGCCCCGATATCGACTATGTTTTTATCCCTTTCCTCTTCCGATTCGCAACCTTTCTTCCGATATTCGTCGGTTTTCTTTCTTTGGTGACCTTATCCATTGTTTTCCGCTTTTTCCGATCATCCGATCGTTTCGGTTCATCGGTCATCCGATCTTCCGATCCACCTTGCAGGCTTAGTAAATGACTTTTTTTTTTCTTCTCGATTTTGTGGCTAATTTCATCGCGGATCATGATTTAATACGCGGTTATTTGATTTTGGATCTTCTCGAGTTTCGATTCGATCGGTAGAAATGGAAGAACCAACCCTCGATACCACTTGTAGGTCCCGATCTCGATCATCTAGTTTAATTTCATGAGTTCCCCTCAACTTGTTTTTTTCTCAACTTGTTAATAGAAATTAGCTTCAATAACACAAGTTGATAATGTTTTGGCATAATTCATCAAAACTAAAATATCCCAACATAAACCATTAGACAAAGGAGCATTTCCATTAACATCACCATTATGAAAATAACAATTAAATCGCTTGGATCCAACAGATGTTTAAAAAATGGAAGGAAAAACCTTCAATATCCAACTTCGAATAGAAATAATATTGTGGGTAATAGAAGGAACAAAATAACAATTACTTAGTTCAAGTCTAAAACCGGAGGGTAACTCTAAAGTATAAGTGTCAACACGCTCAAAGAACAACTCTTGCTCCATTCCCAACGGCCGAAGGCGTGAATGCAAATGTTTGAGAGACTTCACCCGGCCCTCGCGCCTCGCTATCCTCGAGATTAGACATTTGTACAAATGTGTGAGCCACAACCGTATCTAATACCCAACAAGACTTTTAGTATCATTTTGGGCATGTTTATCTCAATAACAATTATATTGATTCCAGATGCCGAGACACCTTTGTCTTATTTTCATTTTTTAGAACCTTAGGGATTCTTGATTTCTTCTTCCAATATGGCCCTAATCGCCTTTTTTCATAAAGGAGGCATACATCCTTGTCCATGTGTGCTTTTTTGTCCTTCTTTTAAATTCCACCCCTTGGGCTTATAAGGAAGTTTGGCTTTGAGCCCTTCTTTTTTAACCTATAATTTGTGCTTAAATCTTTTTTATTACTTTTAGATGAAAAGTATTATTTGATTAAAGAAAAGTAAAAGAGGCACTCACCATGAAAAGTGTTTAGCTTTAGAAAAGTATTTGTTTAGATAGAAAAGGAAGACTCAAAGGACTAGAAAAGATGTTATTTAAAAGGAAAAGTATTTTTCTTTTTAAAAGAAAAGTTGAAAAAAAAAGTAAAAAATATAATTTTATTCATATTAAAGTTTATTATGAAATTCGAATATGAATTGAATTTAAAGTTTAAACCAATTAATCGATTAACCCTATCATCTTCAACACATGAGGAGAAACCTTCCTCCTTCGCATAAATTGCATCTAAACAGATCCTCATCACTTCATATATCTGACCGAGATTCATCGAATCAAAGAGATCCTTCAGATGCTTGATCATCTCAAAGGGAAGCATCTTTCATGTTGCTTTTGTAGTTCGGGAGTCATTCCGAAAAAAGATAAAAACACCCAAAGAAAAGGAAGGAAGAACTTCGGGGAACCCCATCGGGGAAGCATCCTCTTGATGTTTCTTTTGAAATAGGCCAAACGGTGGTTATTTTTAATTGAGTATTAATTATGTCCCATAACTTGGGGACCACATTTTCAAGTTGATCGGGTGGGAAGTGGATCAAATTAAAATTGCGGTCCAAATCAATCTTCTGCCGAGCACCAAATGAATTGTATTTTTCTGAAACGAGAAAGTTTGGCCCATCCAACTTGTTCGATTTCCAAAATGCTTTCTCGATTTTTTGAATAGCCAACTTGTTAGTTTTTGGATAAAATACTTCTCAATGACAAGTTATTCATTTCAACAATCCTAGAGAAATAAAAATTAAATGGGAATTAAGATAATAATTCCTATGATCAATATTCAAAGAATCAAAATAAATTCAGTCCCTTTTAAGTTTATTTCGTCCTCCATTATTTTCAAAATTAATCTTAAAAATTTCCCGGAAAAATCTTTTTGAATTTTGTTAATTTATATATAATATAAATTATAGTGGATTAGGATCCACATTCCTATGATTGCAATAAATCTTAGGTTGATTGAATACAATAATAGAATCTGGGTAGGTTCTAAACTAATTGCACAAATCGCATTTCAGTCGATTGATTGAACCTAGTTCAATCGGAAACCGTATTTTTCGCTTTCGGGACAAATTCCGAAATCCTTATGGTGAAACAAAGTCAAGTTGATTTACAAATATCAAGCCATTAAATTGCGGTATTATAAAAAGTATTTGTTTGTTAGATGTTCAATCAGCAAAAGACTTGGGCCTTAAATACTATTGAACGTTATCCATTTTCAATTAAAGCCAATTTCCGATTTACTTTTAATTTTGATGGAAGACATCGCTCAATTTAATGAAAATCATATTTTAGTGAGGAAAATTAAAAAGAGCGGGATATTAATTGTTTAATCGAGATTCAACATGTTAATCTACATCACATTTGAGCAATTATCGTCGCCCTTAGGATATCCCCAAACATGATTTCATACTTAACTAACACGATATGTGTGCTTCGCTTCACCCAAATAAATTAATAAGTTCGACATTTTATCACGCCACCTACCCAAATAGTTATAATGCGGACTATAAAAGCGTTAACTAATTAATTAAAATAGCTAAACAAGTGGTATTTAATAATTTATCTTAAACCGAATTTCAAAATCCAATTTAAATTCGATTTTAAATTATTAAAATTAATAATTAATCCAATTAATTATAAGATAAAATTCAATTTTATTTCAGGTTTCAAAATTAATCTTATTAATTTAAAAAATGAAATTTAATTATTTTATTTTACAAGGGCTCAAGTGTAATTTTCTAAATTTGCAATTAGGAGGGACGTTGAAATCCGCGGTGGCGCTTCCTCATCAATGCAAAACCATTAAATTTCTCAATAAGGACAATCAAAACCAACATTCATCATCGCCATATTCAATCCAATTCAATCACAAAAATCGACAACAATTGTTATCAAATCACCCAAAACTTCAAGGAAGTCAAACAAACCGAAATGAATCAAACCGAAAATTAAATAGAGTCACGACGATCGGGCAACTGCCTTCCTAAATGCAGGCATACACGTTCACCTTGTCCTTCTTTATTTGCCTTGGTCGCCTAACCTGCTGGGTTTCGCCCATTGTTAAGTCCGGATGTGTTTTTTTCTCTTTGAGGTTGGGGCAAACCATTTTTAGGTTGAAAAGGAAGGCAAAGCGAATGGCGTCACGCCGCAGGCTCATCAAACATAAATGCTAAAATTAAACCAGGGGTGCCCTGAATCAAAAAGGATGGATCATCTCAAAGTAACGAACTCGACAAAGACGAAGAGGAGAGGCAAGATCGGTTTTCGCACCAAATGAACGCTTAAAAAGAAAACCCCAATTTTGATGGAATTTTTAAATTTAAAAATACTTTTCGGCAAGGAAGATTAAATGAAGAGCGATCAATATTCAAAGAATCAAAGGGTTAATTGATCTTAGCAGGGATTTATATCTAATATAAATTAAAGCCCCAATAAACTAAATAAAGAGGGTGCGTTTATTTCCACCTAGGGCTCGAACATGCTGTTGCCTGGGCAAATCGTTAAAAAACGAAAACTTTTTTAGTTAATTCGAAAAACCCCAATTTTGATTAAAAAGGAAGAGGATGAAGAGCCCAAAAGGACTCACATTTCGATACCATACTTACTTGGAATATACTAAAGACGAAAACACGATTAAACACGCTATAAAGCAATATTCAATTAATTAAAATAAGACAAGTGATATTTAATAAGTTCACAATTTACAACGATTTTAAAATTAATATATAATTTCATAAACAAAATACGGATAGTTCCACAAAATTAATCTTATTAACGAGGAATTTTAAAATGATGAGGTTTCATCTACTAATGTACCCGAAATTCAAGTAATCCCTTTACCATGATTTGCAATTCAATCACAAAACCATTTGTTCGAAATCACCCAACTGGGTGAAAAAAAGCGGAATCGAAACTAGGAAAATTCATATTCTAGATTTTATGGAGATACTAGGCTTTCTTGTTGTAGTAAATAATGAATCTCGGGATGTCATATATATAGGGAGAGAGTGGCTTAAATCCTAAGCCATCTTTATTAGGAAGATAATTCCTAATCTTGCAAAATAAATCTCAAAGATATGTTTTTCCCTACAGATATTTTCCTACAATAATATTCCATAATATTATTTGGGATCCCTATTTAATTAAATCTAATTCACTTAAATAGTAATAATAATTAATTCTAAATTAATATATTATTAATTCTCCATAAATTAAATATTAAATCCAATTTAATACTTAATTAACAAACTATAATTCGTACACGGGAGTTATTTGTTGTGTGACCCAAAAAAAAACGCAACTATATAGGAGAAAAAGATGTTTAAAACATGTGCTATTATTTTAATTCGTCCTTTCATTCATTCTAAAATAAAATTTTCCGATTAATCTTAAACTTAATGGAATGATGAAATTGTCTATTCAAATGACATAATCAATTTATCTCCAATCACTAGCTGATCACTTAAATAACTAAAATATGACAGATGTCAAATTGAGAGGAGTGGAATACGAAACTTTGGAACAGAGGAATCCGTGTGTGTTAATATAGACAAAAACTCATAAATAGGAACACGAATAACTACCTAACAACTACTTTTATTTATGAAATATAATATACATTCACGTATTTAGGGTATAAATTAGTCAAGCCATAATATAATAATATCCTGAACTATACGATCTTGATATAAAAAAGCATCCGCATGATTTAATACATCTATTCCATATTATAATTTGTGTCGTTACTTATTTGTTCACCCATGGTATCAAAAGACATTTTACCCTTATTTATTATATATAGACCACAATTATTTTTTATCCTATTTACAAAAAACTTAAGAAGATGATTACTATTTAGTAGGGGTATTGTTAGAAGAAAATTCGTAAATTTTTATTGGTATGAGGCTATGAGCAACTCAGCCAAGTGACAGATATATAGGAACACTATTTTAAATATAATGTGACAGTTAATAAAAAAATAGAGGTAATAGTATTCAAGTTACTCTCTCACGAATCATGTCTATGTTATGAACTTAAATTACTTGACTCATTTTACTCATTTTCAACATATTTTGCTAAACCATTAAACTTGACCCGTATTATACTCTGGATAGGATAAAATGTTATGAATTAAAAATAAAATTTATAACATGAACCAGGTTTATACAAATTTTTGTCATAATATTCTGGTCTGAACATTAGGTCTAGTGTTAAAATTTTCATGTATGAAAATCTATAAAATTGTCCTAAATCAATCATCTACACCTTAAACACTAAATAATTAACCCTAAATTATGACATATTCGAGCCGGGTGAACCATGAACCACTTGGGCCGAGTGAACCATGAACCACTCAATTTTGTCTTACCTTCACCAATTACAGAATTTAATTGTAAATTAAAAAAAATTTATGTATAAAAATTTTCTTACTAGACTTTGTCTTTTTGTTAAGTTCGACCGCTCAAATTATTTATTGTGTTATGTAACTTTAAAAACACCCAAATCGTAAGTAACAAATTAATAATTTACACATGAACACAATCGTATTCGGTTTAATTCGATTGCTTTCATGTACTAGTATTACCTATTTATACATATATGGATAAACACGAGTAATGCAATGGGCCATGGAAATCCTCCATCCCGACACTAAAATATAGGTACAAGTTTGACCAAAATGAATTTATGCAGTTTTTAAGTTTGAACTCATTAAAGTCGTTCTGCAACGCCCAACCATACATGGGCCCCTAATTGACCCCACTAAATTTATGGCTAAGTCTGGTTTGCACGCGCAATTACATATTGCACCCATAATACCTATGTTTTAAAAACTCGATCCGACGGCCGGTCAAACCAGTCGGACCGGTGAACCGCCCTGAACCGGTCAAATAGAGGTGTATAGAACCGTTATTGGACCGCTACCCCGAAAACCGGAAAAATCGGTTGAAAACCAGTCAAAACCGGGAACCGGTGAACCGATGAACCGGCGATTTTGACCAGTTTTTATTAAATTTTTTTTTACTGTTCGTCTCCCCTGGAGCCACCACCGCACCGCCGCCCCTCTTCCCACCACACCGCACCGCCGCCTCTCTTCCCCACCACCGCCGCCCCTCTTCACCCACAGACGCCGCTTGTCATCCAACAAGAAAGAGAGCGGGTGGCGTGAGAGGCCGCACCGCCCCTCTCCCCCCCACCACACTCAAGACAACCTCTCTTTCCCCACCACGCCCCCTCCACTTCACCGCACCCCTCTTTTTCATCCATGGAGACGCCACTTTGTCATCCAACAAGAAAGAGAGCGGGTGGCGGAGAGGTGGTCAGTGGTGGGGCATTGGACGACGCCGATTGAAGAAGAAAGTGAAACCGAGAATGAAATGAAGGAGAGAGAAGATTAGGTTTTTAAAGGCCCATTTTTTTTTTTTTTTTTTTTTTTCAAATTTTTCATTTATCATTTTTTTTTTTGGGCTTTGCTTTTCATTTTTCATTTTTGGGCTTTGCTTTTCATATTATATATATATAATATTTATTATGACGTCATACCGGCTCAATTCGGCTCAATCCGGTCCGACCCCGGTCCATCCTTTTTTTGGGGTCGTTCGGCTCAACTTCCGGTTCCGGTTTTTAAAACATAGCATAATACATTTTAAGATCATATAATTTATTAGATAGAAAGCTACAATTTATTTATATTGAATTGTCCAAATTATTTTTTCATATTAATAGTTATACAGTTTAGTGTTATTAAATTGTATCTTTCAGTATAACAAGTAGCATTATTTTAAAATGCACTATGACTGCACAGTGTCGGTTCGATTCTCTTCTTCCACTTTCGTATTTCATTGGTGTTTCATTCTACTGGATTTTAAACACACCCAGAATATGATGGTTCATTGAATAGTTTTTATTATTTCACATATCATCCATCCATATCATGAAAAACAAAATGAAACACTAATTATGAAATAGGTGATCTCATTCTGCACAACGCACTTGGATATACATGAGACCCATTTTTTAAATTTATATGATAGCCATATTTTAAATAGAGTACCAAATCCAACTATCTTCTCATCCAAAAAAACAAATCGGTAAAAAAGAAATTGGGAAAAATGGGTTCGAAAGTGATAGTTATGGTTGGGCTTTTATTGGCAATGGTGATTCTCATCTCTTTAGAAGTATCAGCAAGAGATCTGGCTGAGGTTGAGACTTCCAACACCCTCGACTACGCATCAACTAACAGTAATTTTTTCATCTCTCGTATATCTCTATTATTATACATTTGTAGTCATATATTGTAACATTACATATTAAATCTTAAAATTTGTTAAAAGTATTAATTCATTTAGTCATGAAGGGACACGGTTTTCTTTAAAAATTATGAGAAATTATGAATTATTGAATTATTGATATATTAAATCATTTAAATTGTATTCAATGACTGTGTATTGAACTAACACCAACAATATATATATATATATATTATAAACGGAAGGATTATTATTAATATTCTTATAACAATTTTAATTTAAGTAATGACAACTTTTTAAAAGGAAAGACGTCATATATACACTAAATGAAGTATTACGTACAATGTGTGTGTGTGTGAGGGGGATGTTTTTTAGGTCATCCGGTTGTCCGATTATCCTATATTTATATATTTATTAACTTGTGAATGTAGGATACGATGATTTCAAAATCTGTAAATATAACAATAAGTATGGTTTAAAATTTGTTAATGTAGAACAATCGAGATTGAATAAGCCCAAGTCATGAGCTGAAATTTCATGCGTTTGCTTGTTTATGACACATCTCTTTGAAGACACGAATTTTTGGGCATTTTCTAGTTAAAAGTCCATCAATAGCACATGTATCACATATATCATTGTTTTGCACAAATTTTACTTTTCTTTGATTGCATGCTTTCAACGAGTCTAGCTAAACTAAACCCCCTAGCACTTAGATCATCTTCTTGACTAAGATGATATTTTCCTTTATTAGCATGCATTTTCAAGATTAGATCTAATTGAACCTTTAAAAGTATTTTCATTATACAAATTGAGTGTTTTCAACTAAATGGTCTAAATACTCAAGTGCATCTTCATGATTTTTGTCTAAAGATTCACCATTACACATCATTTCTACAAAATTGTTTTGCTTCATAGAAAAAACTAACAGTTCTCCAATTTTCAAAACCATAGTGAGGGCAATAATTTAACAAATCCTTAAAACGTTCCCAATATTGAATATGTTGTTCATTAAGCTTTTAAAAAGTTTTTAATTTGTTTTTTTAAAGAATATATTTTATGAATTGGAAAGAACTTTTTCAAGAATTCGGTTTGAATTTGTTGCCAAGATGTAAGTGAACCAGGTTTTAGAGAATTAAGCCATGTTTTTGCTTTATTTTTAAGAGAGATAGGGAATAACTTTAGCTTAACAGATTCTTGAGTACACAATGGTTCACTAAATGTCACACAAATTTCTTCAAATTCTTTTAAATGTAAATACGGATTTTCGGATTCACAACCATGAAAATTGGGACGCAAATGAATCATACCGGGTTTGAATCTAAAATTATTTGCATTATGGGGGTATACAATACATGATGGAATAGAACTACGTTGAGGTTCTAAGAAATCGCGCACGGAGCGAGCTTATAAATTTTCATTATTTTGCCTTTCAAATTCGTTTTGATCTTGTATAGTTCTCCATCAACACTTTCATTTTCGGCCATGATTGAAGCAATACTACTTAAATTAATTATATGATTTCTTATTAAACGAACACTTATTATATCACGAGTCCAATTATGCATACAACTAACAAAATAATAAAGTAAAGAGATAAAGAGAAAAAATTACCTACTTATGAAGAAAATCCTTACAAAGGATGAATCGTTCTCCAAAACGGCACCAAAAACTTAATAACACTTTAAGGTTACACACCCAGGTATAAGTCTATCTCAAATAATATAATTCCTCGTGAGTCCGAGTGTCGAACCACAAGAAGGTTTGAAAGAAAATATGTCAACTAGTTGCAAGATTTAAGGGTCTATATAATGTTTTAAGTACTAGAGCTTTGAGATTCCACTTTAAGCAAAACATTAAAGTTATACTTGGATATCTTTGATAACTCAATTGAAATCTAACAAACAAGTGATTTCAGTCGAAAGATAAAAGGTTAAGAACTTAGAGAATTTTGAAAATATTCTTTTGGTTGACTTAAAAAGTTTATGAAATCAATTATTGATATACGAGACTAAGCATTCCTTGTGCCAATATGTCTAAAATCAAAGTTTTAACAAAACTAAACCTTTACATAATTCATTAAATGACCAAAAATATTTTTATTTTTGAAGATCTTTATTAAAAACTAAGAACAATATTGGTATCTTACTAAAGCTTCATTCCTAACTTTAGTAAAATATTTAACTACTCATACTAATACAAAACCAACTCATCTTTCTCAGAGAAGTACTAGACTAATGATAGATGTATTATAAAATATTGGATGCCCCTCAAGGGTTGCCAAATAGCCCTTTATATAAGCCACAATTTTGTGCATTGTATGATCTTTTGTAATCAATTTCAGTGGCCTACAAAGATTGATCATTTAATCCTTCCATCCGTCCTAATCATGACTTGCTCTCTGAATAAGACATGTAGGGCTTTGAATTATCTTTCCAAGGAGACCAAAATCTCAAAAATGTGCTTTATACATTGAGATTTATGACCAAAATAGTAAGTTAGCTCAAAAATACAATTATGGCTCTTGGTAGATTTTGTTTAACAAGTTGAACACCTAATGTCTCCACTTGTGTGCGTTCAATGACAATGATCGTTATGCAGTGTGTTGATAAGCCTCTTGGTAATCATTCCAGTTGGCCTTGTTTCATTTAATTTTTTTATAGTTATGAATCATTCTATAGTGTATTGATAAGCCTCTTGGCTAATCATTCCAGTTGGCCTTGTTTCATTTGAATTTTTTTACAACTATGAATCGTTTTGCAGTGTGTTTGATAAGCCTCTGAAATAAATCCAAATGGCACAAGGCCAACTGTAAAACGATTTATAATTGTAAAAAATTCCAAAAGATACAAGGTCAACTAGAATGATTAGCCAAGAGGCTTATCAACACACTGTAAAAACAATCAATGCCATTTAATGCACACAAGTGGGGACATTGGGTGTTCAACTTGATAAACAAAATCTGCCAAGAGCTATAATTATATTTTTTAGCTACCTTTCTACTTTGGTCATAAATCTCAATGTATAAAGCCAATTTTTAAGATATTGGTCTTCTTAGAAAGATAATTCAAAGCCCTACAAGTCATATTCAGGAAGCAAGTCATGATATGGACGGATTAAAGGCTTAAATGATCATTCTTCGTAGGCCACTGAAATTGATTAAAAAAGTCCATACAATGCACAAACTTGTGGCCTGTATAAAGGACTCTTTAGAAACCCTTGAGGGGCATCCAATATTTTGGAATACGTCTATCATTAGTCTAGTACTTCTTTGAGAAAGATGAGTTATTTTTGTATTAGTATGAATAGCTAATTATTTTACTAAAGTTAAGGATGAAGCTTTAGTAAGATACTAGTATTGTTCTTAGTTTTTCAATAAAGATCTTCAAAGATACAAATATTTTTGATCGTTTAATGAATTATGTAAAAGTTTAGCTTTGTTAAGACTTTGATTTTAGACATATTAGCACAAGGAATGCTTAGTCTCACATATCAACAATTGATTTCATAAACTCTTTAAGTCAACTAAAAGAAAGTTTTCAAAATTCTCTAAGTGCTTAACATTTTATCTTCTGGTTGAAATCACATATTTGTTAGATTTTAATTGAGTTATCAAAGATAGCCAAGAATAACTCCAGTGTTTTACTTAAACTGAAATCCCAAAACTCTAGTACTTAGAAAATTATATAGATCCTTAAAACCTTAAAACTAGGTGACATCTTTTCTTCCACGCCTCCTTGTGGTTCGACACTCCGACTCCCGAGGATTTTTATTACTTGAGACTGACCTTTACTTGGGTGTGTAACCTTAAATACTCATCGAGTTTTTGGAGCCGTTGGGGAGAATGATTCATCCTTTGTGACGATTTTCTTCATAAGTAGGCAATTTCTTCTCTTTATCTCTTTACTTTATTGTTTTTTTAGTTGTATGCGTAATTGAACTCGTGATATAATAAATGGTCATTTATTAAGGAGTCATATAGTTAATTTAAGTAATATTACTTCAATCATGGCCGAAAATGAAAGTGCTGATTGAGATAATATACAAGATCAAACCGAATTTGAAAGGCAAAATAATGAAAATTTGCAAGCTCACTTCATGCGCGATTTCTTAGAACCTCTACGTAATTCTATTCCATCATGTATTGTATATCCTCAAGATGCAAATAATTTTTAATTCAAATCCGGTACGATTCAATTGCTTCCCAATTTTCATGGTTATGAATCCGAAAATCCTTATTTGCATTTAAAAGAATTTGAAGAAATGTGTGCGACATTTAGTAAACCATTGTGTACTCAAGAATCTCTTAAGCTAAATTTATTCCCTTTCTCTCTTAAAGATAAAGCAAAAACATGAGTTAATTCTCTAAAACCTGGTTCAATTACATCTTGGCAACAAATTCAAACCGAATTCTTGAAAAGGTTCTTTCCAATTCATAAAATAAATTCTTTAAAAAAGTAAATCAAATACTTTTTTCAAAAGCCTAATGAACAATATATTTAATATTGGAACATTTTAAGGATTTGTTAAATTCTTGCCCTCATCATGGTTTTGAAAATTGGAGAACTGTAACTTTTTTCTATGAATGCTTAAATTCTAAAACAAAACAATTTGTAGAAATGACGTGTAATGGTGAATTTTTTGACAAAAAACATGAAGATACACTTGAGTATTTAGACCATTTAGTTGAAAAAACTCAATCTTGGTATAATGAAAATACTTCTGAAGGTTCAATTAGATCTAATCCTGAAAATGCTAATAAAGGAAACTATCATTTTAGCCAAGAAGATGATTTAAGTACTAAGGTTGCTAGTTAAGGTAGACAAGTTGAAAACATGCAATTAAAGAAACCCAAGGAAGTAAAATTTGTGCAAAACAATGATGTATGTGATATATGTGCTATTGATGGACATTTAATTAAAGAATGCCCAAAACTTCCCGTTTTCAAAGAGATGTGTCATGAACAAGCAAATCCAATGTCTAACTTTATAAAACCATATCCATTTGTTTTTTTCTGAAAATATAATTCAGATTGGAGGAATCATCCAAATTTTAGTGGAGGAATCATCTGAAGAGAAAAATAAACACATTTCCAGAAAGGAAATAGGTGATTTCAGCGATTCTTGAGATATTAAGGGCTTTTTACAAACTAGATTTCAATAGTGAGAAACACTTATTTTTAAAATTGATAAGACTCAACTTTTTTAAACAATAAGTGTTTTTAAGGTGCAAGTGGAGTTTGAAAACACCACCTAAAAAACGAGCAGCATCTCATTTGGATTCCAGCAGCGAAAAACAGTAGCAGAATTAGGAAAAGAAAAGGAGGGTTTTAGAGAGAGTTTGATAATTCCTCTTCCTCCACACACACAAAAACATCAATAGATAGATTTTATTGCTTTCTAGTGTATTTTTTTTTTTTTTAAGAGCTTAGTAAAGATTCAAGGTGTAATCACTCTTTTAGGTTACTTCTATCCCTTTTAATTGCTTTCTTTGAATTAATTGCAATGTTATTGAATTATGTTTTATATTGCTTATGGGTTCAATTAAAATCATGATTGGCTAAATTTTCTTATTTTTTGGTGTTTGGAATTATGAGGGTGATTGATTAATTATTTTGAATATGGGTGTTTACTTCTATGGATGATTCTTTCATTAGATTAGAAGATTTTTTCGTTCAATTTGGTTGGGTATTTCTATTAGCTCGTGGGTCGAAGCTTGTTTATCGCAACGAGAGTCGGGTAGACGTCATAAGACGTGCGGGTATAAGTCTTTAACAACCTAATTTGAGTTTGTTATATCCTATCACAACGAGAGTTGGATAGATGTATTAGAATCCCCTCTATTTTACATTTAGCTCTTGAGTTAACACCTTGAATGGGAAGTGAAGAGATTATAGAAGAGTGAACCTTATTATACAAGTGGAAAAACACGAGAAAAGATTAGTTAGTTAGTTAGTTAGTTAGTTAGTTAGTTAGAGGATCTTAATCTTGTGATTACCTAGGTTAGAAAAGGTAAATTGTCCTCTCGATTTTAGGACTTTAAAAGACGTAGTACCCTAGGCTTATCAAGTACGGGTGATATGATTTGTTGTGATTGCTCTTATAAACGACCAGACATAGAAGGGAGCTCCATAATCAAACTTTCGTTGATCACCTCATAAGGAAAAACACCCGCACACCACTTCTCACCATTTGAATTCGTATTAGTTGCTTTCTTGTTTACTCGTTTCGTTAATTGTTACATTTCTTAGTTAATTGCTCTTGAGTAGTTGATATTTAGAACTTGTCATATATAAAAATGGTTTGCACTATAACTACGCGCCAACACATAGCTACGAGACTATACTATATCCTCTAGTCCCTTGGATCGATAATTTAACCTGGCACACAACGACACCTTCCTTCACTTGTGAAGTAGGTGTTGTAAAACACGTCATATAAATAATTGGACTTGGGAGAATTAAAGAAGACGACTGTCACACTTGAATTGGGCGACCGTTCTGTAAAATTTCCAAGAGGTATCGTCTATTTGCCTCTCCAAGATGTATAATAGAGGATTAGTTCAAATTGATAAAAATATTTTTTTGGTAGATTTTATTATTTTGGATACATACTCAGTTTCAAGTCCAACATCTCAATATCCAATCATTTTAGGAAGACCATTTCTTGCAACTTAATGCTTTAATAAATTGTAGAAATTGGGTTTTAAATCTTTCTTTTGGAAATATGACATTGAAGTGTTTTTAATATTTCCAAAAAACTACAAAATAATGATGAAATATATGAAATTGATGTAACTGAGAGTTACACTCTTGAACATTTCATGGCTTTATTTTCCGATCCATCAAAAAATTTAATAACAAATGATTGTGTTAAAGAAGACAATTAAGAGTTTACTTCTATGTTTGAGACTTCACAGGTTTCAAAGGTTAATGAATTGAGGACCAAGTTTGAACAATTGTCAAAATTTGAAAAGGTTCCACTTCCATCAAGTGTTCAACCACCAGTGTTACAATTGAAGCATTTACCATCAAGTTTGGGGCATGCCTATTTGGGTGATAATCGCACACATCTGGTAATAATATCCTCAGAATTGAACATGATCAAGAGCACAAATTGTTAGAAGTACTAAAAGTTCACAAGCATACAATAGGATGGATTATATCTGACTATATCAAAGAAAGATGCAAAGCCAAGGTTAATTAGGTGGATTCTTTTACTCCAAAAATTTGATATTATAATTAAAGATAAAAAAGGAGTAGAAAGTGTAGTGGCTGGTCATTTATCCAGACTTAAATGTGACGAGTCTTTCGAGACAAGCCCCATAAATGACTCTTTTCCCGATGAAAAATTGTTCATCGTATCTAACGGGTCATGGTTTGGGGATATTGTTAACTTTCTTGCGACAGGTCAAATTTCAATTCATTGGAATGTTCAAGATAAGAAGAAATTTTTTAGGGAGTTGAGAATTTTTTTTTTTGGGGATGATCCATATCTTCTTAAATATTATTCTGACCAAATAGTAAGAAGATGTGTCCCCGGATAATGAAATTCAAAGTATAATAAATTTTTCTCACTCAGAGGCTTGTGGGGGGCACTTTTCAACAAGAAAAACCGTAGTTAAAATTTGTAGTGTGGATTTTATTAGCCAACACTTTTCAAAGACACACATGAATTTTGTAAATTTTGTGATAGGTGTCAGATATTAGGGGGTGTAACTCGTAGAAACATGATGTTTGGTAAGTAGTAAATTATGTATATTTTTAATAAATTAGAGTGCAGTTTATTGGACTCGTTTGTATTAAAATGACATAATTAATTACTTATGTGTATTTTAATAATATTATTCCATGCTTGATCTATTTCTTGTGTTTTACCTAAAATATTCGAGTTGATCTGATTGAATTAGAAGAAAAGGGTCAGGCCCATTCTTGGGCCCATAATTAATTAAAGAGTGGCCGCCCATCGTAGCAGCCTAGTCCAGAAAAGAGGCCTTCAATTAGGCCCATGAAATTAAACTTGTTGGTGACTTAAACAAGCAATCAATACTTTTATATATATGCCTATTTCATAAGAAGAGGCAGATGTGAGTTTTGAGAGGCTGAAGACGCACGCTGTGACTCGAGGCGGCAATTACTGAGAGTAGAACTCGAATATGCTTGCAATCTAATTTACTTAGTAATTTTATTTCAATTTCAGATATTTCTGAACTCGTATTTTAATGTCTGTTAATTGATTTGAGATGTTTATAATATCATCTATTTTATTTTCTTTCATGCTTAATTATTTAATTTAGATTGATCACCTAGGTAATTTAATTATTGCATGCCTGCTAGTTTATAATTTGCAATCCGTAATTTTTGCAGATTTATGGCAATTAGTAGCAACTAGTGTGTTGGTCCCGTTTCTAAAACTCATTAGTGCAGAAAATACCATGTAATGCATATAAAACAGGGGTGAGGGCAGAGTGATTCCAATTACTCTTTTTTTTTTTAAGAACGATGTGTGTTTTGCTTATAATCAAATGCATATGGCAAGTAAGAACATAAAGCAGTAAAGAATACACAATTTTATAGTGGTTCGGAGTCCAACTCCTACATCCACTCTTCCCTATCATCAGGGGCACCAACTTAACCAACTGGACTTAGTTTAACGTGTTAGTCCAACACCCAACAGATGTTTACCGAGTTCACACTGAAACGGGACTTATCACCCTCACGGGATCGCCTATAGATGTTTACCGAGTTCTCACTCAAACGGGACTTATCTCCCTCACGGGATTGCTAGATGTTTACCAAGTTCACACTCACCTACAAACTTAACCTATCAAACTGATTTGGGTAAGGTTTGTTTGGTTTCCAACTAGGTTGAGATTTTTCCTTACATTTGTTTAGCCTCAATGCTAAGGATGGGAAAATCTCTCTAAGCTTAGGATATTACATTTGTGCTTAGATTTAGGATAGAACACTCTGAATATATGAGTGTATTTCTTGCTCAGTGTTCTATGGTGGGAATGCTGGATGACTTGACTTTTAGCTTGATGGATCTCGCATTTTTCCACACCGAATAATGAAGGAAGAACTTGTATTTATAGTGTGGATTTAAATGTTACCGTTGGATGGAGTTACATTCAAATCCATACTATTATGTAGCTTCTTGCAGCTTTTTCAGGCTTGTTGTCTTCCTCTCATTGGTCCACGTCAGTTGAATCTAACGGCTATAATCTTCAGGATCTTCTGAGTCTTCAGGTTTCTCTGAGTCTTCAGGATTCTTCTGAGTCTCAGGATTCTTCTGATCCTCAGGTTTCTTGATTCAACAAACTTCTCTTGGCCGGACCTTGTCGTCGGGTATCTCGACACTCGAGCTTGGCGAGTTGACTCTTCGACTTCGGACAATCGACCCTCAGTCACTAGCACTCAAGCTAAGCGATCATCGAGAGCGTTCGATTCTCGATGAACATGACTTGGATGACTTCTCTTCGATGACTTCTCTTCGATTTCTTCTCGCTTTGATCGGTATGCAGATTTACGGTTTTCGATATCGATTTCTTCTCGCTTTGATCGATCGGCTCACATGATCGATCGATTATAGCATCAGTTAGCATATTAGTTTATCTGCATCAGATTAGTACATCAGGTTAGCATATCAGGTTAGCTTATCTGATCTTGATCACGTCTGATCTCAATCAGTCTCATCTGCTCCTCTTCTGATCTGCAACCTACTCTTACGATCGGTCATCGATCGGTGGCTTAGCTTTTCTTTTCTTTCGATTTTGCTTTCGGCTCATCGAGTTAACTCAGGAACTCATCTTACTCATCGATCTCTCGGTCTAAATCTATGACCTAAATCGATCTCGATCATCTTAAATCGCCTCTCGCTTGTTCTCTTGTTCCCCCCTCAAGTTGTTATATGTAGATTAGCTTCAATAACATAAGTTGATAATGTTTTGGCATAATTCATCAAAACTAAAATATCCCAACAATTTCCCCCTTTTTGATAATGACGCCAAAACATTAAAATATATGCATTTATACAGAAACGGGTATTTGTTTAAAAAGATCAGTTCAGGTTGTCACATTTGAAATCAGTGATCTTTTGAACTCCCGCTCTGATACCAATTGTTGGTATCAGTTCAGATTGTCACATTGAAATCAGTGATCTTTTGAACTCCCGCTCTGATACCAATTGTTGGTATCAGTTCAGTTGGTCACATTGAAAACAGTGGTCTTTTGAACTTCCCGCTCTGATACCAATTGTTGGTATCAGTTCAGTTGGTCACATTGAAAATAGTGAACTTTTGAACTCCCACTCTGATACCAATTGTTGGTATCAGTTGTTTTCAATGTTTTCACAGTGAACTCCCGCTCTGATACCAATTGTTGGTCCCGTTTCTAAAACCCATTAGTGCGGAAAATACCATGTAATGCATATAAAATAGGGGTGAGGGCAGAGTGATTCCAATTACTCTTTTTTTTGCTTTTAAGAACGATGTGTGTTTTGCTTATAATCAAATGCATATGGCAAGTAAGAACATCAAGCAGTAAAGAACACACGATTTTATAGTGGTTCGGAGTCCAACTCCTACATCCACTCTTCCCTATCATCAGGGGCACCAACTTAACCAACTTGGACTTAGTTTAACGTGTTAGTCCAACACCCAAAAGATGTTTCCGAGTTCACACTCAAACGGGACTTATCACCCTCACGGGATCACCTATAGATGTTTACCGAGTTCTCACTCAAACGGGACTTATCTCCCTCACGGGATTGCCTACCCTCCCTTTCGGGATTGCTAGATGTTTACCGAGTTCAGACACACCTACAAACTTAACCTATCAAACTGATTTGGGTAAGGTTTGTTTGGTTTCCAACTAGGTTGAGATTTTCCCTTACATTTGTTTAGTCTCAATGCTAAGGATGGGAAAATCTCTCTAAGCTTAGGATATTACATTTGTGCTTAGATCTAGGATAGAACACTCTTAAATATATGTGTGTATTTCTTGCTCAATGTTCTATGGTGGGAATGATGGATGACTTGACTTTTAGCTTGATGGATCTCGCATTTTTCCACACTGAATAATGAAGGAAGAACTTGTATTTATAGTGTGGATTTGAATGTTACCTTTGGATGGAGTTACATTCAAATCCATACTATTTTGTAGCTTCTTGCAGCTTTTTCAGGCTTGTTGTCTTCCTCTCATTGGTCCACGTCAGCTGAATCTAACGACTATAATCTTCAGGATCTTCGAGTTTCGGGAGTTTTCGGGTTTCTTCTGAGTCTCGAGGATTCTCGATCCTCGGGTTTGATTGATTGAGACTTCTCTTGGCCGGACCTTATCCGATCGTATACCGACACTTTCGGGCTAACTGAGTTGGCTCTTCGACGTCGAGATAATCGACCCTCAGTCACTAACACTTTCAGCTAAGCGATCATCTCAGTGGCGCTCGATTCTTAGTGAACATGACTTCGGATGAATTCTCTTCGGATGACTTCTCTTCTGATTTCTTCTACTTTGATCCGGTATCGCAGTTACGGTTTTCGATATCGATTTCTTCGATCTGATCATCACATGATCTTATCGATAGCATCGTCAACATATCGGTTTATTATGATCGATTAGTACATCTGTTAGCATATGGTGGTTAGTTTATCTGCGTCGATTACGGACATCAGGTTAGCGATGGTCGTGGGGCTGGACGGCGTGGGGCCAAGGCTTGGAGGGGTCGGCCAGGATCGTGGCTGGCGGCGCGGCGGGTTGAGCGGCGAGGCGCGGGCGGCAGACCGAGGTGGGCGCGTGGGCGCCGCCGAGGTGGGGTGGGCGACGCCGAGATGAGGAGACGCGGGCGACGCCGGGCGGCGTGTCTTGTGGGCGCTTTGGCCGATGACGGATGCCACTCGACACGGCCGGGGAGTGCTAGGCGGGCACTCCTACATGGTGATCGATGGCGACGTGGCTTAACAAGGCATTTTTTAAGGCGGTCAAGTGGGAGCTTTTTGAGACTTAACGATGAAGGCTATGAAGACGATTTCTCAAGATCAAGATATGACAAAAATTAACCATGACAATTGGATAAATGTACCCAATATGTTTAATTTTTTTGTTTTGATGTTTATGCATTATTTTATGCTTATTTAAATTGTGTTTAAATTTGCGATGCATGAGAAAATATTTTGAAAAATCTCACTTTCGAAAATTACTAAGTATGCTTAAACAATTAATTGACAATTTTATTCCGGATAATAAAATTGAATTAATTTTGACCTCCATGATTTATTTATTTGTTAATTCTTTTGGAGAAATTCCCCCCACGGGACGGTCAAAAGATAGCTTTCACATGAATAAATTCCAAATGGATGATTGTGGATTATTACTAGTGGCGACGATGACCCTCCCCACGAGGCTCGTTCAAAGCGAAATAATAATTTTGTATTTAATCATGGTTATTACTTAGGTATAAAATTGATATGCATATACTTCTCCGAAGTCCCTGTCAATTTTATATTGGTCAAGTGGGAGCCAACTATTAATCTGGATATTAAAGGTTTGTAACTGTTCTTGTTTGTAATCTGCTTGAATGTGTTTAAATAATGACCCACCCCACGTGGTTTATTTAAACTGTTTTGAGATGTTGGCTGATGCATGTTCATATTTTTTTTGAGATTTTAATATGAAACATGTGATCGAACCTTGTGATATATCTGTACTTATGCATATAGTTATTTATTTCAGTTCAGCATGTCGTAACCTTTTAATCCACTGTTAATATACTTAAAGTCAATACAATAAGTATGGAAACTATATTGATTGGAAACGAAAAATTATAATTGTCCTAACTGCACAAAAGCACAAGTGGATTCTTGACACACCAAAATCAGATGAGCCAACTGACGGGTCAAAAATGCGGGACTCGTCAGATCACCTTGCGAGAGATGTCGTAGCTGAAAATGATGGAGGACAAACCCGCAAGGGATTACGTCCTCAGAATTGATGGTCCATCTGAACAAACTTGAGGTTCTGAGTGCATATTATAATCTGGAGACTCAGATGAATTTGGTACTTCACTCTCTGCCCAAAAGTTTTTGAGCATTTTGTCCTCGCTAGCTGATTTGTTGCAAGCTTTGGTCACAGCAGAGATGTTGATGGGACACCAAACTCAAGCTTTGACGGCAAGTGGTCCGTCTTCATCTTCTAGGCCAAGGGAAGGCAAGAAAAAGAAGAGGACCAAGAGCCATAAGCAATCAAACTCAATTGTTGCTAAAGGCAATGGTAAGATGAGGAATGCCGGTGGTGTCAAGGAAAATCCAAAGAGGAAGTGCTTAAACTGCGGTGAAAGAGGACAATGGAGGTTTGCCTGTTCCAACCCCAAAAGGGGTTGGAAAGAAAGATAATTCTCATGCACTAGTTATTGAAACTTGTTTAGCAGTGTATACTTCTCATTCGTGGGTAGTTGATACGAGATCTGCTGACCATGTATTTTTCTTGTTACGGGGTCCCAGCTGACCTGAAAACTTAGTGGGAGTGAGATCCTCATCATACTGGGCTATGCTACGAGAGTGGCAGCTGAAGCAGTGGGAGAAGTGCACCTGTCTTTTGAAGACAAAGTTTTAATTTTAAGAGATTTTCTTTAAGTTCCCAGTTTTAGAAAGAATTCACCTTCAGTTTCTAAAATTCTGTTAATGGATACTTAGTTTCTTCTAATAAAGATGACATCATTTCTTAAAATGATGAGTGTGTCTGTCATGAAACATTGGTCGAATAATCTCCATACAATTAACTGTGCACACCACTCACGAAATGCATCCTATAACACATCAATTGTTTCTGATAAAAGAAAACGTTCATCAGACGTGAACAAGACACTTCTATGGCATCTAAGATTGGGACATATTAATCCAAAGAGGATCCAAAGGTTGGTAGAAGACGGTTCACTGGAGTCTCTCCAAGTTGAACCAATTCCAACCTGCGAATCATGTTTGGAGGGTAAAATGACCAAGAGGGAATTTGGAGCCAAGGGGAATAGAGCCAAAGAAGTGTTAGAAATCGTTCACACAGACGTATGTGGTCTAATGTCAACCAAAGCAAGACGAGGTTATGAGTATTTCGTCACTTTTATTGATGACTACTCAAGGTACGGTTATATTTTCCTTATGAAGCATAAATCTGAGACCTTTGAGAAATTCAGAGAATTTAAGGCTCAAGCAGAGAATCATAGGGAAAAACTTATCAAGTCTCTATGATCTGATCGTGGAGGCGAGTACCTTAGCGATGAGTTTTTGAACTACTTGTCAGATGAAGGGATTGTATCCCAACTTAATTGCACCGGAACCCCTCAACAAAACGGGGTTGCAGAGCGAAGAAACAGAACTCTTTTAGAAATGGTTAGATCAATGATGTGTTATGCGGATCTTCCCAAGTCGATTCGGGGTCATGCCTTGGAAACAGCAGCTTACATTCTGAACTTGGTGCCATCCAAATCGATTCCCAAAACTCCCAAGGAATTGTGAATCGGGCGCAAGCCCAGTTTGAGACACATGAGAATTTGGGGGTGTCCGGCCTACGTGTTGGACAAGGAAGCCGGGAAATTGGATCCTCGATCAGAATTAAGGTTGTTTATAGGATACCCCGAGGGAACAAAAGGGTGTATGTTCTATGGTCCCGAAGATCAAAATGTGGTAATAAGCACCCACTTTAGATTTTTGGAGGAAGACTATATGAACGAAAGAAGACCCAGAAGTGAGATTACCTTAAGTGAGCTAAGGGGGCTAACCTCATTGCCAACTATACAAGATGATATACCAAACGACACACTTTCACAACCGAAACCTCGTCGTAGTGGGAGGGTTGTAAGACAGCCCGAGAGATTCATGGGGATAGGAGAGAGACTTGATTCCGGACAAACTTAATCGGACCCATGGACATATGATGAGGCAATCCAAGACAAGGATGCGGTTTCTTGGCAAAAGGCAATGAAAGCGGAAATGGGTTCTATGGATCATAAGAGAGTGTGGGAGCTAGTCGAACCACTTAATGGGGTCAAACCCATTGGTTGCAAGTGGGTATACAAGAGAAAGAGGGGACCAGACGGGAAGGTGGAAACCTTCAAGGCAAGGCTTGTGGCGAAAGGTTATACTTAGAAAGAAGGGATCGACTATGAGGAAACCTTTTCACCTGTAGCAATGCTCAAGTCCATCCGAATTCTCTTGTCGATTGCTGCGCATCTCAATTTTGAAATCTGGCAAATGGATGTCAAGACAGCTTTCCTTAACGGATGTCTTGATGAAGAAATCTATATGCAACAACCCCAAGGCTTCGTTGAAAAGGGCCAAGAACACCTAGTTTGTAAGCTCAAGAAGTCCATTTACGGACTCAAACAGGCATCCAGAGCTTGGAACCAATGTTTTGATCATGTTATAAAATCTTATGGGTTTGATCAAAACGAGTTCAAAAGTTGTGTGTACAAAAAGCGTGTCGGAACTGCATTGGTATTCTTAGTACTATACGTAGATGACATTCTACTCATCGGGAACGATGTAAAGGTGTTATCAGACGTAAGGACATGGCTTTCAAAACAGTTTGATATGAAGGACTTAGGGGAAGCCGGGCACATCCTTGGGATCAAGATCACTCGAGATCGCAAGAAAATGATGATAGGCTTATCGCAAGATTCATACATAGACATTGTCTTGAAACGATTCAGCATGCAGGATTCCAAGAAAGGCTTCGTACCTTTTAGGCATGGAATCCATCTATCCAATGAAATGTGCCCTAAGACACAAAAGGAGATAGATGACATGAAAGACATTCCTTATGCTTCGGTTGTCGGAAGCCTTATGTATGCAATGCTTTGCACGAGACCGGATATCTGCTTTGTCGTAGGCATGGTGGCAAGATATCAAAGTAACCCGGGGAAAGAACATTGGACGACAGTTAAAAATATTCTGAAGTATCTGAAAAGAACTCGAGATAGAATGTTGGTTTATCAGTCAGATAGTCTAATCCCCATCGGCTACACGGACTCAGATTTCCAATCAGACTTAGATTCCAGAAAATCTACCTCCGGTAGTGTGTTTTGCATGGGGGGAGGAGCCATGACATGGAGAAGCGTTAAGCAGAAATGCATCGCAGATTCTACAATGGAAGCCGAATATGTAGCTGCTTGCAAGGCAGCGAAAGAAGCGGTTTGGCTCAAGAACTTCCTAGTGGACTTGGATATAGTTCCGAATTTGCCCAGCACAATCACTGTTTATTATGACAATGCTGGAGCAGTTGCAAATTCAAGGGAACCAAGAGCCCACAAGGCCAGCAAACACATTGAAAGGAAATACCATCTTATACGAGAAATCGTTAAGAGAGAAGATATAGAGGGGGCAAAGATCGCGTCAGAAGACAACCTAGCTGATCCATTCACAAAGGGTCTGCCTCAGAATACATTCGAGAGACATGTGAAAGGAATGGGTGTCAAGACCGTTGCCAATCTGCTTTGAGTATAAGTGGGAGACATTATTAGGTTCGTGTAGGTGACATTAGATGTCACATATTAGGAACTACACGAGACATGATGTAGTATACTTAAAAGCAGACTTTGAGTATAAGTGGGAGATTGTTGGGATTATACTGGAAAGTATGCTTTTACTTTGTATAATCAGACTGAATTTCAGACTTATTTACTTAAATAAATTGTTTATCACTGATGCTTTAAATATCATCGAATGTTACATATATTTACTGCATAATTGTTCAATAAATAGTACGTGTTACATTGTAGTTAATTTAGTGATACCATATCATAGAAGATTAAATTAACAGTCCTTTGTAACTAAAAGTACACCATTCACGACCTAGATGGAAATGAACAATCCATCGTGAAAGGTTGAAGTGTAAGGTTCAGATTGGTTTATCTTGACCAAGAGATTACACTAATGCATGACTGATGCACTGAAGAGGACCTACATGAGGACAAATTCTTCAGAACTGAACTAGGAAGAATTAGACCTCAATGGTTAGTTATTTCTTAATCTTTGTCCCTTAAATAGGATTGTGTGTGGTTAGTAACTATTGCTTTGACTTATTACGGGTAGAGAATCAAGGAGATTCAATACTTTATATCTTGGGCAATATTATTGGTCACATGCGATTGCTAAGATTTAATACGGAGAATCGTGTACAAGTACGCTTGTTCGATTTGCCCCTTTGGGAGGTTAATAAGTTTTATCATACCAAATCTTGCAAGTGGAACTAGTTTCCGGTATGGATAATAATGTTGAACCGTTCCTTAACCAAGGACAAAAGATATTAATTAATGGAAAGCTATTTCAGTGGTTTGAATTAATTAATGGGCTAGATAATCTTAAACACGGGAAATAATAACCGGGAGTCATATTAACAGTAATATGGGTTAAGATGGATAGTGCAATATTAATTATGTAGTGGGATTAATTAATATTTATGGACTTGAATAATATTGTGGCTCAATATTGATAATTCAAGATCCATTGGAAGGTCCAATCTTAATTCTCCTAAAGGCCCCTCAAGTAGCCCAACATAAAGTCCAATAACTGAAAAATGTGTTTAAAAATAAAATAAATTTTTGTTGCATTATTTTCCTTGAATTCCGAAATTATTAAAGAAAAAGAGGGAGAAGAATTTTCTTGAAAAGATTTTATGGAAAGGAGATAAGTATTCTTGGAATAAAAAATTATCCCATAAATTCAAGAAATCTCCCACTTGGTTTCTTTAATTGTAATTTTCGAAATATATAGAGTAATAATAGGAAGAAGGATTTTCTTGAAAATATTTTATGGAAAAAGATATGTATTCTTGGAATACAAGAATATCTCATAAATTCAAGAAATATCCAATCTTGAAAAGTCTCCTATTAATTTTGAAAAAATGGGTTAAATAAGATTTTTGTGGAAAAATACACATGGAAAGAAGAATATATGGGATATATTCAAGATTTCTTGGAGATCAAGAAAAGATCTTTTGAGCCCTAAGTTTCGTTCCCCTCTCTATTATAAATAGGGGATGAATGTTTCATCCAGTGAACACGAAAATTGGTTTTTCGGAAAAATATCAGCGTCGATAAAATATCAAATATTTTGAAACGTCGACAGATTGTGTATTTTCAAAAAACGTCAATTGTGAGTGTACAATTCCATGTGCTGGAAAAATTAGTAAATCCACAAAGGTGGTGCAACAAATTTTATTTTCCCTTTTGTTAATTGTTCGCGAGTTTCCTTCCACCGGATTGGCGAGCAAGGACTAGGGAATACTTGGGAAGGCTTTCTGGTGTGTTTAATCGACGAGACTATTGCCACTCCAAGAGGTTAGTTCATGTAAACTTAGCAATTCCGCATGCGTAGGATTTATGTGAACTGTTTATATGCATGATTTGTTGCTGAATTATTATTTGAATTAATATAGGATTAATTCATGCTAGTAATAATTGTTAAAATTAAATTTGTATTTAAATATTCATCCCGAATAGATCCGGGCAATTAATTCCCCAACACCCCCAAACGTATGGCCATCATTTCTGCCCGGCTAATGTGGTTCTCTGCCTTGAACCGGAACTCATCATACGAGCTTGGATACTCCTTGTACATGAGTTTCCACAACTTCATGTTGAATCACAGACCTCGAACAGCTCCCACTACTTTGACCTCGTCCCCCATGGGTTCGCCGCCCAGGAGGAAATGTCGACTCTTTTGATGTAATCTCGGTCTGACTCTGTTGGTCCTTGCTGGATGGTCGCAAAGAGTTGTTTCGTTGGTTGCCTTGGGACCAGAGTAACAAAATGGTTTAGGAAAAGACCAGCAAGCTGATGGAAAGACTCGATGGAGTTTGGAGTTTGGGACTTGAACCACCTATAGGCTTGGTCAGCCTAAAGTAAGTGGGAAAAGCCGACATTACGTCGCGTTGGTAGCTCCCATTGAGGCCATGTGGTCGGAGAATTTCCCCAAGTGGATGGTCTGGTCGGAATCCCCGTTATACTGGTTGATCGAGGTCGTGTTGATTTTGACCTGTGCGGGGGAATAAATAATAGCGAGAACCAAGGGTGAGATCGGGACGAGAGTCGATGTAGATAATCCCCCTTGTAGATCCATTCGATCTTGCAGCTTTTTTAGGGTTTCCTTGATAGCTTCGAGTTGCTCGTGCCCGGGGTTGGGAGGTCTTAGGGCCCCCTGTGGGCCTAGTTGGGTATGTACCGGTGCCTTCGGCCCCTCGTTCTCCCGACCTCAAATATCTTTCTTGACCTCGAAGGAGGTCTCCAGGTTTCGTCGGACCGTGAAAGAGTCGGTCTTGGATTAGTTTCGGCGACCTCGGGGTCTCCAATTGCGTGGCTGCCCAACCTTTTAAAGACAGACTCAGATTGCTGGGGAGGCTAAAAACCATCTCGGTGGGGGGATGGGGCTTCCTCCCGGCGATTTCGAGCATGGCTTGC
Source organism: Stenogyne calaminthoides (assembly GCA_037126765.1). Lineage (NCBI taxonomy): Eukaryota > Viridiplantae > Streptophyta > Magnoliopsida > Lamiales > Lamiaceae > Stenogyne > Stenogyne calaminthoides. The sequence goes on from JBBCBC010000033.1 coordinate 9,166,787, forward strand.
CCCACCATACTCCCTCACCGTGTGGCTTGCCTTCGCGGGTCGGTTTCCAGACCGGGATCCTCCGTCCATCTTCCTCTTTCCCCTAGATCCAAAGGGGCGATAGGATTTGGCTCGCCGGTGTGGGCCGTTATGTTCTCCAGCGAGTTCGCGTTGACATCACCAGAGGATTCTCATAGCTTCCTGGAGGTCCTCCGGAGTTTTGATATCGACCAGGTTCTTGAGGGGGTCCTCACTAGTTGAGGTGGCCTCCTGCTGACCGGAAACCTGCCTCCCTGCGGATGCCATACTGGAATTTCCGGTTTGGGATGAAGTTATGAAGATTTGAGCGGGATTTTTGAAGATATGAAGATTCAAATAAGCAAATCAATAGAAAATCTGGAAAAATTCTAGTGAAATACCCTTCTTCTAGCGCCAATTGTTGATACAAAAAATATGATGAAATGATTAAGACATTAATGTGGCTTTGATTGACATCAAACTATTTATGATTCTAAGGTTGGTGAGAGTTAATGAAGAACAAAGGGAATGTTCTTCATTAATGTGATGAACATGCTATTTAATGTTTGATATTAAAGTGTTGGAAAGCAATAAATTGCAAGAGTGTTTGGGTCAAATGCTTATTTTTTGGCTAATAAAGCCTTTGTATTGAATGAGAATATTGAAACCATTAAATGAGCTTTAATTACATGTATTTATATTACAAACTCTTGGGGTATAGCCCCTCTAGGGGCCTAGGGTCTAGGCAATTAATGGCTCGCATGGAGCATTAAATGGTGCTGACTTTGGTTACTGGGTAGAGTGTTCCAGTTGATCTGTGGGTCGACCTCCTTGCCTTGGGTTGCTCGTCGGAGGTCGCTAGTGTTAGGGTTATACTGGAAAGTATGCTTTTTACTTTGTATAACCAAACTGAATTTCTTATTTATTTACTGAAATAAATTATTTATCACTGTTGCATCAAATATGGTTGAATGTTATATATATTTGTTTCAAACTTGTTCAATAAATAATACGTGTTATATTATAGTTAATTTGGTGATACCAGATCACGGAAGATCAAATTAACAGTTCCTCGTAACTAAGTACAAATTCACAACCCAGATGGAAATGAACAATCTATCGTGAAAGGTTGAAATGTAAGGCTCGGATTGGCTTGTCTTGACCAAGAGATTACACTAGTGCATTATGATGCGCTGAATAGGACCTATAGGAGGACAAATTCTTCGGTACTGAATATACAAGAATTAGACCTCAGTGGTTCGTTATTTCTTAATCTCCGTCCCTTAAATAGGATCATGTGAAATTAATAACTGTTTCTTTGACTTATGATGGGAAGAGAATCAACGCGATTTGATACCTTATATCTTGGGCAATATTATTAGTTACACAATGATTGCTAAGAGTTAATACGGAGAATCGTGTGCAAGTACGGCTTTCTTGATTTGTCCCCTTGGTGGGCTCAGAAGCTTTATCATATCAAATCTAGCAAGTGAAATTTTATTCCGGTATGGATAATAATGCTGAGTTGTTTTTACTCCAAGGACAACAATATTAATTAATATAAAGCTTGTTCAGTGGCTTAATTAATTAGTAGACTAGATAATCTTAAAACGGGAAATAATAAACGGGAGCCATATTATTGTGAAGTCGTAATATGGGTTAAGATGGATAGTTCAATATTAATTTTATAGTGGAATAAATTAATATTAATGAGCTTGAATAATATTTGGCTTAATATTAAAGATTCATAGCCCATTGGAGGTCCTATCTTAATTCTCCTAAAGGCCCTCAAATAGCTCAAATTAAAGTTCAATTAATGCAAAGGAGAAGAAAATATTATTGCCTATTTTTTCCATTAAATTTCGAAATTAGTAAATAAAATGGGAGAAAGATTTTCTTTGAATTTTGTTATGGAATGAAGATAAGTATTCTTGGAATACAATATTATCTCATTAAATTCAAGAAATCTCCCACTTGGTTATTTATTAAGTAAATTTCGAAAATTCCATAACAATAAGGAGGAGATTTTGTTGGGAGATATTTTGGAAAATAGAATATATTGGATATATTCAAGATTGTTTCTTGGAGAACAAGCAAAGAAATTTCCCAATACCCCAATTGACCTAAATTTTAGTCCCCCCCTTATTATAAATAGGAGATGAATTATTCATCTCCAAGACAACACATAAATTGATTTTTTCGGAAAAATATCAGCGTCGATAAAATATCAAATAATTTTGAAACGTCGACAGATTGTGTTTTCTCGAAAAACTTCAATTGTGAGTGTGCAATTCCATGTGTTGGAAAAATTAGAAATCAATAAAGGTGGTGGCAAATATTTTTAGTTCTCTCCTTTATTAAAATTGTTCGTGAGAATCCTTCCACCGTATTACATTCGTGGACGTGAGACATATTTGAAAAGACACTTTTGGTTGATCCATTGTCTCAACGGTTTTCTCTACAAGAGGTATGTAATCTCGTAACTCCTAGATTCTGCATACTTAGGATTTACGTAAATTATGTGTACGCATGTTGCTAATTGCTTGTTTAATTATTATGCTGAATTGATTTAGGATTAATTCATGTTAGTAACAAATTGAATAATTTAAATATGTATTTAAATAAACCTCGAATAGATCCGGTCACCCCTTATTTCCCAATAGCTAGCATTAATTGTACCCGAGATCGCTGATGCGGTACTCGAGGTCGCTGACCCAAACTTTGAGGTCGCTCATCTGACCCTTCCTTATTAGGGCATCCTGTTTTAATCGCTTTTTGATGGCCAAAGAATAGCTTCTCCTTTGGGAAAGTCTTCTCTGATCAGGCTTACTTCCTAGGACTCAGGCACGCAGGCGCCGCCATTGGAAAATCGTGCCTTTCCGAGATCGTGTCCTGGGGTCCCGTTAGTTCGCGATCATGTAGCTCGAGAAAGGCAAAATCTTACCCCAACCTTAGTATGGTCGGATTGATCTTTTGTTAGCAACCTACTTAGGTCGCTGGCAATCCTGATTAGTATTTCGCCAGACTAACACGATCTTAAGTGTTAGACCTCGTGTGGAGCTTAATTATTCTAGCCCAACACGATCAATTAGTGATTAGAGATAATATGATTAAGTTATTTGAATAGACACTTCATCATGTTCAAGACTTAATCGAGTATTCGTGAATGAAAGAAGAAAATCGTAATAGGCCATGTTTCATTTACAGGTAGTTGCACGTTTCTCGCAACGTACCTCATATATTGAGAATGTCTGATTTATTGTCTAGGGTTCAATTAATACCGTTAGTTTGACTAATCGCTCGATATATGAGAGCCTATGGGTCACACAGCAAGTAGTTCCCTTTAACGGATTATAGTTGGTTGATTAAATGTTAAATTGGATTTAATATTTATTTATGGAGAATTAATTAATAATAGATTAATTTGAAATTAATTATTATTAATGTTTAATTAAATTGAATTTAATTAAATAGGATTCCCAATAATAATATATGGAATATTATTATAGGATTTAATATATATGGAATCAAATCCGTAGAGATTTGATATACATGGGAATTAAATCCGTAGAGATTTTATATATGGAAAATAAATCTAAGATTTATTTTATAAGATTAGGGATTTTATTTCCGAATCAGGTTAGCTTAAGATTTATGCTGGGTCTTCCCTATATATATGATCTCTTGGGAATTCACAAACAACGTTGATTCATTATTCTCTCCATAAAATCTAGAATTAGAATTTTCCTAGCAAATTTATCTCGGGATTCAACGATGGCAAATCCGTGCAAGTCCCTGATTGGGGATTACATGGATACCGTAGTTGAGAAATCTGCTCTCGAGTTACTGTAAGATTTCTTGTTATGATTATTATAATTGTTTATGCAATTATATGTTAGTTGTTGGTGAACTGTTTAATTCCGTTGCGCATGTATTACGTGTTTACGTGCCTCTATATTCCAACAGGGAAGAGAATCATTACGAATTCGATACCTTATATCTTGGGTAATAATATTAATTACATGACGAAGCTAAATTAATACAGAGAATCGTGTGCTTGGAGAGTCTTGTAAGATTTGTCCCCTTGGTGGGCTCAGAACCTTTATCATACCAAATCTTGCAAGTGAAATTAATTTTCCGGTATGGATAATAATGTTGAGTTGTCCTTACTCAAAGGATAAAGATATTAATTAATATAAAGCTTTTCAGTGGCTTAATTAATTAATGGACTAAATAATCTTAAACACGGAAAATAATAATTGGGAGTCATATTACTGTAATATGGGTTAAATTAATAGTGCAATATTAATTATATAGTGAAAATTAATTAATATTAATGGGCTGAATAATATTGTGGCTCAATATTGGAATTCAGAGTCCATTGAGAGGTTCATCTTAATTCTCCTAAAGGCCCCTCAAGTAGCCCAATTAAAGTCCATTTAATGAAAAGGTGTTTAAAATAAATAAATTATTTTTGTTGCATATTTTTCCTAATTTTTATTTTATTAAAGAAAAAGAAGGTGAAAGATTTTATGAAAATGAGATAAGTATTCTTGGAATACAAGGTTATCCCATAAATTCAAGAAATCTCCTACTTGGTTTCTTTATGGGGGAGTGACTCTAAGGTATAAAGTCACTCCCCAAGTGACTCTAAGTTACAATGCAACTTTATTTTGACTCTAAGATACAAAATTATGGTTAAATAGTCTAAGTTGCCCTTCTGTTCGTTTTCTGCACTTTTGTCACATTTTTTGCACTTCTGACGCATTTTGACTTTTTATACTTTAAATTTTTAAAAGTCCAATTTTTTTAATTTACTAAATTGATTAAATTATTTATTAATATAATTTCATTATTTATTTCAAAGTGCATTTTATTAACTCATTTTGAAATTCAAAAATATGTAATTTAAAAAAAAATTCTTTTAATTTCTACCCAATTTCAGAGTGCATTTTTTTTAAAAAAAAATTGTATTTTGGTCAATTTTGGAATGCATTTTTTTAAAAGTGTATTTTAGGCCAATTTTGGAGTGCATTTTTCTAAAAAAAAATTGTATTTTGGTCAATTTTGGAGTGCATTTTTTAAAAAAATTGTATTTTAAGCCAATTTTGGAGTGCATTTTTTAAAAAAAAATTGTATTTTATGTCAATTTTGGAGTGCATTTAAAAAAAATATTTTTTGTAGTGCATATATCTAAAACAAATGTATTTTGATCAATTTTGGAGTGCATTTTTTTAAAAAAAATATATATATTTTTAGGCCAATTTTGAAAAAATTAAACAAATTAAAAAGAAAAATACTAAAAAAAATCATAGAGAAATCCTAAATTACAAATTACACAAATCTGCAAAAATAAAACATTACACAATTTTACAAATCTGATGGAAATAATAAAAAAATTTAAAAAATATATATAGAAATTACCTAAATTAAAAAAAATACAGAAATACCTAAATTAAAAATAAATTGAATTATTGTTGCACAGATCTTAAAATTATGTAATTTTTGTAATTTACAAAAATCTGCCCAGATAAGAGATCAACAAACCTGGAACGGATACATCACCATTCACCACACCGGAACAAAAATCTACAAAAATAATTACAGAAATTTGAACATTATTCGGTTCAATAATTATTTTTTTCTTAAATTATGCAGAACTATTCGAATCCAAATGAAATAAATTATGCAGCTTGTGAAATCATTAACCAGATTCATAGATTTAACAAAATTAAAATCGAATATTTGAAAATCACATAGAACAAAACACACATATAAGCACACTTAGACCCACCAAATCACATAGATAAACATACTATCCAAACAAAGCAGATACGCAGACCATAAACAATTCTTTAGCCCATCTAATAAAAAAGAACCGCAGAAACAGAGAGGGTAAAATTAAAACACACAAGGTGGTTTAAAGTAAAAGATTAGTACCTCTTAGGCCTCATCGTATTCGCGTGTCGATGTCGTTGGCCCACTCACCGTCCACCGCCCATCGCCGTCACCACGCGATGTCGCCCCCAACAAGCTGGGCGGATCATGACAGTCTGATTCGCAGACGGCCGCCATTAAACAGAACAGCGACCCCCCACCGCCTCGCCCGGCCACCCAACCACGCTGCCCACCACCAACCACCGCCTCCGCCTTACCAACCATCGTCCCACAATAGATCCTTGGCAAAACCCTAGATCCTCCCGCCTTACCAAATAGATCCATCCCCCAAAACCTCCTTGGCGCTACAAACACCATCAAAACACCGCCCCAACACCGTTGAATCCGCCCAAAATCCGGGGTGGGGTGACGAAGAAGAAATCTGGGGGTGTTTGTTTTATGGTGTTCGCCGCCAGAGAGAAACACCATCAAAGCACCACTCTAACACCAACACCACCATCACCATTTTCCATCGAAAAAACTTTTAGAGAGAAAAAAGGGTTTTTTCTGAAGAAGATTTTTAGAGGAGGAGAGTTTTTTGTGTGGGTTTGTTGGGATGTAAATAAATTAGGGGTTTATTTGGGGGAGGGGCAATTTTTTGCTTTTAAATAAATAAAAAAATGTATTGAGGGGTAATATTGGTACATTTTGTAACAGGAGTGTCACTACATTTTCCTTTTATATCTTAGAGTTTTTTTTTAAATATGTAGTGGAGGGTCTTTATTTTTTCTTTATGGGATATTTTTAAAATTTAGAGAATAAAGAGGAAGAAAAAGATTTTTTTGATTTTCTGGATTTGTTTGATTTTGAGAAAGATATGTATTCTTGGAATACAAAGATTATTTATAAATTCAAGAAAGAACCAAACTTGCAAATTTTTTCATTATTTTGAAAAATAAATAAAAATATTTTTGAAAAATTAATATGGAAAAGAACATTTTGGGATATATTCAAGAGATGTCAAAAGATCTTTTTTTCTAATTTTTATATCTTAAATAGGGGATGAATTTTTCATCCCCAACTAAATATGTATCTTGAAAAATTAGTCACAAAGGTGGTGTAACAAAATATTTATTTTCCTTTTTGGGATAATTTTCAAAAAATTTAGAGATTGAAAGGGCTTGGGAATACTTGAAAAGGACTTTTCTTGATTTTCTCCAATGGGATTTGTTTGGAAAGAAAGATGCTAGGACTTTTACGTGATTATTGTTTGCATGATGTTGTATTATTTGGAATAATAAAGATTATTCATGTTATTAATAAATTTAAAGAAAGATCCAAACTTGCATAATCTTCAACAAAATTTCATCGTATACCAAAAATTTTGATAAAAATAAGGGATAAATAGGGTATATGTGAGATTTTTTTAATGAAAAGCTATTACATGGAAAGAATGCTTTACTTAATATATGGGATATATTTAATAAAAAGAGGATTTTGATTAGATCAAGTATGACATGTTTTCTTGATAGATGAATCAGATTCAGTTTTTAGAGTGTTCAGGATATTATTCGCACCATGTATAGTTAGATATAGACCAAAGTTAGTTCAAGACTCAAAGAAGAAACCGAGATATAAATAGGGGATGAATTCTCAGAGAAATCCCTCAGAGAAACACAAAACAAGCCTCGAGAGAACTCTTGGAGAAAAGACTTAGAGAATCAAGACCAGAGAACGAAGAGGTGAGTGTAACAAAATATTTATTTTCCTTTGTTTATAATTGTTCTTTGGAGAATATCCGTGGAATCCAAGTGGTTATTGAACGAAAAAGGTTGGGAACTTACAAAGAATAGTATGGATTTGAATGTGATTCTTCCAGCGGTAACATTCAAATCCACACTATAAATACAAGTTCTTCCTTCATTATCTGTGTGGATGGGGAGATTATGCACAAATGCTACAAAGCCAAAGAGCGTTATAGTCAAAACTAGAACACAAGTATGTAGATATAGGAATATATTCAAAGATTATTGTTTGCATGATGTTGTTGGTATGATTATTAGCATTGTGAATTAAACCATTATAGGAAAATTAATGGAGACAACACCAAATGTTATTGAAGTGAGGTAGTTGTTAGGCAATTTAAATTTGTGTTTTAAAAGTTCAATCCCGTGGAGGGTGATAAGATCCCGAGGCGAACCCGAGAGAGGGTTATAACGAGTGTGATCTGTAAATATCTATAAAAATTTGGAGGGTGATAAGTCCCAATGAAAATTTTGATAAAATCGATATTTTCCGAACCACTATATATTGTAAATGTTGTATATCGCTTTATGTTTATTTTTTGTCATTTTTCTAGTTATAAGCAAAACACAACACATGAGCTTAAAAAAGGAAAAATTGGAAAACAAATCGTTATTTTTACGAAAATAAAACGAATGAAGACAAAAAAAGACATTTAATATTCTAGACGTTTGTTCAAATTCTAGAATGCCATGTTGAAAATGCACCCAAACTAATACAAATCACCCAAAATAAAATACAAATTAGGGAAAAAAATTGCAGTCAATTTACCCAAGAAAATATGCAATACTTTAAACCCTAAAATTTCAAAAACTCAAATATCTACCAAAAATAAAAATTGTATGATTTTGTTACCTTTGAATGGTCGATTTTCAGCCATTGTTAATGAATTCACCTTCGATTTTGTTCCATGAGAATTAAAGTGGAAGACCTTTTTTCTTCTTTTTTTCGCACGCACTCTGTTGTTTTGGAAGGGGAAGAAGTGATTTTATTCTTTTGGGAGAAGGGTATAATGGTATTGATTTGTGTTGGGAGATGAATTTAATAAAGATTTTGATTAGATCCCAAAACTCCTAAGTATGACATGTATTGGGACATCTTGGTAGTATAGGATCAGGTTTCAATAGGTACTAAGATTCAGGATTATCTACACCCTGTATAGTCAGCAGATATAGATCAGGGATAAATAGGTATGTTAGAATTTGCCTGAAAGACTCAGTATTTCCTGAGGAACTCAGAAGACCATGAAGTTTGAAGATCCTGAAGACCAAAGATCCTGAAGATTGTTTTATACTGACCCAAAAGACCCTGAACAAGTCATTTCTAGTTGAAAAGTGTTATGTTCATTCTTAGTACAAACAAAGAGAATGTTATACATTCGTGGACATTAAGGAACATATCAGTTCAGTGTGGTTGACTTGAAAAGAGCCGTTTTGTTTGTATCTGTTCAAAGGAAGACTTTGACCAATGAGGAGGCAACAACAGCGTACTTTACTGACACTGAAAGCGACATATCTCTGAAGAAATGTCAGGGCTGATATCTTCCAGTTCACAGAAATTGGTGATTGGCTGCGTGGCTATATATTACCTAAACCCTTGAAGCTGTCTCTCCAATGGATAGTTCTTCAAGAGTGGACTCTTAGAGAGTTGCCTATAAATACCAAGGCCTTGCATACAACCAAGGTCACGGGAAATCAAAGCAACTCCAGAGCTCATTCGTATTCAATTTACATTGTGAAGCACTCAAAACCCCTAGAATTTCCCAAGTGTTTCATCATTGAAGAGAGCTCACTTACTAAGCCTAAATTCAAAGTATATTCAAAGCTTAGTTAGAGATATCCTAGTCTTTTACCTTGTGTTTATTGTAAAAAGATATCTCATCTTAGTTGGAAACCAACCAAAACCCAAACCCTTTTATTAGGTAGTTTGTGTATGTAGTTGTTGGAGAGTGAGAGTTGTAAAGAGTGAGTAAGCTGCTTGTGTTTAGCTTCAAAGCTCTAGAGAAGAAGTTAGTAACCTGCTTGTGTTCAGTCTGAAATCTTGTGTGTGTTGAGTTAGTAAGTTGTAGTGTAGTTCAGCCTGAAAACTCATAGTGGAAAGTTAGTAAGCTGCTGAGTTCAGTCTTAATGCTTAAAGCAGTAGTAGTAGTGAGTTAAGGAATTTCTCCGAGGATCAGAGAGAGTGGACGTAGGAGTTTGAGTCTCTGAACCACTATAACTTGTTGTGTTGTTTGATTTATGCTTTGCATTTTATCCTGTTGCATATTTTCACTAAAAGCATACTCATTTTTCTGATATACAGTTGGAATCAATCAACTGAAGCTGTATTAAGTTGATCACAACCTTAACCACTATTTCACTAAGAAAACAAGATTTTCAGCAAAATAAAATGAGTATAAACTTAGGGCCTACACATTTCGCACTCTAGATAAGTTAGTATAGATAGTTATCGAACTGATCAACTCTCCTGAGTAGTCAGTAAGATCATTATCTACTCCAAGCTTATTTGGACTCTATTTTAAAACTCATAATCAGTTGAGCTAATTTGAAGTCTCTGAAAGCCGCTCAATGTTATTGTCTCGGTAGACTTTGACTCAGGGCATTTTGTGCTTCTCAGGACTAATCTTCAGGACATTCTGACTCACTGATTATAGTGTTTTCTGAAAAGTTTAAAAATCACTATACACTTGTATTCCCCCCCCTACACGTGTGAGACTCGTTTACCCCGGGACCAACAAGTGGTATCAGAGCAGTGGTTCATTTGACCACTTACTTTGGTAGCCATAAGTCTTGTTACTGAGAGACTTTGTTGGTCTACTGAATAGATCTTCTGTTGATATCTTACTAGGCTCATTCACCATGCCATCTAAGAAACTACCTATGTTCTCTGTTGAGAACTATGATCCATGGAGATTGAGAATGCAGGCACATCTGTACTTTAAGCATGGGAGAATGTGGAGAGTTGTGTCTCAAGGACCTTCTGAGTTTAAGGTTGTGAATCCTAGATTGACTGATAATGAAAAAGATGATCCAAGGGATGAATTTCCCAAATCAAATGATCAGCTTACTCCTGAAGAGAGGAAGATGGTTAACTTGGATTATATTGCTAAAGATACACTGTATAGCACTATTGATGATAGTATTATGGGAATGATTTTCCACTGTGAAACTACCAAATAAATATGGGACACACTTGCTATAATGTGTCAGGGCACTAATCATATAAAAAAAAACAAACTATCTATGGTTATTGCCAAATTTGATGGTTTTGAAATGGAAGATGGTGAATCCATTGAAAGACTTGAGGTCAGATTCACTAGTATTATGAATGATCTGAATGCTCTTGGGAAAAGGTATCCCAAAAGAGAAATTGCTCTTAAAATTCTTAGAGAGGACTATCTAAGAAATGGGATATACATGTTGTGGTGATTGAGAACACCAAAAATATTGCATCTATGCCATATCAACAGGTTTTCTTTGAGTTGAAAGCATATGAGTTTGTCATTGATAAGAAAACTGATAGCAAAGATGTTACTTCATCTAGAAAAAATGTGGCTTTCAAAGAACAAGGAAAAATCTACAATACTAAAGAACCTGAGATCTCATCTAACAAAATTCAGGATGAAAAGGATGAGACAATTGCCCTGATGGCAAGAAGGTTTGAGAAAATGAACAGAAGATTTGGTAAGTACAAAATGTATTATAAAGATGCGTGTGCGAGAAGGGAACAACTCGGAAAGTTTCAAGATAAATCTACTGAGAAGAAAAAGGACCACAAAGCTGAAGGATCCTCATCCAGAAAGAAGGACTACAAATCCAAAGAGGAAACTGATCAGGATGATAATACCAACAGATGCTACAACTGCAAGAAGAAAGGTAACTTCCAGTATGATTGCCCTGAGTTGAGCTCCAAGGAAAGAAATGAGAGGCAAGTCAAAAGAGACAAGAAGTATTCTAGCAAGAAGGCTATGGTTTCTGAAGAAGTATTCAGAGGAAATGTTCTCAGATAGTGATAGTGATGATGTTTGTCTTGTTGCTAGTGAGGAGGTAAAATCTTCTATCTCTGTTGCTGCTCTGTTGGGATATTTTAGTTTTGATGAATTATGCCAAAACATTATCAACTTGTGTTATTGAAGCTAATTTACAGATAACAAGTTGAGGGGGAACGAAAGAACAAGTTGAGGGGGAACTCATTTAAATCAGTAGATGATCGAGATCGACGAGGGTGGCAGACGAGACCGACGAGATCGATGATGAGTTAGATGAGTTCCGAAGTTAATCGATGAGTTGTGCAAAATCGTAAGAGAAGAAAAGTTAAGCCGGTGATCGTAAGATCGATGACTGTAATGCACTGATCGATGATCATAAGAATAGTCGAGCCGATATGGTGATCGGAAGAAGCGGACAAGTCGAGGAAAAAGAAACCGACCGTAAGATCGGAAGAGAAGGCAGATGAGATATGAGATCGATCGAGATCGGGACGTGATCGAGATCGATATGAAGATGAGCAGATGATCAAGATCAGACGTGATTGAGATCAGATGTGCTAAACTGATATGCTAAACCTAATGTATTGACCTGATGCTATCCTGAGATGTGTTGATCCGAAGATGTGTTGATCGATCATTCGGTGATCAATCGTGCAAAGAAGAAATCGATATTCGAGTCAAAGTGACTGAAGGTCGGGATGTCTGAATTCAGAGAATTGAACTCGGTCGGCTGAGTGTCAAGATGCCCGATCGCATAATGTCCAAGAGAAGTCTATTTGAATCAAGTATCCTGAGGCTCAGATGAGAAATCTGAGACTCAGATAAACCTGAAGACTCAGATAGAACTGAAGACTCAGTATGTATCTGAAGACACTGAGACTCAGAGAATCTTGAATGATTCCAAGGCGAGGAATCTGAGGAATATAGCCGTTAAGATTAGCTGACGTGAACCAATGAGAGGAAGACAACCAGCCTGGAAAAGCTGCAGAACTTACAGAGAATAGTATGGATTTGAATGTAACTCTCTCCAGCGGTAACATTCAAATCCACACTATAAATACAAGTTCTTCCCTCTTTATCAAGTGGAGAATGTGTGGAAGTGCGAAGAAGATAAAACAATGCTACAGAGCCAAAGAGAGTTATACTCAAAAGCATTCCCACCCTAGAACACAAGTCTGTAGATATACAAATATATTCAAAGAGTGTTCTAGAACCCAATCTAAGCAACCCACGATGTATCCTAAGCTTAGAGAGATTTTCCCAACCTTAGCATTGAGGCTAAACAAATGTAAGGGAAAATCTCACCATAGTTGGAGACAACACCAAATCCAAACCCCATGGTGAAGTGAGGTAGTTGTTAGGCAATCCCGAGTGAGGGTGATAAGTCCCGTTGGAGTGTGAACTCGTTAAACATCTGTAGGCAATCCCGTGGAGGGTGATAAGTCCCGAGGCGAACCCGAGAGGGTGATAAGTCCAGTTTGATTGAGAGCTCGGTAAATATCTATAGGCAATCCCGTGGAGGGTGATAAGTCCCGTTTGAAGGAATTTCCCTAGGAACAGGGAGAGTGGATGTAGGAGCTTGAGCCTCCGAACCACTATACTTTGTTGTGTTGTTTACTGCTTTATGTTCTTATCTTGTCATATGCATTCGATTATAAGCAAAACACACACATCGTTCTTAAAAGCAAAAAAATTGGAATCACTCTGCCCTCACCCCTGTTTTATATGCATCGAACGAAATGTTTTGCTTCCGCAAGCGCAAAATGGGTTTTCCACCAGGACCATCATGCTCCTACACAAGCACCTGAGTTATCAAGTTCATCTGTGACCAGTAATTTTGACTTGATGGATTCTTTTGAGAATCTGATGAAGGATTATTCTGTGTTACAAGAACTGTTCATTGAAACTCAAGAGCAGAATGAAGAACTAACTGCTGAGAACCTAAGGTGGAAAAAATCTAATGCTGCTGAGATCACTTCTCAATTGATGGGAGTTACTGATGAACTGGTTGTTCTGAAAGCACAACTCTCAGAAAAAGAGAAAGTGGTAGAGGCCCTGAAAGGAAAGTTAGAGAAATCCACTAAGGAAAATCAGCTTATCAGGACTGAGTTCAATGACCTCTTTGAGAAACATGAAACTCTAAAGAAAAGTGAGGATAGTTTGCAGAGAAAGTTCACTCTATTGAATTCTGCATCTCATGCAATAGATGAAATTCAGAGTTATCAAAGACCTGCAACTATAAAGGCTGGGTTAGGATATAATCCAGGGGGAACCTCACATGATCTTCTGAATGTTGCTTCTACAAGTGGCACTAAGACAGTCTTTGTTAAATCGGTGGTTCGTACTGATCTTCTCATTGAAGAACAACCCCATGTTTTAGACAAGGGTAAAGGACCTATGGTTTCAGAGAAACTGAAGGTTCAGGAAAGAAAGCCCAAACCTCAGGAAAAGGCTAGAAAATATGAACACTCAGTAGGAAATCCTCAGGCCAATACTTCGAAGCCTTAGGTTAAGAATACTAACCTGGAGAAATCTACCTTAAACCATCAGAGGAATCCTCAGAAGAGAAACACTCAGCAGAGATATTCTCAACTGAAGAGACCAAGTCCTCAGGTTACTGAAAGACCCCAATTTCAGTACAGGAAACCTAAACCCCACTTGCTTAAGGGTAAAGGTTTCCTGAACCTAAGTCAACAGAGACATAGATCAGCTGCACCAAAGCCAAAGCACTGGAACAAGAGGCCTGAACCCAAGAAGAACTCTAAGGCTCATGTTCATGTTAAGGCTGACACTCATACACATGGTACTACCAAGGCATCTAAGGTGGTGAATGTGTATGTAGATGTTTATGGAAGACAAATCAACCACTATAAAGTAATTAGAGTTGTGAGGCAGATTTGGGTTTCAAAAGGTACAACTAACCTGGTAGGACCCTACACCAAATGGGTAACTAAAGCCTGATTTTGTTTCAGGTGAAGGAAAAGGGCACTGAGCTGAAGGAAGACAACATAGCTCTGATGAGTGGAACTGAAATAACACCTGTTGCATGGTACTTGGACAGTGGATGCTCAAGACACATGACATGATATAAGCACTTAGCTCACTGACTATGTTGAACAGAAAGGCCCTCGGATAACTTTTGGTGACAACTCCAAAGGACAGACAGAAGGATATGGAACACTTGAAATTGATACTGTTCATATCCATGATGTATCATATGTGTCTGGTTTAAAGCATAACTTGTTGGAATATAGAGGCACGTAAAATACGTAATCACATGCGCAGCGGAAATTGAAGTTCACCAACAACGAACAATTAATTGCATACATATTACAATAATCATAACGAGAAATCTTACTGTAACTCGAGAGTAGATTTCTCTACTATGGTATCCACGTAATCCCAATTACGGACTTGCGCGGATTTGCCAGCGTTGAATCCCGAGACAGATTTGCTAGGAAAATCTAAACTCTAGATATTATGGAGAAAATATGAAGTGATGCTGTTTGTGAATCCCAATAGCTTGTATATATAGGGAGGCTTAGCTTATTTCCCAAGCAAGCGCAATTAGGGAAATAAAATCCCTAATCTTGAATTAAATTAATTCCCTAAATATAAATCTCTACGGATTTAAATGCCTTATATGAAAATCTCTACGATTTATTTCCATATACATTAAATCCTACAATTATATTCCTAATATAATTATTGTGAATTCTTATTTAATTAAATCTAATTTAATTAAATATTAATAATAATTAATTCCAAATTAATCTATTATTAATTACTTCTCCATAAATTAAATATTAAATCCAATTTAACATTTAATCAACCACTATTATCCGTAAAAGGGAACTACTTGTTGTGTGACCCATAGGCCCTCATATACCGAGCGAATAGTCAAACTAACGGTCTTAATTGAACCCTAGTCAATAAATCAGACATTCTCAATATATGAGGTACGTTGCGAGAAACATGCAACTACCTGTAACTGAAACATGGGCAATTGCGATTTCCTCCTTTCATTCACGAATACTCGATTAGTCTTGAACATGATGAACTGTCTATTCAAATAACTTAATCAATTTGTCTCAAATCACTAATTGATCATTAGTGTCATACTTAGTCACAAAGTCTAAGTTGACGTGCATTGACCAATGACTTAGATCCAATTATGATGAGAAGATGAGTATTCTCTCTAAATCCACTTTGAGGAATGAATCCTTTTCTTGGCTCAACTACCACGCACATGCACTTCGTGATGAACCCAATCCAAGCCATATCTACCCATAGACGGATGCAAGCGTCGGTCATGGTCAAAGTTTATCACTCCTCACATGTCGTGCGTATTGACCTCTAGCAAAGGAGTATCGTATCGCTCCCACTAATCGAGACACCCGTAGACACATATAGTGGAACTACATCAAACAGCTTCTCGGATGGGTATACCAATACCCTCTAAGGTATTTGTGCATCCATCATGAGATACCTAGTATCTCGTAGTAAGTGGGATCTTACTACACTCTCTAAAGAGTATGATTCATATCGCACACCAATCTCCATTGCATCATCAATATCCCTTTCTTGATGATCCTCGATTGGGGCTATTTAAGAATCATGCTTAAGTCTTCTGAGTTCTCACTCACTCAATGACAACAGTGACTCAAGGGAACACATATAAGAATAAATGCAAACAATCAAACATAATATTTTAATGAGTGTAACGCCATACATTTAATATTAAACAAACAATAATATTAAACCAATACTAAATATTATCTGAGTATTATGTTCTTACAATGGATTGTCTCTAGGACACTAACACTAACAATCTTCCACTTGAACTAGGGTCAATCACCTACATATCTAACCCCTAGACCATCAAAATGTCTAGTGTGTACATGAACACTCAAAGCCTTGGTGAAAGGATCAACAAGGTTATCCTCCGTGGGGACACGTTCTAACTCTATCTCTCTTCTAGCGATTATCTCTCTTATCAAGTGATAACGCCTCGGTACATACTTGTTTCTGTTATTGGATCTCGGTTCCTTAGCTTGCGCAACCGCACCAGTGTTATGACAATATAATTTTATTGGACTGCTGGCACTCGGAACTACCCCTAGTTCATTTAAGAACTGTTTTATCCAGACAGCTTCTTTGGCAGCTTCTGCCGCATCAATGTACTCAGCTTCGGTTGTTGAGTCCGCGGTAGTCTCTTGTTTGAAACTATTCCAACTAACCGCCCCACCATTAAGAATGAAAACATAGCCCGACTGTGATTTGTAATCATCACAATCGGATTGAAAACTTGCATCAGCATAGCCAGTTGTGACTAGCTCTGACTGTCCTCCGTAGATCAAGAAACAGACTTTAGTACGTCTAAGGTACTTAAGAATGTTCTTGACATCAATCCAGTGAGGTTCACCTGGATTTTGCTGGTATCTACCAGTAGTGCTAACAGTGAAGGCCACATCTGGCCTTGTGCAAGTCATGGCGTACATGATGGAGCCAATTGTGGATGCATATGGTATATCCTTCATGCGCCGAATATCAGCGTCTGTGGAAGGACAATCCTTCTTAGACAGACTTTATCCCATGACATGCCGGTAGAGAACCTCTCTTAGAGTTCTCCATCGCAAATCGCTTTAACACCTTATCTACGTAGGTTGACTGTGACAGTCCCAACATCTTCTTGGATCTATCCTATGGATCTTGATCCCTAAGATGTAGTATGCCTCACCAAGATCCTTCATCATGAAGGTCCTTGATAGCCAATCTTTAACCGACTGCATAAGAGGGATGTTGTTTCCCATAATTAGTATGTCATCAACATACACAACTATGAAAACAATATTTCTCCCACTGTGTTTACGATAAACGCATGGATCTTTTGAATTTTTAATGAAGTCAAACGATTTGACAGCTTCATCAAATCGGATATTCCAACTCCTAGAAGCTTGCTTTAGTCCATAAATGGACCGTTTGAGCTTGCACACAAGATTAGACTTTGGCTTAGATATAAAACCTTCCGGTTGAGTCGTAAACACCTCCTTATCAATGTTCCCATTGAGGAAGGCTGTTTTGACATCCATCTGTCAAATCTCATAATCTAAATGTGTTGCTACAGCAAGTAAAATTCGAATGGACTTGATCTTGGCAATAGGTGAGAAGGTCTCAGCATAGTCAATGCCTTCGCATTGACTGAACATTTTGCCACTAACCTAGCCTTGTAGGTTTGTACCTTGCCATTTGCATCAGTCTTATGCTTGTAGACCAATTTGCAACCTATGGGTTTTACCCCTTTCGGTAAATCAACCAAGTCCCAAACTTGATTGGTGTACATCGAGTCTATCTCGGATTTCATGGCTTCTAGCCACTTCTCTGAGTCAAAGTCTAATGTTGCCTCAGTGTAAGTTTTGGGATCGTCTTTGTCAGGAATCTCCATATCATCATGTTCCTCTACGAGGAAACCATAATATCTAGTGGGCGGATTACGAATCCTAGTAGACTTACGGAGCTTTGTTTGTGCAGGTTGTACATTCTGATCGTGAAAGTTTTGTGGTGCATCGATTTCATCAATGTCCGGAGAGTCCTCAAGAGAAACACTTTCTGATGCCTCTTGGGCGGGAGTTTGAACTATGTTGTTCTTATTCAGCCCACTTGGAGTTTGTTGCGAAGGCAATGCAACACCAATTACGCTCCCACTGGCTGAAAGAGGATCACTAAGTGATATACTTCCACCATGTGAGCTGATGAATGCTCCCACTGATTCATTGTCACGTTTCTTTGACAAGATGTTAGTCTCTTGATTATCTTGCGGTTCTTGAATTTCTTCAAGTTCTATCATCTTACGGCCTTGGTCCTTGAAGACATAGTCTTCTTCGAGGAACCTGGCCTGCCTAGAAACAATTATCATTTGTTTCTCAGGTAGATAGAAATAATATCCTCTCGTTTTCTTTGGATATCCCACAAGGTAACCCTTTTCACCTTTGGATTCCAACTTATCAGTGATCATCTTTTTCACAATCGCGGGGCAACCCCACGTTTTGATATGTGAAATAGTTGGCTTCTTGCCACACCATAGTTCATATGGCGTATGCTCAACTGATTTGGATGGAATCCTATTCAGAATGTAAATTGAGGTTTGTAACGCATATCCCCATAAGAATGTAGGGAGAGAAGAAAAGCTCATCATGGACCTTACCATGTCTAACAAGGTTCGGTTTCTCCTCTCGGATACTCCGTTCATCTGTGGTGTTCCGGGAGGAGTCCATTGAGATTGGATTCCATGTAACTTCAAGTAATCCATGAACTTGTGGTTAAGGTATTCACCTCCTCGATCCGATCGAAGAGTCTTTATACTCTTACCAAGTTGCTTCTCTACTTCAGCTTTGAACTCCTTGAATTTCTCAAAAGATTCAGATTTGTGTTTCATAAGAAACATGTATCTATATCTTGAGAAATCTTCAGTAAAAGTGATGAAGTAGGCGAAGTGACCCCTAGCTAGAGTGGAAAATGGTCCACAGACATCACTGTGGATCAACTCTAGAACTTCTTTGGCACGAATCCCTTTCCCAGAAAAAGGGTTTGTTGGTCATCTTGCCCTTGAGAGAGGATTCACAATTTCCATAAGACTCAAAGTCGAATGGGATTAAGTAGTCTAACTTTCTTAATCTTGCATTCCTATTCTCATTTGCATGACCAAGCCTACAATGCCACAAGTAAGTCGGGTTTTCATGATTACTAAGTTTGAGTCGTTTGTTTTGTATATTAAGAATATCATGTCCACAATGCAACAAATATAAACCATTCAATAAAGGAGCATTTCCATAAACATCACCATTAAGCAAAAAATAACAATTATTATTTGCAAAATGGAAGGAAAACCCTTCAATGTCTAACATAGGAATGGAAATAATGTTGTGAGTAATAGAAGGAACAAAATAATAATTATTTAGTTCAAGTCTAAAACCAGAGGGTAAATTTAAAACATAAATGCTAACATATTCAGTAGCAACTCTTGCTCCATTCCCAACGTGTAGGGCGACTTCACCCGTCCTAACTGCTTCTGCTATGCTTGAGACCCTGCACATTAGTGAAAATGTGTGAGCCACAACCGGTATCCAATACCCAGCAGTTAGTATCATTTGTGGACATGTTTATCTCAATAACATACATACTTGTTCCAGTGGCTGAGACACCTTGTGCCTTCTTTTCAGCTGCTAGAACTTTACAGTCCTTCTTCCAATGCTCCTTCTTCTTGCAGTGGAGGCATACATCCTTGTCCACCCTCTCCTTCTTTTGAATTCCACCTTTGGGCTTAAGGAAGTTCGACTTAGAGCCTTTCTTTGCCTTGCCCCTTCACTTCTTCTTTCCTTTCGGAGCAAAAGAAGTAGAGGCACTCACCATGAGCACGGGCTTTTCCTTAGCAGTGGAAGACTCAAAAGTCTTTAGTATGTTATGCAGCTCGGGCATAGTCGATTCCATCTTATTCATATTAAAGTTTACAATGAAACTCGAATATGAATCGGGAAGTGACTGAAAAATAGCATAAATAGCAACGTTGGTTTTGAGCTCATTGCCCAACCGACCAAGTTTCTCTATTAGCCCTATCATCTTCAACACATGAGGAGAAACCTTCCCTCCTTCAGACATCCGACATCTAAACAGATCTCTCATCACTTCATAAATCTCGGAACGAGATTCAGAATCAAAGAAATCCTTCAGATGCTTAATCATCTCGAAGGGAAGCATTCTCTCATTCTACCTTTGCAACTCGGGAGTCATCCCGAGGAGCATAACACACTGAGCCTGGGAAGCATCATCTTGATGTTTCTTCTGAGCTTCAGCGTCAAACACCTTGGCTCCTTCAGTACCAGCCTCCGGGGTAGCAGGGATTGGCGTGTCCAACATGTACTCAATCTTTTCTTGTCTAAGCACCAAACGCACGTTTCGGTTCCAGTCGATAAAATTTGGCCCAGCCAATTTGTTCTTTTCCAAAACCCTTCTCAGTGATAAGTTATTCATTTCAACAATCCTAGAGAAATAAAATATAACGGGAATTAAAACACATATTTCCTATGATCAATATTCAGCAATCAAAATAAACATGGTCTTTCAAATTTATTTTATCTCCATTATTTTCACATATTCAATGATCTCATCGGAAGAATACGAATTTATATCTAATATAAATCATAATGGACTAGGATCCACATTTCTACTATCATAATATATGCTTGGGCTGATTACTATGACAGCATAACTGGTAGGTCTCCAAACCAATTGCAAAATTTACAACTCCTAGTTGATTGAACCTAGTTCAATCGGATACCCTTTGACTTTTGTTTCCCTGCTTGAGCTGGTGAAACAAAGTCAAGTTGATTTACAACCATCAAGCGGCGACACTACGTGTCTCTATAAAAGTCCTGTTAGATGTAGATCCGAGCAAAAGACTTGGGCCTTAAATACTCATTGGAACGAAATCTCCGATTTACTTTTAATTTCGATGGAAGGCATCGTTCAAATTAATGAAAATTATATTTTATTGAGGAATATTTTCAAAGGCGGGGTATTAATTGCTTAATCGAGATCCAACATGTTAATCTACATCACATTTGAGCAATTATTGGGCGCCGCCTACCCAAACATGATTTCATACGGACTTACACTTATATGGATGTCGTCTACCCAAATAATTAATACGGTCCGACAAATATTGGGTGCCGCTTACCCAAATAGTTATAACGCGGACTGTAAAACGGGTTAACTAATTTAAAACGATTAAATAAGTTAACAGTGGGTTTTAATAAATCCTTTAAAAAGCGAGCTTCAAGTCAAATTTAAAGTTTCAGTTTTTAAGATTATTAAAATACAATTAATCCAATTAATTGTTATTGGTCCAACCAATTTTAATTTAGAAATTTAAATTTAATTAAAATTCCAAAATCGTTCAAATTATATATTTTATTCCGGGGCTCAGGTGCAATTTCCAAAATTGCATGGGAGGGCCTGTCTTAAATTAAATTTGCAAAATAGCCCTCCTACATCATCACCCATACCAATCGAATCTAATCCGATAATTCAAACGCCCATATCAACCAAATTTCAGAAATTCTTATCGATTTCATCACAAATTAATCCAATTAATTCAATGTGTAATCGAACCCAATCAAAATCCAAACAAAAAAAATTGTCCAGATTCATCATTCGAAGCAAAAGGGACAAAACCGAAAGATACGGCTCACGGCGATGGCAATCGAGCCTACCCGAGTCACCGTCGTCACGCCCAGCGTGCGGGCGACTCGCGATCGCGGATCAAATTAGGAAGGGGAACGTCATTGGACACGCGTCGCGAGGCACGGCGCCTAGCTCCTGCCTCCAAGGACGCGGCATAGCACCGCCGGCTGTGGGACGAGAGTGAGCAGCGGCAAAAACCCCAATTGGGGTAAACCCTAATTGGGTTGAAGACGAATGGGATGTGATGCCCAGAAAACAAACAAATACTGAAGGGGTGCGGTTCTTCTAAAGGACCATGCCCCCTGGTTTAAAAAAAAAATCTTAATTAATTTTAATTTAAAACCAAAAAGCAATTAAACAAAAGAGCCTGAAGCTCAGATACCACTGTTGGAATATAGAGGCACGTAAAACACGTAATCACATGCGCAACGGAAATTGAAGTTCACCAACAACAAACAATTAATTGCATACAGATTAAAATAATCATAATGAGAAATCTTATAGTAACTCGAGAGCAGATTTCTCTACTACGGTATCCACGTAATCCCAATTATGGACTTGCATGGATTTGTCAGCGATGAATTCCGAGACAGATTTGCTAGAAAAATCCAAACTCTAGATCTTATGGAGAAAATATGAAGTGATGTTGTTTGTGAATGCCAATAACTTGTATATATAGGGAGGCTTAGCTTATTTCCCAAGCTAGCCCAATTAGGGAAAGAAAATCCTAATTCTTGAATTAAATTAATTCCATTTAATTTAATTCCCTAAATATAAATCTCTACGGATTTAAATGTCTTATATGAAAATCTCTACGATTTATTTCCATATACATTAAATCCTACAATTATATTCCAAATATAATTATTGGGAATTCTTATTTAATTAAATCTTATTTAATTAAATATTAATAATAATTAATTCCAAATTAATCTATTATTAATTACTTCTCCATAAATTAAATATTAAATCCAATTTAACATTCAATCAACCAACTATAATCCATAAAAGGGAACTACTTGTTGTGTGACCCATAGGCCCTCATATACCGAGCGATTAGTCAAACTAACGGTCTTAATTGAACTCTAGTCAATAAATCAGACATTCTCAATATATGAGGTACGTTGCGAGAAACATGCAACTACATGTAACTGAAACATGGGCAATTGCGATTTTCTCCTTTCATTCACGAATACTCGATTAGTCTTGAACATGATGAACTGTCTATTCAAATAACTTAATCAATTTATCTCAAATCACTAACTGATCATTAGTGTCATACTTAGTCACAAAGTCTAAGTTGACGTGCATTGACCAATGACTTAGATCCAATTATGATGAGAAGATGAGTATTCTCTCTAAATTCCACTTTGAGGAATGAATCCTTTTCTTGGCTTAACTACCACGCACATGCACTTCGTGATGGACCCAATCCAAGTCATATCTACCCATAGACGGGTGCAAGCGTGGAAACAATGCATAAACTGATAAGCAACAAATTAGATAGTAAGGGTGAAGGGTCATTGGTCAACATTCTTGCATACTCTCAAATTAACTGTAAATAAATAATTATTATTATTTATTTATATTTATATATTAAATATATATCCACATATTGAAGTGGATAATTTGAAATCTGAAGTTAGTTAACTTCTGGAGAAATAAAAGGGAAAGAGATTTTATTAAAGAAAACAAATGCGTTCTCATTTTACTTTATCGGCTTGAACGCTCGCACAAGAAGAATAAGAAAACTAGGTTTTTCTTTGTTGATAAACACACGCATCTCAAATAGCAAATCATGGAACTTACTAATTTTTCATTACTTAAGTTGATAATTTTTTACGTTTTACATGTCTGAAATTTCTCACAAATTTGAGGCATTAGGTTGCTTCAAACATTACCTAAATAGGGTTGAGAATAAAAAAGACATAACCTTAAAAAGTTTTAAGAACCAATAGAGGATGTGAATGTTTATCCATGCAGTTCAGGTAATTGTGTAATGAAAATGATATAATCCAACGATTATCGAAACCTTATACACCATTGTTCAATGGTGTAACTGAAAGAAAGAATAAACGTTGTTGCATATGACATGATCTATGATAGGATAATTAATTTTAACTCTCTTTTTTGGAAAGATGAGTTATTTATGATTGTCTGCATATTGAATAAAGTTATTCATAGTGATTAAGTCAACTCCATCTGAACTCTAAACAGTCGAAGACCTGATCTTTAGTTAATATTGGTATATGTAGACCAACAACTTACATACTTGATTTTATGAGTCAGTATGAAAAATAAGGTCTAAAGGGTTTAGAAATATATCTTCTAAGATACTATGCTAAATCCAAAAGATACAAATTGATCATAGAGATCAAAGAGTTTAGAGTATGACATAAGATAAAATCACTTGTCAATTTTTTCTGAAAAAGTTTTCCTAGTAAGGGAAGTATTCGAAATATTATACCATTTTTAGATTGAAATAATCACTCTCTATCTGATCCAAGTGGGAGTAATTTACTTAATGTTGTGATATTTGATAAAATTTTACCCACTAAGGTTAGATGGATCTTGATGAGAGTAATTATTTATATCACAAAGATTCAATCTTGAAAAATACTCTAGGAAACATGTGTCTGAAAGATAATATAAAGTTAATAAGGTAAAATCAAGTTTTGAAACTTGTAGATCCTTTATTGGGACACATCTTAAAAATTCTCACTTAGTAGAGAAAGATTATACTAAAAAATGGGTATTTATACTTTCTTCATCTGTTGTGAGATTTACCTCGATTCGTTCACTTTTTTACTAGAGTATCAAGTATAGATTTAGAATTACATTAAAAACGGACATTACTGTTTTTGTCGCTGGAGAATTCAAATAAGGGGATAATGTTTGTAAATTGAAGTAGGTTTACAAACTTATACAAATCCTCAAGATAGTGGTACTTGAGACTTTTACAATAATTGTCTCGTATTAACTTTGTTAAACAAAGACCACTATTTGTATGCTTAACGGTCCAAAGATAGTTAATCATATATTGATCCACTGTCAGCTGGAAAGACAACAATGAGAATCTTTTGATGAAAACTTCATAAAGATCGTTCAAAGAAGTTACTTGGATAGTCTTCCCAGACTTATGTAGTAAGACTTCTAAAACGATTCAAATGAATGTATAAAAAGCGTGTTGATTCTCATGTTATAAAAGGACGAATCACTAAACTATGATGATTGTCCAAATACTGAAAGATGAAATGTCAAATGTACCATAAGTAAATTTAATTGGATGTCTGATGTATGCTAAGTTGTGCGTGCATCCAGACATTTGTTAAGTTGTTGGTTTGGTTAGCAGATATCAGTTAATCCGAAAAAAAAGATGCTAAAAGATAGTGTGTGGGATTTTTGAGAAATCTGAAGGGTACTGCAGATTATTATCTCAAGGAGATAATCTAAACTTAGAGAGTATATAGACACTAACTAGAATTATGATTTAGATACAGGTAAATCAAATCATAGTTATGTCTTCTTGCTTAATAATTAAGCAATCTCGTGGTATAACATGAAATAAGCATGTATAGCACAAACCACTATTGAAACTGAGCTTGTGGCATGTGCATCTGCAGTCAAATAAAAATTTTGGTTTAGAATTTTCATGATATATTTGGAATGCACTCAATTGAGACATGTAACATTCCATTGTGAATTAAACACTCTAGTGGGAGTTGTAACGATTCATTAACATATGTGGCATTCCAGTGGGAGTTATATCGATTCATTATAGAATGAAACACTTCAGTGGGAGTTGTAGCGATTCATTGTGGAATGAAATGCTCCAGTAGGGATATATTGATTCACTCTGGAACTAAACACTTCAGTGGGAGTTGTAGCCATTAATTATGGATATTTATACTTCAATGAGAGTTGTATTGATTGAATGTGAAATCAAACACTCAAGTGAAAGCTGTTATGATTCATTGTAGTAATCAAAGCAGGTAAAGCTTACACTAAAGATTCCAAGTATCATGAAAAGTTTGACTTTGTAATGGCATTACAAAGAAGAAATAGTGATTCTTGAATAAATTTGTGATGACTTGATGTTAGCAGATTTGTTGTCAAACCTGATTACAGAGATGTGTAAGAAATCTTAAGGTTTTGGGTTTGAATGAATTTTGAATGGACTACGAAGTAGTTGTTAATGTTACTAGACATTTATATATTGTGAATTATATGAAAGGGTCATATAATAGTATGTCGACAAGTTGATTGACTCTTTCATACGACCAATAGCCTCTGATATCGAGGTATGTGCAGAGATGAGATTATATTGTAGATAATCGCAATAGATTTTACCACGAATCTATTTGACTTGTTACAAAGCTAAATCAATGGATTACTGGATAATAGAAGGAGGAAATCCAAGTTAAGTGTCGAGGATACACTTGAACTGTGATTTACACGATGTCAAATAAATTGAATGACATACGCTTCCATCCCGGGAAGTTAAAACATTGTGACGTGTGTTTCATACCACATGTGCTAAGTTGACCATAAGGTTAAATAAGAAAGATATCCCTATTTTCTCATTGTATGAGGCCTTGAGGTTTTAAATAAGCCTCTTAAAAGTACCCTTGGAACTTTCTACTTGATTTCTACGTCTTCACTTTAGTATTGCTACTTTAGCATGCTACCAATAGCTATTATTAATGCAGCAATGTGGTACATGTGTAGGAAAGCAACTATAGTGGGAGTCTGTAAATATTTTGTGTGAAATGAATGACATCTTTATTAACACATTCTATTGTGTTCATTGACCGGTCAATCGAGTTGAGAACTTGATTATGATCACATAGATTTGATAAGAAGTTGAATATGCTCTAATAGTTTTAAGGGATTGAAAGAGATATGTCAACTTGTGTTAACTGAAAGAGTTCTGGGGTATAACGAGTTTTGAATTCTTCATATAAAACTGGTTGAGTTGCTATATATCCTTAACAAGTGTATAGTGTAAAACATTCATATTCTCGAGGGTCACACGATTTATTTGTCTGTATGAAAATGTATTAGGTGATAGTGTAAAGAGGTGAAGCAAATGAATGTAAGGCTCAAACTTCATATGTGAGTGGGAGATGTAAATAAATAATAATTATTATTTATTTATATTTATATATTAAATATATATCCACATATTGAAGTAGATAATTTGAAATCAAAAGTTAGTCAACTTCTGGAGAAATAAAAGGGAACGAGATTTTATCAAAGAAAACAGACGCGTTCTCATTTTACTTTCTCGGCTTGAACGCTCTCACAAGAAGAATAAGAAAATTGGGTTTTTCTTTGTTGATAAACACACGCCTCACAAAATACAATATGTGTACTAATTGTTCAATTGCTTGTCTCTTACTATATGATCGGAAGAATGATCTTCAGATATCGAGGGCAATTTCATGTTTTTCTTATTCCGAAAATCACGATATAGCAAGTTTTGTGTGAGACCGTTTTACTGTAAAAGTATTATTACTTCAACAAATATAATATTACTTTTAAAATAAATTGTACTCCCTTCATCCCCTACTCAATTGAACATTTTCCATTTTAATTTGTTTCGTACTTATTTTCTCTTCATAAATATCATAATGTTATCATATTTATTCTAATTCACAATTTCAAACATCTTTTATTTATCATATATACCACTATGGGCCCCACATTAAATACACTAATATTCCTCTAACAAAGAGTAATCTACTTTATCAATAAAATAAAATTGTCTGAAATATCCTCAATAAAACATCATTTTATCATCTCAAACAACTCTTACACTAAATATCGTATAAATAGTAAAATGTCCAATTGCGTATGGAGCGTAGGGAATATCGCTTTTCAAACTCTTGTCTTAAAATGATACATTTTACGTACATTTTTTGAAGAATGATTACAATTTGTTTAATGTAGAGTGTATTTTCATATTTTATCCATAAAATGATACATTTTACATACATTTTTTTAAAATGGTACAGTTGATCTTATAAGTGATAACATTTCTATTAAAAAGTGATAGTGTTCTCATTATGATCTCACGATATTACAGTTTCACCCAAAAAAATTTCTGAAAAACTTATTGATAAGTACATTTCTAAAACTTTGACTATATATACAATTTCATTTGTACCTATTGATAATTTACATTAAAAAAATTGTACTTATCAGTAATTTTTCTTTTTTTTCTTTTCCCACCTTTATACATACCTCTCCAATTATATGAAATATAAAATGGGTTCTATTTGTCATTTGGTTTCTACTATAGGTAGGTGATATCAAGATTAAAGAAGATACAAATAATTAATATTTCCACCAAATGCAAAATCCCTAAAATGACCTCCTCAAACCTTTCCTTAGAATTTCAACATGCACGTCCATCAATTAGTGGGCCTTTCTTAATGAGCAAACCTACAAAACCAAAATTGTAGCGGTCAAAAGTACAGAAAAAATTTGAATGATTATTGCAGAAAAATGATCCAACCACACTATTCACACCCAGAATCTATCATCAATCTAATCACAAGAACCTAAATAAAGCACTCCATATGGATCAGAACCCTATATATCCACTTTGTCCATTTTCCTTTTTTCCCAATTCTGATTAATTTTGCAGTGTTCTTTCAACATCTCAATGGATGCTAACTACAGCTAAGATAAATATAATTTAAATTTAAATATATAAATAAAAAGGCTACATATTCCCACAATATTCAGACAATATTGTAGCAAAAAGACAGTAAGCTTTTTCTTTGGCTTTTTTTTACCCAGATGTCAGATGGCCTATTTCAGGAGAAACCAATTTATGTTATATTGTCTATTTTCTGCCCCCATTGAATAGTAACAGAGATAAGATGATCATATTGGATATTTTATGTGAGATTTTTTCTTTTTTGTGTGCCCCAATGAAATGCCATAGGGCTGTAAGATTTGATGGTTTAAGCTTGTTTTGTAGTTAGGGAATAAGGGGCGTGACAAATTTTTCCCCTTGTCATTTTCAGTTTTTTTTTTTACTGTTTAGAAATTTTAATTCAATTTTGACTCATTCACAAGAAAAATTGAAATATATATCAAGAAGTATTAGTTTGTATAAATAAAAATATTAATTAATTTATAGGCCGAACATTATCAGCACCATTTTAATATAAAGTTAATTTTTTTCATTACATGAGTTAAAATTAAGAAAGGATGCAACGGGTGCGATACACAATCCTACTCTTTTTCACTTGGTTAAATATATAAATATATGTATGCTGAATTAAGAAAGGGGACTCAGAACTCTGTTCCTATAGCTTTTATAGCTTTCAGAAGGTACTTCTCTTCATAGGTATGTTTGTCCTAGCTAACACTTACAAAATTGCCTACTCCAAATCTATTTAAAATTCTCCATCTTTTTCATGCTTCCAATACACTCCTTACCAATTTTCCAACTCCAAAAATGGTTTCAGAAGATTTTGATGCTGCTTATTCAGAGTCCCTCCGTTCCCTTTCCGGGCCCGACCCGGATCGGCACCTGATCGACCTTCTCGGCCCGTCCCAGAGGCTCTCATTGTCCCTAGGTACACAGAATTCGGGCCTGTTGAACCCGGGTTGTACGATGGGCTTCGATTACAGTACCTCCGATGGGATGAGTCAAAGCTGGTCGTGTTATGGGGCTGAATCGATTGGTGTTTCCAAGTATTTGCAGCCTGCGCAGTCCCTTCTTGAAGAAATGCTCAGCATTGGGGGCATTAATGTCAATGACAAGAAATTTGCAGAGAAATTGTGTAGTAATGGCAGAAAGGGATCTTTTTCTCTGTCTTCAAAGATCAAAGCAGAGATTTCGAATGCGGAGTTGGTTATTGACAAGCATGAGGATTTTGTTAATCTTCTCAAACTCATTGCCTTGCTTGAAGAGGTTCGATCAGAAACTCACTGCTTTTTAACAGTACTAGTTGACTTCACTCAACAGAATTAGTTGCTTTCACTAAACAGTATTAGTTGCTTTCACTAACAGTATTAGTTCTCTTCAATGAACAGTATATGTTGCTTTCACTAAACAGTATTAGTTGTTTCACTGAACGGTATTAGTTGCTTTCACTGAACGGTATTAGTTGTTTCACTGAACAGTATTCGTTTCTTTCACTGAACAGTATTAATTTCTTTCACTGAACAGTATTAGTTATGCACATACAAGTGTTACTCTGGTTTCTGAACACACATACATATACAGGTTGAGAGAAGATATGAGGAGTATTCACATCATATGGAGGAACTGGTGTCATCATTTGAGGCCATAGCAGGTTACGGAGCTGCGAAATCGTACACGACTCTAGCGCTTCTTGCAATGTCCAAACACTTTTGTCGTCTCAGAAATGCAATTTTATCTCAAATTCATATCGCCAAGAAGAAAATCACCAAAAACGTGCCCAAAATCAGCTCAAGATTGTCTCAACTAAGCCTATTTGATCAAGAAAACAGACAAAATCGAATTATCATGCATAATTCTGTTCAAGCATGGAGGCCACTCCGAGGATTGCCCGAAACTTCCGTCACAATTCTTCGCGCTTGGCTTTTCGAACACTTTCTTCATCCGTAATCCCTCTAACGTTTTCCTTAATTGTTTCATGAAAATGTATTAGTGTTATAGTATTGATTGTTTCATTAAAAGGTATTAGTAATATTACTATAAAGTATTAGTTGCAAAATTACACAAGACCAACTCTTTAATTTCATTCTACATTTGCAGGTACCCTAATGATTCGGAAAAGTTAATGTTAGCATCACAAACAGGCTTGTCCAAGAACCAGGTAGCATCACAAACAGGCTTGTCCAAGAACCAGGTAAATTCTTTTAACCCAAATTAATGTAATCAAATGATTTCCATAGGATTTATAAATTGAAACTTTTATTGGGTTTTTTTTTTTTTTCAGGTTTCGAATTGGTTTATAAATGCTCGTGTTCGACTATGGAAGCCGATGATAGAAGAAATGTATAAAGAGGAATTTGAAGAGTCTTCCACTGAATCTGATCAATTGTTGGCAAACAGTTTGAATGAATTAGGCGATTAATTATCATCTATCATTTCTTAGTTATTTTTTCTTGCAAATTATGTGATGATGTAGCTAAGAGTGGACTATTTCTGTAGTTTCTTTTTTTTCCTGATTTCTGGTGTTGAAAGTGGAAAAGTTAATTTCTTCATATTTTTTCTCTTTTTATTTATTTATTTTAATTAGACGTCAAAAATGAAATTGAAAAAACACGCAAAAAAAAAAAAAAAAAGTGTTTTTCTAGGAAAAAATGAAAATGAAATGTGATAGTGTCCTCAGTGGGGTATCTCCAACGACATACTCCATTTTGGAGTACTTTTATCCTCCAAATTTTATATAAAAAATCTTCTCCAACAATATTATTGAATTCTATATATGTTGCTTACTTTCAATTATATTAAAATATTTAAATAATTAAATATTTACCTATTGTATAACTAAATTACAAAAGTAATTTACCCAATTTAATTCAACGATATTGAGATATTTTTTTTCAAAATTATTTCATTTATTTGGAACCAAATTTCTGAGTCACACACAATATTATAAGCTGCACGCATACATATAAGATTTAATATTGAAAAAATAAATAATGATAGTATTATATTTCATATAAAATGGTTTTAATTAAAAAAAATTATGGTATAGTATACCATTTAATCACAGATCAAAAAAAAAAAGTATACCATTTAATTGAGAAAGTGGCCAGATAGTGGAAAGAAAAAAAGAAGGGAAACAAAATGACATTGTTATAATTAAATCAATTCTCTAAAATAAAAATTAATTCTCCAAAAATGCAGGATCATTGAACAATTAATATATACTCAATACTCCATTTCAAATTTAGAGGATTGTTGGAGTGCTAATATATATACTCTACTTTGTTCATAATTCTCTAATTTAAAGTATTGTTGGAGATGCCTTTAAAGTAATAATATATTCGATTATGCTAGCCTGCAAGGGCTTATTAAGAATGTGTGTCTTTGGTAGAAAAATAGTGTGCATGAGTTAGTGAAAAATATTTGCATGGATATTCAGTGTTTTCAAAGAAGTTTTGGGGTACTTGGCTGTTAATCGTTGTGTATATGCAGAAATGCTTTTGCTTACGTATGTTTAGTATTATTGAAATATGTTTCAGTTTGTTTATTTAGACTATACTATATTTTGTTTTGAGTGAGTGCATTTATAAGTGAAAAATGATGTAGGTTGGATTAAAGGTTCTGCATCCTTGCTCCAGACAATGTTGCAAAAGGTATTGTTGAGCTTAAATTTATCTAATCTGGTAAAAATTTGAGAATTAGGACCTGATTGGTGTGAATTGAGAGAAAAGTTATTATGGCAATAAGATTTGAGAAACAATTGATAAGAACAATTGGAAGTGTCATTAGGCAAGCTATATGAAGTAGCATTGTTTGATCAAAACATCTTGTAAGTTTCTTTTGATAATCTTTCATTTGGTTTAGTTTGTTCTTTTCAATTTTAAGTATCAATAATTTTCCTTTACATTCATTATTATAGATTCAAGTAGAAGAAGTAAGAATAATGAAACTGTATCCGAAAGAATTTTGAGGAATAACACAACGATTTAGGTGGAATTTACCATTGAATTAAAAAAAAAAATGGTATTTATTGTTTGAATTAGACTTGATAGTTATTTGGAATTATGTTTTGGTAACAATATTTCTTAGATGTCTAAGTCACGATGCTTTAAGTGAAAGTTTGTTGTTTCTTGTTTACAAGTGAATGATGATATATTATTATATATTATGAATGAAAATATTAAATTATTATATATGTTTGAGCACATTAGGGGTATGTATTTATTTATAATTTAACTTATATATGCATATTGTTAAAATATTACATGACATGCAAAAACATTAGAAAATCTGGTAGTTAAATTAGTTGCTAATATTTCGTGGTATAAAAAAGCATCACAAATTTCTATTATTATAAATGATCTTCAAGCAATGTTAGAGAAGAGGTTTCAAGGTGAGGAATGAGAATGAATTTAAAAATATGTGTTTGGAAAGGGAAGATGGAAAAATAATTTGCTTGATTGAGAGGTTTCCTTGAATGAGAATGAATTTAAAAATATGTGTTTGGTAGATGGATTTCATTCCTTGAATAGTGTAATCATATACCAAAACTAAGGAATGAGTCATTCCTCCTAAAATTGGGAGGTATGACTTTCATTCCTTGACATTATTTTTTATCTCGCATTTTCAATAAAATTAATCATCTTAAATCATCTACCAAACATCATAATTTTATGGAGCACACTCATTCCATTCCCCACTACTATCATATCCATTCCTATTTATACATTCCTTACAACAAACCAAGCACCCCCTCAAAGTCATATCTCACCTATTTGACACCTTTGATAAATTCCTTACTTTGGAGAAATCAAAAACATATTAGTGTAATTTCAAACACACACTATGACTTTAATTTCTATAATATACCCTCAAACTCTCCCAACCAAGCACCCCATACATGTGAATGAGTGATATGATCATCGTCGAGGTACTACTTAAAGTTAAGCTTAGTCTTTATTTTAACTCTTTTGTACTATATTTTAAAGATAATGTTGTATCAATGACGCGTGACAAAGAATTACTGTCAATTCTAGCTATTCACAAAGTGTTGGGAAATTAAGTCCCAATTCACAACAAGAGGAAAATAAAATAAAGGAGAAATTAAAAGAATAAAAATAACAATCACCAACACAAGATTTTTATGTGGAAAACTCCAAAACTGAAGAAAAACCACGACCCAAAAAAAAATATCACTGTATGATATTTTTCTACAATCACACAAAATTTCTATCTCTCACTCAATGCTCCTACACTATTGCAAGTCTTTGAGAGATTCACACCTTCTCACAAATATGAGAAAGGAATTTAACTAGAATCAATCACAAGGCCAAAGTGTATTGATTAGAGCAATTGTAACAAAGACTAATAGGCTCCTTATATAGGATTTAGGAAGCCCCAACTCTTTACTCACAACCAATGTGGGATAGACATCCTTTTATTTTAACACAAAATAAGTCCAACAATCTCCACCTTGCTGAAATAAAAGAAAACTCCATTGTCTTCACCGACAATCATGATTCTTAAATCAAAGAATCATCATTCTCAAAACAGAGAATAACCTAATCCACCATATGAGTGGAACACTTAGAATCAACCATTCTAAGAATTTCCAACCACTTAGAATAAACCATTCTAAGAAAATTTCTTTGGCACATGTCGAAAAACCTGCTGAAAACTATGATGCTCCTTCTAGTTTTTGGCTCCCCTAGAAGTCCTTCAGTCATCGACATCATTCACCA
This sequence comes from Stenogyne calaminthoides, assembly GCA_037126765.1. Taxonomy (NCBI): domain Eukaryota; kingdom Viridiplantae; phylum Streptophyta; class Magnoliopsida; order Lamiales; family Lamiaceae; genus Stenogyne; species Stenogyne calaminthoides. The sequence continues at coordinate 9,201,096 of JBBCBC010000033.1, forward strand.
CACACCTTGCATCAATGTCAAACCAATGCACATGTGTTCCAACTATCATTCATATCCTTTTCTATGGCAGTTGGACATGCCATAAGGATATTCATGTCCTCAACATATATCATTGTCTGTCACAATGTTAGTTTCAGAGCTATTTGCCATGACCGCTCCAACTTGACAGTTTCGCTTTATATGCCCAGGTTTCCCGCACTTCCAACAAACAACAACATTGAAGTCCTTCTTCCTTCCTTTGCTAAAAGCCACCATTGCTAAATTTTCTGTTGAAGTTTGTCCTTCACTCACCAGCCTTCTCTCTTCAGAAAGAAGTTTTCCTGTGACTTCAGTAAAATCTAAAGTTTCATTCCCATACAATAAAATTGGTTTCATATGCTCATAAGTATGCGGAAGAGACAAGATGACTCCAGTTCAAATGATCAGATATTTTCATAACTTCATCCATCCGTAAGGTGTGAAATTGTTCTTTCAGGTACAACCGATTAGAAATGCCCTTCGCTTAGTAAAGAGCCTCTAGCTTTTCCCACAACTCCTTGGCACTTGAAATCCCGTGAATATTTACAAGAACATTCTTGGCCAAGCACAAACGTATTGTGCTTGTTGCCCTCAGATCCAGATCCTTCCACTCTTCATCACTCATACCAGAATCCTTTGTGCTTGTACTTTCAGACGAACGTGGTCTTCCTTTCAGAGACTTGTGTGCACCAGATTGTATCAGCACATCCTTAACTTGCACTTGCCACAAGCTAAAGTTGATTATCCCATCAAATTTCTCCACATCAAACTTCATTAGACTTGAAGCCTTTGACATACTATTTCTCCACCTCTTGTTGAACTCCAACCTTTCTCAAGTGAGGCACACTTATATGAGATGGTCTCACGGTGAGACGGGTATAAGTTGGGCATTGGCGCGTTAACACTTTGGGAGGGATGGGTGTGATTTGTGCTTGATTGTACTATGTCTCATGCATGAGACCGTCTCATATGAGTTTTTGTCTTCTCAAGTATACTTTTCTGTTGTGGAAGATCAGATTAGGCTGCAACCACATAGCATACTCAGAATATCTAGAGACCAGACTCGGCTCTGATACCACTTGTTGGGAAATTAAGTCCCAATTAACAATAAGAGGAAAATAAAATAAACGATAAATTAAAAGAATAAAAACAACAATCACCAACACAAGATTTTTACGTGGAAAACTCCAAAACCGGAGAAAAACCACGACCCACAAAAGGAATATCATTTTATGATATTTTTCTACAATCACACAGATTTCTATCTCTCACTCAACACTCCTACACTATTGCAAGCCTTTGAGAGACTCACACCTTCTCACAAATATGAGAAAGGAATTTAACTAGAATCAATCACAAGGTTAAAGTGTATTGATTGGTGCAATTGTAACAAAGACTAGTGGGCTCCTTATCTAGGATTTAAGAAGCCCCAACTCTTTACTCACAACCAATGTTGGATAGACATCCTTTTATTTTAACACAAAATAAGTCCAACATAAAGAAGTATTTTTAAGGTTGTTAATGAGCAACATGTCAAACCCTCCAAGTATATTATTGTATATTTTGTATTTCCATACTTTTTCTAGTTATCTTAGTTATTCCTTTAACATGTAACCTTTCTCCAAACAATGTTGCAACAATTGTTCAAAGCTTAAATTCATCTATGATGGAAATACGAAGCATACAGGTATATACCTGGAGGGTTGACCTATTGCTCATTGACAGCCTTATAAATATTATGGATAATTAGGTTTCAAAGTAAATTTTTTGTCCCATATCATTGATAATTTGATACAATATTATTGTAATGAAATGGCAAAACCAAGACGAAATTAAAATCCGTATATTGAAACTCAAAATTGGATCTGAGTACGAGGCTGCTATTTGTAGAGTTTTACAAGGAAGGAGACTTAATGCCAGGTGTCGCAATGTGATTGGCACAAGCCCTAACAAACTAACAGCCTAGCAAGCTTCATTAACTTATACTGAAGCTACACATTAAAGTGATACTCTAAAGCTAATGAAGAAATATTGTATAGCAAGTGAAGTAATACTTCAATACGCTCTGACGTGCTAAGAACCCGCGGGAATGTGAAGATCCAGGCGATTGCAGAGCATCTGAAATCGAGATGGTGACAAAGGCTTGGTTAAAATTTCGGCCGGCTGATCAGCGGTGGGAATGTACCGAACATCTAGAACCTGAGATTGGACCTTCTCCCGAAGAAAGTGAACATCTACCTCAATGTGCTTTGTTCGAGAGTGAAACGCCAGACTGAAGGCGGGCTTAATCGCCCCATCATTCACACCACAGGAGCGAAGGAGACGAGAGCTGAAGCTGGAGTTCAAGAAACAGAGTTCGAATCCAAAGCAAATCAGTGGTGGCTAAGGCCAAAGAATGGATTCAGCCTCCGTGCTACTGCAAGCAACCACGGGCTGCTTGCGGGAACACCAGGATAAGAGATTGGAACCAAGTTTAACACAATAACCACTTGTACTCCGTCGATCATCAAGAGAAGCTGCAAAATCAGCATCAGCAAATCCCTCAAGCCGAAAATCAAAAACAGGAGTGAACCTCAACCCAAGATGAAGAGTTCCCCGAATGTATCTCAGCACACGTTTGCAAGCTTTCCATTGCAAAATTGTAGGATGTTGCAAGAATTGACTTAACTTGTTCACACTAAAGGCAAGATCAGGCCGAGTTAGTGTCAAGTACTGAAGACCACCAATAATGCTCCTGTACAGAGTAGGCTTATCAAACAAAGCACTATCATTCACAAAAAGTTTAATACCCGAGCGGAATTGCAATCAGTGAGATTAGATTTGAGCAAAGTTCCCTAGCATATTTGGCCTGAGTAAGTGTGATATGTGAGGGAGAGACTGCTGCTTCCATGCCCAAGAAAAAATTAACAATACCAAGAAGTTTCAAGGAGAAGCATCTATCCAAATCAGATATGAGAGATGTGATATCCTGATTGTCATCACCAGTAATCAGGATATCATCAACATACACTAGCAAAAGTAGCATCTTACCATCCTTCACCTTATGAAATAAACAATGATCAGCAATGGAGTGTGTAAAGCCATAACTCACCAAAAACTTCTTCAAAGTATCATACCAAGCCTTTGGTGCTTTCTTTAATCCATATAATGCCTTGTTGAGTTTACACACCAGATGAGGAGAAGTGGAGTCCAGAAATCCCTCAGGTTGCTGAATGAAGACAGATTCCTAAAGTGTACCATTCAGAAAAACATTGTTTATGTCAACTTGTTGAATTGTCCAGCCCTTAGAAACAACAAGAGTGAACATGATCCTCGGAGTAACTGGTTTAATGACTGGACTAAATGTATGAAAGAAGTCCACACCAGCATTTTGTTGAAAGCCTCTGGCCACTAACCTGGCTTTAAATCTTTCAACACTCCCATCAGCTTTATACTTAACTCTAAACACCCATTTAGTAGTGATAGGATTCATATCTGAGGTTTTTGGAACAAGGGTCCAAGTGTCATTCCTCTGTAAAGTTGTAAATTCATCAACCATGGCCTTCTTCCAAGCTGGATCAGAAAGAGCCTCTGCAGCAGTTAGAGGTTCAGAAGGCTTAACAATAGTGGAGAACAATCTGGGTTTCACAATGCCTGATTTTGATCTAGTCACCATAGAGTGAGTACTAAGATCAGGAGGATGATGAATGGGAGCAACAGATGAGGAGGAATCAGGTGTAGTTTTTGTATCTGAAGAGTGCAGAGGGGAGTAAATGGATGGGAAGACACCAGAAGCAGGTGTAGGAGCTGAAAAAGAAGGAATTTCAGTTGTAGTACCAGCAGAACCATTTGTCATCATGGATGATGGAGTGAAGAAAGTCTTGAAGGAAAATTCCTGCTCATTAAAGTCCACTGTTCTAGCTATATACACTCTTCTAGAGGGATGATAACACTTATATCCCTTATGTGCTGAGCAATTGCCAATAAACATACACTCATCAGACCTGAACTGCATCTTAGAACGATTATAGGGCCTGAGATAAGGGAAACAGGCACACCCAAACACCCTCAACAAAGACAAAGCAGGTGGCTTATGGAAGAGCTTCTGAAATGGAGAAACACCCTGAAGAACAGGTGTGGGTAACAAATTAATAAGGAAAGCAGCTGACACAAAAGCATCCCACCATTAAGACATATCCATAGAGCTATGAGCTAACAAGGTCAAACCAATCTCAGTAACATATTGGTGCTTTCTTTCAACTAGGCCATTTTGTTGATGTGTGTGTGGACAAGAGTGTCTCAACAAAATGCCTAAACCCTTGAGATGCTTAGTTAAAGCCAAAAACTCACTCCCCATATCACATTGCAGAGCTTTCACCTTTAAACCAAACTGCCTTTCCACCATTGTAATGTGTTGCAAAATGATTTTACAAGTATCAGATTTAACTTGCAAGGGATATAGCCAAGTAAACCTTGTAAAATCATCAACCACAGCAAAATAATATCTAAAACCTTCTCTAGAAATAGTAGAAGAAGGTCCCCACAAATTAGCATGCATAATTTGAAGAGGAGCAGTAGTAGTATGAGAAACAGATTTAAAAATCATCTGATGTAACTTGCTAAGTTTACAAGCATCACAAAATGGAACACCAGAAACAGGAAGGTTCAAAGACCTCAAAATAGAAGACAAGGTAACAGAACAGGGATGTCCTAGCCTTCTATGCCACAACTCACTCTTATTCTCACCAGCAGTACAAGAATTAGAAGATGGAACTAAAACAGGATGTGAGGCAGTATTACAACCAAAATTATTAACAGTACTACTATCAGCAACAATTCTCTTCACAGAATCCAGATTCATCTGGTAGAGACCATCCTTAAGTTCCCCCTTCAACAGAATCTTGTTGTTTTTCAGGTCCTCTACAACACAAAAATCAGCATGAAACTCAATTATAGCTGCATTATCCTTAAGAAATTGAGAAATACTAAAAATATTTTTGGTAATATCTGCAACATGAAGAATATTACTCAAAATCACTGACTTATCATGCTGTAAACAAGAGGCTTTCATAGAACCAACACTTTTAATCTTAGCAGAAGCTCCATTACCTACTACAAGATGAGAGTTACCTCGATATGGTTGCTGGATGTGCATATTTTCAAGCAAGGCAGTGACATGGTGTGTTGCTCCACTATCAACATACCCGGTGCTAACGAGTCTTATACTTGTATGGGGGGAATACACGTGTTCAGTGATTTTTAAAACTTTTCTTTCACTGAGGTCAGATGGTTTAGGTTGTCCTGATGATTTGGTACGAGAAGCCACAGATTGCTTACGAGTCAAAAGTCTACCGAGACAATGATCGAAGCCGCTTTCGAAGCCTCATATTATCCCAACTGAGCCTGAGTTTTTCAGAGATCCTGAGCTGCTTGGATCAGATAACTATCTTACTAAACCCTCAGTAGAGTTAGTTCAGTTTGGTAACTATCTGTTCTAGCTACTCAAGTGTGCGGAATGGTTGGCCCTAAGTTTATACTCGTTTTTAGCTTTGCTGAAAACCTTCCTTTTAATGAAACAGTGATTAAGGTTGTGATCAATTGATGCAAGTTCAGTGGATTGATTCCAACTGAATATCAGTAAAATATGATCTCAGTTAAAGATATGCAACAGATAACAATGCAGTACAGAAAGCAAACAACACAACAATTATAGTGGTTCAGAGACTCAAGCTCCTACATCCACTCTCTCTGCCCTTCAGAGAAATTTCTTAACCACTTCCTAAGGTTTTCTGACTACCTCAATGTAGTTTACTAACCTTTCTACTTTGAGTTTTCTGACTACCTCACTGTAGTTTACTTACTCAAACACACACAAGCTTTCTGACTATCCAAGATAGTTTACTCACTTCTTCTCTAGAGTTTTCTGACGACCTCAATGTAGTTTACTAACTCTTTACAACTCCAACTCACCAACAATCACACTCAAACTACCTTTACAAAGGGTTTGGGGTTTCTGGTTGGTTTCCAACTAGGATGAGATATCCTTTAGAATAAGTACAATGCAAAGGTTAGGATATCTCTACTAAGCTTTGGATATATCTTATCAAACTAGGCTTAGTGAATGAGCTCTCTTCAATGTAAAGCACTTGGGAAATTCTTGGGTTTTCGAGTGCTTCAATTTGCAATAATAAGATTGAGCTCTTGAGTTGCTTACAAATTCCCCGTAACCTTCAATGTAGATGGTCACTAGTATTTATAGGCAATCACCAAGGTCACTCTTGAAAAACTATCCATTGGAGGAGATAGCTTCATGAGTTTCCTCTTATGGTGTTTTGATGAACGGCTATTTTTAGGGTTTGAATACTCCCTTGCATGTTTTAGGCAATATGCTTTCATGTAGCCACTCATCACTTTTTGCAGTCTGGAACATTGTACTATTGACATGCTTCAGTGACTTGTCGCTTTCAGTGTCAGTAAAGTACAATGTTGTCTTCCTCTGATTGGTTCTTGTCTTCAGTAAATGTAGACAAACATAACGGCTCTTTTTGGTCAATATCTCTGAGTGATATAACCTTAACAACACTTAGTTTTAGTTCTTTTTATGCGCATGTGAATGTCTTGGGCAATATCTATTTTTTACGAGTATTAGCGTTTTTTCTCAGTTTTGTAGCCTTTAGATAGATATTATTCAGTGCCTCGGAACATTCAGGTTATCTTGAGCATTGATGAGATTGCGAGTCTTGATTAACTTGTGCCTTGATATATCTTCTGTGTCTTGATATCTTACGAGTCTTTGAGTCTACGAGTCTTGATGTCTTCGAGTCTTGATGTCTTACGAGTCTTGAGAGATATATCTTGATTTTCGATTTCATCTTGAGTCTTGATTTCTCGATTTCATCTTGAGACTTGATTTCTCGGTTTCATCTTGAGACTTGACTTTCGAGTTTCATCTTGAGTCTTTAGAATCTTTAGAATCTAACCTGATCTATATCTGCTGACTATACATGGTGCAGATAACATCCTGAACACTCTAAACTGAATCCTGACTCAACTATCAAGATTATCCTGAACATGGCATACTCAGGGGTTTTGGGATCTAATCAAAATCTTCTTTATTAAATTCATCTCCCAACAATTTCCCCCTTTTTGATAATGCCAAAACCATCTTGTTACAAAAATACTTAACCTATACCCAGGTTTCAGTTTTTCCTATTACAATCCAAGAATGACAAATTCTTCCAACAATTTCATCACAAAGGCATATCAAATATAAAAGACATGTAAAAAGATAATGAGATATTATCTTTGAGCATAAAGATAAAGTTTCATTGATTGTAAGATATAAGTTACAGAGTACAATGAAATTATCAAAACAAAAACAAAAGAAGTACAAAGGATCTTCAGTCTTCAATCTTCTTTAGTCTTCAGCTTCAGCTCTTCAATCTTCTTCAACCTCATCCTCAGGCACCTCCAGGTTGAACATCCCATAATATCTCTTTTTCAGTTCATCCCTTTCTTTGATGATATCTGGGTTGTTTCTTGTCAGTCCTAATTGGATGGCATACTGAGCAATTTCTTGAGAAATGGTTGTCTCATTCACCAGGCCATTCTCTAGTCTTGGAGCAGGGTAGGTATATGGACCAGGGGCAACAATCTGTGCATTTCCTTCATCTGCTAAGTTAATCCAACTTTGCATGTACTTTGGATAGAAAGTCAACAGATATTCAATGAAGGCTTCATTCATGTCTGAGCTTGTCCCCCTCCATTCCCTCAGAATTTCGTAGTAGAACCAGAAGGTTCTCTTTATCTCCTCCCAGGCATCATTGAATTGGATAGGCATCCATTTATCAATGTGCGGCCACTTCTGAGCTTTAACAGTACCCCTCATCTTGCTCAGGAACTTCTTGAAACCACTTCTTCTTTTCTGCTCTTCTTCTCTCTTTTTCCTGATCACAGGAACTCCTGATATAGAAGCAGCAGTTTTCTTCTCTTGTTCCACTAGAAGTGATTTCAAAGCTTTCCTTGTGTTGAAGACTTCCTTTTCACCTTCTTCTTCAGACTCTTCAAAATCCATGATCAGTTTTCTTTGAGTAGTCCTTGAAGCTTTTGCTCTCTTCTTCTCTGGTTCAACAAATGCCACTGCCTTTCTCTTGATTGGTTTAGCTTGCTCTGCACCGGCTTGGCTTGTTTCTACCTTTCTTCTAGCACTCAGTTTTTCAGAAATAGCTTCCTGCATTGTTTGCTCAGAACCATGAGTGTAGATTAGCTTTTCAGCTTCCTTAAACTTGAGCTTTTCAGTGGCTTCTACTCCTTTTAAGGCTTCAACAAGAATTTTCTTTTCAGCTTCTTTATCTGCCTTTTTCTTCAAGGTGTGTGCCAACAACTCCTTCAGCTTGCCACCAGGCCTTTCCCCCTTTTTGGCACCATATCTTGGAAGAAGTTGAGACAGTGCGGTATCCATGTGATATTGCTCTTTACTGATACTTCGCACTTCTCCAGCCAACTGATCATGCTCCTCTTCCAGCCTCATCAAATGGTTTTTGGCCACTGAGAACTCTTCAGACAGCGGTGCAAACTGGTTGGAGAATACATCTTTCAGCATGTCTGTCATCTTGGTCATGAGTAGGGAGCCCATTTCCTCAACAACACTCTTGATCATCTGATCATTTTTCTCCACCAGCTTGGCTTCAAGCTATGAAGTTCTCTCTTGATACATTTGCTTCATCTCTGCATTCAGCTCAGCTTTGACTCCATCTACCTTCCCTTCTATGGCAGTCATTTTGTCAGCAAGAGATGTCTGAAGCTGCATCAAGTCTGAAGATGAACTCAGGTTCTCTAGCTTCTGGGATTGGTTGGCCAATGTTTCTTCAATTTGAGCAACTTTCTCCACAATTGGCACCACCTTCTCCAGCTTGTCCACTATAGGACTGAAGTCAATCTCTGGAGCATATAGAACTTGTTGTTTCTCCTGAGCTGGGTGCTCCCCCTGAGCCTCAGTCTCCACCTGGGCTTCAGTCTCCACCTGAGCCTCAGTCTGCATATCGGACATAACAGATTTAAAGATAGGAACTTCAGTAGCTTTGGCATAATTTTTAGTAGTGCCAAAAGTTACCTAAAGAGTACTAACTTCAGTCTGGGGATGTGAGATATCAGGCTGACCAGCATCGGTACTTTTCTCCATTTGAGATTGCTTCTCAGCATTTCCTTGTTGGTCCCCTTCTTGATCTGGATCTTTTGAGCTTGAGGCACCAACATCAGCTTCCCTCCTTTCAGCTACATTTTTCCTGACCAGCTCATTAAAATCTGCAACTTTCATCCTGAGCTTTGTCTTCCTGAACCCGGAGAACTCAGTCAGAACTACAGTCTCTTCATTCCACCAGTCCTCTCCTCTGAAGGAGGCAATGTTCAGCATTTCTGGCAGAGTTTGGTTCAGAATGTAGATTGTGGTCCTCAGTCTAAAGAAGAGATCCTGAAGGTTAGGATATGAGCTCAGCTCAGGGTACCGGTCCAAAATGAACCGTTCCCCCTTGCTGCGCCACTCGGTCTCTTCTGCCTCTCCCTTCTTTAGCTTTGGGCTTTCAGGTTCAGTAGGATTGGCTTCAGGTGCTGAAGGATCTAAGAATGGTTCACTCGGGAGCATGTCCAGATTCAGCAGCTCCTAAGGTTCAGATTGTTCTGAGGTCTGAACAGGCATCTCCTTAGTAGAAACCTGAGGTCCCTTGAATATCTCCTGAGAAATTTTGTCTGAGCTCAGAGATGTTTCAAGAACCTCAGAGAACACCTGTTCCTCAGTTTGTTCTTCAGCAGTAGTCACAACCTGAGCTAGTACTTGCAATGGAGATTTATGTCCTTGCTGGCCCTCAGGTTGGACTTCCTCAGGTTCACTCACCTCCTCCTCAGTAGAAATTTGAACTTTTCTGCACTTAGGAGCCAGTGCTTTCTTCTTCAGGGCTTCTCCCTTCTCTCTCTTCACCTCCATCAGAGCCTTCCCCCTGGCTTGATGGGCTTGTTCAGCAGCTCCTTCTGCAGCAGTCTCCTTCTTCTTCTCTTTCTCTCCCTTCAAAGTCTTCTTTGATGTAGTTGGCTTGAAAAGAATCTTGGACTTTGAAAAGGGTGAGGAGTTGGCAAAAATGTCTTCTTCCTCTCTGCACATCTCCAGGATGAATGCTATCTTGGTTGCATGTAGGATTTTCCCTTTAATGACAACCGAACCGTTCTCCTTCTGGACATGTTTTGCTTGGTCACTCACCACTCTGATTAAATAACGCAACCAGTTGAATGCGGTGGTGGGTGAGTCTTCAATAGCAGTTATTAACCTTAACTTCGGCGTACTAATTTGTTCAAAACTGCCTGACCGACTCATGATACATTTGCTCACGATATCCAGCAAAACTCTATATTTCGGCTTCAAATGCCTTTTATTTAGAGTAGTCTCAAACTTAACAGGATGCTCTATAATCCTATCAAGATACTCTTGTTCCCTACCCATCATATACATTGTAGGGTCTTCTCCTCTATCGCTCAACTCATATACATCATTAAGGTTCTTAGGAATTATATACAATTCCCTCACAAAATCGACATATTTTGAGCTATGCTCCAAATGAGAAACTGTAATTTGAGACTCTATACAACCCTCTTTGTCTATTTTCAAATTAGAGATAAATTTGATTACCTCTTTTGAATATTCCGCCTCTGGTTGATTCGCAACCAGGTTTGTGAGCTTCGCTACCCGTATCATGTGCAACGCTTATTCTTCATGTGTTGCATTCGACGAGCTTTCGAGCGAAACAACGTACTCGTACCACGCTTGTTATAAATGGCAAGTTTATCGAAAACCGAGAACATCATTTTGAAGAATTTTTGGATGAAGGGTTTTGAGAACGATGAAGGTTTTCTGGGCAAATGAGAGGTTTTTAGAAGCAGAGTGTTTTGAGAACGAAGGCTTTTGGAATTGGGGCTTTGAATGAATTTTCAATGGATATATAGGATTGATTCGTGGAAAATCGTATAGATTGAAGAAATCAACGGTTGAGATTAAACACCGACTAATCGGGTATATGAAAGGACGATTTCACGAATATTACGCCGCTAATTTAACCTTATTGGTGATTAATGAACAGTGCAATTAATTACTGTTCCTGCAGACCAATGACTTCCTTTGGGAATTTCAAGGGTCCCGCCCAAATATTCCTTCAGGTGTTTTGTTATTTATTGCCAATGATTACTGAGATTCAGTTGGACAATAAATGCATTGCATGAGTCATTACTTCTTCAGACTAATTTTCCTCTATCAGTCTTACTGAGTTTTGACCTTGATAAAATGTCAGTATAATACTGAGTACTGAGCTGGGTCAGTAAAGTACTGAGTACTGAATGGGGTCAGTATGATACTGAGTACTGAAGGGGTCAGTATGATACTGAGTACTGAGCAAGATCAGTATAATACTGAGTACTGATCTTCAGTATATCTGAGTTTCCCAAGACTCAGATTTCAGTACTTACAATTTTATCCTGAGTTTCTCAGTAAAATCCTGAGAAAACTTCATGCATTCTGAAAACCTTCAATTTTTCAGATTTGCTCTATACATCTGGATCCAACATCTCTAATTCAACTGATAGTTCCTGAAATCTTGATTCAGCCAAAGGTTTAGTCAAGATATCAGCTCTCTGTTTATTAGTATGAATTTTCTCCATCCTGATGTCTTTCTTCTCAATATGATCTCTGATGGAGATTCCTTCCTTAGTTTGTTTCACCTGAAGTCCAAGAAGGAAATTCATCTCCCCCAACAATGACATCTCAAATATTCCTTTCGTCAGGGCTATGTTGTCTTCATTCAGCTCAGTGCCCTTTTCTTTTTCCTGAAAAACAGATCAGTTCAAAGGTACCCATTTGGTGTAGGGTCCTACCAGGTTAGTTGTACCCTTTGGAATCCAAATCTGCCTAACAACTCTAATTACTTTAGAGTGACTGATTTGTCTCCCATAAACATCTACATACACATTCACCACCCTAGGTGCCTTGACAGTATCCTGTGTATGAGTGTCAGCCTTAGCATGAACATGAGCCTTAGAGTTTTTCTTGGGTACAGGCCTTTTGTTGAAGTGCTTTGGCTTTTGTGCAGCTGGTCTTTGTCTCTGCTGACTTGGGTTCAGGAAACCTTTACCCTTAGGCAAGTAGGGTTTGGGTTGCCTGTACTGAAATTGGGGTCTTTCAGTAATCTGAGGACTTGGTCTTTTCAGTTGAGAATGTCTCTGCTGAGTGTTTCTCTTCTGAAAATTCCTCTGCTGGTTCAGTGCAGATCTCTTCAGGTTGGTATTCTTAGCCTGAGGCTTTGAAGTACTGGCCTGAAGATTTCCTACTAAGTAGACAGGTTTTCTAGCCTTTTCCTGAGGTCTGGGCTTTCTTCCCTGAACATTCAGTTTTTCTGAAACCATAGGTCCTTTACTCTTGTCTAAAACTTTGGGCAGTTCTTCAGTCAGAAGATTAGGTGCCACTTGTTTAACAAATACAGTCTTAGTGCTACTAGAAGCAGCATTCAGATGACCTTGTGAGGTTCCCCCTGGAATGTATCCCAATCCAGCTTTTATAGTTGCAGGTCTTTGATAACTCTGAATTTCATCTATTACTTTAGATGCAGAATTCAATAGAGTTAACTTTCTCTGCGCACTATCCTCACATTTCTTTAGAGTTTCATGCTTCTCAAAGAGGTCATTGAACTCAGTTCTGATAAGTTGAATCTCCTCGGTGGATTTCTCTAATTTTCCATTTAGGGTCTCTATCATCTTCTCTTTTTCTGAGAGTTGTACTTTCAGAACATCTAGTTCATCAGTAGTTCCCATCAATTGAGAAGTGATCTCAACATTTTTAGAGTCTTTCCACTTTAGATTCTCAACAGTCAGTTCCTTGTTCTGCTCTTGAGTTTCATTGAGCAGTTCTTGTAACACAGCATAGTCCTTCATAAGATTCTCAAATGAATCCATCAGGTCAAAGTTACTGTTTACAGTAGAACTTGAGAACTCATGTGCTTGTGTATTAGCAACAACAGAGATAGAATAATTTACCTCCCCTACAGCCATGAGACAGATATCATCACTGTCACTTTCTGAGAACATCTCATCTGAGGAACTGGTACTTTCTTTAGAATCTTTTTCTTCCTCAGCAATCTCAGCAAGTGTATCCCATATTTCTTTTGCATTCTCACATAGAGAGATCATCCCCATAACATCATCATCAATAGTGCTATATAAAGTATCTTTAGCAATATAGTCAAGATTGACTAACTTTCTCTCATCAGGAGTAAGTTGATCATCAGACTTTGGAAATTCAGTTCTGGGATCATTTCTCTCAGTTTCAGTAATTCTGGGATTCACAACAGTGAATTTGAATGGTCTTTCAGAAACCACTCTCCACATTCTTTCATGCTTTGAATACAGATGAGCCTGCATTCTTAATCTCCATAAATCATAGCTCTCGACTGAGAACATAGGAAGTTTCTTAAAAGGCATGATGTCTGAGACTTGTAAGATTTCAGCAAATAGATCTGTTCAGTAGACCACCAGAGTCTTTCAGCAAATTAGACTATGGTCAACAAAGCTAGTGGTCAAGTTGAACCACTGCTCTGATACCACTTGTTGGTCCAGGTGCTAACGAGTCTTACACGTGTATGGGGGGGGAATACACGTGTTCAGTGATTTTTAAAACTTTTCTTTTCGAGGTCGGATGGGTCGGGTTGTCACGATGATTTGGTACGAGAAGCACAGATTGCCCTAAGTCAAAGTCTACCTGAGACAATGATCCTGAGCTGCTTTCAGAAGCCTCAGATTATCCCAAGCCCGAGCTCGAGTTTTTCATTTGCTTGGATCGGATAACTATCTTCTTGAACCCTCGATTAGAGAGTTAGCTCGTTTGGTAACTATACATTTCTAGCTACTCAAGTGTGCGGAATGGTTGGCCCTAAGTTTATACTCGTTTTTAGCTTTGCTGAAAACCTTCCTTTTAATGAAACAGTGATTAAGGCTGTGATCAGTTGATGCAAGTTCAGTGGATTGATTCCAACTGAATATCAGTAAAATATGCTTTCAGTTAAAGATATGCAATAGATAACAATGCAGTACAGAAAGCAAACAACACAGCAATTAAAGTGGTTCAGAGACTCAAGCTCCTACATCCACTCTCTCTGCCCTTCAGAGAAATTTCTTAACCACTTCCTAAGGTTTTCTGACTACCTCAATGTAGTTTACTAACCTTTCTACTTTGAGCTTCGACTACCTCCTTTGTAGTTTACTTACTCAAACACACACAAGCTTTCTGACTATCCAAGATAATTTACTCACTTCTTCTCTAGAGTTTTCTGACTACCTCAATGTAGTTTACTAACTCTTCACAACTCCAACTCACCAACAATCACACTCAAACTACCTTTACAAAGGGTTTGGGGTTTCTGGTTGGTTTCCAACTAGGATAAGATATCCTTTAGAATAAGTACAATGCAAAGGCTAGGATATCTCTACTAAACTTTGGATATATCTTATCAAACTAGGCTTAGTGAATGAGCTCTCTTCAATGTAAAGCACTTGGGAAATTCTTGGGTTTTCGAGTGCTTCAATTTGCAATAATAAGATTGAGCTCTTGAGTTGCTTACAAATTTCCCGTAACCTTCAATGTAGAGGGTCACTAGTATTTATAGGCAATCACCAAGGTCACTCTTGAAAAACTATCCGTTGGAGGAGATAGCTTCATGAGTTTCCTCTTATGGTGTTTTGATGAACGACTATTTTTAGGGTTTGAATACTCCCTTGCATGTTTTAGGCAATATGCTTTCATGTAGTCACTCATCACTTTTTGCGATGCGGAACATTGTACTCTTGACATGCTTGATGACTGTCGCTTTCGATGTCGACAAAAAAATCTGATGTTGTCTTCCTCGATTGGTTCTTGTCTTGATAAAATATAGACAAACATAACGGCTCTTTTTGGTCAATATCTCTACGAAGGTGATATAACCTTAACAACACTTAGTTTTAGTTCCTTTTTATGCGCATGTGAATGTCTTGGGCAATATCTATTTTTACGAGTATTCGCGTTTTTTCTCGATTTTGTAGCCTTTAGATAGATATTATTGGTGCCTCGGGACATTGGGTTATCTTGAGCATTGATGAGATTCTCGAGTCTTGATAACTAATGTGCCTTGATATCTTCCGTGTCTTGATATCTTACGAGTCTTGAGTCTTACGAGTCTTGATGTCTTCGAGTCTTGAGATATATCTTGGCCCGATATCTTGAGTCTTGATTTCTCGATTTCATCTTGAGTCTTGATTTCTCGATTTCGAGTCTTGATTTCGAGACTTGATTTTTCGATTTCATCATCGAGACTTGAAACTTCGGTTTCATCATTGAGTCTTTAATCTTCAGAATCTAACTTGATCTATATCTGCTGACTATACATGGTGCAGATAACATCCTGAACACTCTAAACTGAATCCTGACTCAACTATCAAGATTATCCTGAACATGTCATACTCAGGGGTTTTGGGATCTAATCAAATTCTTATTTATTAAATTCATCTCCCAACAAGTCTGCACATGCAGAAGACTGAGAAGAAGAAGGCATCTCAAAATGAGCAATGGAAGGAGAGTAAACCTGACTAGTATAGCCACCAGAGGCATGAGCTAAGTTCACTTGAGAGCCATGACCAGAATCAGTAGATGGTACATGCTCAAGGCCAGGAAAATTCTTATCAAACCGCTTGAAACACTTAGCCACAATATGGTTACTCTTTCCACAAAGCTGACAGTAGATCCCCTGTTTACCATAGGACTTGCCTTTCCCTTTGAAATTTCCAGAACCACCACGGTTATTGGACTTGTTAACAACATTAGCACTAGGATTTGACATAGTGTGAGTTGTTTGAGATGCAGAGGCCTGCAACAAACGCATCTCAAACGTGTGTAAAACAGACTGAACCTCAGAGAGAGAAATCAGATCACCACGAGTGGTCAAATTGACAACTACAGCGTCAAATTCAGGACCAAGACCACCTAAGAGATACAACACAAGATCATCATCACTAATGGCATAGCCTGCGGCCAGCAAAGAACGTACTCATCAATAGACAACGGGCCTTTCTTAAACGTCTGCAATTGGAGCTTAAGATTCATCACACGAGCTTTGGATTGAGATCGAAAAAGATCATCAAACACGCGCCAAACTTTAAAAGCATGAACACAACGGTTCACATGCCCAAGCATACCTTCAGAGATCGAGCTGAGTAACCAACTCAGAATAAACTGGTGTTTGCGGTGCCAAAGTACCGTCACCAAAGGATCACCAGAGGATCCGGCAGATGTAGAAGCATCCAAGGATGGAACAGAGTCCAGATCACAGAACAGAAACTCCTCAAAACCATGCGCCTTCACAGTCGCCAACACTTGATTGCGCCAAAACAAGAAGTTGTTCCTATCCAATCGGATGTGAAACGTAATGAATTTCGGAAGAATTTCCATGGAAGATCTCAAGAAGAAGCAGATCGAAGAAGAAACGGAAAAAAAAATCGCTCAGAACGAAGAAGAGAATCGAAAAAAAAAGTTACTGACTCAAAATGATACCATGTTATGAAATGGCAAAACCAAGACGGAATTAAAATCCGTATATTGAAACTTAAAATTGGATCTGAGCACGAGGCTGCTATTTGTAGAGTTTTACAAGGAAGGAGACTTAATGCCAGGTGTCGCAATGTGATTGGCACAAGCCCTAACAGCCTAGCAACCTTCATTAACTTATACTGAAGCTACACATTATAAAAGAGATACTCTAAAGCTAATGAAGAAATACTGTATAGCAAGTGAAGTAATACTTCAATAACTATCTTTTAATATATAGTATAAATTGATAAATAAAAATAAAAATAAAGATTAAGCTAATTCTGAAAATGACAAGTGAGTGATATTTTAAGTGATGTATGATACTTGGACGGCGATCATATTGTTGATTGACGATCTCATGTATCTTTCTACCATGCGCATCTAAAGATAATTGCATCATCCTTTCGTCACTACTTGATTAACTACTTTTCTTTCTCTAGCCATTGCTTGAATACCATTTACACTAATAGATATCTATGACATTTTTTTATGTCACATAATATTAGCCACTAATTTGACAATCAGATTTCATAATACTTTTTCATGTCAAATAATATTAGTATAGGCAAATTCTCATATGCACAATTATTTGGTGCAATTTAATTTTAGGAGTTCTTTTTTTTATTTTTTTCAGTTTTAGTTTTTTTTTTTTCAATTTCAATTTTCTTTTAACTTTAATTTCAATTTTAGTTTTTTTTTTCTCGACTCAGACGCAAACTCGGCCCGAGTGGTTCACGGTTCACTTGGCCCAAGTGGTTCGTGGTTCACCCGGCTTGAATGATTCATATATGATTTATGGTTTATTGTTTAGAGGTTAATGTTTAGAGTGCATAATTCATCCAAATTAAAATTGAATCCAATTGCACCAATTTGAATTGATGTATGTGGTGCACACGAGAGTGATTCATTAGTAAATATATGTGTGAAATTATACATATATACATACCTTTAACTTGTCCAAACATACATAATAATTTAAGGTTTTCATTCATTTGCACTTACATGAACATCATAATAATAAAATATTGGTATTCACTTGTAAATAAGATTTAATGAAGTTTATCCAACTTGTAACTACCAATGAAAATTAAAGCATCTTGACTTAGACATTTAAGAAGTAATGCTATTAAAAGCGGAGTTCCAAGTAACTATCAAGTCCAATCCAAAAAATTAAATACCAAAATTTTCAGTTAAATGATAAATTCTATCTAAACCATGTGTGTTACTTTTCAAAAATCATTCTGCTATATCGTCCTTATTTTGCTTCTCATTGATACTTGAAATTTAAAAGAAAAAACTAAACTAAATGAAATATTAACAAAAGAAACTTACTAGATGCTCTAGCCAAGCAATACTACTTCCTATAGTTAGCTAAACATTGTTCTGGAGAAAGAAACAAACACATATTGTGAATTAAAGATTTATATTCAGCAATCACGAGTTTATAATTATATGTCTAAAGTTCAACACTCCAAAAGATATAAAAGGTTTTGTTGGTCCCGGTGCAAACGAATCTTACACGTGCAGTGTTTTTAAAACTTTTTTTTACTGAGATCAGATTGGGTCAGATAATCCTGAAGATTAGGTTCTGAGAAGCACATATCGCTCTGAGTCAAAGTCTACTGAGACAGTGATCCTGAGCTGCTTTCAGATACCTCAGATAATCCCAACTGAGTCCTGAGTGTCAGAGATCCTGAGTTGCTTGGATCAGATAACTAACTTACTGAACCCTCAGAAGAGTAAGTTCAGTTTGGTAACTATCTGTTCTAGCTACTCAGTCGTGCGGAATGGTTGGCCCTTAGTTTATACTCGTTTTAAGCTTTGCTGAAAACCTTCCCTTAATGGAATAGTGATTAGGCTGTGATTCAGTTATGCAACTTCAGTGGATTGATTCCAACTGAAATGTCAGTGAAAAGTATGCTTTCAAAATCAAGTCAATGCAACAGTTAAGCACATATAAGGAAAGCAATAAACAACACAACAATTATAGTGGTTCAGAGACTCAAGCTCCTACATCCACTCTCTCTGATCCTCAGAGAAATTCACTAATCACTTCTGAGCTTTCTGACTACCTCGCGTAGTTTACTTACTCAACTCGGCCCTGAGTTTTCTGACTACTCCACGTAGTTTACTTACTCAACCCGACCTTGAGTTTTCTGACTACCTCCGTAGTTTACTTAATCGAACACAAACAAGCTTTCAGACTACCCCTGTAGCTTACTAACTTCTCCTCTAGAGTTTTCTGACTACTCCGCGTAGTTTACTAACTCTTTACAACACTTCTCACCAACAAACACACTCCAACTACCTTCTCAAGGGTTTGGGGTTTCTCGGTTGGTTTCCAACTAGGATGAGGTATCCTTTACAATGAAGCACAATGCAAAGGGTTAGGATATCTTGACTAAGCTTTGGATAAATCTTATCAAGCTAGGCTTAGTTTAGTGAGCTCTCTTCAATATAGAAGCACTTGGGAAATTCTAAGTTTTTCGAGTGCTTTAACTTTTGCAAGAATAAGTTTGAGCTCTTGAGTTGCGTATAAATTTCCCGTAACCTTACAATGTAGAGGGTCACCAGTATTTATAGGCATACACCAAGGTCACTTTTGAAAACTATCCGTTGGAGAGATAGCTTCGTGAGTTTCCTCTTATGGTGTGTGAGAAACGGCTATATTTAGGGTTTGAAACTCCTTAACACGTTTTAGGCAATAGCCTTTCATGTAGCCGGTCTTCACTTTTTGCAGTCTGGAACTTTTGTACATCTGACATCTTTTCCAAATGACACATCCTTTGTCGATGTCGGTATATGGTGCGATGTCGTCTTCCTCTTTTTGACTTTTGTCTCCAGTTAAAGGTAGACACCTTCAACGGCTCTTTTGGTTACAAACTCTGAGTTTGATATAACCTTAACAACACTTCTAACTTAGTTCCTTTTGTCTGCATTTGAATGTCTTGGTAAACATCTATTTTCTAAGGATTCGCGATCTTCTCAGTATTGCATCCTTCAAATAGATATATTCAGTGCCTCGGAACATTCAGGTTCATACTGAGCATTCAGTACCTTACCGAGTCTTCAGTAATTAATGTGCCTTCAGTATTCTTGATCTTCAATCTTGATCTTGATCTTGCGTCTTGAGTCTTTCGAGTCTTGAGGTCTTCTCGAGTCTTTTGAGTCTTCTTCGAGTCTCTTGGACCGATACTTTGAATCTTCGTCTTTGAGTCTTGATTCAAATATCCTCTTGAGTCTTGATATCTCAATTTCACACCGAGTCTTCAGATACTCGATTTCTATCGAGTCTTGAAACTTGATTTCATCTTGAAACTTCAGTTTCTTCAGAAACATACTGAGTTCTTCAGAGTCTTCTGAACATATCCTGATCTATATCTGCTGACTATACATTTTGCAGATAACATTCTGAATACTCCAAAACTGAATCCTGACTCAACTATCAAGATCATTCTGAACATGTCATACTCAGGGGTTTTTGGGATCTAATCAAAATCATATATCTTTATTAAATTCATCTCCCAACAATTTCCCCATTTTTGATGATGTCAAAACCTATCTTGTTACAAACATATAACCTATACTCAGGTTTCAGTTTATCCTATTACAAGATTGGTTGTCTCCCAACACTTTCCTAAATCAAAGAAACTCCCAACAATTTCAGAGAGTCTCCCAACAATTTAAATCATTCAACAATTTCTTCAGTAATGAATCTTCTTAAATAGTTCATCACAAATACTTAAACAATTTCCCCCTTAACAACATACAGTCAGTTCAGAGACATTCATTCAGCATATCAAAATAAAAGACATGTAAATAAGATAATGAGATATTATCTTGTGAGCATAAATGATAAATCTTCATTGATGATGAGTATACCATTACAGATTACAATGAAATTTATCAACAAACTCAAAAAATACAAAAAATTTAAAGATTACAGAATCTTCTGAGTCTTCAGTCTTCAGTCTTCTGATTTGGCTCTTTAGTCTTCTGCTCTTCAGTTTGCTTCATTCTCAACTTCATCGGTTGGGCACCTCCAGTCGAACATTCGAAAAAAATCTCTTCTTCAGCTCATTTCTCTCCTTAATAATATCCGGATTGTTTCCTGTTAAACACAACTGACCAGCATACTGAGCAATTTCTTGAGTAATGGCCTTCTCATTTACCAAGCCATTACCAAGTCTCGGAGGAGGATAGGAATATGGACCAGGGGCTACTATCTGTACCTCTCTTTCATCTGCAAGGTTAATCCAGCTCTGTAGATACTTTGGATAGAAGGTTAGGAGATATTCAATGAATGCTTCATTACGATCCGAGCTTTCCCTCTCCATTCCACGAGAACATCATAATTGAACCCGGAAGGTTATCTTGACCTCTTCCCACATATCGTTGAGTTTGATAGGCATCCATTTATCAGCGTGGGGCCACTTCGATTGCTTTTGATGTCCCTTTCCTCTTGCTCGCAAACTTCATGAATTCACTCCTTCGCTTCTGCTCTTCGTCTATCTTCTTTCTGATCACAGACGCTCCTGAGACCGAAGCAGCAGCTTTCTTAACTTGTTCTATTTGGAGTGTCTTCAGAGCATCTCTCGTGTTGAAGACTTTTTACGAGGTTGAGACTCAGATTCTTCCGTTTCTTCATCATCGAATCGAACTTTCTGCGGATTGGCTTAGAAGCCTTTGCATGCTTGCTTTTCGGGTTGAACAACGCCCAAGGCTTTCCTCTTTATAGGCAAATCGGCCACTTTTTGGCTTGTTCCAACCTTTGCTCTAGCTTTTCGGTTTCTCTCTTGCAACATCAAGCATGGTTTGCTTTTCGAAACTCGAGTGTAGATAAACTTCTCCACCGGCGAACTTCAACTTCTCAAGTAGCTTCGACTTATCTTAAGGCTTTGGCTAGGTTATACATTTCAGCATCTTTCTGAGCCTTTTTCTCCAAAGTACGTGCCATGAACTTCCTGAGGTCTTCACCTTCCTTTTCCCCCTTCTTGGCACCATAATTTGGAAGAAGTCTGGAGAGTGTTTTGTCCATGTGATATTGGTCTTTGCTCACACAAATGAACCTCTCCCGCTATCGATCTTGTTTCGTCTTTCGGCCCCTTAGATGGTTCTTGGCCACGAAAATTCTTGAGGATAAATGGGCAAACCGCCGGCGAGAGTGCTTCTTTGAACATCTCTGTCATCTTGGTCATGAGCATTGAGTTCATTTCCTCAACAATGAGATTTTATCATCACTTCATTCCTCTCGCCAATTTCACCTCTAGAAATGCGGTTGACTCGGTTATACTGTTTCATTTCAAAGATCGAGCTCGGCCTTGACTCCTCCACTTTTCATTAGAACTTATCTTCCATGGAGGTCATCCGTGAGGTCGAGTGTTTTGGATTAGCACCCTACCAAGAGTGACTAAGACCTTCCATCTTCTGAGCTTGATTGACCAATGTTTCTTCCATCTGAGCAATCTTGATCATCATTGGCTCAACCTTTTCAAGTTTCTCCATCAAGGGAGTGAGATCAATCTCAGGAACCTTCTGCACCTTCTGTCTTTGTTTGATCATCTGAGCTTGGCTTCATCCCGAGCCGGTCTCTCAATCGAGCCTCGATCATTTATCGGACAATTGAGAATTAAAGATAGAACTTTCAATTAACTTTGGCATAATTGTCAATAGTGCCAAAAGGTACCTGAAGAGTGTTAGCTTCAGTCTGAGGTTGACCAATTTCAGGATGATCAGCAACAGAAGTCTCATTTTCCATCTGAGACTAATCCTCAGCATCTCCCTGTTGGTCCCCATCTCCATCTTGAGATTTGTCTCCGTTGCTAGGGGCAACAACCCGATGGATTTTTTTCTCGGCCTAACTTCCTCGAACCGGCTCATCAAAATTGAAGTTTTTCATCACGAGCTTTGTCTTCGAACCACGAGAAGTCGGTCGAAAAGGTTGTTTCCTCATTCCACCGGTCTTCCCTCTACGAAAGCGACAATATCAAGCATCTCGGGAAGAGTCTGATTGAGGATGAACACAGTTGTCCTTAATCTGAAGAAAACATCTTGCAGATTAGGATATGAGTTGAGCTCAGGGTAGCGGTCAAGAATGAACCGTTCCCCCTTGCTCCTCCACTCGCCTTCTTCAGCCTCGCCCTTCTTCCATCTCGGGCTCTCTGGTTGGTTGAAGCCTGGCGAGGATCAAAGTAGATCCTTTCAGAGCTCATCAAGAATATTATGCTCCCGAGTCTCGGTGACCTCTAAAGGTTGTGCGATCAGTCCTCGGTTTGCATCGAGTGGGTTACGAGGCTGGTGGCGTATCCTCAGATTGACTCGAGTTGGCTCTTCTGGCATGCGGTAAGCACTTCTTTGGTAGGAATCTCGAGGCTGAGTTCCTTTAAAAATTTCTGAGAAAGTTTATGCGAACTTAGAGATGTCTCAAGCACCTCGGAGAAGACACACGCTCCTCGATCTGTTCTTGTGCCTTTGAGATAACTTTGAGCCAAAACTTGCAATGGCGAACTCGGCGGTTTGGCCCTCGGGTTGAATCTCCTCGAGAATCCTTTGCCATCTTCATCGGTGAGAACCACCAATCTTTCTGCGCTTTGGGGCAAGGTTCTTACCTTCATTATTTTTGCACCTGCTCCATCTTTGCTTCCAACAAAACCTTCCCCTGGTTTGTTGAGTCTCTTTTAAGCCAGCAGACTTTAGGTGATTCTACCTTCTTTTCTCTCTTCCCACGATGGCTGTTTCTTTGCAAAAGAATGGGCTTAAAGAGAATTTTGGACTTAGGGAATGGGGTCGAATTGGCGAAGATATCCTCCTCCTCTCGCACATCTCCAAAATATAAGCAATTTTGGTGGCATGGTGGATCTTGCCTTTTATTGAGATCGCCCCGTCAACCTTCTTCAAAACTTTGGTTCGCTTTCACTCACCGTCTCGAATCAAAATTTCAGCCGGTTGAAGTCGATGGTGGGTGAGGCCTCTATTGCCGCCATCAATCGAGCTTGAGTCTTGATCTACTCAAAACTCCCCGTAAGACTCATGATGCTCTTGCTCACAATATCCATCAAAACTCGATATTGTGGCTTCAAGTGTCTCTTATGCAATGTCGCCTCAAATTTAACAGGATTCTCAGCAATCCTATCTAAGTACTCTCGCTCTCTACGACATATACATCGCGAAGATCCTCTCTCTATCACAGAGCTCAAAAACATCATTGATTTTTTTGGAACTATATACAAATCCCTCTCAAAATCGATGTATTTGACGATTTGCTCTAAATGTGATCTGATAATCTTAGAATGCATCTGATCCTCTTCATCTATCTTCAAGTTATATATGAATTTGATTACCTCTTTCGCAAACTCCTGGTCTGGTCGGCTTGCGACTAGATGGGTGAGTTTAGCCAGTCGAATCATGTGTAGAGCCTCCTCTTCTGGCTTTTTGTTGGTTGTACTCTCGAGTGAGACAACGAACTCGTACCATGGCTTGTTTTTTTCGGCTAATCTCTCGAACAAGGTTGGGGCCATTTTAGAGATTGATTGAAGAAATGAAGCTTTAGGGTTTGGGAATTTCTGGGCAAAAGGGAATTTATTTGCAGAGGATTTGGGAACGAAGGGTTTGATAAAATTTTTGGCTTGAATGGCTTATTGGGGTATATATAGCTTCGAAATTGTGGGGAATCGTGTTGGTTAGGTGAAAAGCAACGGTTGAGATTAATCTCCGATTAATCGGGTATATGAACCGACGATCTCCGAAAAGTAAGCCGCCAAAACATCCTCATTGGTCATTAATGTAACAGAGCATTAAATGACTGTTGACCTTCTTCAGAATTTAAAATGATCCCGCCCAAAAACATTCCTCAGGTGTTTTGTATTTATTGTGAATGATTATTGAGTTTTACTTGAGCAATAAATGAGTCGCATGAGTCATTACTTCTTCAGACTAATTTCTCTCTATCAGTCTTTGGCGAGTAATCGACCTTGATAAAATGTCGATTAATAATCGAAATCTTGAATGGGTTCAAGATATACTCTCGAAATCTTGACCTTTCAAGAATCTGAGTTTCGAGACTCGATTCAGTATTTCCATTTTATCCTGAGCTTCTCAGTAGAATTCTGAGAAAACTTCATGCATTTTGAAAATCTTCAATTTTTCAGATTTTACTCTATACACCTGGTTCTAACATCCCTAACTCAACTGAAAGTTCCTGAAATCTTGATTCAGCCAAAGGTTTAGTCAAGATATCAGCTCTCTGCTTATCAGTATGAATTTTCTCCATCCTTATGTCCTTCTTCTCGACATGATCTCGATGAAGTGATGTATGATATCCACTTGCTTGCATCGGTGTGCAATCTGGGATTTTTGTGAAATAGCAATGGCACTATTATTGTCACAAAATATTGGTACTTCATTGGCTACAACTTTATAATCCCTTAATTGTTGTGCGAGCCAAAGAATCGAAACCACAATGACTTCCCCGACCATGTATTGATTTTAGTAAGTCTTTGTTGTTATCGAGGTTTGTTTTCTTCGAAAACCAAGATATCGACTTACTTCCTAGAAATTGACAAGTTCTGAAGTGGACTTCCTGTCAATTCTGCAACCTCCATAATCGACATCGAGTAACGGTTAATTCAAGGAATTCATCAGCTGGATACCATAATCCTCTATTCACTGTGCCTTTAAGATACTTCAGTATCTTTTTGGCAGCCTCCATGTGACTAGCCTTAGGATTAGCTTGGTATCTTGCACATATCCCAACAAAGAAATGTTATATCCGACCTACTTGTCAGAAGATAGAGCAATGATCCAATGATTCCTCTATAATCAAAGATGGCTTCTTGATTTGCCTTGTAATCGGGATCCATCTTGTAGTTAGTATTCATGGGAATCCTAAGCGCATTGCATTTTTTGTACACCATATTTAGCAATCAGATCTCTGGTGTATTTTGCCTGGTTGATGAATATTCCTTCCTTTGATTGTTTCACTTGAAGACCTAGAAAGAAATTCATCTCTCCCATCATTGACATCTCAAACTTGTCTTTCATCAGTGTTGAAAACTTTTCACACAGCTGATGGTTTGGAGATCCAAAAATGATGTCATCAACATATATCTGAACTAGTAAGATATCTTCCCCATCCTCTATCCTGAACAGAGTTCTATAAATAGTTCCTTTGACAAAACCATGGTCAGTAAGAAATTGAGAAAGAGTATCATACCATGCTCTGGGTGCTTGTTTGAGACCATACAAAGCTTTTCTGAGCCTGTAAACTTGATCATTTTGTTTGAAACCAGGAGGTTGTTCCACATAAACCTCTTCTTTAAACACACCATTCAGAAATGCACTTTTCACATCCATTTGATAGACAGTGAACTTCATGTGGGCAGCATATGCAAGAAACAATCTGATGGCTTCTAGTCTTGCAACCGGTGCAAAGATTTCATCATAATTCAAGCCTTCTTCTTGGGAATAACCTTGTGCAACTAGCCTTGCCTTGTTTCTTACAATGTTGTTGTTTTCATCTCTTTTATTCTTGAAAACCCACTTGGTTCCAATGACATTGTGCCTTTCAGGTCTATCTACTAGCTCCCATACTTCATTCCTTGAGAATTGATTCAAATTTCATCTTGCATAGCGAAGAATCCAATGAGAATCTTGTAGAGCTTCACCAATCTCAAAAGAGGTTCTTTCTCCGATAGGAAGCAAAGCAGAATAGTGCACTCTCACCATGGAACCTTCTTGTTTTAACACCTTCGGTTAGATCACCCACAATCGACTTGTAAGATGACTATCTAACCATTTCCTTCTTGATGTTCCCCTTCAAGAATATCCTCAACATTTGAAATGTTAGGTTCGATTAATTCAATAAACTTCGAGGGAACAACGAGAAAAGGAGAAAGGGAATCATCTTCCTCGGGGAAATTCTATTGAGAACATTGTCGAGACATTTGTTCCCCTTTGGTTGATAGATTCAGAAATTTGCCTCATTTGTGACCACATCTTCATTGGCATCACATACCGAGTGCGAGGCGGGTGTCTGTTCAGATTGGTCACCTTTGGAGTGTTGGTTTTCCGAGTCTCACCATCTTGAGTTCCATCCCGAACTTCTTTATTCGAGTCTAAGTCACTCCAATCATAGGATGTGGTGACTTCTTCTTTTCGAGTTCGATGGATGATTTATCTTTACATTTCGGGGCTTAATCTGGTGATCCTCTTAGTCATTTCATGCATCATGTTCATGTTTCTTCCGAACACAAACAGATTCATCAAAAACAACATGAGGTGTTTCCTCCACAATAAGAGTCCTGGGTTATTTGTAAACTCGAAAGTTTTTACTAACTTCGAATATCCTAAGAATATTCCTTCATCGACTTTACTATCAAATGTTTTCAACTGATCTTTACCATTATTGTGTATGAAACACTTGCAACCAAACACACGAAAGAAAGAAACAAGAGGCTTCCTTTCATTCCAAAGCTCATATGGTGTTTTGCCTCGACTCTTAGTCAGCATGGATCTATTCTGAGAGTAGCATGCACGGTGTTGCGACTTGAGACAAAATCTTTTAGGAATATAAAACTTCAAATTTATCATTGTCCTTGCAGCTTCTTTCAGAGTCCTGTTCCTTCTTTCAGCAACACCATTTTGTTGAGGGGTCCTTGCAGCTGATGTTTCATGTGAAATTTCATTCTCTGCACAATAATCAGATATGATATGATTTATAAATTCAGTTCCTTTGTCAGATCTGATTTTGACCACACTCAGATTTTTTTCTCAATCTTAGCCTTTTGATGAATGGCGAACTTTATTTGAGTCTCTTTCTTACTGAGTAAGAATATGACCCAAGTATATCTTGAGTAGTCATCAACTACTACCAATGAGTATTTCCTGCCATTAGTGCTCACTGGTGTTATAGGACCAAAAAGATCCATATGCGATGAATCGAAGTATTACGTCGTTAGAAACATCTACTTTGCTTTTAAATGATGCTCTTATTTGTTTTCCTTTCTGGCACGCATCACAAATATGTTCCTTACTGAACACTTCATTAGGCAACCCTCTCACAAGAGCTAATCTTGCAAGCTTGTTGGGGTTTTGAAATTTAGGTGATTCATTCTTTTATGCCATAACCAACCTGGTATCTGTGGAACTTTTTTAGCAACTAAACATGTATCTTTAGGAGTTGAACTCCAATCGACCAAGATACACATTCCCTTTTCTTGTACCGGTCAATAATACTTTTCGTGATGTATCATCTTTCACAAAACATAAGTTCTTAGAGAACTCAACATTAAAAACCCTTATCACGAAATTAGCTAATTGAAAGCAAGTTATGCTTCAATCCGGATACATATGAAACACCATGGATATGAGGCGAGTCGATTTCCAAAGTTCCATATCCTTGACCATCCTTGGAGTTATCTCCAAAAAGTGATCGTGGGCCTCTTTGTTCAACATAGTCATTTGAGTATCTTCTTGTATCTGTCATATGTCTTGAACAACCCTTTGTCAAGATACCATATATCGGGAGCTTTTTTCATCTCGCTCATCGATTGCCATGTGATCTTTAGTCAGTTCAGTGCCCTTGTTTTCCTCCTGAAAAATAGATCAATTCTTAGGTACCCAGTTTGTGTAAGGTCCTACAAGGTTAGATGTACCTTTCGGAATCCAAATCTGCCTGACAACTCTAATCACTTTAGAGTGGCTAATTTGTCTTCCATAAACATCAACATACACATCTACTACTCTGGGTGCCTTAGCAGTTTTCTGTGTATGTGTGCTCGATTTAGCATGAACATGGGCTTTTGAATTCTTCTTTGGTTCAGGCCTTTTGTTCATTTGCTTTGGCTTCTGTGCAGCCGGTCTAAATCTTTGATGACTCGGGTTTAGATAACCTTTACCCTTTGGCAAGTGGGGTTGGGGTTATGCATCTTTGAAATCTGGGTCTTTTCAAATGTACTTGAGGACTTGGTCTCTTTAGTTGAGAATGTCTCTTTGAAAGTGTTTCTCATCCGAGATTTCCTCGATGGTTCGATGTGGAGCCTTTTTTAGGTTTGCATTCTTAGCTTTGAGGCTTTGAAGTACTTGCCTGAAACTTTCCAACTGAGTGCTCAGGTTTTCTAGCCTTCTCCTGAGGTTTGGGCTTTCTAACCTGATCATTCAGTTTTACTGTGACCATAGGTCCTTTACCCTTGTCTAACACCTTGGGCATTTCTTCAGTTTGAAGTGTAGGTGCCACTGGTTTTACAAAGATTGTCTTCTTGCTACTTGATCAAAGATTGAGATGACCTTGTGAGGTTCCCTGGAATGTATCTCAATCCAGATTTTTATAGTGACAGATCTCTGGTAACTCAATTTCATCTATTACATTAGATGCATTATTCAATAGAGTTAACTTCTTATGTGCACTATCCTCACGATTCTGTAGAGTTTCATGCTTCTCGAGAGAGGTCATTGAACTTAGTCTGATTAGTTGAATCTCTTGATTGGATTTCTCTAGCTTTTTCGATTAGGGTCATTTATCTTCTCTTCTCTTTCTCTCGAGAGTTGTACTTTCAGAACATCCGATTCATTAGTAGCTCCCATTAATTGAGAAGTGATTTGATGATTGCTAGAGTCTTTCCATTTTAGATTTTTCGACTTCGGTTCCTTATTACGCTCTTGAGTTCTATTTAGCGATCCTTGCAAACAACATAGTCCTTCATCGATTCTCAAAAGAATCCATCGGTCAAAATATTTGTTTTTAGTGGAACTTGAAAACTCTTGTGCTAGTGTAGGAGCAACAACGAGAGAAAGAAGAGTTTACCCCTCAATGGCCATCGACAAATGTCATCACTTTCAGCATGCGAGAATATCTCATCGAAGAGCTAGATCCTCCTACCGAGTGTTCTTCTTACGCAACCATGGCCTTTTTGCAAGAGAACTTCTTGTCTCTTTTAGCTTGCCTTTCTCTTCTCTCCTTAGCACTCAAATCGGACAATCATCTTGGTAGTGACCTTTCTTCCGCAATTATAGCATCTGTTGGTATCATCATCCCGATCACTTTCTTCCTTGGACTTGGAGTCCTTCTTTCTAGATGAAGATCCTTGAATTTTCGTGTCCTTCTTCTTCTCGGTTGTTACGTCCTCAAGTTTCTTTTCTGGTACTGTGGTTCTGTAATAGCTTTTTGTATTTTCCAAATCTACTATTAAGTCTGTCAAACCTTCTTGCCATCAGTCTTGCTAGCTTTTCCTCAAGCTCATCGATTTTTTGGCATGGGGTTCTCGACTCTCTAGTTTCTGAGGTTTTATCTTTGGCTTTTAAAGCCACATTCTTACTAGATGATGAATCATCTTTCTTTGTCGACCCTTTTTGGATTTCTTATCAATTACAAATTCATAGGCCTTCAAATTTCGAGAGAAGACTTGTTGGTATGGCATTGAATTATTGTTCTTGGTGTTTTCAATCACCCTTTGCATGAATATCCCATTTCTTAGAAAGACCTCTAAGAATTTTCAATGCAACTTCTCTTTGTGGATATTTCTTTCCAAGTGCATTTAGATCATTCATGATCTTTAGTGAATCGACTTCCAATTTGTCTATTGATTCACCATCATCCATTTTCAAAACTATCAAACTTTCCAATTGCCCTTGAAAGTTTGTTTTCTTTTATATGAAATGTGCCTTGGCACATTCTGACTAGTGTATCCCAAATCTCTTTTTAGCGATATTACGGTGAGAGATCATTCACATCACACCATCATCAATTATCTTTGTATAGTGTGTCTTTTTGCAATGTAGTCTAGATTGACTAACTTTTTCTCTCCTCAGAGTCGGGTTGGTCATCGGACTTAGGAAAGTCTGCTCTAGGATCAATTCTCTCATCTTTACATTCCTCTGGGATTCACCACAAGAAATTGGAATGGTCCTTGAGATACCACTCTCCACATACGCTCATGTTTGGAATCTGAGATGAGCCTGCATTCTCGATCTCCATAGATCATAGTTCTCTTGAGAACATGGGAAGTTTTTAGAAGACATTTTATCGATCTTTTTAAAAGAAAAAAATTAAACCAAATAAGATCGATTCGGATAGACCACAAGTATTTTTGAAAATAAAACTTTGGTCAACAAAGCAGGTGGTCAAGTTGAACCACTGCTTTGATACCACTTGTTGGTCCCGGTGCAAACGAGTCTTACACGTGTATGGGGGAATACACATGTTGGTGTTTTTAAACTTTTTCTTCTTGAGATCGGCTTGGGTCGAGATAATCACGAAGATTAGGTTCGAGAAGCCTGGATAGCTCTCGAGTCAAAGTCTCTCGAGAGGCGGTGATCCCGTTTGCTTTCGGATACCTCGAGATAATCCCAACCGAGTCACGAGTGTCGAGAGATCCTGAGTTGCTTGGATCGGATAACCAACTTATTGAACCCTCGGAAGAGTAAGTTGAGTTTTTGGTAACTATCTGTTTCTAGCTACTCGGTCGTGCGGAATGGTTGGCTCTTAGTTTATACTCGTTTTAAGCTTTGCTTTGAAAACCTTCCCTTAATGGAATAGTGATTAGTTGTGATTCGGTTATGCAACCCGGTGGATTGATTCCAACCGAAATGTCGATTGAAAAGTATGCTTTCAAAATCAAGTCAATCAATGCAAGTTAAGCATACGCAGATAAGGAAAGCAATAAACAACACAAGAATTATAGTGGTTCAGAGACTCAAGCTCCTACATCCACTCTCTCTGATCCTCAGAGAAATTCACTAATCACTTCTGAGCTTTCTGACTACCTCGTGTAGTTTACTTACTCAACTTCGTACGAGTTTTCTGACTACTCCACGTAGTTTACTTACTCAACCCGACCTTGAGTTTTCTGACTACCTCCGTAGTTTACTTAATCGAACACAAACAAGCTTTCAGACTACCCCTGTAGCTTACTAACTTCTCCTCTAGAGTTTTCTGACTACTCCGCGTAGTTTACTAACTCTTTACAACACTTCTCACCAACAAACACACTCCAACTACCTTCTCAAGGGTTTGGGGTTTCTCGGTTGGTTTCCAACTAGGATGAGGTATCCTTTACAATGAAGCACAATGCAAAGGGTTAGGATATCTTGACTAAGCTTTGGATAAATCTTATCAAGCTAGGCTTAGTTTAGTGAGCTCTCTTCACTATAGAAGCACTTGGGAAATTCTAAGTTTTTCGAGTGCTTTAACTTTTGCAAGAATAAGTTTGAGCTCTTGAGTTGCATATAAATTTCCCGTAACCTTACAATGTAGAGGGTCACCAGTATTTATAGGCATACACCAAGGTCACTTTTGAAAATTATCCGTTGGAGAGATAGCTTCGTGAGTTTCCTCTTATGGTGTGTGAGAAATGGCTATATTTAGGGTTTGAAACTCCTTAACGCGTTTTAGGCAATATCCTTTCATGTAGTCGGTCTTCACTTTTGCAGTCTGGAACTTTTGTACATCTGACATCTTTTTTTCGGCGACACATCCGCTGTCGATTGTCGATGTATAGTCTGATGTCGTCTTCCTTTTTGACTTTTGTCTCCGGTTAAAGGTAGACACCTTCAAGCGGCTCTTTTTGGTTACAAACTCGAGTTTGATATAACCTTAACAACACTTCCGACTTAGTTCCTTTTATGCGCATTTGAATGTCTTGGCAAATATCTATTTTCTAAGGAATCGCGATCTTCTCAAGATTGCATCGCCGGATAGATATATTGATTGCCTCGGAACATTGAGGTTCATCTTGAGCATTGATACCTTCTTTGAGTTTTTGATAATTATTGTGCCTTGATATTCTTGATCTTCAATCTTGATCTTGATCTTGCGTCTTGAGTCTTGAGTCTTGAGGGTCTTACGAGTCTTTGAGAGTCTTCGAGTCTCTTGGTGACGTCTGCTTGAATCTTCGTCTTGAGTCTTGAGTTCCTCGAGATATCTCTTGAGTCTTGATATCTCGATTTTCTGCTTGAGTCTTGGATCTCGATTTCCTCTCGAGTCTTGAAACTTTCCGGTTTCATCTTTGAAACCGGTTTCTTGAAACATCTTGAGTTCTTGAGTCTTGAGAACCTATCACGATCTATATCTCTTGACTATACATTTTGCGGATAACATTACGAATACTCAAAAGCGAATCGATTCAACTATCAAGATCATTCTGGACATGTCATACTCAGGGGTTTTTGGGATCTAATCAAAATCATATATCTTTATTAAATTCATCTCCCAACAGGTTTATTACTTGTAATTAAACCTTGGTTTGTTGCTGATCTTCTTATCAATAAGACCTAATCATAACTATGTGGATTCTTAAGCACACAATATTCATTCTACCAGTTCTCCAAATGTTACCAAGAAACTTCTTCAAATGTTACCAATAAACATTTAAACAAGTTAGGATTCAATTCGAAATTGGAACTTACGAATTGACAAATCACTAAAATCAAGAAACAGCCTTAGCCTTGTAACACACATTTACAATTAAATGGTTACCTCTCACAACAAAATGCAATGTTTTTTTCCCTAAACTAGGAAATATTAGCTATTTAAAAAAAAAAAAAAAACTACCAAGTGCAGAATTGCGGTAAGTTGACGGGAAAGACACATTTGTGATGTTTAAATGACCTCTCAATTCTTCATTTCTCAACAACCTTTTAATTAACTTGTTCTTTACTAAATCTTTCCTTTTCTGTAACAATGTGATGGATATCATCCCGACCAAGTAAATGTCCAAAATATACCTCCTTCATAAACTGGACATGTGTATTCGTCCACATTTATCTTTGTCATTGACTTGGGAATATATATTATTAAACTTTCGTCTTGTGTACTGGGTGACTGATGCGAACGAGGGTTTTTGGACCCAATAATACGTGCAAAATTATATGGCAAGGAATTGTCCTACATTTGTAACTAAAGTTAATGGGCAAGATTTTCCAAGATATATTCCAAGATTTGGCAAGATTCACAAGGAAGATCAAGATTATCATATTTTTACTGTGTTTATTTATTTTATAGGTTAGATTTCGTTTTTGTCCTTTAATTTTCGTTCTAGTATATCGCATATAGATTTAGGGTGAGATTTAGTCCTTTTTGGGGTAGATTTGGTCCTGTTTTTATCCTATAAATACTTGGGACGCTTTTCTTTGTTTTTAAAGTAGAAAAATAATAAAAATCTTTGGCAACTTGGTCAAAACCTAATTGTTTCTTGCCAACCTGAGTTGGGGCTATAATTATTATCGTTCTTTGCGTATTATTTGTGTTTTGAGATCGCAGTTCTCATCAAATTGGTGCTTTCATTGAGAGTAGACGAGAATCGAGAAAGAAATATGAGCAATGGCGGGAACTCACAAGGAGAAGAAGAAGCGCAGTGCGGACTCTTCATCCAGAATGAAGAGCGATGAGGATTCTTCGACTGAAGAATCTGATTCCTCAGAAACGGAGGAAATCAACCCTAACCGACGTCAGGATAGGGAAGATGTGAACAGGGGAGACCGGAGAAGGGGGAGGCCCAAATTAACCTGCCCTACGTTCAACGGTAGCAATCCAAATTCATGGCTAAGCTGGGTGAACCTGTACTTTACGCTGAACGACAACGAACGTAGCAAAAGGGTGAAGTATGCGGCATACTACATGGAATGAGAAGTGAACGATTGGTGGCAATTGATTAACAGGTTATATCAAAAGCAAGGACGGATCATTCGGTGGAAGGATTTCAAAAAGGAACTTATGGCGAGATTTGGACCATCCGATTTCGTTGATTATGACGGCAACTATTTTCATGATATTCTGCACGCTGCCGCTACCGCACTTGGAGATGAAAACGTTGGTACGTGTTCTGTTACCCTACCACACGATGGGCCACACGATGGATTTGATGTCTTTATTGATAAAATTGGGCCAATTAATTCAAATAGGGACTCCACGTCAAGTGGGCTTTTTAATACCAATGAGTCGACTTATATTCATGACTATACTAATTGTGTTAATAATTATTATGGAACTTTGCATGCGGGTGAGTATATGGATTTTTTTGAAGATACTGAAGAGTTTGGGCTTAAGGAACTTTTTGGGAATTTTTGGAATGATGAGGCAATTGGGCCTACTATTTGGGATGAAAAAATTAATCAGTTTGAGCCCGATAATTCGTTTGATGATTTTTGTGAAGATGGGTTAATAATTTTTTTGGAAGGGTTTGAGCTTTGGAATAATAAGGAGAACTGTGGGCCTTTTACTTATGATGAGATGGCCTGTTTTACTGAATCTTCATATTATGATGGACCACCTCTTTATGATGAAGAAGCGGCCGTAGTTAATTCTATGCCTTCCATTTTTTATGTCGAGCTCGTAGATGATTCGTGCCAAAATTGTGAACGTGAAGAAAATAATAAATATCATGATGAGCCCCCTATTTATGAAAACGAACCTGAAGACGAGTTGTCCCAAGTTTTTGATACGGAAGTTGACAACACTTCAAATTTTTGGGGCCTTGATACGGTGTTTGACGAAATTCGCCTATATGATGATGAAGGTTATATCTCACATAATAATTATTATTATTTTATAACTAATGATAGTTATTTTGTTGGTATTACTATGAAAAAATTGCGCTATCGCTAAAAGATTTTTGGCCACACCCGAACAGCTGATAAAATTTTTTGAGCTCATTTGTTTTGTGGCAAGCAAACGGCAATTAGATGAAGGGGAGCATTTAGGCTCGATAAGAGAGTGTTCCCATAATTGGTCCTTGAGGACAAGGAAGATCTTAAAGGGGACGGGAATGATGCGAATGAGGATTTTTGGACCCAATAATATGTGCAAGATTATATGGCAAGGAATTGTCCTACTTTTGTAACTAAAGTTAATGGGCAAGATTTTCCAAGATATATTCCAAGATTTGGCAAGATTCACAAGGAAGATCAAGATTATCATATATTTACTGTATTTATTTATTTTATAGGTTAGCTTTCGTTTTTATCCTTTAATTTTCGTTCTAGTATATCGCATATAGATTTAAGGTGAGATTTAGTCCTTTTTGGGGTAGATTTGGTCCTGTTTTTTGTCCTATAAATACTTGAGACATTTTTCTTTGTTTTTAAAGCAGAAAATTAATTAAAAAACCTTTGGCAACTTGGTCAAAACCTAATTGTTTCTTGTCAACCTGAGTTGGGCAACAATTATTATCGTTTTTTGCGTATTATTTGTATTTTGTGATCGCGGTTTTCATCAGTGACACTTGACTCTTTTAACTGTTTGCATTTTTTTCATGTATACAAGGTTTATACAAGAGAGTACACTTAAATAAAATATTGTAATCTATACTATATTAATGATTGGCTTGGGGTTGAGAAAAAATTTCGAACCTTTTTACCCCTGCCACTTTTTACTTTGTTCAATTTGATCCTTTCTTTTATTTTTTAATTTTATTTAAATTTTGTAAATTTAATTAATAAGTACTTTTAATTCTTTTGTTCGTCATATATTTTGATTTGTTCAATTTCATTCCGTCCTTTATTTTTTATAATTTCGTTCCGTGTTTTTTAATAATTACATTTATTTTTCATTATTTATGTCCAATTGTAATTTGTGGATTGGGGTCATGAATTTTATCTTGTAACTTTTTTACTAACTACTTATGTATCTCGTGCGACACACGTGCTTAAATGAAATATTATAATAAAATAAGAAAGTTAGGAAGTTAAAAAGAAAGCTTTACCATGTTTGCAATTTCAGGATTGGATGTGTTTCCATCTTAAGAATATGACTTTGAAAAATTATCTACTTTAGTTAGCTTATTTAATTTCCTGACTTCTCAATTTTTATTTTTTTGGTCCATATCGTTTTCCCTATCCCAACATTATGTAAAGCTTCTTCCTACAAGAATATTTTTTATTATATCAATCATCATTCCATAAGCTATTGGTAGGTTCATAAATAAAAAATAGTTACCTTAGCCATTTCATAAACTTTAGCAAAGCTTCCTGGTATATTTTTTCATTGATCTGCTTTTTTTATTTGTGTCCCTAGCTTTTTATATAATATAATAATGTGAAGGATTGAGAGTAAAACATTTAAGTAACATATAATGAAACAAAAATACATGGTGTTGCTCATGTATAATTTTCAGTGGTTGTGAGTGGCTTCTTAAATGGTCGAGCTAGTGGGATGGCGCCACGTGCAAGGTCCAATATTATCTGTCATTAAATTTCAGTAGGAAAAAAGAGACATAAGTAAATAAGCTGGTAAATTTGAATGAGCAAGTCTTCGTCAAAATTTATTCATAGTATAAAATTTATATCATTATATTTATAAAATAATGCAACTACACTTCTTAATTGATACACTTCTTAATTGATATCATTATATTTATAAATTGATATCATAGTATCAAATGTCATGATACTAATTTATAAAAGTAGTGGTATCCAAGGACGGATCCAGAAATTTTTTATAGTGGGGGCACAAAATAATTATACATATAAAATACATTAATAAGTTATCTCTAAATAATAATCAAAGTTTATTACAATCGAAACCTTTTATCTATAAACTGAAATATTTATATGATTGACTCATTATCAACAGTCGATTTTTAGACCGAATGTCGTGTTATAAAAAATCATCAATATTCTATCATTCATTCACTAATGTTTCATCCAATTATAATGTAATTTATATATAACTAATATTGATATTTGTTATAATTTATATAAAATAAATATAGGTACTAAGGAGTGGGAATGTAATGTGGAAGACATTGGCAGAGGGATGTGGCGAGCTCGGGTTTGGGATTTCATATACTACATTCAGATTATATTTTACATGAGAATAGGTCTAGTGTGAAAATTTTTATGTGTGAAAATTTTTATGTATGAAAAGCTATAAAATTGTCCTAAATCAACCATCTACACCCTTAACACTAAATAATGAACCCTAAATTATGATATATTCGGATGGGGTGAAACATGAACCACTTGGGCCGAGTGAACCATGAACCACTCAATTTTGTCTTACCTTCACCAATTACAGATTTTGGTTGTAAATTAAAGTGTTTTTCATGTATGAAAATTTTCATACTAGACTTTGTCTTTACATAATATATAACTAATACTAATTACATATATAATATAAAAATAGTTCTAAAAATATAATCTATGGGAGCACGTGCCCCCAGTTCAGGAAGCGTCGGTCCATCATTTGTGATACCAGTTTATAAATGTATTGGTTTGAGTTTCATACTATAAACAAGTTTTGCGGAAAAATTTGTGAATGTGAATGTATATGTGTTTTTAGGGAATAATTAGTTACTCCCTCCGTCCCGGAAGACTTTGGACAGTTACTGTTCCGCTCGTGTTTTAGCGAGCGAGTTTTTTATTACTATTTGAAATGATAAAGTAATTTTAAAAAATGCGTATGACAGATGAGGGGTAAGACTATCATACCCCACCTTAAAAGTCACTTTATTATTTCAAATATTAATAAACAACTCGCACAACACGAGCAAAAAGTAAGTGTGCTAAGTCTTCTGGGACGGAGGGAGTATCTTTTAATTCAACAAGATTGCATGTCTTTAGCAAATGTCTTTACAACAATTGATCAAGTAAGCGTTTCTTCAGTTCTGCCATTTTCCAACGCTTGCAACTTAAAAAAAGAAAATAACAGAAGAAATTCTACCAAACATCTGAGTTAGAGAGAAAAAAGAAGTCAAAATCCAGTCTTGTCCAAGGAAGTTACTCTCAAGACAAAGTCTAGAATACAAATTTGTATACATATAAATTCCAATTGAGACCCAATTTCACTTTACACAACCCATCCTTGACCCGCTTTGACCCATTTTTGACCACCTGACCCGTTGACTCTTCCTAAATTGATTGATTTGTATCTATACAAATTTGTACAGTAGACCTACTCTACTCTCAATATGGGACATGGGATCTGCTATTGCTCCATATATTTAACAGAAGTGTGGCTAAGTCTCTGTGTATCAAGTGCACTGTGGACTTCATAATGTATTTTTTCATTCGTTATATTGAAATACGATTAAATATTTATAATTGCCCCCTAATATAACACAAAATTTACTTAAAATTTGTTCATAGTACAAAACTGATACTATTACACTTGTGAATTGATAGCACTATTTTTATAAATTAATATCAATAACATTTATATTATAATTTTAATTTATAAATATAATGATAATCCCTCCATCCTAATTTAATTTGATCATATTCCCTTAAATGGACGTCCTACTTTAGATTAGCCATTTCCTTATTAGGAAATAAAGCAATTTCTTTACAAAACAATACTTCCTACAAACAATATTTATTTACACCACATGTCACTATACTACTCATAGACTAAATCCATTTTACACTAGTTAATACTAATAAATAATATTTTTCTGAGAAAAAATTACAAATGGTCCTGTAACTTTGTCTGAATCCACAAATGGTCCTGTAAGTTTTTATTTTATCAATTTTGATCATTTTGGTTTCAATTTTAGTCCTTTTCGCCGGATAATTCTAAATTTTGATAGAAAAATTGACCTAACTATTTATTTTGGTCACGTCGACGGTCGCCACCACTCTCATTTGAACTGTCTATAATAAAGGAAGAAAAACTGTCAATCAATTTCATGTTTTGATTGCACCTCCCCGGTTAATTGCAACTTCAAAATCACGAATTTCATTCATTATTGTGGCTAATATCGAGTGATTTACGTTGAGGCGTGGGTCGAAATCTATACTATTCTCTTTCTTCCATTGAACTCGTCATTTCAATATATTTTTTAGCATTATTTTGTATGCTACATCATATCTCCGGCCATTTTTCGGTCAAAATTTTTAATTTTCTGGCGAAAAGGACTAACATTAAAACCAAAACGACCAAAATTGATAAAATAAAAACTTATAAGACCATTTGTGGATTTTGGCAAAGTTACAGGACCATTTGTGATATTTTTTCTATTTTCTTAAATTGAATTGACATTCATACCCCTCCACCAAACTCACTTTACATTATCTAATACTAATAAACAATATTTTCTTAAAACTTGTATCTACAATAATTGACCAATCTAAATTAGAAAGGAGGGAGTATTAATTTGTAAGTGTAATAATATTAATTTTATATTATACATAAATTTTATTGGAGACTCACCACTCACCCACCCAAATTCACCCCTAAATTTAAGACAAAAACTTGTATAGACTTGGTTCATGCTATGAACTTTGTTTTTAATTTATGATATTTAAGAAAAGGGATAATTACATCCCACTACATATTCCCTACCCTTTACTACCTTCCACTACAATACATATTTTCTATTTCAATTTAGTACAAAAAGTCATAATTAAGACTTAAATGCCCTCACACCACCAAAATGTCGGTCAATTAGGGTATGCTTGTTTTGAGCTTGAGGTAGATGGGACAAATCTGAATGAGGAAAAAGGTGGATGGGGGGAATTCTATGAATAGTAATTCCTTGTTTATTTTGGGTTGGATGTAGTAGAGATGGATTGAGTTTTATGTCAAATCAATAATTTTTAATTACGATGATGTATTATTTTATTATTGTTAATTAGTATGATAATGATTGTATGAAAGAAAAGTGTAAGAAAAGTAGGAGATATAATGAGTTGTTGTCAGAAAAGTATGAGAGAGAATGAGTTGATGTAAGAAAAATAGTGATGTGATAGTTTTAAAGTATATATATATAATAAGAGTGGATGTGTATTTGAATGGAGGATGAGATGTAAAAATCCAAAAAGTGGACGGGACAGGGTGAGGCCCATCCCCCATCCGGACCTCCCCGGCTGAAAACAAACACCACCTTAATTCGAGTTTTTTGCACTTTTGGTCCCACCAACCATGCCATGTTTTTAATTTGGTACCACCTCTGCCAATGTAGTCCCACAAAAATTTTAATTTGCAAATGTGGTCCCGTCGTTACGGTTTCTGTTAAATCAGCTTGCAAATGTGGTCCCATAAGTTATGGGACATAGATAATACTCAATTAAGGCTTAATCACCTTTCAACCATTTGCAATTTTAGTCCCATAAGTTATGAAACATAATTAACACAAAATTAACCAATTAAATTACCAGGGCCCACTTAACCTACCTCAACCAATTGCACATATGGTCCCATAGGTTCAAAAAACTCAAAATTATTGCCTCCAATTTTTTACTGTGCACCTATTTTGCAACTAATATTTTATAGTAGAACAACTAATACTTTATAGTAGAACAACAAATACTTTATAATAGAACAACTAATACTTTTTAATAAAGCAACTAAAACTATCAAACTAATACCTTATATTGAAAAGACTAATATTGTTTTGTTGGGATTATACTGAAAAGTATGCTTTTACTTTGTATAATCAAAACTGAATTTCGGACTTATTTACTGAAATAAATTGTTTATCACTGATGCTTTAAATATCATTGAATGTTACATATATTTCTTTGCATAATTTGTTCAATAAAAGATGCGTGTTACATTGTAGTTAATTTAGTGATACCGGATCACGGAAGATTAAATTAACAATCCCTTGTAACTAAAAAAGTACACCATTCACGACCTAGATGGAAATGAACAATCCATCATTGAAAGGTTGAAGTGTAAGGCTTAGATTGGCTTGTCTTGACCAAGAGATTACACTAGTGCATGGTTGGTGCTTTGAATAGGACCTCTGGGGAGGACAAATTCTTCGTGAATCGAACAAGGAAGAATTAGACCTCGGTGGTTCGTTATTTCTTAATCTTCGTTCCTTAAATAGGATCACGTGTGGTTGGTAACTATTGCTTTGACTTATCATGGGTAGAGAATCAACGAGATTCAATACTTTTTATCTTGGGCAATATTATTGGTCACATGTGATTGCTAAGATTTAATACGGAGAATCGTGTGCAAGTACGCTTGTTCGATTTGTCCCCTTGGGAGGTTCATAAGTTTTATCATACCAAATCTTGCAAGTGGAACTAGTTTCCGGTATGAGTAATAATGTTGAACCGTCAACCGAGGACAAAAGATATTAATTAATGGGCTAGATAATCTTGAATAAATTAATGGAAATAATAATCTTAAACACGGAAAAATAATATTGGGATGTAATATGGGTTAAGATGGATAGTGCAATATTAATTATGTAGTGAGATTAATTAATATTTATGGACTTGAATAATATTGTGGCTCAATATTGATAATTCAAGATCCATTGGAAGGTCCAATCTTAATTCTCCTAAAGGCCCCTAAGTAGCCCAACATAAAGTCCAATAACTGAAAAAGGTGTTTAAAATAAAATAAATATTGTTGCCTTATTTTTTCCATGTTTTTCGAAATTTATGGATATAAATGGGAGAAAGATTTTCTTTGAATTTTGTTATGGAATGAAGATATGAATTCTTGGAATACAAGATTATCTCATTAAATTCAAGAAATCTCCAACTTGGTTATCCATAGGGAAATTTTCGAAAATTTTGATAATTAAGGGAAATAAAGATTTTCTTGATTTTCTTGAAAAGATATTATGGGAGATATGTATTTCTTGAAATACAAGAATATCTCATAAATTCAAGAAGATCCAAATCTTGGATTCTTGCCCTATAATTTTCGAAATTAATCCATAACAAATAGTAGGTGGGATTTTGTGGAATATTATAATTATGGGAAAAGAATATAGGAGATATATTCAAGATTTCTTAGAGATCAAGAAAAGATTTTCCCACATTGTTTTTGCCCTAAAATTTTGACCACCCCTACTCTATAAATAGGGGATGATTCTTTCATTCTCAAGTACAATTCCATGTGCTGGAAAAATTAGCAAATCCACAAAGGTGGTGCAACATAATTTATTTTCCTTTTGTTAATTGTTCGCAAGTGTCCTACCACCGGATAGTCGAGCAAGGATTAAGGGAATACTTGGGAAGTTCTTTTGGTGTGTCTAATAAACAAAGCCATTGCCGTCCCAAGAGGTACGTTCACGTAAACTCGTAGAATTCCGCATGCGTAGGATTTACGTGATTTAATTATATGCATGATTTGTTGTTGGATTATTATTTGAATTAATATAGGATTAATTCATGCTAGTAATAATTATGAGAATTAAATTTGTATT
The DNA here is from genome assembly GCA_037126765.1 of Stenogyne calaminthoides. Classification (NCBI taxonomy): domain Eukaryota; kingdom Viridiplantae; phylum Streptophyta; class Magnoliopsida; order Lamiales; family Lamiaceae; genus Stenogyne; species Stenogyne calaminthoides. The sequence continues at coordinate 9,243,837 of JBBCBC010000033.1, forward strand.
TAAATATTCATCCCGAATAGATCTGTGCAACTTATTCCCCAACATGTTCAAAATTACAACTAATACTGTTCAAAATTGCACACAAAATGCAAACAAGTTTACTGTAAAATTGGTTACACAAGACTTTGCCATCTCTATAATAAGAATGATAAGAATTCAAAACATACCCAAAACACATATACACAACCATCTTCATCCCAAGTTCAGAGCAACCCTTTTCTGAGTTTCTGGATTGAAGAAAACATTTTCCTCCTACTTCCAACTTTAACAATCCCCATTTCTTCAGATCTTCAAGAGTCAAGAATGAAAACACGTGTTCATCTACCCCATGAACCTCTTCATATTGTTGTCTAGACTAAAATGCAAATCTATGGTTGGACAGATAACAAAAGAAACAAGCATACAACTTTCTCTTTTTCCATATTTTGACTCGTAGCAAGGAATTCACAGAGAAACCCTTGCCATCTTTGTTGCCAAGAAAAAGAAATCTACAGAATAATTACTAAGAATCAACAGGAGCAACTAAATAGATTTCCAATTTGGCTGAAATAAATTCACAAACACTTTGTGTTCATGTTTCTAACTCTCACTTTCCACAATATTCAAACAAATGCAGAATACAAACGAAGATTGGAACACGAAGATTAACATCTAATCTCAAAGCTCAAACCGAAATAAAGACATAACATTTGAAGAAAAATGGAATTACCCGATGCTATTGTCCATTGAATTGGGGTTGATGAAGATCACTAATAGCAATTAATCTTGTAAAATGTGAAAGAATGTTGAATGAATCGCAACCGCCCTCTAAGCAATCTCCACACTAAAAATCTAGAACCCCTCTTGAAAAAGGCCTAATATCTAGTTGATGATAATCATAAATCTATAACGAGAAGGTATCCACAACCTTTTTCTTTGGTCGGCTCTACCGGTGATCCATGATCGATCGTGTTCCGCAAAACCTGGAAGGTCGTTTTTACGCTTCATAACATCCTTCACCTACGTAAAAGGGATTATTATGAAATTAGACCATAATAGCGGAACATTAAGTGGAACAAGAACGACGTTCTTGTAATTAATCAGAACAAACAAGCATCAAAATCATTGTACTACAAAACATCGCACCAACCCTCCTAACCACCTTGCTAAACCATTTATATATGCAAAACTTTTCTTTTCCTAATACTGATGCTTTAATAAATATTCTTTCTACACTATTTCTCCACCTTATTCATTTATTCTTTCTCCACAAAACCTATTAGATCAAAGAACACCACCTCCAGCAAGGTGTACAAGAAACATTCATACTTCAAGAATTTCATTCCTCCACAAAATTTGTTCTAAATCAAGCTGGAATATTACCTACCAACATTCAACATATATCATCTCATTTATATCATGCTATAAGCCTCAAAAACCTCCACAGACACTGTTTCTTCACCAATTTCTTCACCAATATTTCAAATTCGCACACGAAAACAGAAAAAAAAATTACATTGAAAATCAATCTCTTCCCAATCCCCCCAGCAGGATGATTCGCCGCATACTCCTCCTTGCTCAAATTCTTCGCCTCCATAAGCGCAATCGCAATCATATCCCCAAAACCCATGCTTATGCAATCTAATGCAATAAGGAAAAATTTAATGCAATCTAATGCAACCGTACCCCCAAATCCATGGCTTCAATCTAAATTAAATTATCACAATTCACTAGTATTCTTATGCAATAAGGGAAAATTTAAATTTTCTGTCAGGCATTAGAACGAACACCTTATAGACAAAATTAGACAAGACCATAACCAACAAACTAAGTGTTGAGATATTTCCCCTACCATGGAATCATGATACAATTCGATGTAACGTAAAAAGAGAAAGTAAAGAGACGAAAGTCGACGATATGGCGATTTGGGCATGGCGTGGTCGTGGGTCTCTGGCATGTGATCTTTGAATATGTCGAGCCGACGACGGAGCCGGCCGAGCAGATGAGCTCGGCGTCGAAGGAGCCGTAGGATGGGGAGGCGGTCCTCGAGGCTACGTGGGTGTTGGAGAGCGGCGAGGTAGGTGGCGTCGTGCTAGATGAACACTCACACACGTTCACTATGTGTTTTGTGTGTGTGTTTTACTTTGTTTTAAGGATTATTTTGGTTTTAATTTTTAATTAATTTGTTAAGACAGATTAAGGTTTAATACATATAAATTATAGGTTAAACAGTCTCTCGTTTTGCGCTTAACGAGGATCCGTTAGAGGCCGTCTATTTTTGGGACTAAAAATACAAGTTTAATTAAACAGTGAGACTAAAATTGACAAAAATACTCTTACATGACTAATTTAAGAGTGGAACTAAATTGAAAATATTGCGTGGTTTGTGGGACCAAAAGTTCAAAAAAACTCACCTTAATTCCTACCCACCATTCTCTCTTATTTCAAATTAATATTTCTCTCTCCACATTTCCTAAGCAACCGTTTCAAATTATTTCGTTTCCTTTTCTGTCTCCAACCAAAATCTCTCTCTCTCTCTCTACAAGGTGGAGCGGTGGTTCTGGAATGGGCTACGACCATGAGCGTGGCGCTGCACCTCCGTGTGCCGCCTCCCTCGCGCCTCAGTGCGCCGCCTCGCGTACGCATTTGCACACCGCGACTCGGTGCACAACGGATCTTGAACCGACGCGCGGCGGATCTTGAAGTGACCCACGACGGATCTTGAAGCAAAAGGTGCGATATGGTGCGATTCTTATTTGTTTGAGTTTAATTTGAGATTTTTCTGATTTTTTGTTCAGATTTAGGGTTTCTCTTAATTTTGGGGGTTTTTTTAGAGAGAAACTCAGTTGTCCTCTCTCATTTATCTGATTTTTATTGGGATTTTGGGGTGCGTAGAGGCGGCAAACGCCGACGTGGGCGGCGACTGGTTGAAGAAACTGGAAAAGGGAGAGCCGATTGAAGAAACTGGAAAATTAAGGAAGAGAGAGAAGATTAGAGTTTTTTGACCGGCCCTTTTTTATCTTTTCTTCTAGCTTGAACAATTTTTTTGGTTATTTTTCTTCTTGGTTGAACAATTTTTTTATGCTAATGTTTGATTTTTGGGTTAAATGATGTTTTGGTATGATGCATATATGAACAAGTACTAGCAGATCTGTGCTCTTCAATTTGTTTTGACTGATTTCTCGTCGGTTGTTAGATGATTATTCGTGGATTCTTACAATTTATTGAAATGTAATAGTTGTTTCATTGAAAGGTATTAATTGTCTCAATGAAAAATATTGTTTGGTTCATTGAATAGTATTAGTTGGTTCATTTTAGGAAAAAAATGAATTTTCACACTTTGTTTCATTGAAAGGTACTAGTTGGTTCATTGAATAGAATTAGGTGTTTTATTAAAAAGTATTAATTGTTTTATTAAAATGTTTTAAGTTGTGCGAAATTCAGGGTGGGTGTGGAAACCATTCACACAATAGTGCAAACTATTTATAAATAAGTGCAAAGTGTTATGTAAGTGCAAATCATTAAAAAAACAAGTGCAAAACATTAACACATGTGCAAAGTGGTAAAGGTAAGTGCAAACCATTAAAAAATAAGTGTAAAATATTAACACATAAATGCAAAGTGGTAAAGGTAAGTGCGAAATCGAAAGCTCCAAATTTGTCTTCTACCGAAATCGATTTCTTCCAGCACTCTATAATTTTGAAAAAGAAAGAAAGCAAAATGGGGGTGGGAAAAATTGGGGTTTGATAGAAATAAGGGAAATAAATTAAAGAGTGAACTATAATACCAACTATAATGGCGCATGTTGCGAAAGATGAATTAATATAGAAAAAGGATAAAAATTGATATATCTGTCTTGTCGAGGCAGTATGCAGAAAGTAGTTGAATGGCGCATGACGGGGGGGAGGGGTATTAATGTCCCATTTGTAGTGAAATGAAATCCCATAAAGTTTTTTGTAGTATAATGCAACAAATCTACATAGATTGTACTATAGTGCAACCATCCGTTAAAAAAATATGTTGGAAACGAGTGAAATATGGACAAAGTCTCATATTCAAATGATGTACAAATCTTATTTCAACAATATTCATGTATGCACATAATGTGTCTAATATATTCAATTGATCATTCAGTTGCATGAGTGCAAGGTGCAAAAGAGACTCACTCGTGAAATATGTCAAATAATTCAAGTTCACAGCATAGAGCTAATTCATAGGAGACAACTCTAAGGGTGTATTTTAAAACACTTAAAACAACTTTCATAAGTACTTATTTTTAAAAACTGGGGAGCTTTTAAAAATAAATACTTATGGAAGTTGTTTTAAGTGTTTCAAAACACACCTTAAATTTAATTGAATCTCAAAAATCCAAATGTGAAATTAAGATATGACACCACAACGGCTAAAATAAAAATAGCCACACAAACACGGAAATCAGTTTATACTTCCAAGTCCAACGTACATGCTTATAAACGGGAGTAGCACAATATTTCAACAGACGGGACTTTGATTTTGTGAATTTGACAGTAATTGGAATCAAAATCGAAATAACTATTATTATTATTATTATCATTTTTTTTTTGACAAGATTATTATAATGAGCTTAAGATTTTGTTCGATCTTGAAACCTTCGTTTCTGAATCGTGAATTGAATTTCGTTTTACGATCATCTCCAAACCCTAATATCAAACCCTTTCACTTCGTCACACTTCATTCTCATGCTAAAAGATTGTCTCAACGCTGTTCGTGCTGATGAAGTAGGAGTTTTGTACCCCGACGACGCCGTTTCTGAACGGAGCGCCCCCGTTGATGTCGAAACAGAGGGTGGGTTGGTTAATGGAGTCGAATCAGATACTGCGGCAACGGAAGTAGAATCTGATGAAGGATCCAGTCAAATTGGGGTGAAAAAATTGGAGAAGAAGAGAGGGAATGTAGAGGAAAGTGAGAGAGAAAACCGATTTAAAACGAGAAATGGGCGAGAGGTATATCATTGTTCTAGTTCAATCCTCGTAATTTTGTTCAGAAGAATATGTGGTTGTTTGCTTTGATTTCCCACCTCTCTGAGCTATTTGATGATTTTCGATAAAATTGTTAATTGAATGCTTTGAATAATCCGTGAAGATTTTCGAAAATGGTGCACCATTCACTTACTAAGTATGATACAGTTTTGAAGATAGTTTATAGTTTGCAAAATAATTATGATTTTGAGATAGTGATTTAATTTAGTGATTGTGAGAAAAACTGCTTAATAGTAGAAGTGGTTAGTGTTTGCAAAACATGTAGAAGTTGAGTGTTTGGTAAAAGGTAAAATATCAGACAAAAGCGGAATCAGCTAGAAGCACATATACCCTTTCCAACTTTTAGAATTTAGATAATGAATTCTAGGTGATTAATTTAAGTAGAAGCATTCAATATGAAAACACTCAAATTAGCTTTTGCAAAGCAGAAGCTGCCTAAATAATCAGCTTTAAGCTGTTGAAAATACCCCCATAGGCTTGTGTTCGAGTTCTAATTTGTGATTTTGAAGATAGGTGTTTGAAGAGAAAGCATATCTAGTTAGTGTTTCAAGGAAAGGGGAAACAGGCGGTTCCTTTAGTATAGAAGAATCACTTAGTGAATTGGAGCAACTAGCTGACACCGCTGGATTACATGTTGTTGGTTCTACAACTCAAAAGTAAGTCAAATGGATCATGATTTCTGATTTTCAGTTTCTTGTTTCAAGATTTTAGTTCATTAATATGAGATGATTGTTCTATTTGCTGCAGACTTGTTTCTCCCAATCCCAGGACATATATAGGATCAGGAAAAGTGGACGAAATCAAGAGTGCAATCAATGCATTTGATGTTGAAACAGTGATTTTTGATGATGAACTATCGCCAGGGTTGGTTCTTATTGACTTCATAAGTTCCTACTTATGTGATTTTTTGTTTCTTTAAAGGGGTGGGTTGGTTCTTATTGACTTCATAAGTTCCTACTGATGTGATTTTTTGTTTCTCTTAAGGGGGTGTTTGCAAAATATGCTACCAGCTTTTAGTCACTTTTTTTACTTTTCAGATTCAGTTGGAGTGTTTTATGTAGTATCCCTTTTATTAGATTAAGGGTGTGTTTTGAAACACTTAAAACAGCTTTCAAAAGCACTTATTTTCAAAAGTTGTGAGAGAGAGCTTTTAAAATAAGTGCTTCTGAAAGTTGTTTTAAGTGTTTCAAAACACGCCCTAAATAAGCTTTGAGAAGCTATAACTTGAAAGCTGGACTTGGGGTGCTTTTAACAAGATTATGATTTTTCTTTAAATAACATCAACTTTTTTTAACAATATGTATGACTTATATCTTATTATCTAGAAAACACTTCAATTTTCTTGTGCAAACACTCAACTTTTATCTTAAGGAAAATTTCCATAATCACTATCTTCAAAAGTATAATTTTTTTGGAATCACCCGGTTAGTCATGCTATCTCTGCTACTACAAATCGTTAGGGGTACTCTTTGTGGGAGTTTAACCTAAACTCTGCAATGTGGTAGTAGACATGACATAATGGAGAAATGGCTTGCTCTTCTTTCTTCTTTGCAAATATGATTTTACTGAAATCGTTTGCTCTTCTTTTTACTGATTTAAAATGGTGGAAGATAGGCAGTTGAGGAACTTGGAGAAGATTGGCGGTGACGTTAGGGTATGTGACCGTACTGCCCTCATCCTGGATATCTTCAACCAGCGAGCAGCCACCCGTGAAGCTTCTTTACAGGTTTTTATTTTTTAAATTTTATTTGAAGATTATTACTTTGATTGATGCTAACAACAAAAGCTTTTTCTCTCAGTTTACTCTGGCTCAGATGGAGTATCAGCTACCCCGGTTAACAAAAATGTGGACCCATCTTGAGCGTCAAGCTGGAGGACAGGTGAAGGGTATGGGTGAGAAACAAATTGAAGTTGATAAGCGTATCTTACGTGACCAGGTGTGTGCTTCTTGCTTTGTGTTGCTATTGTTATATGAGCTAAAATCCATTTTGGTCCCGCAGCTTTTGCCTTTTCCGTAAAAGATCCCAAAAAAATGATGTTTTTCAATTTGATCCCATAACTCCTTAATTGTTCCAACTTTAGACCAAAGCTCTGGATTTTGAAGTACGAAGGCACATTTTTGCACGTGAGGTGTAAAATTGATCCTGTAACTTTGCCTTTTCTGCAAAAGGTCTCAAAAGTGTGCCCCAAAAAGAGGTCGTTCTTCAAATTCCAGAGGCTTTGAGACCAAAAATGGACCTATTAAGATGTTACGGGATTAAATTGAATAACTTAACTATTTTGGGACCTTTTGTGGAAAAGGCAAAAGTTATGAGAGCAAAACAGATTTTAAATCATTGTTAATTATTAATTGTTTTGGCGCAGACTCTAACTTGCAATGTTCAACTAGGCATAGATCAAATTTGGAGTTGGACCCGTAGCTTGTAATAATATTTGTTATATCTATTTTTCATTTAGAGGAAACGAAGGATGTGAACTATGGCTTTTTTCACTTTTTAATTTTCAGTGCTTTTGAAATTATGGTTTTTCATGCAAACTACTTGTCGAAATAAGTTTAAATGAATCAATGTCAATGACATGCAGAATTTTATTATTTTATTCTGTAAAAGATGTTTCATCTCTTATGATGTTATAGACTGCTTGTTATAGTATTGGATTAGATACATGTTACTTCATACTTGATTAACCAAAATATTCTGCTTATTTCTTAGTTATCTTTCCTTGACTTCTCCGTCAGAGAAATGGATATCCAAGCACTTTGAATTGCTAGTAGCATATTTCTGTTAATGCATTTTGCTGCCTTTAAGTTTCTTTCTTGATAAGATGTTTGCACATATATTAAAACACTCAACTTTTGGAGTTTTCAGATTGGTGCTCTAAAGAAAGAGATAGAATCTGTTCGTAAACATCGCAAGCAGTACAGGAACCGACGAACTGCTGTGCCTGTCCCAGTTGTATCTTTGGTAGGAAATTCTCTTTATTGCAGATTGGTTAATGGGTAATATCAGCCCCTTCTGTTTATTTGCTATAGCTTAATAAATATACTATAATGCAGTAGATTTTCAATTCACATCTTTGTATCATGATCTAGAGTACATCTATCACATACAAAATCTTTTAGTAAGATATGTACTCTTACAAATGTGAACACTCTTTATTTAGTAAATGCTAAACTGAATGCATGATGGAGAATTTATTCTTAGGATGTTGTCACGGAGCATAATGTTGCTGTAAGAGATCAAAATAGGAAGAATCGTAGTGATGCTTGTTAGCTAATTTAAAAGGATTTGTTAGTGGAGACATCTCCCTTAAATTCTGCGCTTAAGAGAGCAGCAAGATGATGTTCCATTAAATGCATGGGTCTTTTTTAAATTATAAAAATCTACTTCTTCAGTTCATCTGTTTAATTTAATATGCAATTGGTTGTTTATGCAAAGAATATTGATAAATATACTCTGTGTATCACCTCCTACAGTCGTTTGAACTGAAGAGTATAACTGTCAAATCTTGCTTTACAGGTTGGGTACACAAATGCTGGAAAGAGTACACTTTTAAACCGATTGACGGGAGCTGATGTTCTTGCTGAGGACAAGCTATTTGCAACACTTGATCCTACTACAAGAAGGGTACAGGCAAGTATGCTGTCCCCTAAGGGTATGTTTGTTATGGGATTATAGTGGGCAGGGAAATCCCAGATTTGAAATCCTAGTTGGAAATCTTGATGAATTGTTAAAAACTATGTTATGAGATTTTATAGGGTAGGATGGTAGGAAGTTAATTATTGTTGTATTATTATATTATTGTATTGTAATGATGGAATTATTATCTGTTGTTGAAAATTATGTAAAAGTGATACGATTTATATATATATGTATACTCCCTCCGCCTCTCAAAGATAGTCACATTTTCCTTTTCTGGATGTCCCAAATTATAGCCGCATATCCTCTTTTGCTTAAGTAATAAATGCTTAATTGACAATTTTACTCTTAAAATTACCTTGAAATCTGAACTATCTAAAGTAGGGGTTAAATAGGAATACTAGCTAAATTTGACCGTATTTATTGATTTTTTTTAATCCGTGTGCAAAGTCAAATGTGGCTATATTTGAGGGACTGGGGGTAGTATATTTTTATTCGGGAAGTCAAAAAAGTAAAAGATGTGAGTGCATTGGGAAGTAGAAAGGTGATTGAGTGGTAGGTGAGGAAGTAGATTTTTATAGGGTGTAGTAGAATTTAATTCAATAGGATGTTCAAAATCCATCAATTTAAGTTTTGTTACAGACTAGGTTGGGGGTTTCAATGTCCAAATTCCAGTTGGACTAGTCGCCAAAACAAACATACCCTAAAGAAACTTGTTTCCCTCGACTCTAACTTGAGATGTTCTAAAACTATGGAAAATATTTTTGTTTAGTAGTTTTAAGGAAAGCACAATAAAAATGATTGAAGAGTTTCAGTTTTGACAATTAGTTGGCAATTTATTCATCTATCATATATCTTCTTTCTCATTACTCGATTGCACATGCATAGGAATCTGTCTAGTCAATTACATGTTTCTCCGGAGAGAAGCATAATGTTATTTATCACTTAAATCATTTTGATTTTCCTTTTGCTTCTTTACTTTCCTTCACTAAATCTTGGATTAAAAAAAAAAAGAATTAGTGAACGCTAACTCTTCACTAATGATTGGTTATGTATTGACGGTGCATTCCCTAAACGTAAGCAATTGTTTTATTTTCTTTTTTCTAGACGAAGAACGGGAAGGAGTTTCTTTTGACAGACACTGTTGGCTTCATTCAAAAGTTACCAACAACACTGGTACGAATATTTCTATACATAAATAATGTTTGTTCCTCATTCTTTGTCAAGATGTGTTTTCATAAATCCTTTTTACCTTTTTACCTTAGTTAATCTATAATTCTTGTATTATTTATCATTTAGCAAATCTTTCTTCTTTCAGGTAGCTGCTTTTAGGGCAACTTTGGAAGAGATATCTGAGTCATCACTTCTGGTTCATGTTGTGGATATTAGGTATGATTGATTCCCATTAGTGAGCTGTCTATCACGACTGATGCAGTTTATCACGACTGATGCAGTTTCTGATTGCATTGTACTTTCGTTTCAGCCATCCAATGGCAGAGCAACAGATTGACGCTGTGGACAAAGTTCTTGCAGAACTTGATACATCCTCCATCCCAAAGTTAATTGTGTGGAACAAGGTATTAAGGGTTATTTAGTCATTTTTCTTCTAGGTGATGTTTGTTTTGGGTTCGGGGTTTTAATAACAGGTTCTTGTTAGGGATTTTGAAAACAGGTTTTAAAAAACCACCACTACAACACAACATACTATCACACTTTCCAATACAACCAATTCTTTCTCCTTACACCTTAATATATATAGATCATAATTTACATACCTTACTATTAATCAGGATTTCAAATTACACGTAGATTTACATAGATCATAATTTACATACCTTAATATTAATCAGGATTTCAAAATACACATAGATTTACATAGATCATAATTTACATACCTTAATATTAATCAGGATTTCTCCTTACCCAAAACAAAAACACACTTTACTATTAATCAGGATTTCAAAATCCCATAGATTTCAAAAGTCGATTTTTTAAAGGGTATATTTGATTTGGGATTTAAAAGATTTTGAAATTTGGCTTTCAAAATCTAGTGGATTTCAAGATCTTGGATTCTTGATAAATAGTAATGGTGTGTGTTTGTTTTGAGTTTTAAATAGGGTATGTTTGATTTGGGATTTAGAAGATTTTGAAATCTGGATTTCAAAATCTAGTGGATTTCAAGATCTTGGATTCTTGATAAATAGTAATGGTGTGTATTTGTTTTGAGTTTTAAATAGGGTGGGAATTAGCTTTATGTCAAATCGACGTGTAAGATTGAGTGATGTTATATTATTATATTGTTGATTGTAATTGTAATGATTGAATGATTGTATAATATCAATTGAATAAATTATTGGGAGTTGTAAAAGTGAGAATATAAATTGTGAAAAGTGATAAATAAAATAAGAGTGGAACTAATGAGTTATTGAAGAGAGTGCAATGTAGAGCAAAATGGAATGCATGGGGTTATAGGTATTTGTAGGGTGGATGTATTTTGTTTTTAAAAACTGTAATTTCCTAAAGTAGGACTGGATTATACGTCGAAATCCAAATCCGGTTTGTTAATCCAAAATCAAACATACCCTTACCGTGTTAATTCACATTTTTGGTCGTCTATCTAAGAACTTCTCAACAAAATTGCCAATCCAATATAATTAATGAATTACTTTGTGATTGGTTAATTCATATTTTTACAGATTGATAATGCAAGAGATCCTGAAAAATTAAGGTCCGAGGCCAAGAAAAACCCTGATATTGTATGCATATCTGCTTTAACTGGTGAAGGATTGAATGATTTCTGCAATGCAGTTCAAGAAAAGCTAAAGGTACTTCTGGATATTTGTCTTTTAAAATTGCAAATTGTTTTTTATCTCCTCATTTCCTTCTCTTTTTTCAGTGGAAATTTCTAGGTGAATTCAATTTGCAATTTGATACTGTAACTTTTTTCTTTTTACAGGATACGATGGTATGGGTGGAAGCTCTGATTCCATTTGACAAGGGGGAGCTCCTAAGCACCACACATCACGTTGGCATGGTTGACAAACTTGTAAGCTTTCTTTTTTCCTCCTTTTTATAGCATTAAAATCTTTGAGGAGGTATTGGGATGGAATTTGGATCCTTAATCCCATATTTAAAAGAAGGCTTGATTTCATAATAAATCACGACCTTTTACTGTTTTGCAATTCTATCACACGACTGATTTCTCAAAGAGGTTGTGATTTAATTGAAACAATAACAAAAGGTTGTGAGTTTATTTGCAATTTTTTGCAAGATTTTATCAGCTGCCACGTCAGCATGAGTTCCCAGAAAATAGTCATGATATAATTGCAAAATTTAATAAGTTTGTGTATCGAATTGCAAATTTTAAAAACATAAGTGGTAATTGAAAAACCGTGAAAATGTCATGATTTTGTATGCAATTAACCCTAAAAAGGAACAGCTCCCCACCTAAACATTGTGAATATGGGATGAAGAATAGAACCTAAGATTTCATATATCACAACAAACTGATTTAGACAGACCTAATGAAAATGTATATACTGATTAAGTAAACTTTTGAGGACTAATTTAATCAGATATTGAATCATTTGGCGAGTGAACTCAGTACTCATCTGTAGTTTACATTCAATAGAACCTAGGTTTTTCAAACTGAAAACATTAATGACAAAATGAGAGTCGTTTGTAACTTTGTATAATCTGATCAGCGAAAGCAGGAGAGGGTTAGTGATCTAATATTAGTAAGAGTATAATGTTTCTTCCATCCGGAGTTCATCTTATCCTCTTATTTAATTGTCCTATAAAAGTATTGACCCGTATTGTGTTAATTCTATTGTGGCAACACAATGACAAAGGCTAACTTTCTAAGATATTGGTTTCAATATTTTGGCCTCAATTTTGACCAAAGTTGAACTCATTTACAAAAAAAAAACTGAGATATATAATGAGAAGTATTAGCTTATGTGAAGAAAAGTATTGGCTCATACAGCAGAAAGTATTAGTTTGTAGGCTGAATAGTATTAATACTTTTTTAATTAAAACTAATACTTTTCCCCATATGAGCTGATACTTCTCATCTCGTGAACTAATGTTTTTGACCAATTTTTTCTATTATTCGTTAAAAAATATAACAAAACAGCTTGGTTAAATTTTTTAGTTCAATACAGTTGCATGGTGCAACTGGTGCAACTGGTGCACCGAAGTGTCACTCTTGTCTAAATACTCAATTTGTTGATGCAATTATAAAGGCACTCTGTGGTTCTTCTCTATATTAATGCTTGAGCTTTTTCCATTTTTATTTAGTTCTTAAACACCAAGTAATCCCAAAAAACTCGATAATTTTTCGATAGGAATATGTGGAGAATGGAGCCTTGATCAGAGCTCATGTTCCACTCCGCTTTGCCAGACTTTTCACTCCTATGAGGTAAATTTGTGCGACATAGATTGCTCCCGAGTCGTTCAAAAAGGAGGTACGTTTGGAGGAAGTCGTGATCGAGCTTTTGGTACGATTCATTCACCATCGACTAAAGTGAATGATAATGTGTCCTAAACACTTGCAGTATGATGATGAAACTGTCGTCACTTGTGAATATGTAGTTGTTTGGAATGGCTGATTGCTTCATATTTTTACAGGCATTTCTGATGAAAATTAAATAAATGAATTTATGTTGAATTCCAGCTGTTTTGGGTAATTATTTTACAGGCATTTCTTTTCGTTGGGGTGTGCATTTTCTGGGCACAAAAATTATAAGTTTGGCACAATCGACAAATAAATTTAATAAATTATAACTTTGAATCATTGTGGAGTCAGTAGGATTTTTTTAGACTTTCAAAGTTTTGGGGTATTCAATTCGGATTTTCAAGAATCTTTAAAAATCTTGAGGTATTCAATACGGATTCTAAGAAGTTTTAAAAAATATTTAAGTATTCAATAGTCTATGAATTTTAATACTCTATGAATTTTCTTTGATTCTCTTTAAAAAATATAAACAGATTTCACTCTCCAAAATTTCTTCTAACAATCGAGGATTTTTACGTATTCTCCCAAAGAACTTTGAAGACGAAAAATTAGAAAAAAAAAATCTTCATAATACTTTTCATTTAAACAAGTAATATTGTTCTATTTAAAAATTTATACTTTTAATTTAAATAAGTTATACTTTTCTTTTAAACAAGTAATATTTTTCTATTTAAACAAGTAATATTTTTCTATTTAAACAAGTTAAATATTTTTTTATTTAAACAAGTAATATTTTTCTATTTAAACAAGTTATATTTTTCATCTAAACAAGTTATGTTTTTCTTTAAAACAAGTAATACTTTTCTTTTAAACAAGTAATATTTTTCAATTTAAACAAGTAATAATTTTTTATTTAAACAAATTATATTTTTCATCTAAACAAGTTATATTTTTCTTTTAAATAAGTAATACATTTCTATTTAAACAAGTAATTCTTTTCTATTTAAACAAGTAATATTTTTCATCTAAACAAGTAATATTTTTCTATTTAAACAAGTAATACTTTTCTTGTAAACAAGTTATACTTTTCTATTTTAAACAAGTAATATTTTTCTATTTAAACAAGTAATACTTTTCATTTACACAAGTAATATTTTTCTATTTAAACAAGTTATACTTTTCATCTAAACAAGTTATACTTTTCTTTTAAACAAGTGTCTTTTTTTTAAACAAGTAATACTTTTCTATTTAAACAAATAATATTTTTCTATTTAAACAAGTACGGAAGCTAACTACAACAAAGAAAGAAATTGCTTTCTCAAAGCCGATCAACTACAACAAAGAACGGAAGCTAATGCATGAAGAACGAATATTGCTAATGCTATGTGGGAAATTAGGCCGAAGTATAACTGTGATGAAAATGAAGATGAGAAACACCCCCTAAAGGAAGAACGGGTCTACAAATTAAAGTATTTAATAATTTTAAATGATGAATAATAATGTATTTTTTTTTGAACTAATATATTTTGGTATTTTTTTCTAACCAATTTGGATATTTTTTTTATATACAAGTGTGTTCCATATACATTTGCATCAATAGTTCCAGCGCCGGGGTCTATAAAAATTCATGTAAATCAATAAAAAAAAGTGTATTCCACAATCCTGTCAAGTCTATAAAAATCCATGTAAATCAATAAAAAAAATCAGCCAAACTCTGCATGGAGTCTATGAATTTTTTAAATCCACAGATTTTTTAAAGTCCAAAAATATCCAATAGAATACCAAAATTAATTATAATAATAAGTAGAAGAATTTGGGTTTTAAGTAGACTTTTAAAAATTTATTTTTCAAATCTAGGTAACCTTAAAAATGATTAATTGTAAGATGGGGGTTAGTTTTTGAAACTTTTTAATAGTGTGCTGGTAAATGTATGATATGGTGAAAGTGGGATGAAGTGGAATAACTCAAGTGTTTAAGGCATCATTACCTATGACATGAGGTTATGTATTCGAGTCATCATTTGTCCGATCAAAAAAATATATTTAGAATCGATTTTAAATTTCAAAATTCAAACTCTATTTTTAAAATTAAGACTATTAATCTCGGTGAATGGAATGACTGAATGAAGTAGGTGGGTGTGATTATTATTATTACTATTATTTTTAAAATTATAATAGTCTCCCTTTAAATGAAGATTATTTTGTCCGACAGGATTTATTAGCTTCCCTGTTTTAAGTAAAAACCCTGACAATTCTATTTCCCAAAAAAACAATAATATAAAGTCATCAATCTTCTTAGTATTCACATGGATGAATTTCAGCTCCCATAATTCTATTCCATTTTAACTGTATATCTTTCAAAAGATTCAACACAGTCCTGAAATCTCAGCAACCAAGTAATGCCCACTTAAATTAATTCACATATCCAGATCTCAAAGCCGTTGCTCTGCTCTCTTGCTCTGGTCTCTTGCATTTGGGAGGAGGAGGGTATTTTGGTCTTTTCCCTGAATTTTACGATTTTTCTGGAGAAGGCGATTGGCTGCTTCTCTTGTTAGGGTCCAGTTTCATGACTGTTTTGTGCAGGTATTATTATAAATGTACATTGTCTTGAATTTGAAGATATTATGATTCTCTGTGTCTCGTTGGCTCTGACTTCCTTTGGCTGTGTTGTTTAGGGGTGTGATGCTAGACGATAGTAGGAGCATTGTGAGTGAGAAGAATACAAAAACCGAACAAAAACCGAACAAAAACTCTCTCAGAGATAGACGGTTGATTTGATGAAAACATTCTTGCAAGGGATTCTGTTGTTTTGGTAACTCAACTTCAATTTGTTGAACTCAATAAAAAGTAACAAGGTCAAGAAAAATGTTAATTTCTTTTGAAAACTTTGTGTTACAATGTGTGATGATGCATATGTACAGAGTGGTGGACCACATTGGCAAGTGCCGGAGGAACTTGAATATGTACCTTACAAAACTAAAAAGAGTTGGTCTTACGTAATACAGTTGTACCGTGCAATTGATTTGTAACTGTCACTTTATAGTAAAAACAACTAATACCTTTTAATGAAACCACTAATACCTTTCAATGACACAACAAATACTTTAGGACGGCACACCATAGGAATGGCAAGATGTGTGACATTCAAACAAAGGCTATACAATCAGAATGGCAAGAACCAGCCAGACCAAACTCTTGAAAAAGGCTACTACAATGGCCTCAAAGCAGAATGCCCTAAGGCAGGGGGTGACAACAACATTTCGCCGCTCGATGTTTCGTCTCCCGTCAGATTCGACAACACCTACTTCAAGCTTCTATTGATTGAAGTAGGCTTAATTGATTTTTTTTTTTTTTTTAGGTGATGAATTTGTTTAGTTCATGTTTAAATGTGTGTTGTTGTAGTGGTTTGAAGGTGTTGGAGATGCAGAATGTGTAATTTTATGTATGGAGTTATTGAGATGTTTTAATAATTAAGCTTGTGAAATGCATCAACGCTTATTGGTTAGCAATTTTGGATCATCAAGTTCAGTCACAAAGTAAATAAAATTTAAAAGATCTATGCATGAGTAACTGTTTAAATATAATGTAATCTAAATCTATAATTTCTCTTCCTAAATCCTAATATTTAAGGTCCAAACAGTACCTCTGTTTTTTCATATAACATGGACCTCTCAATCACATAACTCTAATATCATATAAGTGGGTTTTAAGCGCATTTAGGTGCATCGTGTATTTATAGTGCATTTTAAAAACATGCAACTTGTTATATTGAAATATACAATTTGTTTATACTAAACCTTGCAACTAGTTACGGTTCAGTGTAAATAAATTGCATCTTTCAATATAACAAATTGCATATTTCCAAAATGCACTATGAGTGCACGGTGCACCTGAATGCATCCAAGACTAAATGCATGTTTTGAAACACAATTAGAACAGTGAGAAACACTTATTTTTTAAGTTGATAAGACCCAACTTTTTCAAAAAATAAGTGTTTCTTGCACTCAAGTAGTGTTTCAAAACATGTCCTAATTCTATCACTTTTTGATTCTTATATTGTCATCTTTTGGTTTTTATTTTATTTTCAAAATAATTATCTTTCTAGCTATTTTTATACATTTCTCTTCAATTTACCCTCTATATTTCCTTAGATTTTCTCCTATTAATTGAAAAAATATATTTAGAACTCCCCAAGATTTCTCCTTTAATTAGAAAATATATTTTGCACTCCTCTTTCCCCTCTTCTTTTTGACCTTTTGTATATAAAATAAATTTGTATGAATATTATGTTCTTTTATAATATTAAATTATGTCATATCACATGACCGAAATTGTCAATATTTGATTTAACACAAGGTGACAACAAGACACTGTTGGAATCTAAAAAGTTTGAAATAAAATCTCAAAACAATCATGCCTAAGATATTTCATTCCACAAAAATAAGGCGTGCCTCATAAAATAACTTTTATGGGATTTTTTGTGATGAAAACATTTGGGATATTTATAGTGTTGGTTTTGGAATACTTGCAAAATATCACCTTCTGGCCTAGTTTAGATTTGCGTCACTATGTGTTATATAAATGTTTCACACTACTCTTTTGGTCAATTAAGATCACCTCTTTGAATTTTGAAATACAAGTTCTATAACCTAAACAAATGATTTTGATGATAAGTCATCGCGAGTTTAACTTTCAAAAAATAATAAGTGGTCATAAAATAAAATAAAAATTTGAGGTCAGAGTTCTATAGTTTTTATAAATAAAGAAGTTAATATTCAAATTGAGTCTAGATTTGCCAGCAGGACGGGGAACTGTCCTGAAGGGGCCGAGAATCCCCGAGTAAATTCCACTTGACTGTTTTACCTCACGAAAACATTACAAGAAACTCTGGCACATGAGTATTATTAGAAGTGAATGTCTGAGGCTATCAAATAGATACGTTTGGATGTCTACCTATTAGGTAGTTCAAATTATCTAAAGTTAAATCCAGAGATGGTCCAAAACTAGACCTAAAATAAATGGGAGTCGCAAAGATAACGAACACCAAAAAATGTCAGACTTGGAGAAGATTTATCTATTCTTGTACCTCAAATAAAAAGCAAAGACGAAAAAATTTTATTTTCAGAACCCTAACGTTAGAGCATACGGAACAACCGTCTGTGTCAAGGAAAGTGACGAATATTTCCTATCAAAATTAAATTTGCAATGGCCGCTATCGAAGTGGTCCCCTATTGGCCATTAGGCCTGCATAGTCGGAAGGACGAATTTGTGTCTAGAGGAATCGAAATTCCCATTTCACCCTTCAGAGGACACAAGATATAAAAGGACTCTCATTTAATTTTTTCAAGGTACAACTCATTCATTTTATTCACACACGAAAAGTGTCTTTCATTTTGGATAACGATTTATGCTCTGCGAATTGAGCGGACTTGAGGGTCGGAGGATCAACGTCAGAGCCCCCTTCGGCCTGATTTCCTACAAGTTTTGCAGCAGCTCTCGCAGTTATCTTTTGCTGCAGTTCTAGGAGAACTTCTTAGGGATGACAAAACGCCCCGCCCCAAAGTCAACCAGCCCTGCCCCGTTTGGGCCAGGTCAGGCCCGCCCCACGCATGGGCCAGGCCGGGTTTGGGTACCAATATTGTAATTACTCGGCCCGGCCCGGCCCGGACTCTTTATATAAATAAATATTTATATGTATAATATAATAATAGTAATAATAATAAAAATGTATATAATATTTCATCAGTTATCACACGGTTTTCTTTTTTTTCCTCCTAACCCTAATTCTCAATTTCATCAATTATCACATAGTTTTTTTTTGGCTCATGAAAGTCTTTTTTGTTAATTTTGAACATGAAAGTGGGGTGAATTTGATGATTTAGTGGATTTGTAATTTCTGATTTCATTGTGTATTTTAATTTGTGGATCTCTCGTTAAATTATGGTGAATTTGGTAATTTAATTTATATCCATTTTAGCTTAAATTATGTTATTGTATTGTATTAAATGTGATAACATTTTTATAGATAAAAATTAAATTTCAACTTTATTTAAAAAAAATGTAGCAGGATGTGTTAAAAATTATTAGTAGCGGGGTTTAAATCGCTGCACTTGCAGCTTGGCTTGGGTCTTAAATCTCCGACCCAAAGTGGGCCATGGGGCAGGGTTGGCCGGCTGGGTATATGCACGGGGCGAGGCTTGGATAGTTATGTACTCGCCCTGCCCCGACCCATTGTCATTCCTAGTACTTCTATACTCTGTTGTTGCACTTGTTTCTGTTTTCACAACTTAAAAGATCTGTTTAGATACATTTCAACTTCGTCCTTCCATTTTTATCTTTGCTTGAGGTGGGAATTGTTTTACCCCACGTCAAAGTCCACACTACTCCAATTCATAGATAATGCATAATAAACCATTTCGTATTTTATTAGTTTGTAAATATTTTGACTTAATGTAATTTTCATCTTTTATGCTATTTTAAAGGGCTATCAATGATCATGAGTTGTCATGAATTTAACTTTTGAGGTTCGGGTTAAATTTTGAGGTTTTAATATAGGAAAAAAATTGTGAACTCAAATTCAAGAACTTTTTTTTTATCGAGTATTAATATTATGCATAAATAGTATCATTGTGATGCATTTGAAATATCAATATTTATAAAATTAAATATTTATTAAATAATAACACTTCATATGAATAATAATAATAATAGTGTTATTCATATTGCATAACACTTAACAATGACACTAAAAAAAATAGTTCACTCAGGATAACTATTGATAACTTATTTTGGACAATTTAAGCAAGAGACAAAAAAACAAAAATTGAAAGTAACTATATAAAAGGGTGTTACTTATAACATTGAAGGGTGTGATTCATATTATAACATAAATATTAATAGTGATAATTGAAAGGTGTAACTTAATTTTCGAAAAAAAAAAAGTGACTTATATTATAAAAAATATTAATCGTGATAACTGAAGGATCCCGTCTTATATAAATAGGATATCAATTTTCCTATAGATGGAATGCAAAATCAAAATAGTTGAATCAAATCTAATAATTGTAAAATATAAATCTAAAATTATGTCGAATTGTAATATAAGTTACTTATGATTTTGCAATAGACCATCATCATATTCATAATCATATGCGTAGAATACTGAATGGGGAACTCACTAAAATGGATGTATAATTAGTTGTAGGTACAAGTCAAAACCTTTATTAGTCTTAGATACAAAATGGCAAGCAAAAAACCTATATTAACCTTACTTATTTTCCTCTCTCCTCCGGCTGCATTACTATTTGTTGATAAGACGTTTTGGTCTTCCCAAAGCAAACCCTTCAGACACGTCATCTATCATCTTCCCAAAGAACCCAATAATTCATTCAAAACCATTTCGAAACCTTCAGCAAACTATCAAAAAATCTCTCGAAAATTCTCTCATTTAAATTTTGAAGCAAAACTTGTCATAAATTTACAGATCTAAGTTCAAACTTTAGAGCTCAAAGTTTAAATAAAAATTGCCAACTTTTTTATTTCTTTACTTGTGTACAAATGCAAAAAATATTTGCAAAAAATATTTTGAACAAGTGCAAAATAAATAAATAAATTTGCAAAACATCTTCCTTCATCTGATCTTCTATCCTTTCTTCTTCTCGTTTCATGGGTTTGAATTCTAACAGTCCACCTACCATCATTCTGAGCTGAATATTTGCACAAATGCGATAATTTTCTGCACGTATACAAAAAAAATTCTACACGAGTGCAAAAATAATCCTCTGGTTCCACAAAGAATATGCACAATGCAAGAGAAAGTGGGTTTTAGAGAAACAATCGTCTTCTAGTTCTTTAGAATAATTCTCCAAACATTTTTCTAATCTTGTATCCAATCATTCGTCATCCTCTTCCTCCATTTCACAAACTCAGTTTTCCCAAAAATAGAATCACTCATTTTGATTTTGCTAGCCTCCGCCAAATGTGGTAAAACTGCTTATGCAAACCTGCAACAAACATGCATGTTATCAGTTTGATTTATGAGTTCCAAATATTCCAACATAAAACATTATTGAGCAAAAATTAACATACATTGCTTAAAGATTTAGAGAATCAACCGATACACTACTAATTTCATGATCCTATGAACCCTTTTCACAAGCAAAAATACACGAAAATCAAAAAAATTCTCAAATTAAGCAGAAATTTTTAAAAATTACGCTAATCAAGAAATTAAAACCATTTTTTTAATAGAGTTCATTAGATATTTTAGAAGACGTGCAAAACAATATGCACAACTGTAAAAAGAAATTGCACCATAAGCGATGACATGCACCCCTCTGCAGCATTTGATGTAACCTTGTAAACCATTTTCAAATGCTCTATTTTTTCACCATTTTTCCGCAATTTGTTCATCCTCACCTTTTTCAGAAAATTAAGAAGCCCACAAACAGATCTGCAAGGAGCAGATCTACAATCTTATAAAAATTAAAGGTCTTCTGCAAACAGAGAAATAGAGTAGCCTCACAACAAGAACATACCGCGATTTGAGTACCCAAGACAGCGGAAAAACACATAAAAATAGAGCAGGGGATCGCGCGAATAAGCAGATAGCAAACCGTCGCCGTTGCCCTATCAACACCGTCGTCGTTTCAGTCTACCAAAATCTGAAATCCGGCGAACACCTCTGTCTTCCTTCGTCGCGAGCAGTTGCAGATGGGGTGGAGGATGGATTTTTAGAGAGAGATTAGGTAGGTTGTTAGAGAGAGAGAGAGGGGGATGAGAGAAGAGATTTTGAACGACTGATTAATATTATTTATTATAAATTAAAATTATAAATCAAAAAAAGGGTTGGTTATAGAGCTGAGGGTATTGAGGGGATTTTATGTGTCACTTTGTACGCATGAGTAATAGAAAATTTTGGTTGCACTTTTGAGTAATAAAACTGGGTACTTTGTAACTAAGGGTAATTTTCCCTACTAGAATTGGCCAAAATGCGACATATTTGCAATTTCCCCAACTTTTTATATCACCCAAACGAACGGCGTCGTTTGCGAAGCTGGCGATTCAGTGGCCGTTGTGAAGCTTTAGATCTAAACACACTGGGAACTTGGAATCAAGTGAGAGTGAGCCTGTAACAAAATTCCCCAATTGTCGATATTGGAGCCCTAATTTCATCGATTGGGTACCTAATTTCACTGCAAATCACCCTCCCACTGTTCACACACAATATAATGGCAAAGCATCCGATGGCGCCATTGATTCCAGTACAGAAGCGATGGTCGTTGATGATATTGTTCTGCATTGCACTCTCCACCGCCATTGCTTTCTTCATCGGAGCTTCATTCAGTTCCTGCAACTCCCGCGATTACTCCGACCACCACAGTTTCGATTATCCCATTCGCCCGTTCAACTCAGAAGGCGCCCTTTCTGAGAAAATCGAAAATCCGCTCAGTTTCATGAAATCGAAGCTTGTGCTCTTGGTCTCCCACGAGCTCTCATTATCCGGTACTCTAATTTCTTGACTCTATTTGTTTCTTTATTTACCATTTTTGAATTAATCCCGTTATTTGAGGAATGCTTGAATCGTGTGTTGGTTAATTTTGAAAAATGGGTACAATATCGGATGCAACTTCAAATTGTTGATAGCTTTGATGAGAAACCTAGGCAGTGTTCATGTTAATAGGATGAGAAGTTTTAGTTTTATATGTTCACCTTGCTTTAGTGAGATCATATATAACTTATGTGTTAAGGTGATTGGTTTAAATTGTTTGGTTCGAACTCGTAAATATATAATATTATTGGATTGTTTGAGGAAAAATATCTGTATATAAGAAACTGTAACTGATAATATCATTTTTAACAATATTAATAGGTGGGCCTTTACTATTAATGGAACTTGCATTTCTATTGAGAGCTGTTGGCACAAGGGTAGTCTGGATTACTAATCAGAAGCCCACTGAATCAGATGAAGTGATGTTCAGTTTAGAACAAAGAATGATGGACAGAGGAGTGGAGGTATGGTAAATGAAGTTCGTATCAGATTATTAGGCTAATTGATCACTATTTTTTTATTTCATTGGCCATTATTGCTTTGAAATCTTATCAGTTAATCTTTTCAATTAATGCAGGTTTTGCCTGCAAAAGGGCAGGAAGCTGTTAATACAGCTCTAAAAGCTGATCTAGTCGTCTTAAATACTGCTGTTGCTGGCAAGTGGTTGGATGCTGTGCTTCAGGAAAATGTGCCCCGCGTACTCCCCAAGGTTTTGTGGTGGATTCATGAAATGCGAGGGCATTACTTTAAATTGGAGTATGTTAAGCACCTCCCTTTTGTTGCAGGTGCCATGATTGATTCACACACTACTGCTAACTATTGGAAGAACAGGACTCATGAGCGATTAGGGTATGCTAGTCTTCATGTTGTTTATCAGTTTATGATACTTATGGTTCTATTTGTTTTACACTTTTACTGCATTTGAAGTATATTCTAGGCAACTGCCGAATAAAAGTAATTGTTTTTTGTGATATGGAAAGGATATAGGGGGCATCAAAGTTTCATAAAGTTTGGCAAGCACTCTATGCAAGTTGCACCGTGCAACTCGTAGTACATTTTTAAATGGTATTAGTTGTTTTACTAAAGGTCTTAGTTGGTCAGCATTGGTTGTTTCACTGAACAATATTAGTTATTTTCACTGAACAATATTATTTGTTTCAATTGCATTTGAAGCATGTCCTGGGAAACTGCCAAATAGAAGTTGTTCATATTTGTGACAGTGAAAGGTCTGATACAGGAGTCATCGAATTCTGATACAGTTGTATTTTTTCCCTTTCTTCGTCGTACTTGAATTCCAGTAACATTCATGTTATCTTGGTGAATACAAGAAAGGCACTTAGGTCCAAGCCTGAGGAACATAAAAAGAAGGAAAAACGGTTCTTAGTCCTGCAAGTTATACCTATTTTGTTTCCAGTCCTGTCAATTTTCACGAATTGAAAAAAGTCTTGTACTTTCCAATTTTTGGCATTTTTGGTCAATAACCTGCTGAAGAAGGTGAAACAGCTGTCAACATGCTGACCTGACAGAGTCTGATTTGTCCACGTGGCAAAGTTTGATCGGTCAACCGGAAGATTCACCTCTTACAACCGGTCATCGAACCAAAATGTCAAAATATTGAAAGTTTCCGACTATTATCATTTCACGAAAGTTGACAGGACTAAAATTGAATTAAGGGTAACTTATAGGAATAAAAATAATATTTTCCATATAACCTGTACCATCGGCAAGTTCACTTTCCATCTTTGAAGCGTGAGATAACCTGTACCAATCAGCAAGTTCACTTTTCATATGCTGTATGTGATCCATCTGCATTGAAATTAAGAGTGAAAAATCAATCATTTACACCTCAATGAGCCTTGGCTGAATTTGATATGCATAAAAATATTCTTTCTTACAATGTTTTAATCGTCATGTGGTCTTTGGGTCATGAGAGTTTGTGTATCTACAGTAGATTTGGTATACCAGCTGATTTAAAACTTACTTGACGTTTAACATTCTATTTGATATGCATAAAACATTTTAGTTTCTCGTTGGAATTTACAAAAGGTTATTTCTTTTACTTTCAATGGTGCAGGATTAAGATGCCTAAGACTTATGTTGTGCACCTTGGTAATAGCAAAGACTTGATGGAAGTAGCGGAAGACAGTACGGCCAGAAGGGTCCTGCGAGAGCATATTAGGGAATCACTTGGCGTACGAAAAGATGATCTTCTGTTTGCCATTATCAACAGTATGCTTTACTAACACCCAAATATCATGTTGTTCTTAAATTTTTTCACCATACAACTCATTGCTTACCACCTTTCCAAGTAATACTAAGATATTTAAATGTAATAGAGGTGACTAGGGGATAAAGTTAGCTTATTCTCTTTTAGCATCATAGATGACACCTTTGGACTAAAATCACTTTATTTATATAATTGCAGATAAAATTTCAACACATTTTTGCAAATTGCAATCTAATCTAAACTTTTAAATCTCTGTAAACAAAACCTCAGTAAAAAACAAAATTGCAATTCGAACCAACAGCCAGATTTGCTCCTGTCCAGAATTGACAATTAATTATCTGTTGCCATCCGAAAAAATCTAAACATGTTAATACGATTAATTATTCATTGCCAGGTAGGTGGCACGTCATTTCAGGGCAAGAGCAAATCTGCCCGTCGGTTCAAATTGCAAAAAATAAATTAAATTGACTTTTTGTTTTCCAAGATTCAAAAGTGTAGATGAGACTGCAATTTTCAAAAATGTTGTAATTTTTTATACAATTAAGCCTTTTTTCATTGATCTATTTCCCATCACAATCAATTGGTAATATATAATATAAAGCAAATATATAGTTGTAGAGTCCTGCTTCTCAAACTTCTACTGATAATTTGTTGAACATATATTTACTATTGAAAAGTAATTCTGAATATCTTATATTTCACTGATTAATTTCTATGTAAAGCACAATAATATGGTACTTTTAATTGCGTTAACTTTTCAGTTTCTCAGCTATAGATGCTGCATTGCTTCAGGTGTTTCCCGAGGGAAAGGTCAAGATCTATTTCTTAAAGCTTTTTATGAAGCTTCGCAAATCAGCCAAGAGAGGAAACTGAAAATGCCACCAATGCATGCAGTTATAGTGGGAAGTGACATGGGGGCCCAAACTAAATTTGAAACAGAACTACGTAACTTTGTTAATGACAAGAAAATTCAAGAAAGTGTGCGCTTTGTAAACAAAACATTGAATGTTGCACCTTATCTGGCTTCCATTGATGTTCTGGTCCAAAACTCTCAGGTACTAGTTACTCCCTCCATTACATATAACTGTCGTTTTAGAAAAAAAAAATTAGTTCCAAAATATCCGTCGCTTATTACAAAACAGAGGGAGTGTTTGTTTTTTCAAATTTGCCCTTTTCTTAATTTTTGTGATGTCTCATTTATTGAGATACAAGAATCTAAGTAAAACACCCAAAAGGGTATATTGTTCATTTTATACAAATAATTATGGGAATTTAATGACTTTATTAATATATGTAAACCACCCAAAAGTCGCAGTTAAATTGGAACAAAGGGAGTATTAATTTGTTTAATCCCGTGGCATGTAATATTTCATGTTTCATGTATAACTCCTGATAGTACTAAGGGCCATACTTTGTCAACACAATCATAGTATGCCCTTTAGTTGATGTGAGACTATTATGATAGCATTAATATGATTGAATGTTGAGCTGATATTATGAAAAACGAGGAAAATAGTAAACTTACTTACAGTTACTGCAGATTTGGAATGATAATATGGTTATCTGTTTGTTGAGAACTATGATACATTTGCATATGCAGATGAGATTGCTTTCTGTTCATTGTACTGAAGAAAGCTAAACTTGTTAATTGCTTTAGGCACGTGGAGAGTGTTTTGGGAGGATAACCATTGAAGCTATGGCCTTTCAGCTGCCTGTATTGGTGAGATTTTGAATCTTGTTTTCTTTTGTTCTAGGGATAATATCATTTTTGGTCCCTAAACATAACCCCTTTTTCATTTTTGATCCCCCCATTTCACTTGTTATCGAGTTTGATTCTTGGAAGTACACTTACTCCCACATTTGGTCCCACCATTAGTGACCGTCCGTTAACTCACTTTATCACGTATATGCTAAATTTAATTAGAAATATTTGGGGGTGTTAAATGTAATCAGCAATATTCAAATAATAATACATTAACACCCCCCAAATAGTTGATTCCGTCAGTCAACGGGAGGTCAAATAACGATGGGATCAAATGTGAGAGTAAAAGTGTACTTCTAGGATCAAGTTTGATAGTGAATGAAATAGGGGGATCAAAACTGGAAAAAGGTAACCTTTTAAGGACCAAAAATTGTATTATCCCTTATTTTAATGGGGTTCATGTAACATTTTAATTACCCTAGCATTAGTAAACATAGATATCAACATGTTTAGGGTACTGCTGCTGGAGGTACAATGGAGATTGTGGTAAACGGTACTACGGGTTGGCTACATCCAGCTGGAAAAGACGGTATCACCCCTCTTGCAGAATATATCGTTCAGCTAGCCACAAATGTAGAAACGAGAAGAAAAATGGGTAGAAATGGTTACGCTCGGGTCAAAGAAATGTTTCTGGAACACCATATGTCACATAGAATATCCTTGGTTTTAAAGGAGGTTTTGCAGAAGGCAAAGAGACAGGTTCATTGATTCAGAAGGCGTCTATAATTTTTAACTTGCCAACATATGATGTCTCTGATTATTTCTCTCCTTCAATTGATGAATAATCTACCAACTGTGTTCATAATTTTTTTCTTTTTTCAAGTCAACTTTTTTTTCTTTTTTTTGTGTGTGGGAATAGTGTTTGTAGATGTGACGGCCTCTCATATTATTGCATTGTATCTATGATTAGACTAATCAAATTAAACTAAATTTATTGAGACAAATCATATGAACACTTTGACACGTGAGTGAAATAAATTTCTCCAAGTTGAAAATGAGAATTTTGTAGTATTTTCACCTAATTGTTTGTACAGAACATGTTTGATAAATGACAAAGATAAATATGCAAACAAAAGAACTAATAAAATAATATATTTTGATAAACCTTAAAGAGTATCTCGGAAACCACTAAACCGAGGCTAGGTCTTGTTGTATTTAGGTATATCGTGCACTCATAATGTATTTTAAAATTGTGTTATTTATTACTATATTTTGTAAAATGTAATTTATTTACACTGAAGCGTGCAATTATTTTTTTCATATTAATAGTTACATGACTCAATGAAAATAAATTACACTTTTTAATATAACAAGTCACATGATTCTAAAATGCACTATAAATGCACGGTGCACGGGAGTGTACATAAACCCACATTTAAACTGAATACAACTCCAAATTTTACTTCCACAACATTGCAATTTGCATTAATATTTGTGGTGACCCATTTTACACACCCAAAACCCATTCCATAAATCCATTCAAATGGATTCTATAGATTTTGGTTCTCGAGTTGTCACTCAAATGAAATCACCCAAAACTATAATCTTATTCCCCCTAACTAATAATAATAAAATAAAAATACATCCAACCAATTTCTCCACATCAATTTCCAATCCCCAAAACCCTAAAATCCCTAATAATAATAATCAAACATCTCAGCAGACGCCATAATACCCTGTTGATTAATCCCCATAAAATTCCAAGAATTACCAACATCCCCAAACCCCACAGCCTCAAACTCGGAATTAACGTAATTCAAGATTTGATTGAGGGATTCAAGTCTTCCAGAGAGCTCCACCATCTGAGCCCTCAAAACAGAGTTCTCTGCTTCCACTTTCCCACACTTTTCTCTGCTCACATTCACACTTTTCAACATCTCATTATTTTCCGTCGAAATCTCACAAATCTGGGCCCTCAGATCTTCCAACTGTTTCTGCTTTTTCACCCTCGATCTCCTCGCTGATTCCCTGTTCGATTGCATTCTCTTTCTCTTCCTCTGATTTTCCTCTGAATTTGTGGATGCCATTTTTATTTGTTAAATTAAAACAACAATATTTATTGAATCTATGTATATATGTATGATGATGGGGGAATTTTGTTTATGAAAAAACGTAGAACCAGTAGAGGAAAACAACGGAGAAAGATTGAACGAGATGGGTTCTGCGTTTTGACAAGGAATTGATCATAAAACCAGAGAGAATTATCTCACACACGACTGGAGTCATCAATCTCAAACATTAAGAAACTTATCTGCAGCATCAAGATTTTGGATCAAGAAAATTGCAATAAACAAGTAGAAAATTTTCAAAATTAGGAGCACGCAGATATGATGAGAGCAAGATAAGGAGAGAGAGAGATTTTAGAGCAAGGGAAAATGGTTGATTTATAGGAGGAATGGGTGAGGGTGCATGGAGTATAAAAATCAAGAAAAATGTACTCCCTCCATTTTAAAAAGATCTTTTGTTGTTTTGAAAAAATTGCTTTTAATTAATGAATAATTATCTCATCATGTTTCTAATTTGACGTTTTTTTAGAATTTTTCTTATTATCTCTATGCATTCCCTGGATTAAGAAGGATTAAAACGAAAAGAGTGGCTGCGCATTCAAATGCACCATGCCTCATAAAACATTTTAAAAATGTTCAATATTTTTTTTATATTAATAGTTTCACGATTCAGTATAAATAAATTGCATTTTTCAGTATAACAAGTTGCATGTGACACTATGAACAAACAGTGCACTTGTATGTATACAAGACTTAGGCCAGAAGAAAATATGTAAAAACTACTAAAATATATTTAATCTGCACAAATTTTCATTTGAAATTCATTTATAGTGTGCAATTGATATTATCACTCTTATAAATTAATAAAATAATATTTAATATTAATTTTTTTTAATATCACTCTTGCAGAGCGAAGATTGATTGAAAATGGGGCAAAAAAGTGAAGGTTGGATTTGGAATGTAGTGTGAGAGGGGAGAGTGTGTGGGGTGGAGAAGAAGTTCCATATATGTCCAATAACAGCTGTGTGTGTGGAGGACCAACTCTACATTTACTGAATTACAATGTCATTTAATTCAACAACGATGTCACTTTACTTTTTTTAACCAATTACCAATATCTAATAAGAAGTGGTCTTTGGTTATGGATGCTTGGGGATAAGATGGAAATAAAAAGAGGAGGAAGAAGATAATTCAATAAACACAAAGTCTACTATGAAAATTTACATACATGAATTTTTATTTATTTACAAACAAATTATGTATATGG
Organism: Stenogyne calaminthoides; assembly: GCA_037126765.1. Taxonomy (NCBI): domain Eukaryota; kingdom Viridiplantae; phylum Streptophyta; class Magnoliopsida; order Lamiales; family Lamiaceae; genus Stenogyne; species Stenogyne calaminthoides. The sequence continues at coordinate 9,273,739 of JBBCBC010000033.1, forward strand.
TGAAGGTAAGACAAAGTCGAGTGGTTCATGGTTCACTCGGCCCGAGTGGTTCATGGTTCACCCGACCCGAATAAGTCATGATTTAGAGTTCATTATTTAGTGCTTAGGGTGTAGATGGTTCACCCGACCTGAATAAGTCATGATTTAAGGCGATTTTATAGTTTTTCTTACATGAAAATTTTCACACTAGACCTACTCTTTAATAAATTGTAGAGCCACACATGTATGAGACAGCCTCATAGTGAGACGGAGCATAATTTTGGTATGATGTTTTAACATTTTGGGAGGAATAGGTTTTGATTTGTGCTAGAATATATCATGTCTCATGTATGAGACCGTACCATATGAGTTTTTATCCAAATAATACTCTCTCCGTCTCAATCTTAACTGCACTATTTTCGTTTCGGTCCGTCCCAATTTTAACTGCACATTTCCTTAAATGGAAATACTCACTTTAACTCACACCTTTCAAACACCCACTTATTTATCATATGTTACTCTCTCATACCCTCAACACTTTATCACTTTATCACCTTCAATAAATATTATGTTACTCTTCAATAAAGTTGAATTCTCATTTCTACCCCCAACACTTTATCACCAAAAATACTAATAAATATTTTTTTCTTAAACTCCGAGCATACAGTAAATATGCGGTTAAGATTGAGACGGAGAGGGTATATTTGTGTTTGCATAGGAATTGAGGAGTAGAGTTGGATATATAATTTTATGTCAAATAAAATTAATGTATTATTTTATTATTGTTAGTTAATGGGATAACGGTTGGGTGAGAAAAAAATAGGATAGAGAATAAAAAATATATATAAGAGAAAATTAGGGTTTAAGAAAAAAATAGAATAGAAAATAATTGGCTAAAAGAATAAGAGAGATAATGAGTAAATGAGAGTAAAATGGTGATGTGATTATATGAGATAGTGCATAAATAGGTGTGTAAAGAAGAATTATAGGGGTGAATAATTATTTGGATACAAATTTAGCGAGAAAAAATGTTTCTTGGTCATTTAGCTTATACAATTGTTAACTTTTTGTCCCAAAAAATTTAAGGGGGACTCGCTTTGAGCTACAAAATATAAGTAGTAGTTGTTATCCAATACAATCAATTCTTCTTATTACTTTTTTTTTTTTTTTGAAAGGAAATTCTTCTTATTATTTAGAGATACGAAAAGGTGTACAAAAATACTGATCTATCCTTACTTAATTTCCAAACCTTTCAAAGCACTCTTGCTGCGAGCACTCTTCATTGATTAGACTGATGTTTGTCTTCCCAATGTAGAACACTGTTCATTGGCAAATTTTCTGCTCATTTCTTTCATTCCAAATTTGCACCCATTTCTTTCATTTTAAATTTTACAGAAGCCTTTCATTTGAGAATTAAGAATTGCTGCTCATTTCCTGTTCATTGATCCTTCTTCATTAACGCAAAATTAAAAAAAAAAAATTGCTACTTATTTGGGATTCAAAAAATATACATCATTTTATATTAAAAAATTGATATTTAAAGATCTAAAATTCAAAATGTTTAGCTTTAAAAATTGGAAAAGAAAATTGCATATCTTCTTCCTTCGCATTCCTTTATTTATATAGTAAGTGCAAAAAAAATTACACAAATGGAAGAGAATTCAGTATGAAAAAAAAAAAAAAAAAAAAAAAAAAGATAAACAATATATTTTGCACAAAGTACAAAAAAATATTTGCACAAAAAAGAGGCGTTTTACACGGTGCAATACTCATCCAAGATACCTCATTCACAAACCAAGGAATTCATCAATGGCTTCTCTTCTATTGCAACTGCATCAAGCTCTTCTTCATCCTCTTCCGTTGCAGCTGCATCAATCTCAAAAAATCAAAATTGCAAAAAACATCATCATCCAAATAAATCCGCCAGAAAAACCCACCACCATCACTCAAAAGTTGCCACCCAAAAAACCACCATAATTTTCCCCTTCATATCAACTCATTCCGATCTTCTTTATGCACATGTGCAAAATAATTTGCATCAGTACAAAACAAATTTGCACTAGTGCAAAACAAATTTGCACTAGTGCAAGATAAATTTGCACCCGATTTGCACGTTTTCTACTGTCACCCTCGCGGCGGATCTACGCAGATCCGTCCAGATTCGCCACCACAATCGCCACCCAGCCCAAACCGCCGCTAAAATCGCCACCAACACCCCAGCCGCCATTGTCACCAACAGATCCATCACCAAAAAACAAAAACTCGATGCCGATTCACGACTCACCTCGTTCCGACTCATCCATCATTAAAGCTCTGCTCGAGCTCCGAAAAGCTCTAAAATCCTCCCCCAGAAACCCTAAAATTGCCGTCGCCGTCCCACGCCAAAAACCAATCATCGCAGTCCCACACCGACGTCGTCCCACACCACCACCGCATCACAACCTATTTGTTTGCTGTCGCGATGTGAAGACAGAGCATATGCTGGTGGATTGCAATGGAACTCTGGAAATTGCAGGGTGTTGCTCGAAATTCAGAATTCAAATTTTTTTTGATGAATTTTATTGTATCTACTGGTGGGGATCTGTTGAAAATTTGATGAAAACTTATTTTTAGGAGATTTTGGAGAAGGTGGATCGGGATCTGAAATTGGAGATGCATATGTGCATGTCGGGTGAGGAGCGTCCGAGTTGCAGTTAGGGATGGCAATGGGTCAGGTCGGGTCGGGTACTTAGATACTCGGACCCGCCCCGCTCTTTAAACGGGTCGGGGCGGGTCTGACCCGCACGGGGCAAGGGGCGGGGGGCGACCCGTTTTAAATATTTATATATATATTTTTTTTATTTACAATTTAAGATTTTAATATCAATAGATAATTTTAATGGAAATAACATATTATATTTTATATTGACCTAAAAATGTCTATAAAGTTGAATTGTTGTTATTTACATATTAATAAATATGAAAAAATATAAAAATATATTGTATTTACATATATTATGTAACATATATTTTGATTTTTAATAAATAAAACGGGGGGCGGGTCCGGGGCAAGGGTCCTGAGTAATACCCAGACCCGCCCCATTTCTTTACGGGTACGAGGCGGGTCCGACCCAAACAGTGCGGGTCGGGGCTGGCCGAGGTAATATTGTCATCCCTAGTTGCAGTACTGAGTCAACCGAATCGCGCTCTGAGCCACAGGGTCAACCGAGTCGCGCTCCTAGTCATTGAGTTGAAGATGCATACGTTCATCAATTTGATGAACATGTGCATGAATTTTATGCATATGTGCATGTCAAAATGAAGTACAAAAATATGTAATTTTGTTATGAAATTTCTTATAATTTATGTATTTCATAAATTTTTTATACGAAATTTTTCTATAACGCCTCCGCTACTCCGAAAAAATACATAATTCTAGCTTCTTCAAAGCTAGAACAAAAAATCTCCTTCAATCACGCTTATTTTCGCTAATCTTCACAGCAAGGATTTTGAGAGCAGGTGTTTCTGAAAATGGGAAGGTGAAAAAATGAAGAAAGAAAGATGAGTTAGAGAAGAGTGAGAAAGGAAGAGGGTAAGAAGGAGAAAAATGACGGTAGCTGTTGGGAGAATGATTTGTGTATTGAAAGTCTTCAATTCTTTTGTCCAAAAATAAGGATATTTAAGTCTTTTTCTACCCTATTTTGGACCTATAAGTAATGCTTAAAATACCATGGAGCTAAGAGTAATAGGTAATTGGGTCTTGAACCTATGGGTGAGCCCCTCGCAGGTTTACATGTCGATCTTAGATCTAGTATTTTATTGACTGGACAAGTTTTGGGTTAGTCAAATTTATTCCAGACCGTCCGTTGTTATCCTAATGCAGAATGATTCATTGCCTCTTCATATTTTCCATATATAATACGTATTTTCTTGAATAATACTTACTTGGTCACCAAGATTACTTGTTCTCCAAGAAGTACTTGGGCATCAAGATTATGATTTCCTTTTCTTGTTTCTCAAATTTCTAGTATAAATAGGTGCTCTATTTTCATTGTAAGGAGAACTTTGATTATTGATTAATATATGAGACAAACTTCTATATGAAGCATTTCATAGATTTAGGATCGGTGAAATAAAATTTACGGGTTAGAATGAGAAGTGCATAACAAATGTGGGTCAAACCTGGCCAAACAGATATTTTCTAATAATACGCGCTAAGGCAAAAGAACAAAACTATTTTTAGATTTGTATTACTATAACGACAAATATATGTAATTGTCAGTACATGTATCTGTTACTATAAGGAATGATCTGTGAAACATGACTTGTAGGTTAGAAAAGAAGCGCATTAAAATATAGGAAAAAATTCGCTGCAAGGTCAAACTGGGTCAAACATATTTTTTATAAAATTCGCGTAAAGGAAAATCAGCAGAACTCGCTCTGAGGTCTGTGTTATTATAAGGGCAAATATGTGTTATCGTAATCACATGTACGTGTTAATGTAAGGACAAAACGATACTCCCTCGATTTTTATTTGCTTCCACCTCTATATTTTTGCATGCTTCTCCTGACTCATGTTGATTTGTGATCAACTGACTTAAGTAAAGACCAAACCACCAGATTACACCATTGAATTAGTAAATATATCTTCTTTTTTCTATCATCACACAATAACACATAATTGCATTTACTAATATAAATATTTATTTTTATAGTAACACAGACTGAGAACGAATTTTTCTATTTTACCTTTATGTGAATATCCGTTTGACTTGGTTCGATCCAGACAGGATCCGTGAATTTTTAGCTTCTTCACATTTTAATTAATATTTCACGGTAAATATTTCACATAAACGTGTCCCCCTAAGTATCATTAAAGAATAAGAAATATTATTTAGTACCACGATTGCATCTCATATTTTATTCCATATCTCAAAAGTGATTTTATTCCATTACAATTGGACGTACTTAAACTAATTAAATTGAACTAAATCTTTAAATGTTTGAGATTGATTTGTTTATTTTTAAATTGAATTCAATTTTATATATTAAAAATACATATTAATATTTTATGAGTCTTATTTTGAGCTTGATTTAGTCTAAACGCTTCTAAACGAATTTAATAATATTAATTATAATTTTTTATTTATTATTTAATTAAAAAATTATATATTTCTAAAATTTATACATATAATTTTATTTAATTAAATAAATTTAAATATATATATTTAATTTTTTTCATAAATATTAAATGCAAAAATTATATATTACAATCAATTGATATGAGTTGCACGAATTTACTAACAAACCGAATATTATTTAACTTGAATTTGTTTATTCGTATTGACAAACTCAAATGATTATTTTTAGAACTATCCGTGATTCCATGAATATGTACTAATTACAATTTAACAATGAGTATGATTTTTTGTGCATCTGGCAACTCAAATATTTTTTCAAAATATATAATTATTTATATTAAAATATACAATTTATATCTGTAAGTAATGTTTCAGTATCAGCGACAATAAAGCCACGACATGATTTGATCTTTGATCTATTGATAGCTGTGATATAATTTTTATAGCGACCTTTAAGACTATTTCCGACTTTTATCATAGGATAAAATGATTTAGGAGAGGAATCCCAAAATAGACTATCGCAAATCCTATTAAGAACGGCTTCATCGAAAATAAATTGTATATTTCTATATGTACATATTATATATTTAAATAAAATAAATTGCATGTTTTCACATATACACTTGAATTGCAATTGCTAAGTTAAAGAACCTTGCCTTTAACAATTTCCAAGAAAGACAAGGAAGTTAGGCTGCTAATTAATCACATTCAACGCACCACCATCATCTTTAAAAAAAAAACAAATCAATTACACATACAATAATTTCTTCCTAATTATTTTACAGTATATTTTTTTTAATATCACCTTTTTATGTGTTTTGATTGATAGTTTTGCCTTGTTAGGCGCCTACATGCTTCCACTTAATTGTTTCTTTTTTTAAACCGAACAACTTTTATAACTTAATGCAACAAGAATAATTATCTAGAAGATTATTCATAATTATTGGAGACTCATTCTAGTAATTAGAGATGTTAAACGGGTCAGCCCTAATTCATTAGGGTCAGCCCTACAGGGCCACGGGCCTAAACGGGTTAGGGCCTTAGCGGTTCACTTTTAAACGGGCCATTAAGAGCCGTAATTCCAACCCTAACCCTAATGGCCTCGGGCTAAAAAAAATGGTCACACTTTTTTTTTTTAAATCCATTGAATCCCCAAAATAAAAAACTGCAATTACACACATACATTGGGTCATTATAAAACTAAAGTGACTCTTCGATTAAATAAAACAGTCACTTTTGATTTTTAAAAAATCAGTGAAGATAGTTTTTAAAAAAGTATCATACTTGCCTTCAGCTAAATATATATATATATATATATATATATATATATATATATATATATATATATATATATATTTAATTCAGTATATGGATATATATATATTTAATTCAGTATATGGATATTTAATTCAGTGAAGAAATTCGAATTTTATTCATGAAGCTAATGTTCACTGTAAACAGTTCAAATCATATTAACACCCCCAACAATCCCTAATTTAACATTTAACAGTTAACAACCTCAACAATCCCTAATTTAACAGTTAACAATTAACACCCCCAATAATCCCTAATTTAAAACATTTCGATTCTTGTTGTTAAAAAAACAAAAAGGAGAGCGTAACTTTACCTGGAAAATGGAGGAAGAGAGCGGGTGGTCGGTGGCGTGAGGTCGCTGAACATGGTCAAGTAGATGATGTGTATTTGGAAAGCTCTTGTTTGTCTGTAATGAAGAGAAGATTATGATAAATGTTTACACGCGGAATTGCATAACCCCCGATTGGGGGACAAATGATGGCGAGACTACGATTTAAGAAACCGGAAAATGGAAGAAATCGACCTTTTTTATTTTTTTCAAATTTCAAAGAAACCCATTTCAAATTTCAAAGAACCCATTTCAAAATTCAAAGAGCCCATTTATCATTCTTCTTTCTTATAAAAATTAATTTAAAAAAAAAATCGGGCACGATACGTCTTTGCCAAGACCTACGATTACGGGCAAAAAGTCCGGTTTAAATGGGCCGAGATACCTAAGCCCTAACCTCGAAAATTTTCGGTTAGTCTTGCCCGTCTTGATTGGCCGCGGGTCTGCTTAACATCTCTACTAGTAATAAGTACTTGTATAATACAACCGCTTAAGTAAAACAATAAATTGAATTATTGACTCTTCTACAAACAAGAAAAATCAAGTAATCATTATATATGTTTTTTAATAGAGTTTTACAAGATATCTTCGTCATATTTTTACTGGAGTTATCCTCCTCCTAACTGTCCCGTCGTCGATCTACCGCTTTCATTATGCAGCTAATAGCCTAACACTCATTTTCCTAATTTGATTTCCGAGACCTACTTGTTAGAAACTTGACATAAAAAATTTACGTCATAAGACAACACGAAGAATTACAGAATCAAGACTCTCAATTCAGGAGAGAAAAAAAACCTCTCAACTCGTAAGAGGAAATCAGAGGCTCTCAACTAAAGAGATAAATTAGGGACCCAAGATATGGAAAGATGGTGGACGAAAATTGAGCAATTTAATTCTCATAGGTAAGAACTAAATAAACTACTCTAATCCAAAATCTACAATTATTAAAAAATAATTTAAAATGTTGCCTTTTTTGGTAGGGTGTAGCTCCACTTTTCTTAACAATTATCCCCATTTTTATTTAAAATTATACCAATTATCACTCAATTAATATTAATATACACATATTTTTCTTTTTTTTTCTTTTTTTTTCTTTTCTTACGCATCTCACCAATCAACAATAGATTTTAATAAAAAAAAATTTAAATGTGTCAATTTCAAATATAAAGTTTACTATAAGACGGAGGTAATATAAAATATACTCCTTTCGTCCAGGATAACTGTGCTCGGAGTGTTTTAACATGTTGGAAATATAGATTAAGTCTATTTATGAATAACATAATTGATTGTGAGTAAAGTATAATGATAACTTCAGTAATTAAGTGATTGTTGGACGATGAAGATAAAAAAAATTATGCCCTTAAACGTACTTAATCTATCTTTCCGTACAACATGTTAAAACACTCTAAGCACAATTATCCTGAACTGAGGGAGTAAATTTTTATATTAAATGGTGTTGTGCGATGACCATTGGTACTTGTGGAACATATATAAATATTTTATATATATTATTCAATTAAATACTCTTTAATCCTTCCTCCTTCTCAAGATAATGTTCACATTTTTTTTTGTCCGTAACATGCACACCCCCAAAATAAAAAAATTCTTCATAATTTTTATCCTCACAATATCCACAAAATTATATAAAATGTTATTATTTTTGGCCCCATACATGATATATACACACAATTCAACTCTTTCTTTATTTTATACATAAAAATTTATAAAATTATCTCTCAAAACTCTACTAATTTTTTTTTTTATGCCAATATTGAGGTGGATAGTATCTCGGGTCGGGAGGAGGGAGTACCTATTACCAATTTTTTTATTTTCTTTTTAACAAATTTATAAATAATATTGATGACGATTTCCTCCACCTGATTAATTTGATCATAATACGTCCAACACTAAAACCTCCTTTAAAAAAAATCAAAATTGTCTACGAAAATTACCTAGAAACAAATTACGATTACATTTTCGTAGATAATTTATTTGTAGGTAATTTAAAAAATAAAAATATATACATAATTTGAAATATATATACATAAATTGTAATTTGTAAGTAATCCTTATTATTTAATAACATAACTAATTTTATTAAAAATTTTGTAGCAACAAAATTTTTTCATAATCAATTCTTTATTTTATTAGTGTATATATAAGTATACATATAGTTTTCCAGTACAAATTATAAATCATGACATTGATGCACGTTAAAAAAAACCCATTTGCTAATATGAGAATTTTGCAGTTTATAATATAAAAGTTGGTAATAATTAAAGAAGGAGACTTGATTTTAGGCAACATTAGGGGAGCAATGGCAGATGGGCGGCCATTAAAGAATATTTTATATAATTGGAGGAATCTGAGCCATGTGAACTTGAAAAAGTTCATGTGTAATTATGTACATACTAATGATGATATGAAGAATCATAAATTATATACTCTCTATGAAGAATCATAAATTATATACTCTCTCTTTCTCCCGCGGTTACTTGCACACTTGTCTTAGTGAGACAATCTAATATTATTTACATATTTTAAAAAGAGAAAGTCCTTCATAAATTCCACTCTCACTATATTCATAAATTATGCAAAATATTATTATTTTTGGACCCACACATATGTACAATTCAACTATTTTCTTTACTTTATATATAAAGGTTTACACAATTACCACTCAAATTCCTACTCAGCATTCCATTTTCTTAATATGTGTGTCCATCTAAATGTGTAAGTTATCTTGGGACGGATGAGTACTATATAAATAAAATTTTTGATATTATTTTGACTCTGGTGATACTAAGGCCCCGTTTGTTTACTATTTTGAGGGGATTTGAAATCCTATAGGGAGGATTTGGAAGGATTTGATCTAAACTAAAAAATGTATTTGTATTTTTTTATATGTTTGGGAGTGTAGATTTTGTAGAATTTGATAAAATATGATTTTGAAAAGTAGATGACAGAAAAAATATTATATTGTAAAAAGTGATGTAGAAATTATTGAATGCTTGTGTAATGTTTGATTATATATATGATGATAATAAAATAAATTGAGGAATTCATTCCAAGATACAATCATATAGTATTCTTACTCTAAAATATAAGATCTTTTGAGTCTTACTTTTAAGTAAAAAAAAATTGGGTCAAAATGTCTTTATTGCCCTTATTAAGCAGAAATGATGGGCATGTGCAGTTTTAAAATTTAACATTTTTTTGTTGTTCATTGACATCAGCGCTAACAATATTTAAATTGTACGTCCCAAAATATTTTTTCTCTCACCCCGTAATAAACTGCAAATATATACAACTTCATCCGTCCCTTAGCAACTTGCACACTTTCCTTTTTTGTCCGTCCCTTACCAACTTGCAAGCCTTAAAATGACAAGGAATCTCACAATCTCCACCCTCACAATCTACATCCTTCATCCTCTTTGAAAAGTCAACAAAACACTAAAAACTATTTTTTCTTAATATGTGTGTCAAATCAAATGTGCAAGTTGCTGGGGGATGGAGGGAGTAGTAAATTTGCACATACGTTGTAATTTTGCATATTCAAAAATTAAAATGTGCTTAATTTTTGTAAGATGTGATGATTTGATAGGAGAGAGAAATGAATTGAGAGGAGAGAGAGGAGCTTCTACATAGTAATGAATAATAATATTAAAAAAATTAAAGTTAGTTTTTGTATAAATTGTAGTGGAGTAATAACAAAAATTATTTATATTTTAGAGTAATAATTGTGTTCATATTGTATTTTATAACAATTTTCTCGTATAAATTTTATAGTAAACAAATTTCACTGGATATTTGTTCATTAATAATTTCACCAGAAACCTACTCATTAATAATCAATAATTTAGGAACACGATCCGTTAGCGTTTTTAACTGTTTATATGGATCAATATTGGTTGTAGGCTCGTAGCTAATATGAACGAATTTTGTATATATGTTATGAACGAATTTTGTATATATGTTTTGAACGAATTTTGTATATATGTTAGATATTTTAAACTATGATTGGATGAACAAAAAATGGAGACAAATAAGTACCTAACCCATCACTAAGGAATTGTCTTTTTCAATAATTAATTAAGCCCTTAGAAGTGCTACACATGTGTATATTTTATCTCTTGGGAAAACATTATTCAACCTACTATTAGGTCTAGATTTTGCACCATCAAACTTTAGGTACCAAATGTTAATCACAATTCTTATGTTTTGGTTATCTGAAGAGTAAAGATTGTCTCTCTTTACTTTTAATGATAAATTATACACGTCTAATAAATAAGAGAACATATTGTTGTGGAAGGGGCCAATAATCAGAGTTGATTGCTCGGCACAGCGAAATGCACAAAAGTAATAATCACTTCCACAAAAGCTCAATAAACTTCGAACCAAAATACATAAATTAACTGCAAAAATAAATACGCAATAACACCAATAATTTTTACGTGGAAAACCCCTTCACAAGAGGGTAAAAATCACGGGACTCAGTCCAGAAAATATTCCACTATATCAAATGAGAATTACACGGTTTTCATCTTTATTACAAATAGAGGAATCAACACCAATAACATCACACTATCCTCAAGAATACAATTCTTGGCACACAAAATGAGATATGAGAAAGAGCAAGCTAAATAGTACAAAATGAATAAATATACCAATTTTCCCCTTGTACCTCTTGGAGATCTGAATAGTGAAAATCCACTTCAATCAAAATGAAGAGCACGTCGCCACGAACTCCCCCTCCAATTTTGAGACAAAACGGTAAAGAAACGAGCACCCAAAATGTAAACCCTTCTTCTCCTTTCTCTCTTTCTTTCTCTCACTTTCTCTCTTTTTTCTCTCTCTTTTTTCTTTCTTTTTCTCTCCTATTTCTTTTCTGTTTCTTGCGTCCAAAATTAGCAGCAGCGCCATAGTGCCCTAATCAACCTTTTGTCAAAATGGGCCTTGACTTCTTTTATTTGTTTGGGCTCCTTTTATTTAATGTCTTGGGCCCAACTAATATTGGGCAAAGTCCAACAATCTCCCCCTCCCAATATAGTTGGCCACAAACGTCACAACTACCTAGAGCTCATGTCGGTCAATCTGGCACACAACTCATGCTTCTCTCGAGTGACCACCTTAGTCATCATATCCGCAGGATTTTTGTCGATGTGAATTTTCTCAATCTTCATAAGCTGTTTCTCCAATATCATTCTAATCCAATGGTACCTCACATCAACATGCTTCGTTCGAGCATGATACATGGAATTTTTGCTCAAGTCAATAGCATTTTGACTATCACAAAAAACCATGTACTCTCCTTGCTTCAAACTCAATTCCTGGAGAAATCTTTTCGTCCACATCATTTCCTTTCCAGCTTCGTTCGCTGCAATAAACTCTGCCTCAGTGGTGCATAAGGCAACACATTTCTGTAACTTTGATTGCCATGAGACAGCCCCTCTGCAAATGTAAACAAGTAGCCTGAAGTGGATTTCCTCCCATCGAGATCACCTGCCATATCTGAATCTGTGTATCCCATAAGAGTCGGTTTCAAACTTCCAAAACTCAAGCATGATTTTGAAGTTCCTCTCAAATATTTGAATGTTCACTTTACGGCTTCCCAATGATCTTTTCCTGGATTGAAAAGAAATCTGCTCACCAAGCTAACAGCTTGAGCAATATTCGATCGTGTACACACCATAGCATACATCAAAGAACCAACTGCAATGGAATAAGGAATTGTTGCCATCTCTTCTCTCTGCTCTCGAGTTGTGGGACAAGATTTCTTGCTCAACTTAAAGTGGTTAGCAAGTGGCGTGGGCACAGTCTTAGCATGTTTCATGTTGAACCTCTCAAGTACTTTCTCAATGTACTCTTCTTGTGACAACCACAATTTTCCAGTTTTTCTGTCACGAAAAATCTCCATGCCCAAAATCTGCTTTGCTGAGCCTAAATCCTTCATGTCAAAGGATTTGGACAGCTCCTCCTTCAACTTGCTAATCGACACAATATCTTTTCCCAAAATCAACATATCATCAACATAAAGAACCAAGATAATGAAGTTACCATCAAGGAAGTGTTTGATGTAAACACAATGATCTGCTTCCATTCTTTTATAACTTTGACTAGCCATAAAAGAGTCAAACTTCATGTACCACTGTCGTGAAGCTTGCTTCAAGCCATACAAGTTTTTCCTCAATTTGCAAACCAAGTGTTATTTTCCCTTCACTTCAAAACCTTGTGGCTGGTTCATGTATATGTTCTCAACTAACTCTCCATGCAAGAATGTTTTTCGAACATCGAGCTGTTCGATTTCCAGGTTCAAGCTAGTTCCTAATCCCAACACAATGCGGATAGAACTCATCTTCACCACTGGTGAGAATATCTCGTCAAAGTCAACTCCCTTCTTCAGAGTGAACCCCTTGACGACCAACCGTGCCTTGTGTCTGACAACTTTATCACCATCTTTCTTTAGCTTGAATACCCACTTGTTCTTCTGAACTCTCCTACCCTTTGGTAACTCAACCAAATCGAATGTATGATTTTTGTGTAAGGAATCCATCTCTTCTTGCGTCGCTTCAAGCCACTTGTTCTTGGACAACTGAATCTGGGTCAAATGCAGTTGGATCATCATTTGCCATCCCAACTTTATTTTCAACTTTCTCTCCACCAATTTCAGCATCGGTGGTAGGAATTTCATGAGGCACCGGAGTGGAGGTCTCCCCCTTGTTCAAATCTTCCATTGTCTCATTTTCATGGAAGATGACATCTCTACTCCTCACAATCATCTTCTTCTCTGGATCCCATAATTTGTATCCGTACTCTTCATCTCCATATCCAACAAATATGCAAGGTGTGGATTTACTATCCAACTTGCTTCTTTGCTCCTTTGGTATGTGCATAAAAGCTTTGCACCCGAACACCTTCAAGTGGGAATAAGAAACATTTTTCTCACTCCATACTCTTTCTGGAATATCAAAATCCAGAGGAACTGATGGAGATCGATTAATCAAGTAACAAGCTGTCAACACAGCTTCACCCCAAAATGACTTGGGTAGCTTGGCCATCCTTATCATACATCTCACCTTCTCCATAATGGTTATGTTCATCCTTTCTGCCACACCATTATGTTGAGGAGTACTCGGAAAAGATCTTTCATGTCTAATCTCATGCTGAGCACAATATGCCTTGAACTCTCTAGAAGTGTACTCGCCACCATTGTCCGATCGTAGACATTTCAACAACTTTCCTGTCTATCTCTCAACCATAGTGTGGAACCACTGAAATTTCTAAAATACTTCATTTTTATTCTTCAAGAAGTACACCCAAGTCTTTCTTGAAGCATCATCAATGAAAGTGAGGAAATATTTATTTTCACCTAATGACTCCACCTTGAGGGGACCATAAACATCAGAATGTATTAGCTCCAATACATCATCTTTTCATTTAGAGTGAGAACCAAACGAAATTCTATTTTGTTTACCTAATAAACAACAATCACAAGGGTGGAGTGACTTACTTTGAGCAGTAGGAATGAGAGACCCTTTGGCTAGGATGTGCAATTCTTTCTCACTCATGTGCCCCAGCCTGTTGTGCCACAAATTTGGTGAAGAATCATCCTCGGCTGCAAATAACTGGTCTCGAGCCATTTTGAGCTTCGTCCGGTACAATGTACAACAAAACTTTCCTTTGCCAACTAACAAGGAACCTTTCACAAGCTTCCAATTACCATTTGTGAATTTTTGCTCGTATCCTTCTCTATCAAGGACATTAATGGAAATCAAATTGTGGCACAACTAGGGAATATGTCTCACATCTTTTAGCGTTAGTGTGAATCCTAAGTCAGTCTCAACAAACAATATCACCAAGGCCAATCACCGGTGCCACACTCTTGTTTCCCATGAACAAGTGACCATAATCTCCAGCTTTGTAGTTTGTAAACAACTCTCTCTTCGGAACACAATGATGAGAAGCACCCGAATCAACTATCCACTCAACATCGGGATTCTCCACATGGAGACACTCATCGCTAACACAAACTACGGTTTGATCATCATCGGAGTCAGTCATAATGGCTGTTGTGTTTTTATCCTCTGACTTTTTCTGATTCTCTTCATTTTGTTCTTTCTTCCAAACTCTGCAATTTCTCTTCATGTGGTTAGATCCACCACAATGGTAACACTTGATTTTTTCCTTAGACTTAGACCGGTCATCTTTTGATTTACCTCAACCTTTGGGTCCTCTACTCTTGCTTCTACCTCTATTCTCTGTGACAAGTGCTTGCGAAGAACTAGCCCCGGATTCCTTTCTTCTAGTCTCTTCATTGAACATATTTTCTTTGATCATGGTCAATGTCAACTTTCCGTTTGGACCTGTATTACTGAGCGTCACCACCATAGTCTCCCAGCTATCAAGTAGAGAGCTCAACAAGAATAAAGCTTGCACCTCATAATCGAATGCAATATTCATGGTAGAAATTTGATTTACCAAGTCTTGAAAAACATTCAAGTGCTCTGCTACCGAACTCCCATCTTTCTACTTCAAGTTCACTAACTTTCTGATAACAAAGGTCTTGTTCTGTGCATTCTTCCTTTCATACAATTCTTGCAAATTTTTCCATAGATCACACGGATCTGTCTCCTTGGCCACGTGGTGAAAAACACTGATATACCCACTGCCTGATTGTACTAATTGTTTTCCTACTAAGTTTCTCTCATTCCCTGTCTTCCATACTTTCAAGCTTAGCATCTTTTCCTTCAACATGATCATACAAATTTTTTCAGTAAAGTAAATCCTCAATCATAGGCTTCCATATAGAATAATTTTCTGCAGTCAACTTAACCATAGAGCTACTACCAATCCCCTCCATGGTCCGAGCCTAGTTTAACCTAGGCTCTGATACCACTGTTGTGGAAGGGCCAATAATCAGAGTTGATTGCTCGGCACAGCGGAATGCACAAAAGCAATAATCACTTCCACAAAAGCTCAATAAACTTCGGACCAAAATACGAAAATTAACTGCAGAAATAAATACGCAATAACACCAAGATTTTTTACGTGGAAAACCCCTTCACAAGAGGGTAAGAACCACGGGACACAGTCCAGGGAATACTCCACTATATCAAATGGGAATTACACAGTTTTCATATATATTAAAATAGAGAAATCAACACCAATAGCATCACACTATCCTCAAGAATACAATTCTTGGCACACAAAATGAAATATGGGAAAGAGCAAGCTAAATAGTACAAAAGGAATAAATATATCAATTTCCCCCTTGTACCTCTTGGAGATGAATAGTGAAAATCCACTCAAATCAAAATGAAGAGCACGTCGCCACGAACCCCCCTCCAAATTTGAGACAAAACGGTGAAGAAACGAGCACTCAAAATGCAAACCCTTCTTCTCATTTCTCTCTTTCTTTCTCTCCCTTTCTCTCTATTTTTTCTTTCTTTTTCTCTCCTATTTCTTTTCTGTTTCTTGCGTCCAAAATTAGTAGTGGCACCATAGTGCCCTAATCAACCTTTTGTCAAAATGGGCCTTGACTTCTTTTATTTGTTTGGGCTCCTTTTATTTAATGTCTTGGGCCCAACTAATATTGGGCAAAGCCCAACACATATTAGCATTTGTTAGGAAATGAAATTATTTTTTTGCTTTGATGTCAAATTTATATATAAGGAACAAAGGATACAGTGTAGACAATTGAATTTTCGACTAAATTAGGTGAAATTAGTGTTGTGTGATTTGATGTTAAAAGCGTCATATTAGGAAAAAGAATATTGTATAGACAATTGAATTCTTGAGTTAATAAGGTTTCATGATTTCATAATGTCAAGTTCTCATGAGGAGGAACTCAACTAAGTTAAAACTAAGAAGAATTGAAGACTAGAGACTTAGAAATTAACTTAGATAGTATGTGATAGCAAAGGATAGTTTATACAGTTAATTTGACAAGTTTTATGTATATATCCTCAGTTTGGTATGCAATAGATATATTGTTATTTTTCATTTGCTAGTACTGTTTAATTTTGTTGATAATAAGTTTACAATTATCATTATTACCCTCCATACTTGTCCACATTAACAAATCTTTCATTTTTCATAATTCCCTTTGTTCTCTCCCGTCATCTTCATCAACACTGTGAATGCAGAGAACAAGAATATAATATTTTTTAAAGAACCACCGAAAAATCGCGGATAAGAATGAACCGAAAATCAAGTACCCTAAACAAAACTAATCTATTTCTATTTATTTTTGAACCTCGGAGCATAGCATAAACATATACATGACGATTCAGATTAAAAGAACATAACCCAACAAATGTGAAACTTAAAATCCATATTCAGCTATTTAAATTGATTATTCAATTTGAAATTTGAACAAAAAAGAACCAATCGTAAACCCATCAATTAAATCATTGTTGATCATTTGAATTTGAACACTCTGATCGGGAAATTAATTAACTTCTCAACCCATACGAATCAGACTAATAAAGAATACCCAATTGAAAATCAACAAATCATTCACTAACCCAGGTCCAATTATGGCGAATGAGAAACTAACGATTAATAAAAAAAATTAATTTAAGATGAACAAAATAAAAATCGATGAAAAGCAATCCATAAATCTAACAATGTAGATAGATTGGACAATATTAGTTCAAGGAGATTCTGATTTTTTATCAAATATTTTTAATTCCTCGTGGTTGTATGAATACCACACAGACGGATACATAATAATATAACCGGGCTTTAGTTTAATACAGGGCCAACGTGTTTGTAGATATTGCCCACCAAACTAGGTATTACACATGTGAGTGTATCTATCATCCCCTAATACATCTTAACAAACATACTTTTAGTAAAAATTATTAAGAAAAAACTTATCCGAAGAGAAGAATTACAATCCAACAAGAACTATTCAAGTCAGGGTATCATTTAGAATTAGAAGTAAGATGAAAGCTTAATGAGAATAAAGACAAGTCATCAACCAAGCAAAACAAAAAGTTAGATTTAATCGCAAATTAGTCAAATCAAAAAATATGTTGACAAATTTACCTACTCCTTGAAGTCGAGAATGTAGGATATTGGCAAATAGCAATTACTTTATGCAGCAAAGTTTGAATCACAAATAGTCCTATAACTTTGGCTTCAAATAGATTTGGTCTCATAAGTATTTTTGTCGTCGATTTAGTCACAATAATTTTGACAGTGTCCAATTTTAGTCTCAAATCAATCGGAATAACATCATTTTGCCGTTTCAATTTGGGGCTTGTCGGAGGATTTTGTGACTGGACTACCATGTTTACTATCACATGTATTTTGTTTGAAATTCTGTTTTAATTTTAAATTTTAAATTTTAATTATATGCCTCAAATTTCAGTTGTTAAAAAATAAAATACATGTGACAGTTCAGTCACTGTATCTGCCAGAAAGCTCTAAATTAAAACTGCAAAACAACGTTGTTCCGGCCGATTTGAGACTAAAATTGGACATTGTCAAAGTTATTGGGATGACAAAAAAACTTATGGGACCAAATCTATTTGAGGTCGAAGTTATGAGACCATTTGTGATTCAAACTCCAACAACAATATTCATCCACAAGTATTGTAAGTTTATTTATCCCAAAAAATATTCGACGATGATATTTACCAAATATAATACTATAAATTTAAATTTACTTTTCAATGGTAACATTCAAATTCACAACATCATAAGAACGAATCAAACCTTTAGAGTTTACATAAATAATACAAACATTTAAATATTCTCCAACAAGAACAACAAGTCTCCAAGTTTAAATTAATTAACCTTAAAATACGTCAGAATTTTCCAAAGTTTCATACATGAGCGTTCAATATGTATACAAGTTTTATCATGTACATTGAAGCTTAGAAAAAAAAAGCATATCCTTAGTCTTATGTCTACACTGTAAAGGATTTATCACTTAGTTGAAAAAACCAAACACATACTAATCAAGAGACCAGGTGTTACAAAGTTTGAGAACTTAGGTAGTGATGTAGACGACATGACCCTAGTCTTCTTAGAATTCTTGGACAAGCAGAAGCACGCCTAACATTTTTTTTTTTTTTTGCATTTTATTCCGACCCATTAAGCAATTGGTAATTTGAAATTTATTAGTTTAATTGGACCTTTGCATTTTAATTTACTTTTGGAGACAAGTATTTAAGCCCACAGTAGGGATATGTTTAATTCACTCATCGAATCATGAAAATAGGGAACTTCATATGTTTGAAGTGTTGACAAGTCCGTGTTGGGTTGTGTTTCCAAATATGTGGAGAAGTCCAATAGCCAACAAGCTTGTAAAGTCCAAGTAGGCCCAATACTTGGTGTTATCTTGCTCTAGAAGACATTAAGGGAAATAGAAGAGAAGAGAGAGACAAAAACACTATTCACGTTTTTTAGAGAGTCCAAGACCAGAAATCTTGCAGAAGTAATATCCAAAGTTTTAACCGTTGGATCGAGCTGAAACTTTGCCATCACGTTCAGAACTTGTCAAGCTACATTCTGAACAGTGGAGATCGTATTTGGTGCTCTGTATTGACGGGAATAGGCCGCGAACATAAGGTCTGTTTTTGGGCGATTCACTTCTGTGCAGTCGAGGTAAAAGGGTCGTTTCTCAAAAATCAACTGTTGGGTCGAGCTGTAATTTGGACAGCACGTTCAAGATTCATTGAATTTGATTCTGGACGGTGGAGATCGGGTTCTGAGGTTTCGAGTATCGTGAACAGTGAACAACAGTTGGTGTTGTTGGGTGAGATCTTTCTAATCTCATTGTTGTTATAAAGTATTGATTGTCTTGGTACATTTGTGGTAGAATATCTGTTGTGGCAGATTGTAATACTTGGACTTTTGCTCATAGTGAAGTTTTTGGGTGGACTTTGGTCCCGTGGTTTTTACTCCTCACATTGAGGAGGTTTTCCACGTTAAAATTGCTCATGTTATTGTGTGGTGATTGCTTTCCTTTATTGTGCATTATATTCTTAGTATTATTTCCTACTAGATTCACACAAGAGAGGGATAATTGATCGTTCCTCTGCATATACGAATTAGTCTTTGTTTGATTATTCGTGTGTTTATCCCAACAAAGTGGTATTAGAGCGGGTTTCTACTCTGTGCCTTGTCGTGAATATGGAAACCAATACTAATAGAATGGTGAATCTCAATGGTTCAAATTATCATGTATGGAAAGGGAAGATGGAGGATCTTCTATACGTGAAAGATTTCTATCTACCTGTTTTTGAAACCAACAAGCTTGATGGTAAAACTGATGGTGAATGGAATATAATGCATCGTTAAGTGTGTGGTTACATTAGGCAGTGGGTAGATGATAATGTGTTGAACCATGTTAGTGGAGAAACAAATGCACGATCGTTGTGGGAAAAGTTGGAGCAATTGCTAGAAAAACTAGTAACAATAAGTTGTTTTTAATCAAGCGGTTGATGAATTTGAAATTCAAAGATGGCACTCCTATGACAGATCACTTGAATTCATTTCAGGGCATCATTAATCAATTGTCAGGAATGAATATCAAGTTTGAAGATGAAGTACATGGCTTATGGCTTCTTGGTACATTGCCGGATTCGTGAGACTTTCAGGACATCTTTGTCTAATTCAGCCCCCGATGGTACCATTACCATGGATTTTGTTAAGGGAAACGTTTTGAATGAGGAAATGAGAAGAAAATCGCAGGGCTCTTTTCAGCAATCAGAGGTTTTGGTCACAGAGAAGAGGGGGAGAAGTAAAAGTAGAGGTCCAAAAGAAAAACAAAAAGGAAGGAACAAATCCTATAGATATAATAAGATTAAGTATTGGAACTGTGGCATTAAGAGACACATAGCGAAGCATTGCAGAAAACCCAAGCAAGATGACAAGAAAGATAAAGGGAAAGAAAAGAAGAATGAAGTAGCGAAAGATGATGACCGAGTGTCCACTGCAACAAGTGACTTTCTTATCTTTCGTGACTATGAAGTTGTTAATCTTGCATATCGTGAGAGTAGTTGGGTGGTTGACAGTGGTGCATCCATACATGCCACATCTCTGAGATATATGTTTACCTCCTACATGTCAGGTGACTATGGAAATGTTAGGAGGGGTGATGATGGCTTAGCTAAAGCCATTGGCGTTGGAGATGATGTTTGCAGACTAGCAATGGTGCTACACTCGTTTTGAAAAATGTGAAGCATGTGCCTGATCTTCGGTTGAACTTGATATCCGTTGGGAAATTTGATGATGAAGGTTTCTGCAGTTCACAAGAGGTTCTTTGGTTGTTGCTAGAGGTCAAAAGCATTCCTCATTGTACTTGTTGCAAGCAAGGCTACTTGATCGTTCTATAAATGCAGTTGAGAATGAGAGGATAATCGAGTTGTGGCATAGCAGACTCGGCCACATCAGTGAGAAGGGATTGAAGATTTTGGAGAAGGGAAATCTCATTCCAGACTTGAAGAATGCATCTTTGAAGAAGTGCTCTCACTGTTTGGCAGGAAAGAAAATCCGAGTTGCTTTCAAGACCTCAACTCCTTCCAGAGCATCAGGTATACTTGATTTAATTTATTATGATGTTTGTGGTCCTATGAAAACAAGAACTCTTGGTGGTGCTTTATATTTTGTGACTTTTATAGATGATCATCAAGAAAGACCTGGATCTACACATTGAAGACGAAAGATCAAGTGCTCGATGTGTTCAAACAGTTTCATGCCTTAATAGAGAGGCAAACTGGGAAGAAGCTGAAATGCATCAGATTGGATAATGGATGGGAGTACATTGGCCCTTTTGATGAGTATTGCAAGAAGCAAGGTATACGACATCAAAAGACTCCTCCAAAGACTCTTCAGTTGAGTGGGCTTGCAGAAAGGATGAACAAAACATTGGTAGAGAGAGTAAGATGTCTGCTATCAGAAGCAGGATTGTCTACATCATTTTGGGGTGAGGCTCTTAGTACTGTTGTACAAGTCTTAAATCTTACTCCATGTGTTCCTTTAGACTTTGATGTCCCAAATAGAGTTTGGTCGAGAAAAGATGTTTCCTATAACCATTTGCGGGTCTTTGGATGTAAAGCATTTGTGAATATTCCCAAAGATGAAAGGTCTAAGCTGGACATGAAGACTCGACAGTGTGTGTTTCTTGGTTATGGCCAAGATGAGTTCGATTATAAATTCTATGACCCCGTGGAGAAGAAGCTTGTCCGAAGTCGAGATGCTGTGTTTGTTGAGGATCAAACCATAAGAGATATCAAGAAGGTGGATAAATCAGTTTCTACACCCAGTGGTGACTTGATTGATTTGGAAATAGTTTCTCATGGTGAAGGTCCAGTAGAAACTGAAGAGGAGAATCGGGACCAACTTGATTTCGGTAATAATGATGGTCATTTACAAGGAGGGGACGTCGATCAGCCACAACCACCTGAAGTTCCAGAACCAGAGGTTCAAGAACCACCTAGAAGAACCAACAGAGCTCATGTACCTTCTAGGTTGTATCCTCCTGATCAATATGTGCTCATGACTGGCGGGGGAGAGCCTGAATGCTATGGAGACGCAGTTCAAGATGCACACAAGAATGAGTGGTTGGAAGCAATGCAAGATGAGATCTGGTGAAACTACCAAAGGGGAAAAATGCTTTGAAGAACAAGTGGGTGTACAGAATAAAGCAAGATGAGCACACCTCAAAGCCACGATTCAAAGATAGATTGGTTGTCAAATGTTTCAGTCAGAAAACGGGGGTTGATTTTGAAGAAATTTTCTCTCCAGTTGTTAAGGTGTCTTCCATTCATTTTGTGCTTGGTTTGACAGCTAGCCTTGACTTGGAGGTTGAGCAGATGGATGTCAAAACTGCTTTTCTTCATGGTGAGCTAGATAAAGAAATGTACATGGTTCAACCTGAAGGTTTCAAGGTAAAGGGAAAAGAAGACCATGTGTGCAAACTGAAGAAAAGTCTCTACGGTTTGAAACAAGCACCCAGATTGTGGTATGAGAAATTTGAGTCAGTTATGGGGGAGCAAGGCTACTAGAAGACCATTTCTGATCATTGTGTGTTTGTTCAAAGGTTCTCGGATGATGATTTCATCATATTGTTGCTTTATGTTGAGGATATATTAATTGCTGGCAAAAATATTTCAAGAATTGACAAGTTGAAGAAACTGTTGAGCAAATCCTTTGCCATGAAGGACTTGGGGCCAGCAAAGAAAATTCTTGGTATCAACATCTCCCGATATAGAAGAAGCTGCACTTATCACAGGAGAAATACATTGAGAAAGTTCTTGAGAGATTCAATATGAGCAAAGTTAAAGTGGTTAGTTCTCCTCTTGTCACTCACTTTAAGCTTGGTGCTCATCATAGTCCTTCAACCGATGAAGAGAAGGAAGAAATGAAGAGAGTCCCATATGCTTCAGTTGTGGGAAGTTTGATGTATCCGATGGTGTGTACGAGGCCAGACATAGCTCATGCAGTTGGTGTTGTTAGCCATTATTTGTCAAATCCGGGAAAGGAGCATTGGAATGTTGTGAAGTGGATAATGAGATATCTACAAGGTACATCTAGTTTAAAACTCACCTTTGGAGGTGGGAAGCCTGAGTTAGTTGGCTACAATGACTCAGATGTGGACACCAGAAAGTCGATTTCAGCCTACCTGGTAACATTCTCAGGTGGTGTTGTGTCATGGTAATCAAGATTGCAAAAGTGTGTTGGACTCTCCACAACAGAATCAGAGTACATCGTTGCAACGGAAGCATGCAAAGAGGTGTTATGGTTCAAAAGGTTTATGGAGGAGATTGGACTGAAGTAAGAGAGGTACATAGTATTTTGTGATAGTCAAAGTGTTATCCATCTCAGTAAGAATATTGTGTTTCATTCAAGATCGAAGCATATTCATGTGAGATATCATTGGATGAGAGATGCCATCAATGATAAGTTGCTTGAGCTTGAAAAGATTCACACGAATGACAATGGTCCTGACATAATGACGAAAGCATTGCCTAGAGAGAAGCTCGAGGTTTGTTGTGTGATAGCCGGAATGGCTAGTCTCTCCACATAATCGGAAAGGGGGAGATTTGTTGGGTTGTGTTTCCAAATATGTGGAGAAGCCCAATAGCCAACAAGCTTGTAAAGCCCAAGTAGGCCTAATACTTGGTGTTATCTTGCCCTAGAAGATATTGAGGGAAGATAGAAGAGAAGAGAGTGACAAAAACATTATTCACATTTTTGAGAGAGTCCAAGACTAGAAATTCTGCAGAAGCAATATCCGGAGATGCAACCGTTGGATCGAGCTGAAACTTTGTCAGAACGTTCGGAACTTGTCAAGCTACATTCTGAATGGTGGAGATCATATTTGGAGCTCTGTATTGACAGGAATAGGCCTTGAACAGAAGGTTTGTTTTTGGGCGATTCACTTCTGCGCAATCGAGGTAAAAGGGTCGTTTCTCACAAACCAACTGTTGGACAGCACGTTCAGGATTCATTAGGTTTGATTCGGGATGTGGAGATCGAGTTATGAGGTTCCGAGCATCATGAACAGTGAACACCAGTTGGTGTTGTTGGGTGAGATCTTTCTAATCTCATGTTGTTGTCAAGTATTGATTGTCTTAGTAATACTTGGACTTTTGCTCATGGTGAAGTTTTTGGGTGGTCTTCGGTCCCGTGGTTTTTACTCCTCACATTGAGGAGGTTTTCCTTATTAAAATTGCTAGTTTTATTGTGTGGTGCTTGCTTTCCTTATTGTGCATTATATTTTTAGTATTGTTTCATACTAGATTCACACAAGAGAGGAATAATTGATCCTTCCGCTGCATATACGAATTAATCTTTGTTTGATTATTCGTGTGTTTATCCCAACAGTCCGCTTTAATTAAAATATCATTTTGAGCCCTTGATAATAACTTTGAATCAGGATCCTCTTTCGAAGAAAACTGAAATGCAAGATCTTTATACCTAAAAAAAAATATCGGAAGCCTCCAAGTAAAGCTCATGTTCTTACAGGGACTAGAAATTTAATTTGATTTCATATATTTTCTCCCCTGAAATTGATTGACTAAAAGTCAACACTTGTTTCTCATTATTAATATGTTACCTAAAGCATCATCGTTCAAGAAATATTCACATAACGAGCATATGCATCTGTAGGTTTAAAAAAGTAAAAGATTATCATCTACGAATAAAATATGCAAAATTATAAGGCAGACCAATTGAAGCAATCTATGTTGGAAAAATTATTTGGATGTGTGTAGACGAAGATGACTATGTAGAAATTGACACGGTAAATTCGAGGCAAGAGTTGGACTCTCTTTCCGTAAGACGATATTGCCCGTACTCCGGTGCAATACGATATCATGGCAATCGCCCCCAAGATACTATGACTTTAAAGCTTTACGACCGCTGCACTATGAATCGGAAACTATCGATGAACGGACTCAAGTATCCGGAACTTTCTTGACACAACTCTAATGCAAATACGTTAATTCTAGAATGTCAAGTATGCATAATGTAGTAATTGATTTACAACTCTGGTTGTTGTAATTACGATCGATTGAATCGATTAACCGATGAAATGAAATGAACAATGTGGGGTCTTTATATGTACTTCCAAAAGTCATAGGTAATAGTTGTGACTTTTCACTATAAACTTCATTTTTCCAAAATTCGCAACCTTTAGAAATAGACAACTATTCGCCAAAAAGAATGAGTCAATTTTCCTAAATGACACATCCTTTGGAATAAAATAATTTTTGTCACAATTTATTACTATTACCATAATAAATACATTTATAAATGTATTTATCCACATATTAAATGACATTAATTTCTCATTCACCCAAATTTGATTTTGAGAATTCAAATCCACTAAATTCATTTCCACAAAATGAATTATTAATGTCACTTAATTATTTGGTCAAAACCATAATTCCAACAATCCCCCACATGAATGAAATTAATGCATGAAAACCTAAGAAAGTTCCGACGAACCGTTATTGCATCGGGATAGGTAGTTTGTGGCTTTGAACCTTACATAGTGAAATGCCATCGTATTTACTCGCTGCTCAGTTAACGCGATGTCTTGAACTGGTCAGCTTTTTGTGTAAACCAAGACAATGACATACACACAATAACGACTCTAATACCCTTATGGTTCTCACGTTGTTGTCCATTTCGGCCGTGAACCATATCTCGAATTCATAAGTGTGTACTGAAAGGTCAGTTAAAGCAGCCCCACTTCACACTTATATAGGTGATCTCCTATCAAGAGTACCTTGCAATACCCCACCTTTTTACAAGTATAGGAATCATTAAAAGCTGTTAAGCTTAACATTACCACACGTCATCGGGTTTATGCATCTGAAGGTGCAATTTGCACTTGAAGGGATTCGAGAATGAGCTTGAAAAGTATTTTTTTCAAGTTCATGACTGAGTGCTTCATAACTTATTTGTCTCATTGAACCAAGTTCTTGGGATCCTCCAGTCATCATGGATGAGTTACCGCTATGAACACCCTTTCATGTGTGGGTTTAAGCTCTATTCCCCTTACCCATTATCCTCATAAACATCTCATCTTTAATCGACCGAGATTTTATCCAAATGCAATAATCTTTCAATTCATTGCATATTTGTTTAGAGGATTTTTATGACACTACTCCCCCACATTTTCACTAATGGGCTTGGAGTCTGTGTCAAAATATCAAGTTTACTTTTGTGTTTCCTTTTAACACGTCTGTATATTTCGCATTCCATTTTAGGAACATGTGATTTGTTCATTAAGGACAGATAAGCAACACCAATGCTTCAATCTTTTACTAGTCACCCCCACACTTCGAGATAATTTTTAGGATCATTTTATCATTTCTTCATGAATCACATAATCTTATCTCCTCGTGTGGTGACTTTCCAAGAACATGGATGAACAAATCCGTATATCTTGTGGAAAACATTCCACTAGGGCACCATCTGTCTTAGGTTTTCCATTTACCTTTAAGGCTCCACCTTTGCTAATAACCTCACATTCGAATGTGTCCATGGAGATCTCTTTCTCCCATCCCGACATTAGGATGTATCTGTGGCGAGACTTCATCCCCCACATTCGAGTTGTTTGTCCATCCATTAATATTCACTAAATATTAATTTAGACACAATCTCGAAACGAATTGGAAAATCTGATGTTTTGAATTTACTACTAAATTTAAATTCTTTGTTGGACCTCAAAATCTGTAATTTTCTTAGTCCCAACAAATTCAAGATTGAAATTTTGATTTAATAATGGTCAAAATACCAAAATTAAATTCAATTTCAAGTGGGCTCGTAAATGCCAGCTTTGAGTTTCAAATAATTCTTCACCGAATTATACAATTCAACAATCCCTTTGGATTAAATCTAATCCACACTTCGCACTCGTAAGCATGATTTTAAATGCAGCCTTAATTGCCACCATTTAACTCGTAAACACTTCTCATGTGAATTTTACAAGTCGTCGCAATCACTTTTTAAATGGGCATCAACATTTACTCGCCAATAATTCTCAAGTGAATTACACGAGTCAAATTTTCACTCTCAAGTGCACAACGTTTGCTCCCTCTCTAATTGTGGAGTCGCGTCAGCACTAGCTTCAGATAAGCCGACTGAGGAGGCCTCCACTTTGACCCACCCTCTCTTGTCTTAGAAATGCCACCAGGAGGTCGTGATATTAACAAGTCGCAACAATCAATCTCCATACAAGTCCAACTTTTATTTTGATATCCTGAAGGACATTCAGATTATGAGCATGTTAGATGTGCCATAAAGTAGTCATAATAATACACAACATAAGTGACTTCACATAGACAAACAACTAATAAGATTTATCTAAATAGTAACGCCCAAGACTCCAATGAACACATGCCCAAACACAATCCCTAAACACATGCTCCACCGTCTCCATCTCCACACCATACATCTTACAAAGTGACAAACAGCTAATAAGATTTATCTTTGTGGGAATATTCTCATGCAATACTCTCCAAAGAAAGTTAACAAATTTTCGGATTATCTCTCAGCGATCACAATTTGTATCACACTTCCAGAAGTCGAAACCAATGAAGAATCCAACTCAGAGCATTTAAAGTAATCATATTTTCTGGAATAAATGTCATTCTTGGTAAACCTTCATGTTAAGATATCACATTTACAAGAAAGACATAGTGGAACAATTCGGATCTTGTTCACATGCTATAATGTTTTAGTGTTACTCAAACATATTAGTTCATATGCAGAGCAATATAAATTTTAACAAATCTCATATGCACCTAGTACACGAACTTTAGGTTTGTATATTCACCCCATTTGAGTTATATTAGCCTGCACATTTCAATTATAGTAATTTGCATATTTCATTTATATTAGATTGATCGTTTCACCCCTGTGCTCAATTGCACGGTGCAAATGGTGAATCAGAGGCTGACTCTATAAATATATATAATTAAATGTATTAGTTAATATGCTAAAAGGTACTCCATCCGTCCCATTTTGTTTCATTTTACCGTGTTTCACACGAATTAAGAAAGTCATTAAATAATAATAACTATATGTGCAATGTGTCATTTTTACCCTTCTATTTACCTAAATAGTCATTTCATGGATATTGATACAAAAGTAAATATAAAGGCAGAATTGATATATGACATTTAATTCTCCTACAATGCAAATGATAATTTTTTTGGACAAAATTATTTTCTAGAAAGACAAATAAAATAGGACAAATGGAGTATTAATTATTATCTTGAGTGGAATTAGTTCATGGCGAAATGAAATAGCTCAAGTGACAAGAAAATCACTAACTATCTACTTAAAAAAAAAAAAAACCACTAACTAAATTAGTGCGGTCATGAATTCGAATCATTTTGAAGTTATGAGAATTGGATAAATTTAAAAGGAAAAAAAAGTCATATGCTTAAAAAACAAAATACATACTAAATGATAGTATCATTTTATTATTGAAAAATAATGAACAAAATTTATTTACATCTTATTTTTATTATGTTCAGTGAATAATTTTATATTAATTCAATAAATATGATACAAAAAATAGTTAAATTGAATTACGTTTATGTAATCACAATTTGTATTCATTGAATTTGTGAAAATACTTAAAAACGATTAATTATTGATATTTAATACTTTTTTGAAACAATAAATTTTAATAAATATTAATTTGTAAAAATTTTACTAGGTCAAGTTAATTTTAAGGGTCCGGTTATTCACACCCCCTTAATTAGGAAATACACCCAGTATTTTTTATTTTACAGAAAATTGGACAGAAATACCCTTTTATCAATATTTCTGCATCTCCAATTTTACCCTCCCAGCCACCACAGCGCTTCACCATCGGCACTGAACAAGTGTTGGAAACTTTGGAATAAATTCTTTTTTAATTCAGCTCAATAAGAAATCAGTTCATTTTTCATATTTTTCTATCTCAATGGATCAAACAAGAGAAAAAAATCGTGGCTAACATGCAATTTTAGGAATCTGTAAAAATTGATTGAACTTGCGAAATTGAGAAAGGAATATGTAAAAAGTGATTGAACTGATAGAGAACAGGGGAAAAGAGACGATGGAGAAGAAAGAAGGGGCAAAATTGGAAGTTCAATGTGAACATGGGTGTATCTCCCAATCATGGGGTGTGTATAACCGGCCCTAAAATAAAATAGAGTCTGGCCCAAGAAAAATAAAAAGCAATTTGGGTCAAAGTTAAGGTAGGAATAAGAGAAGTAAAAAAAGATATAGTTTGGGCCAAAGTTATATAAAAGAATAAATTTGGGGAAGAAAAACACTTAGTCTAGGAGTAACAAACAACCCCTCCCCGTGTTAATAATATTAAGATCCAAATTTATATATATTAATACAATAAAATTTGTTCGCGTAAGACCAATTCTACCCTCAATAGTGATAGATAGTGTATGACCCAAACACATAATATGTTGTTTAGCTGAACCATAAACTACTAAAATAACCTATAAAACGTATAGGTGAGGTTTGTTTTAGATTTTAAAAACTAGGTTTTAAATTTTGACATTTTAAAACAATTAAATTGAAATTTTAAAAACTGTTTACATAAAACCATCACGGCCACACTTTAAATTTACTATCACACTACTTCTTTTTTTTTAAAAAAAAAAAAGCCGCCCACCATTCTTCATTTCAGAATTTTAATATAGCCTTTAAATTTCAAAAACTGATTTTTAAAAATTATTTAAAACCCAAAACAAACATCATCGTAAAAAGTCGGGAAAACATGCGGCTAATGAAAATAAAAAATGAACTTTTTACATCTTATTAGCTAAAAAAAAATCAACATCCCAGGTTACTTAAAATTTAAAGTTTTTTTTTTTTTGGAAAAAACGGCCAAACCCACTTTTTTATTTTTATTCGAAATAAATTTAGTCCAAGCCAAATTTGATGATCCGGGCCATCCGGCAACGTCGGCCGATGGTCAATTGGTCCAGCAGCGCTGCCTGGACATTAAATATTAAGATACAATTACTTATAATTAAATTAAATTTTAAAATATTTATTTTAAATTATCAAAGATCATATAATTTCCATAACAAATTATACATTTTGAAACAACATATAAGATATAAATAGTCTATAAAATACTTAAATTAAACTTAGTGTTTTTGAGACACAATTGAAAATAGTTAGAAACATTTTCTTTTAAGTTGGTGAGACCCATTTTTTTCAAAAAATAAGTATTTCTCAAGTGCAAATTGTGTTTCAAAACACCTTAGTTAAACGGGCTCTTAATGAGGTCTACTACCCTCTTACTATATTGTCCCGTGAGGGAGAATCAAAATTAATCAATTACATGGAAAGAAAAGAGAAAAGGGTAAAGGTTAATGTCTTTGAGCAAATAAAATACATTTAATTTGAATCTCTCTCACAACCCGTCTAACACAACTCTGACATTGCATCGTCTCACACAACAATTTGTCATTTATATGATGACTTTACTGCCTATGATCTTAGAAAATAATCTTAGAAAATACTCTCTATGTCCCTAAAAAGTTTGTCCACTTTTTTTTTTTTTTTTTGGACGTCCTACAAAAGTTTGCACACCCGGAAAAAAAAACCGTTACTACACTCCACCCTCACAATACACATATTTATATCAAATGTCATTACTTTTGGAGCCCACACATGCACTAAATCCAATTAATTCATTTACTTTATACATAAAAATTTATCAAATTACCCCTCAAGACTCCACTCATTACATTTTTTCGTTAATACGTGTGTGCCCAAAAGTTGGGGCAAACTTTATAGGGGCGGAGGGAGTAGTATACTACTAGACTTACATTTACAATTTTAGAAACTCAATGCCCTGCTCAAATGCCTGTATA
Organism: Stenogyne calaminthoides; assembly: GCA_037126765.1. Lineage (NCBI taxonomy): Eukaryota > Viridiplantae > Streptophyta > Magnoliopsida > Lamiales > Lamiaceae > Stenogyne > Stenogyne calaminthoides. Next base: position 9,304,851 of record JBBCBC010000033.1, read on the forward strand.
TAACCATAAGCAATCAAACTTGACAATGATCATATTCATCATAAAATAAAAACCACCATAACAATTTTTATTTTTTTTAACTTTTTAAATCATGTAGGAATAACTAATGTACAAAAACGTTCATGTGATACAAGTACAACAGAAAGCCTATGTACAAATTAGAAGCCCATGAAGTCACAAGTAGCTCAAGTCCAGGAACCACTTCCAATTACGATAACAGTCACAAACATTAGCAGCACAAACTGTTAATGCATTGCTTCTCATACTTATTGAAATCAAAGAAGAAAGAAAATAACCGAAAACAGATATGATTATCCCATCATGTTCTGAATGTTCAAAACCAAACAGACCACTCCAAATGAAAACATAAAATTACATGCTTACCCCCATATTTGCTGCTTCTGGATGATAGTGCAGTATTTCCGTCAACATCGTTTCTCTAATCATATCTTCCTTCAAATCCTCATCTATATCAAGATTAATCGGGACCTGAACTGGGGGATCGCATCTTGGATCATAAAGGGGCGACATATACGGGTGTTCAAGTGCTTCAGTTACACTTATCCTCTTCGAAGGGTCAAAAACGAGCATTTTCTGTAATAAATCAATGGCTAGAGGCTTGGCTTGAGGATAAAGACGGGCAAAGGGGGTCCCAATGGAGTAAGGAAGAGTTTTAATGTATTTTCTTGCTTTCGGGTTATCGATAAATTCAATATTCTCTTCCCTTTGGCTTCCAAGAATGTTGATGATTAATTTAAGCTGGTTAAGACATTCTGTACCTGGGAAAATAGGCTTCCTACCAAGAAGTTCTGCAAAAATACAACCTACAGACCAGACATCTATTGATGATCCATAGTTATCGCAGAAGAGAAGAAGTTCGGGGGCCCGATACCAACGAGTGACCACGTATTCGGTCATGAATTGGCCTTTACTGCTGCTTGTACGGGCAAGCCCGAAATCGCAGATTTTGAGATCGCAGTTGGCGTTGATGAGGAGGTTTCCGGGCTTCAAATCACGGTGAAGGATGTTTGCAGCGTGTAGGTATTTAAGACCTCTTAATAACTGCAATGAGATATTCGGGATATGGTGAGGAATTATTCAGATATAAGATACCGCAGTTATGTCTATGAAATTTATAAGAATGAAATACTCCATAAAGAAAAAGATAACACTTGGATGCAGCAGTAGCACCGTGCAACTGATACACAACTAATACTGTTCAATGAAAGAAAACTAATATTGACCAACTAATACCTTTTAGCAAAACAACTAATATCATTTAAAAATACACTTGATTTGCACGTGCATAGAAGTATTTCCCAAAATTTAAAAGTCGCAAATGAAGAAGAGATCAAATCACATGTTCATATCAGTCCCTTGCTTGTGCATAAAAAGCTGAAAAATATGAGTAGGTCTCTTGTGAACTAGGCTACATGAACTCTCTTCTTCAATATAATACCATTTAGCAAATGAAATACTATCACGTTTTAGTATACAAAGTATCACTATTTAAAAAATGTTTAGTTTATGTGTGAATATTTTCAAAATCACTAAACAGTGATTCTTCGAATGCTAAATTCGTATGCTAAACAGTATACTGAATTCACCATAAAACTTCCATGAACCAGGTTCATAGAAGTTTTTGTCAAAAAAAAAAAATTCATTAGAAGAAGGGGAGATTTATTCTTGGATTCTTAGCTTCGAATCAGATATACCAAAAAGTGATACTGTTAAATGCCTCCGTACACAAGCAAAAGAAGATTCATCAGCTCATCCAATAAAAGTAAAATGTCTACAGCTGGCACAACTATGCCCCTATGTTTGGCAGCCATAGTAGAGTATAAGTCAAGGGAGGTCTATAAGGCATTAATTAAGACAGACTTCATCTTCATGACAAGAAAAGAAAAGAAAAGAAAGGTCTTGCACAACAGCACAAGCATATAAGTATATATGATTTCAATAAGGGAAGGGCAGTCAGTTTAACCAATAAGCACTTCAATTGACAAAAGATAATCAACATTTAGCAAGCAGATAAGAGTTCGAATAGGTTCTCTTCCCTTTTTTCTTCTGAGGCTAGAGATTCTGCTGAATGCATAACACTCTAATTGAGACGTAATTGACAAAATCCAGCATTGTGATATAGTTCCACAAGAGAAAGTTGAGTAAAATGGTGTCACATTATTCATATGCAGTTGGGATTTTCTAGAACAGATTGGTGGTCCAAACTCATTGATAATATAGGGTTGATTTCATTAAAAAATTAAAATTACGACCTTTTTATGTTTTCTCAATTATAATATATGTTTTAAAAATTAATAATTCAATACAGAGACTTCCAAATTTTGCAATTATACCACGTGCCTATTTTCCAGCAACTTATGTTGACGTGGCAGCCAAAAAATCTGAAAAAATTGCATGTAAATTCCCGACCTTTTGTTATTGTTTCAATTTAATAACCATTGCCACGTCAGCAGGACTTGCCAGAAAATAAGCATGTGATAGAATTGCAACTTGAAAGATTGTGTATCTAATTGCACATTTTAAGAACATATGTTGTAATAGAAAAAACGTGGAAAGATCGTGGTTTATTTTGCAATTTAACCCTAGAATATATCAGTGCAGTACACCTTTTAAACTACATTCAAATATCATAATCATCTTGGAAATGAATTCAAAATGTTCACCTATAGTTCATGGGTCTAACCACCTCATTCTTCAGGAGATAATTGATGGCCATAAGAAAAGAACATGCTTGCAAAATCCACTAAAGTAAGAACTAAATCGTATATAAATGTTATGCCATTACTTATGGAGATTCGAGAATACCTGGAAAAGGAAATACTGGCAATGGTCATTAGTAAGTTCCTGAGAGGACTTAATGATCTGATGCAAATCGGTATCCATAAGCTCGTAAACCAAGTAGACGTCTTTGAAACTTCCCTTTTGTATGGGAAGCATGACATCCTTTAGAGCGATGACGTTTTCATGCCTAAGATGCCGGAGAAGCTTGAGTTCACGCAATGTTCTCAGTGCATCAACAAGGTTTTCAAAGGCATTGTGAATCTTCTTGATTGCAACCTTTTCATTCGTTTCTCTATTGATTGAAGAACACACTATGCCATAGGCCCCTCGACCTATTGGCTTGATTGGAACGTACTTTGTATCAATTTCGAAAAGTGTTTGCCACATGGAGTAGTAATGCTTTCCTTGAGACCTAACCCCGTTAGGAGGTTCGACTGGTGTTGCCATTCTGACAAAGAGAGTAAGAGAAAAACACATAGAAATGAGGTAATGTTATAAAAATTAAATGAAAAATGGACAAAGGCTCGAAATGACAGAAAAACACATAAATAAGCATATATGTTCACAGATTAATTTCTTAAACAAACTCATAAAACACATTCTGTAGTGGATTATCACAATCTGTTTTCAAATTATGCAAATAAACAGAGGAGTTTGACTCATTTAACCGAATCTGATATAACTAGGAGATGTGGAGAGAAACAAGCCAGAACTATAAATTAATTTTATCACAGTCATCAAATTTGTTATAAACATTATAGCCAATCTACCTTTGAGAAAATTGGATCCTGCAATCGGTGTACATAGTATGACAGAATGGCAACTATTGTCAATGTAAACTTGATAGTCGCAGTAATGTCTGAAGAATTCGTTAACGAAAAGTGATTTTCTTGAAACCAGCGTATGTAGAGAGTAATTCAACATTTCCCATCTACCGGTTTTATAAATAAAAACAGGCTCTAGCAGCTGACATTGTAATTTAAAGTAAAAAGAAGAAAAAAAGGTAAATGAATAAATAGGGCAAATACCCACAAATATACTCTTCCTAAAACGACATTCTTCTTTTTGAAAGAAGCATTATGAAACCTCATCAATGCAGTGCTCAATAAGGAAAATTTCCAGATCACCTCATAATATCAAGATTTCACAGTTTATTAGCTTCAAACTTAACTTCTTTGCATATTGCTTCAAAAACAAAATCACAACTGTTCAAATTCAATCGAGTATTTTTAGCTCTTAATTGAAATAGAACTGTAGCTAACCAAAACATGGAAACATGAGGCCAAAAGATAAAAGGAGAGAACAGAAGTTTCTTGTTGAAAATTGAAATTTCCCAATCTACACCACTTTCTCCAAATTCAAAAGCGTAAATAATGCCCCATTAAAGGACCAAAACAGATATCGAAAAAAAAAATTGAAGGAGACAAGCATGTATTTTATCAATCATACACAGAGTACGAAATTTACAGAAAGCGAAGAAATATAAGTAAACACGAGCTGAAAAAATTTCACAAAGAAAAAACAAAAATTGAATTAAAGAGAGCACACCTTTTCGCACATATATTTCCCGAAATATCTTCGAAATCGAGCAAGACGACCTCAAAATTTCTTCATTTCTCCTTCCAATTTCAGCTTTCCTTCCACAATTACCCCTAAACCCCTTCGCAAATCCCCATTTCCAGCTCCAATTCTCACTAATTTCATTCAAATTGAAATGAAAACATTCGAAGAATTTCAGAGAGTCAAAACTCAAAAAAGACGAATTTCACATGAATTTAGTCCGAATTTCGCAGAATCGTATCAGGAAGATCTACGCAATAAATTACCTCACATTTCTGCAGATTTTTTCACTGCAATTGATAATTAATTTTATTATGGATAATATCAATAATATATCCGTTTTCTCAAGGAAAATGTAATCGAGAGTAAATGTTGTGATTCGTTATGCGGTCGTAATCAAAGACTGTGGAATGGATCACTAATGAAGTAAACATACTGTCAATTTTTAATATTTTAATATTGTATATCCCTCCCAATATAATTATTTAATTTTTTTAAAATATAATTCACCCATTTTTTATAGGGTCGAGTCGAGCCGAGTAGTATCAAGTTCGGACTTGACTCAATTAAAACACTCGAAGCTCGAAACTAGACTTGTGAGCTCAATTCATTTGAACTCGAGTTCAACTCGATAAAAAACATGAAATATTTGAGCTCGACTCGATTACTTACATAATATTAATTACTATATATTTTTATTTTATATATAATTATAGTATATTCATGAATGATTAAAATATTATGGGTAAAATAGTAAAATTATATGAACTCGATTAGGCTCGCGAGCCTAACGAGTCTACTATTGCTGAGCTCGAACTCGATCGAAAACTACTCGAGTAGCTCGAATTCGAGCTCGACTCGATTAGATTTGAGTCGATTTCGAGCTTTTTCCGAGTCGAGTACGAGTAATTCGTGAGCAGGCTTGACTCACTTATACGCTAAGGGTAGGTCTCTAATAAAATTTATTCATGGTAAAATATTTATATAATTACAATTATAAATTAATATAATTTCACTTATTAATTGATACAATAACATATTTAAATTAATATCATAAAATTATAAATATTAATTTATAAGAGTAATTAAATTAATTTACAAGTGTAACGATATCACTTTCATACTATGAATAAAGTTATTGGAGAGTTAGGGGGTGTATTCAATTGGGATTCTATTGGATATTTTTAGACTTTAAAAACTCTGTGGATTTAGAAAATCCATAGACTTCATGCAGAGTTTGACTGACTTTTTTTTATTTACATGAATTTTTATAGACTTGCGGGATTGTGGAATACACTTTTTTTATTGATTTGCATGGATTTCTATAGACTCTGGCGCTGGAATTATTGATGCAAATGTATATGAAACACACTTGTATATAAAAAAAAATCCAAATTGGTTAGAAAAAATACCAAAATATATTAGTTTCAAAAAAATATATTATTATTCATCAGTATTATTCTCATATTCATTTCCATCACCGTTATATCTCGGCCTCATTTCCCACATAGCATTAGCAATACTCGTTCTTCATGCATTAGCTTCCGTTTTTTGATGTAGTTGACTTTGAGAAAGCAATTTCATTATTTGTTGTAGTTAGCTTCTGTACTTGTTTAAATAGAAAAATATTATTTATTTAAATAAAAAAGTATTACTTGTATAAATAGAAAAGTATTACTTGTATAAAAGAAAAGAAACTTGTTTAAAAGAAAAGTATAACTTGTTTAGATGAAAAGTATAACTTGTTTAAATAGAAAAGTATTACTTGTGTAAATGAAAAGTATTACTTGTTTAAATAGAAAAATATTACTTGTTTAAATAGAAAAATATTATTTGTTTAAAAGAAAAGTATTACTTGTTTAAAAGAAAAGTATAACTTGTTTAAATAGAAAAGTATTACTTGTTTAAATGAAAAGTATTACTTGTTTAAATAGAAAAATATTACTTGTTTAAATAGAAAAGTATTACTTGTTTAATAGAAAATTATTACTTGTTTAAAAGAAAAGTATAACTTGTTTAGATGAAAAATATAACTTGTTTAAATAGAAAAGTATTACTTGTTTAAATAGAAAAATATTACTTGTTTAAGTAGAAAAATATTACTTGTTTAAAAGAAAAGTATTACTTGTTTAAAAGAAAAACATAACTTGTTGAGATGAAAAGTATAACTTGTTTAAATAGAAAAGTATTACTTGTTTAAATGAAAAGTATTACTTGTTTAAATAGAAAAGTATTACTTGTTTAAATAGAAAAATATTACTTGTTTAAAAGAAAAGTATAACTTGTTTAGATTAAAAGTATAAAATTTTAAATAGAACAGTATTACTTGTTTAAATGAAAAGTATTATGAAGGTTTTTTTTTTCTTCTGACATTTCGTCTTCAGAGTTCTCTGAGAAAATACGTAGAAATCTCTGGTTGTTAAAAGAGATTTCGGAGAGTGAAATCTGTTTATATTTTTTAAAGAGAATCAAAGAAAATACATAGAGTATTAAAATCCATAGACTGTTGAATACCTAAAGATTTTTTAAGATTTTTTAAAATCCGTATTGAATACCTCAGGATTTTTAAAGACTTTAGAAAATCCGGATTGAATATCCCCAGACTTTGAAAGTCTAAAAAAATCCTACAGACTCCACAACCAATACACCCCCCTATGTTTCATATATTTTGAAATGATCCAAATTAAATAAATTTTATCCATACATTAATTTAACCACCAACTAATTTAAATTTCTTTTCCCCTAATATTTATCTCTATAATCATAGATTATATATGCTTCATATATAATTAAGTAGGCACAGTCATACTGCACCTATTTGTTTCCAACATTATGTATTTTTTCAAAGATTTAGCATTTATTACCCTAACTATTAATTATTAATTATATATATAAGCCAGATCAAATTAAGTATTAAAACCATTAGCAATTAAAAAAAATGTCAATTTTAGTATGTCAAACAACATGGAATGATTAAGTGTCTAGCTCTGGAACAACATTTTTATTTCTTAAAAAAGATTATTGAAATAATATTTAGTTTATGCTTTTTATATAAAAAAAACATTTAAATCAATATGTTTATCTATCTGCCTACTTAGAGTAGGTCTCCCATGAAATTTATACATAATATGAAATTTATATCACTACACTTATAAATTAATATCATTATATTTATTAACTGATATCATCATACTTGTAAATTGTGATCATAGCATTTTTCAATTTATAATAATAACAATAATATAAATTTATTAATGTAATAATATCAATCCCTCTATATATTAATAGGGAGTTTTTTTTCCATGATATGTCAACTTCATGTTAATTTAACATTTGTGTCATTAAATGAGAAATTTGAGTACACGTGTCATTTTTCTATTTGGTTTTTTTATAAAAGAATTTTATGTGTCATGAAACTTAAAATTTTCGTACATAAGTAATTTCTAATTATTTAGGTATTTAAAATATGTGTGAATGTTATAAAATGTGTAAATCATATATATTACTTTATGTTTTATTTAACTATATAATATTATTCATTTATCTTTCTTTCAGTAATTTTTGTTTTACTTAATTTAAGATAAATAAAATATTTATTCTAAATGAATTTTATCTTAGTGTGAATTATAATTATTAATTTTTAATAAATAATTTTATTTTATAATTGTTCTTATGTATATCTTTAACATATTTTATGTGGCAAAAGTATTCTATATTATAAATCATTCACTTTTAGTTTTTTGTTTCATTATTATTATTAATTAATTTATTAGTCTTTTCTTAGTTAATTTATTTTGTTTTGTTTTGTAGGTTTCAACTTTATATTAAAATGGATAAATAATATTTGACATAATAATTTTATTCCAAGGTTTAAGAAAATTTACTAATATACACCTTAAATAATTATTCATTCATATTTAGTGCATTTATTAACATATTTTTATATTTTTAATTATTAAAAATATTATATATTAAAATATTTGAAATTTATAATTAGAACACCGCATAACACGCATGCACTAAATTAATTTTATAATATGAATAAGTTTCACAGGTGAATTTGTGATCTACTTATATCTACACGTGCAAGTCGTTTGTTACAAATTAATGTCATATTAAAATTGTCCTTGTATCACAAAAGTACTTATAAGGACAATCAAGTAGTTTGCAGTATCCCTGTAAAAAAAAAAAGTAGTTTTTAGTATCAATGCACTTAAAATTATGATACTCTTTAAATTAAATGGGAGTAGTCTCTTTTGGGTGCAGTTGTGAAATGATAATCTTTTGTACTCTTCTATTCTATATAAATGTTCTCGATTTCTTTATTGAAATATCCACACTCGAAATATCGTCCAAAATAAAAATGACAATGTATAATATTTTATCTTCATCCTTCAATTATTACTTAATTATTTAAATATATTAACTATATTTATAAACAATCATTTTTTATTAAAATTTGTGCGAATTTTTTTTTTTTGGAAATAATTATAATAAATTGAGAGAATATAAAATAATATTGTGTGAGATAAGTCGTATGACGAAATCATGATTTATAATTGAACTGAATAGCTAAAAGTTAACTAACATGAGCTTTAAAATTTAAAAAGCCCATAAGATAGTTAACTTAATCCACTATTTATTCTTGGGTTCGAAAAAAATTCACTATTCACTCTTTAGAATGATTGATATTTACCACTTGCCAATTGCTCTTATATAAAATAATTTTATCTTACAATTGTTTTATAAGTACTATCATTTTATGATATAACACCTACTAATATTTTTTAATAAAATAATTAATATAGTGAAATTAATACATTTTAATGAAACAATTAATATTATTTAACAATCCACACAAAATGACAAAGCTATTGCACGATGAAAAACCGGTTCACTTAAGATTTTATCTATGAGTAAATATAAATCTATTCCACATTTTTATCCTAATTTTGAATCTTTTTAAAACATACCTATGTATTCTACATTAAATCAGAGGTCCGAGATTTAGATACGTATCTGTATTCATAGGGGTGGGTCTCTCTTTCGAATTTTGGGTACCCGAACCGGACCAATTAGATTTTATTCGATTGGATCTAGTTTTTCAATAATATTTCATATTTGGTTTTAGATCTTGAAAACACCCGAAAATTCGATTATGTAACTAATTTTTTTTACATTATTATTTTTTCCACTCTTTTAGTCCCGTAATTACTGCAACACTTGTCTTATTTGAACGTCTCAATAATACTGCAATACTCCAAAAATGGAAATAAGATATAATACTAACACCCTCACAATATCACTTTATTTTCAAAATTGTCACTCAAATCTCTTCTTTATTTCAACTCAAACCTACTAAAAGTCAACATCTCCACTTTAAATTACACCTTCTTTATTACACTCAAACTCACTTTTCACTTTTCTCCCTGGTTTGTGTGCCATTTTCAGTATTACAATTCTTTTGGGACGGATGGAGTATTACGTTCTGTTATTATTCCATCAATTAATTGATAAATGTTAGAATAAATGACTACTGTTTGTCCTAATCTCAATTATAACATGAGTGTTTTTGTTGTGTAAATACACAATTTTTTTATAAGAATTGTATAAACCTAGTTCATGCTATGAACCCGGGTTAAATATGATTCATACACTATAAACGGATCAGATAATACCATTTGAGCCCATTTTTATTTTCTGCCTCTTTCCCTTCTCTTCTCTCCTATGACTGTGAAACAAGGACAGAGTCATATTAGGTACAGGGGGCAATGGGGACCCCTGGACTTTTACGAAATTTTATGTAAGGTCTATTATATTCGTAGTGTGGTTAAAATTGGTTCGTGTCTCTTTGTTAATATCATTCTATCAATCATACTTTCGATCCTTTATTATTTTCCTTTTTTTAAGTACAAATTGTTTGGGGCTAAATATTAAAGTTTTTTACTTCAATCATAAATCAGGTTGCGATTGCTTTTGGCCACACTTATTATTGAAACCATAATTATTAATAATTTAATTTTGGATGCATTTTTTATGAATAATCATTACTAAATTCACATTTATTTTTTAAAATTATTCAGTTTACATACATAGAATTTTTCTTAGAGAATGAGATCAATAGTATTTTGAATATTATGATGTAATTATATTAATTGAATGAATTATGATGTAACAAAATTAATTTATTTAAAATTATATGTATTGTATAAAAATATATTTTAAATAATAATATTTTTTTATTAAGTTGGGTCCCCAGACCAAAATTTCTGGCTCCGCCAATGCTGTGAAACTACCTCTGCGCGATGGAAACTATGTGAATCGCGACGGGCAAACGCCTCGCTGAAAATCATCGCCGGAAACTACCATTCTCATTGTTTCGTTCTTTTTTTTTTAACTTCTTGTTCGTCATTTTCGTCGATCTCACTCACTTGTCTTTTTCATGGAAAACATGTAACATGAGCAATGCGATTAAGCATAGTGTATTAGCATTCTGGTTTCTCATGACTGGCTTTTTGCAATTTTGGGGGTTTTCTTAATAACAGTTAGAATTTTTTTGAATAACTGAGAAGAGTTTTTCTGAATAACAGTGAGAGTTAGTTTGAATAATAATGAAAGTTTTACTGAATAACAGTGAGAGTTTTATTGAATAACAGTAGAGATTTTCTTAATAACAGTGAGGATTTTCTAAATTATAGTGAAACTTTTTCTAAATAATATTGAGAGCTAGTTTGAATAACAGTGAGAGTTTTACTAAATGACCGCAAGAGCAGGCGGCATGACGGTGCGAGAAGGGCGACGAATGAGCGTAAAATGACCGCGAGAGCAGTAGAGCGACATCACAAGAACAACGACTAATGAGAGTGGAATGACTGAAGTAGCAGCGTGACGGCGCAAATGAGCGTGGAATGAGATTTTGGGGAAAATTAGGGTCAACTCATCCTCAAAACAGGTTATAATGAATTAGAGTTCACAGTGTGAATCTGGTTCACTGGAGCGTTGCTCCAATATTTTTAGTTGTTTAAATTTAGATCTAATTCTGGCACAATTTTAATGATTTTGTGGCCAATTTTATTTTGGCCCTTTAACACTTTGAAAAGAGTGGTGTTTATTTTTTTCTTAGTTCCGTCTCATGTATGAGATCTTCTCACAATAGCTTTTATCGAAATTTTGTGAGTATTGAAGGCGAAAATGGCATCGAACTCTGAGATGAAATAGTGGGTCAACTTTCGAGGGTGAAGGTATATAGAAATGAAATGAAAAAAAAAGCGTGGTATGGTTGAGGAATTGAAATGATTCTCCATTTTTTGGAATTCACCATACCTACCATTTAGGTGTGTTATGGGTTTTATTCTTTTCCCATATCATACTCTTACTCTTTCCATTCCCCATATAATTTACCAAGCACCCACTGAATTCCACTTAAAATTTTGAAAGCTATAAGATGTAGAGATGCAAAGGGCGTTGTATGGAAGATAATACAAGAAGGAGATTGTTTATTGTCCTTTGAGGAAGGTAAGCTAGTTGAAGGTTTTTTTTCTTTTTTTTTTCTTTTTCAATTACAATTATGTTGTATTCCGGAAGTTCTTGTCCAATTTGGTTGGGTATGTTCATTTTTCGTGATTATTTTGTGTATTTTGAATTTTATAATCTCAAACTCCACTTATTTTGAGATTTAAAGTAATGATTTTAAAATCCTTTATTTTGTACCTGCCACTAGTACCCTTCTTTTTATTTTTCCAACTAACATCATCTGTTTTACCCAACCAAATTGGACAAGAACTTCCGGAATACAACATAATTGTAATTGAAAAAGAAAAAAAAAAGAATAAAACAGATGAGAAGGGTGATTCAGAGTGTGTTTTGAAACACGTAAAACAGCTTCCAAAAGCACCTATTTTCAAAAGCTGTGAGAAGGAACTTTGAAAATAAGTGCTTCTGAAAGTTGTTTTAAGTGTTTCAAAACACACCCTCAATCTGTGATGAACTTGTACCCTTAATAACATTTGGCTCCACCAATTCATATAAAAGGTTTCTTTAAAGGCAAAACAGTCAATACATCACTTGAAATATTGGAAATACCTTTATCACCCCGGGGTAAATCTGGTCAAATAGCAGCGTCCATTTTTTTATAATCCCAAAACATTTATAATAACATAGTAATACAACATCAACAACTTTTGACCATTTTACCTATAAATTTCAAAACAAACAATTTTAAATTTTTAGAATGTTAAAGTCCGGGATTTCCCCGTCCACCATAATCCCGAAACAAAATTTTATTGTATTCTTTAATAGTTGAATTAGTGCAAATATTTTGAGTGGTTGGATGATGATCTCTCACCTTCGATATAAAATAATTGCAGCCAAAGTTGTGCGAGAGAGAAATTAATATTATTGAAGAAACATTAATTAACAATTCAAATCAAGAAATTTAAGTTTGCAGCATATTTTTGATATATATATATATATATATATTTTTAAATGAAATTTATTAACTGAGCACAAGAGCCACTCAACCCATAACACAACCTTCATTACAAAAATATAGCTCTTTCGAAATATTTCGCTGCCTAATATATTAAAACTAGTTTAGTGTCAGCGTGTTAAGCTTTTCTCTAATTAAAAATTATAATATTTTTAATAAATAATATATTTAATAATTTAAAATATAAATATGTACACAAATGCACTAAATATGAATTAATAATTATTTAAGGTGTATATTAGTAAATTCTCTTAAACCTTGGAATAATATTATTGTATCAAATATTATTTATCCATTTTAATATGAAATTAAAACCTACAAATCAAAACAAAATAAAGCAACTAAGAAAAGACTAATAAATTAATTAATATGTAATAATAAAAAAAAGTAAAGTGAATGAATTATAATATAAAATACTTTTGCCACATAAAATATGTTAAGATATACATATGAGTAATTATAAATAAAATTATTTATTAAAAAATTAATAATTGAATATAATTCACACTAAGATAAAATACATTTATAATGAATATTTTATTTATCTTAAATTAAGTCAAATAAAAATTACCGATTTTTTTTTAACAATATGATATAGTTAAATAAAACGTAAAGTAATAAATATAAATTACACATTTTATAACATTCACACATATTTTAAATACCTAAATAATTATAAATTAATTATACACAAAAAATTTAAGTTTCATGACACATAGAATTCTTTTATAAAAAGAACCAAATAGAAAAATGACATGTGTACTCAAATTTCTCATTGAATGACACATAGGTTAAATTAATATGGAGTTGACACATCATGGAAAAAAAAACTCCCTATTAGTATATAGAGGGATATTAGACATTCGGTAACTATCTATTAAAATAAATATTTATATTCTTGTACTATGAGATTCAAGTATATTTTTAAATAGTGCTAGCAATTTTATTAAAATGCCTTAGGTTGTCAATATTTATTTATTTTTATTGAATAATATTGATTATTTTTATTAAATAATATTAGTTGTATAACAATTGCATGCACGTTGCAATTTATCCATTTAAATACTCCATTCGTCCCGTGATAACTTGCACGTTTACTGTTTTCACGTATTTTTGCGAGCGAGTTTTTTATTAATATTTGAAACAATAAAGTAATTTTTAAATATGTATATAATAGATGAGAGATAGATCTATAATACTCCACCTTAAAAATCACTTTATCATTTGAAATATTAATAAATAACTCGCTCACTAAAAATAAAAATAAAAATGGGGTGCACGATATTTGAGGATGGAGGTAGTATTGCTTACATATATATATATGTACATATGCAATGTTAATGTTTTCCTCCTGCATCACATGGGAGCATTGACTAGTTTCATTTAAAAAAGGAAAATGGTACTTCTTGAATTTTGGTGGTTGTGTTAAAATTTGCTCATGTTGCAAGATTATCATTATTAACGAGACTCCTTTGTGACATTAAATAGTTTCATTGCAAAAACGAGACTCTTTCGTGACATTATTTAATAGACATTTAAAAATTAATCAAAAAACAGATAAGAATTATGAATAAATGAGCAAGTGAACAAAAATATATTACATAAATTAAAATTATTTCAGGCTCCGTTTGGATAGATGAATTTAAAATTTATGGATTTCACACACAAATCACCATTTTCTCCACTTGAATTAAATAAATTTACGAATACTTATATTTGAGTCTAGTTTAAAATGGAAGGATTTCAAATCCTCATCAAAACCATATCATTTGAAATCTCTTTCTCTCTCTTTCCCCTTCACTCTCTTCCTTTCTCTCTCGTCTCTTGACAATTCATGATTTGAAATATATGTATTTTTACGTTTATTATTTTTCAAATTCATTCATTTCAAATCCTCTCTATCCAGACGTAATCTTATATTCTGTCTCATACTACACTATCACCATAGTAAAATATGTTTATCAACATGTGTTTGCAAACTCTAGTAAAAGGTGTAGAAGCACTTTTTTTTATCGAATAAATGGTAATTTGATCCCATAATCTCACGACATAGGTAATGATTCTCTAGCCGCTTGATCTATTTTCAAAGCACTTACTTCTTAAACTGTCCTTATAAAGATTTAATTTAAAAAAAATGCTTTTAAATTGTGAGTAAAATTTACAAACATCCCGTAAACTGCTTGTGAAATCCTAATTCAAATTTTAACTGATCCTTTAAAATTAATGAATTAATTATGGCCCATTAACATAAAGATAGTATATAGATCATACTTGTTGCGTGGTCCACAACTTTGAAACTCGTTTAAATTGCATACTACATGTTTAAATCTACATTAACAAGCGTGGATATAACTTCATATTTTGCTTTCATAATAAATTAGATAAAAGGCCAAAAGATCCATTAAGAAAAGGGACGCTTTGCACCATCCTCACGTTTCCTTTTTTCAAACTTTATTTCGAAAATACTCTTAAAATACACACGCGAGCTTTTATGACTTTTTGTGAATATGCATCAATTTTATTTAGAGCGAATCCCCTGGGCACCAGATACACCGTGCACTTCATAGTTTATTTTAAAATTTTACAATTTATTGCATTGAATTTACGATTTATTACACTAAAAAATCGCAAATTTGAATACAATAAATTGCAAGTTTTTAAAATACACTACAAAGCGCATGGTGCAGTTGGTGTCAGTCAATTACAATAGTTTCCTAACATAATCAATTACAATAGTTCCTTCGACCATCGGGCACATGACAACATCTTTTTGTCTCGCTATAGACCGGAACCGCAATCACCACTAGAGGGAGACCACCCGAGACTGCAACTCGGAACCGCAATTACCACAATAGGGGGAACATCACCCCTATCTCAAAGGGAACCTGCACAAGAGGAAATAAATTTTCACTCTAACCAGTTGAGCTATCCACGCTTGACACTATAGGGTTTACTACAATTAAAGCTTAATTTCGTTGTTTTATTGGTTAGCCCCCTACGCAAACTAAATTCTCATTTTTACCCTCAATCTTGGATCAATGGGTTGGGCATTTTGACGAAAAACAGAGGATAAATGGTAACTAAGATGACTTGTTTAAGAACCAATTATACCTCAATTGTGGTTGAAAATTAAGCGTAGATAATTAATTATTTGTCACTAAATTTTGACGACTTTTGTTTTACCGAAATAAACCGTGGAGCAGGCATGTGTTTAAATAATATGTTTGGTCTAATATTTATTTATTGCGAGACCTCTTTTGTAGACTGTCACATTAAATTTTATCAATTGAGGTTTCTGGATGGGTGAGGTACTTGGGCCTTATCGTGGCACGTTCTTTTCTATGGATGATGGACATATTAAGGTTCACGTGTTTTTGGGTTAGTTGTTGGCCGTCCAAGCAGTGACGGGTACGAGTTCACCCGGGTATCATCTTGCAGATGTTTGGAAGTTTAACGTCTCATGTGATCGAGATTTATATCTTTTTCTATTGCATATATTTTTACTTGAGAGAAAGATATATAATCCAGCAAAATAAATTGCATGGATCTAATGGTTTTTGTTTTGATAAACTTATTATTACTGAGTAAAAAAGTTGAAAAACTTAAGATTTAATTTTTACATATATCCTTTTTGCTTGTATTTAATAGTAAAGGAGACTCCTATATTGTATCATAGAGTGATCTCCCCTTTTTGTATTATTATCACGACAAATATGTGTTACTTGTTACTATAATAACACATATTTATCTTTATAATAACACATATTTGTCTTTATATTAATATATACTCCCTCCGTCCCGCACCATTTTGCACCCCCACTTGTGCACACATTTTAAGAAAAAGTTATTTTTTTATGTTTTGTTGACTTTTCAAAAGGGATGGAGGGTGAAGATTGTGAAAGTGAAAATTGTGGGGGTGGAGATTGTAAAATTATTTTCCATTTTAAGAGTGAGCAAAATGGTAAAGAACAGACCAAAATAGAAAGTGTGTAAAATGGTAAGGGACGGAGAGAATATAACGTATTGAGAAATGTGTCCCTATATGCTAAGAAAAAAGAGTGTTACTACATAAGTACAAAACATAAAGAAAAAATCTATAAAGAGAATAATAATAAAATAAGGAAATTATTTTTAAAATACATCGTGCAATTCAAGTGTATATATTTTTTTTAAATGCAACTTATTTTTTCTGAAACGTTTAACTTATTTTATACTGAACAAGTTGAATGTTAGAATATAAATAAGTTAAATATTTCAGAAAAATAAGTTAACATGTTTAAAAATTATATTTGAATTGCATGGTGAACCTGGTTCATAGGAGACTTATTCGATAAGAGATCGTTCAAACATAAATTTCATTTAGTCATCAATAATACTCTCTTCATCCTATAAAAATTTGCACACTTTCCTTTTTTGTCCGTCCCATAAGAATTTGCACACACTAAAAATGGAAAGTCCTTCATAATCTACACCCTCACAATATTTACAAATTCACACAAAATGTCGTTACTTTTGGGCCCACACATACACACAACTCAATTCATTTGCTTACTTTATACATAAAAGGTTACAAAATTAACCCTCAAATCCTACTCATTGCTTATTTTTTTTAAATGTTGTGTTCATTTAGAGGTGCAAATTACTAAGGGATAGAGAGAATGATAATTTCAATATAAAATATTAATAAATTTAGCTTAAAATCATGAAAATTTTCAGGAAATGGCCTGACTTGTAGTTCTTGCTTTTGTGAATTCGACGGTTGACAAAATTTGTAAAATTTTATTATTCACTCATATCGTTCATTCAAAAGATGCATTTCATCTTTATACCCAATAAAAACAGTTGTTTGCTTCATGCAGCAAAAGAAAGTGATCCCTTAAATAACAAACAAGGGGTATTCTAATTTATCTATTCTAGGGTCCTCAGCTGATGATTGAACCAGTCTCACAACTCCATTCTTCAAGCATATCTATACAATGCATGCTAACTTAAAAAGGGGCAAAAAAAAAAAAAAAGAAGCAATTCTTGATCTAAATTCAATCAAAATTGCAACAGAGTCCTTATCTTTCTCGGAAAAACATGAAAGGCAGAAATTCATATATACGAATAGCCAAATATGGAGACCAGGATTTGTCACTTACAAATAGTCAAGGGCACCTATACATAAATCTATTTATGTAAGAGAGAAAAATTATGCAGAAGAATTTCGATAAGTGTTTTTTCAGTAAAAGCTGTTAAAACAGCAAAGTAGACTTCATTCTTGCTTGTGCCTTCTTCAAATTGATAATGTATATACTAATATTCATTCGCAATACCAAAAGCCTGCCTCAATGTAGATACCTGAAAAGGTGAATTAAGATCTCAAAACGAACAACACAGCACGAGAGATAAATGGAGAAGCAAACAACCAAACAATGCATCTAGAATGAACATGTTGATTATGACAAGCCAATCAAGAAACATGCTACTACCTCGTCCCATAAGAATTTACACATTTTCCTTTTTGGTCAGTCCCATAAGAATTTGCACATATTAAAAATGGAAAGTCCTTCATAAACTACACCCTCACAATATCCACAAATTTACATCAAATGCCATTACTTTTGGGCCCACGCATACACACAACTCAATTCATTTACTTACTTTATACATAAAAGTTTACAAAATTACCCCTCAAATCCCACTCATTACTTACTTTTCTTAAATGTTGTGCCCATTTAGGGGTTCAAATTGCTAAGGGACGAAGGGAGTAGTTCAGTGGTTTGTTTAAGGAAAATTTTGGTTCCCAAGATAAATATTGAGAATGTCACTTCCTAATTCAAGCCGATCAAGAAGAACAAAATTCTACAATGACAAATACCATAAATAACCGGCCATTTTCCTATTTGTGCAAATGGTTTGGATGGAGAGCTTAAAGAGGGTATGTTTGATTTGGGATTTCGAAACCCAAATCCAATTCTACTTTTGGATTTTAGAAGGCGGTTGTTGAAAACCAATACATCCACCACTACAAAATACCTATAAACCCTAAGAATACCATTTTCTTTTATTCATCACACTCTCCACGATGACCCGTAATGCAAATATGATTATTTTATCATATTTTATTTATAACTTTTCACACATGTTTTCGCTCTTTTACAAGTAATTCAATCATTGCAATCAACAATAACATAATAATACAATATAACCTACTCTTACACATCATTAGGGGTGGAGGAAATACCGAAAATACCGGTACACCGCATTTACCGTACCGAAAAATATCGATTTTATTGAAATTTTCGGTACGGTATGGTACCGTACCGAAAATTTCGGTACGATAACGGTATGAAAATATAAAAAAATTCGGTATACCGAAATATCGAAACATTTCGGTATACCGAAATATCGAAACATTTCGGTATACCGAAATATTTTCGGCATACCGGAAAAATATACCGGTATATCGAAAATATTTTCGATATACCGGTATATACTGAAATTTCGGTACGGTATCGGTATGTAATATTGACATACCGAAATTTTCAGTATGCCGAAATTTTGGTATACCGAATTTTCGGTACAACGGTATGACATTTTTCGGTATCGAAAATTTCGGTACGGTAACGGTATGGCGAGAAAATTTTCGGTATGCCGTACCGTCCACCCCTACACATCATTTAACATAAAGTTAAATCCTACTCTACTTAAATCTCAGCAAACACACACCATTATTATTTACCAGGCTTTTAAAATTCACTAGAAATCCAAATTTCAAGATCCACTAAATCCCAAATCGCATACCCTAAGACCCTACGCATATTGCAACACTAAGTGTTCACATTGAATGGAAAGAAACAGTCACACTATTACTGTTATGGATCAATTACCACATTATTATTCAAAAAACTCAAATGAGTATCCATGCATATGTGAATCAAAGCATATTATTACTAAACACAATATGCATTGATAGCCTCAATTTGAGGCTAAGATTTCAGCAAGAAACATATTAACACCATTACAAAGTGAAAATAATGAGCATATTCATAGGGCTTAAAGTTTACTATTTCCACCCCAACTCCAATTCATTTACAGCACCAATATTCTAACGGAAAATGGCCAAGAAAATCAAATGGCTTTAATCTGTTAAAGTAAAGCACATATTAAAATATCAGAACCACTTTATGCAACTTTTCAGGATGTGCTTCATCACAGACTAAAGCCGAATGTACAGGGAAGGCATGGATGATATTTCATAGCATTGTGTTGAGGTTCTTGCATCAAGAATTATGGCCAGCATTTTTCCAAAATTGATGTTAGTTACTAACATTAAAACCAATATTATGGTCAATGAAATAGGGAAGTTAAAGCAAACCAATTAACATGATAATAATATATCTGGAGAAGTGGAGATACTCTCTCATGAAACAGTCTTAACAACTAGTTAGACATAAAAACTCGAATCTGGTCAATATGCAAATGAGTCTAACAGCTAGTTAGACATAAAGATTAATTGATTTTGATTCATCTCATAATCTGTCCAACTCAAGAACTCGTCATATTTTTGCAGATCATTTTCACAAAGATGCATTATTCTTCCCTTGTGAATGCTTCACAGTTATGATTAACAGAATATGTGGTTCTCTATACAACGTTGGAAGATTTAGAAAACTGAGGGTCCGGTTGGTTGGGGGTAATGGAAGTGGATAATGAAAATCACTTCTATTGATGTTGTTTGATAGTTTTGATACACATGCAATGGGAATAGAAGTAAGCAATACTCTCGCTCACTCAACCCACCTCACATGATACCCATTGTTGATGAAATAACCAAACAATAACAACGCAATCAATAACCCTTAGGCTCCATTTGGATGGATGGATTTGAAATCCATGAATTTCACGCACAAATCATACTCTACAATAGATTTACAAATACTTAGATTTGAAAGTCTAGGGAAGAGAGTGAGGGGGAGAGGGAGGGAATGGGTAGAGATGAGGAGATTTCAAATAACTAGGTTTTGATGAGAATTTGAAATTCCTCCATTTTAAACTAGACTCTTAAATCTAAGTATTTGTAAATCCATTGGAGAGTGATGATTTGTGTGTGAAATCAATGGATTTCAAATTCATCCATCCAAATGGAGTCTTGGTGATTGACCCCTTAATGATACCCACTACCATTACCATTCTCATTCTCAAGTCATACCAAACGGGCGCTGAGTCAATTAAACCAGCTCATAATTACACCGAACGAATTTGAAAATGAATTCAAAATTAACCAGCTTCCCTTTTTTCATTTTCAATTCAACAAGACCATCAAAAGAGAAAGAAAACTGGAAAACCCTAATCCCCAAATTTAAACAGAAAACGAAGATTAAATTCACGAGAAGCTAGTAACCACTAAGCAAATTAAACGAGGAAAACAATGATATGATCTAAATCACAAATCATAGAACACAAAGCAAATTAAGCAGCTCACCTTTTGCAAATATCAGCAACGTACCGCGAGCTGTTGTAGAAAACAAACCACATCAGCACAAGAACGAGTATATCTATCCATTATTAAGGCCAATAAAGATTAAAGCACAACAATTGAGAGAATCGAATACCCAGATCTCGATTAAATCCAGAGAATAAACGAAATAAATCACAGGAATACAATATTTAGAAAAAGAAAAAGGATACTGAATAGATAACGCTCCCACCAATCAAGCATGTAAAGCCCAAAAGTAACATTGTAAAGATAAATCTTGCGTTGGACCCAGTTCATCGCTGTAACTATTCTGAAAATCTGAAAATCTTTTTTGAATTTGTGAAGATGCAACTTGCAAGGCAGAGGTGAAGAAGACCCTGTAACAGAACCACAGAGGGTTATTTTATTTATCATATAATATAATTCAATTATTTTCTGAGTTAACAAACTCAAACGTGACTTGTCAAAACACACAAACTGGGATGTCCAAGATTAATTTTCTCACTTTCTCGATCTAGCTTGTCAGCCTGGTCCCCGTACATGCAATTTAAGTTTTGACAAATTTTTAAATGATATATTTTATGAATCTAGAATCCGCGAAATATGACCCACGGGTCAAAATGAGAAACGGAGTAAAAAAATTGCGAATTTTGTACGGGTCAAACCTGATCAAACATGTTTTTTAATAAAATACGCGCAAAGAAAGAACATCAAAACTTGTTACGAGATATGTATTACTATTAGAGCATACATGTGTTACTGTAGTGCATATATGTATTACTATAAGGAATGATTCGTGAAACAGACCCCTAGGTCAGAAGGAGAGGCGCATAAACATAGAGGGAAAAATTTGGGGATATGTGCGAGTCGAACTAGGTCAAATGAAGGTCTGTGATTCTATAAGGGGAAATATGTGTTAATGTAAGTACATGTATGTTTAACTGTAAGGACAAATAACACATGCTTGTTTTTTAGTACATATATTTATCTTTTAAGGTATTGAAAATTGTGTTATTATACACACATAAATGTGTTACTGTAAAGACAAATGTGTGTTACTATATGAACTAAACGGCACTTCCTCTATTTTCAATTGTTTTCCGATCTGCTTTTTGTATGCTTCTCATTCTGACCTGTGACCAACTGTCTTAAGTAAAATCTCAAACCACCATATTACATCATTGAATTAGTAAATAATTATATTTTTGTCATCGTGTAATAACACATAATTGTCTGTAACTAAGAAGTAAAAGAATGCTATTTGTCCTTACAATGACTAATCTTATATATTATTAAAATAGAATGTACTTCACCAAATGCTGTCAAGTGTCGTATTTAATATGCTGCCACATATATTTTTACATTTTATTGTGACTAATACAGTCTAGAAGATTAATATTATGAAATGAATTGATTGGTTTTTAATCAGTCAGTTCGTATGCCAAAATCTACTTTCTAAAATTGAAATTAATAATTGTAATCTAAAAAGACTCTTTGGAAACTTTATTCACAACTGATTATTCTAAATGATGTTGCATACAAATTTACTTTCTAAAACCAAAATTAATAACTGTAATCTGAAAAGGATCTTTGGAAACTTAATTCAGCGACTTTTCATTTTGTGTGTGTGTCAAATACAGAAACATTAAACACATTTTTTTCATTTCATTCACAATTTTCGGATCAAAGAATCAAAGATTATATTTTGTAGCAGGTTTGTTATTTTAAGAATACTTCATTTTCCAGCCTAAACCATATTAAACCCCAATTGCAGATTTTCAACTTGGCAACAATCATGATACCCTTATCGTTTTATACTAAAAATATATATTAAATCCCTAATTTAACCAGTCGCCGCCGTTAATTTTATCTCTTTTCCCGAGATAAAAAATATGGAACGCCGGTCAAAAAATATATCGAAAATCATCATATATTATTGGCAAAGTCAGTTGAAATTAACAATTAAAAAAGAAAGAGAGAAGGAGAGCGTAAGTGTACCAGAGATCTGATGGAGAAAGAGAGCGGGTGGCGTGAGATCGGAACAGAGGTGGTCACGTGGTGGACGACGGCAGTCGATTGAAGAAACTGGAAAATGAAGAAAGAGAGATTAGATTTAGGATTTTTTAACCGGCCATTTTTTGTTTTTTTAAGCCAAGCCCCCAGCCATCCCATTTTTCTTTCTTCTTGCTTTAACATTTTTTTGGTATATACTTAAATCCGGTTGTGGCTTTGCTTCATTTTTCATTAATAAAATACAATTAATATATATTTAAGTGTACTATCAATTTAAAAAATGTTTTTAAAATATTAAATCCAATTAAGCATAATTATAATATAGTACTATTTATTTTAGTATCGATTCGTGAGATTTTAAACATTAAATAATTAGTATTATTTAAATTATTTTGTGGTACCCCAAAATTGAAAATTATGAATCTTTGCAAGGGGGCGAGATTTTCTATTAAGTAAGGGCGGCAAAATTCTACTACTCCAATGAGGACAAAAATGATAAGATTTTACGATTTTAAGATATAAATATAAAATTTACCAAAAAATTTAAACCCAGGGGGCCAAACCCCCTCCCCATATTCATTATTGATTCAAAAAATCAAATTGTCAATCCATACTTTCATATGAACACGAATGAAATTTAAAAAGTAAATTAGATAAAGGGAAAAGCTCAAATATTTACTGGGTATACATGAGAAGGATTTATGTGAAACTGTTTACCGTACACCACTCATACTATTGCTTGTAGAAATTAATATTATAGCAACTATAGTATTAGTTTCTACAAGCAATAGTATGAGTGGTGTACAGTAAACCAGTTTCTTATGAAACTTTGCCCTAAAGTAATAATTTATGTGTCATCATTAATTGAAAATTTTATATATATATCTATAAATATCTATCAAATCACTCAAAACTTTTGGCCCAATACGTTCCCTACAATCTTTGACAAAGAATGCTCATACGCTGATGATCTAAATTGCAATCCGATAACTCAAAGAAGTTGGATACAAATTGTAACTTCCCCTTTATAAACAACGTACAACCAGATGAATCAAACTCTTTACAAATCACATTTATATATCTGTTGTCATTCCTTTTATACTAGAATTTAAAGCCCATATTTACAGAATATTTAATAATCTCCTTCCTAAACTCAACTACACCACCTCTAAAAATAGACTCAACATCTTCATCCATGATATTAGTCCATGATATTAGTGATAACAATTTCTTCCAATTCACATAAGGACACAGATTTTAACATGACATCTCATCTAAAACCATATTTCCTACAACAGTCTTTACATTTGATTTTTCAAATTTTGGATGACTACGAGCTATGTTGACATCTGAGCATTGACCTCCCACTCCTAACGGTGGACTAGCAGCGTTTATATATGACTTTGTTTCACTAGTTACTAATATCCTCGTCAGATTCCAACGAGCAGTTAATGATACTTCCAACCGAATAACACAAAGAAAAATCCAACTTCAGAAATTCAACCCATTTATTACGCACCTTAATTTTAATATCATCTATTGTGGAGCTTCCATTAGCAGAAAAACAGGTTGCACTTACCATCGTGATTCACACTGAGAATCAAGCCCGAATCCATGAATATATCGGAAAACAACAATTTGATAGAATTATTAAAAAATTGATCGACTGAGTAATTTGTTGTAGAAATTTAGAGATTTTAGTGTTAATTCGAAGTAATGAACACTGAGACTTAGGTGTGCAAATTTTCTGGTGAACAACTCCAACCTTGCTCGGCTGATCCATTTGAACAACCCAATTTGAAATTTGAACACAATTTTCTCTCAACTACGGATGGATTTGTCCTGAATTTTTATTGGAAATAGTAATTGTACTAGTTGGTAAGTTAGGACAGGGAACTAGTAGAAAAATATGCAATTTTCTCTCAAATGTCAACCAACTTCAACAAATTTAGTCCTATAATGGATGCTTTATCAACATAAAGCCTCTCAACAACTCATTTAATCTACAAAATCTCACAAGCCTCTTGAGCTAGACTTCTGAATTCGGCATTTACGCGAAGCTACACCTTGTTTCTTTTAATGCCTACTGTTTAAATTCTGAGCAACGGCGGTCTCTAGTGTTTCGCCCTGACATGAAACGTAAGGGATGATTAAAAGACGAGAGCATTGATCATAAATGTAAACAATCAAAACACAGCAAGGGATTGTTTGTTTATGGCACTTCACCCCACATTTTTATTTTAACTCCAAATCCTCGTCTGTCAAACCGAATTTTGGTGTATGCGATTTGAAATCCTATAAAATTGTACCCTGTAATACTTATAACATACCTATTTTACTTTTACTTCGAACATATAATTTTTAGTAAACTATCAATCATCTATCTCACACTTTTTTATTTTATTTACCCAACACAATACTCTCTCATTTTTAACTTTACACGCTCTCTCCCCTACATTACACCAAATTTCAAATACATAATCAATCATCTACACTCCTACACTCTTTTTTTAACTTTTCAAAATCATACGCTATCGCCTCCTACAAAGTCTACACTCTCAAATATATACAAAATCAAAATGCACCTTATATTATTTATCAACTCCACCTACTGGATTTCGGATCCATAAACAAACACCCCCTAAGACTTACAGGTTCAGACAACTGGTCCCTTATATGATACATGGATTTCAACATCATTTCCATGGTATCTTTTCCCAATTGAAACTTGACATCCCTTTCACCACCCATGTCCCGAGGAGCATCACCATGAAGCTGCAGAAACCACAAGTTCATCACAAAAATAATGGGGTTGAGGGGAGTTCATCTCATCACAAATCATCAGGATGTGATTGCAATTTCAAATAACAGCTTCTAGAATCACTTATTCTCAAAAGCTGTGAGAATGAGCTTTTGAAAATAAAGTGATTCTCATTCATTTTATATGGTTTGCAAACACCCCCTACGATACCTTCAAGTTAATAACAGCAGCAGGCTCAGTTTGGTCCGCACTTTGATTTGTCATGTTCCACGTCATTGCTTTTAAACGGGGCAAGATGACCTGGCAGTAACAAACATGTAGATAAGCATACTGGAACGGATTAATATAATTTTTGGTCCTTAAACTTTACTTATTTCCAGTTTTGGTCACCCGTTTTCACTCACAATCAAATTTGATTTCAGAAGTAAACTTTTACTCTCACAATCAGTCACATCGTTAGTTGACATGACATAATCAACTATCTGGATGGTGCTAAACGTAATTATTTTAAAAAATTGTACTTAAATGTAATTATAAAAAAAAACTTTTAAAATATTACATTTAGCACCTCCAAATAGTTGACTCAGCAGTCAATAGATGGTCAAATAACGGCGTGACCAAACGTGGGAGTAAAAGTGTACTTCCAGGACCAAACTTGATATTGAGCGAATAGTGGACCAAAACCGAAAAGCAAACTTTAGTGACCAATTGATATTGTCCCAATTGTAATAATTTGTACTTTACTTTCCCACTTAACATGAACGTAAAATCTGTCACCTCGTCTTTTGCTATGTCCTCCTGCCACTCCTTTTGGAACTTCTGCAGTAGAAGTGTCAACAATCTTTGCAGTTCGGGGAGAACTTCAGCAGGGAACAATTTCTGAATCTCATCTTTATTAACATTATCGTAAACACACTTCCGGATCAATATTCGTAAGCACACCAATAGCTGCACAAACATATTACAAACCATCTGATTTAAGCCGTATACATATTGTAAAATTAAATATTAAAGACTATTTCAAGAAACTATCACCATGTAGACAAAAGATGGTTAGGCTAGTAAGCATAAAACAATTAAACTAGTATTCATGCAGCATATTCTCGAATCCTTTTGCATGTAAATCCAGGAGGTTCATCTTTACTAAAATAAAACAAAGCATTTTCAAATTACAGCTTGAGAAGTGAGAACTCTATAAAAAGTTATAATAAGTTATAAGTTAAAGAGGATTACTAAGGCTTCGTTTACTTCATAAGCTATCCCACGATAAGCTTAGTTTAGGCACAAAAATCGAAACTTGCCCCATGTTTACATTCCATGTTAAAAATTCCAGGAAAACCAATCGACCCGGGTTTAAGCCCATCTAACCCCCACTAATTCAACTGATAGCAGCGCCCCACCTCTGAAGGTGTATCAGCGGCGGAAGACGAAGACGAGCGGTCCCTAATCGGGCGCGCGAGTATTGCAGCTTATTTATTTATTATTAGCTTTATTGTTATTTCCTTTTATGTTGAGTCTTAGTAGTACTTTCTAATTCTGTTAATGGGTCACGGCCATGGGCCGAAGGTTTATTGTTTTGTGACTATTTGTTCTCGGGCGTTTTGCCCTAGAAGGATTATCGAATTATTGAGTTTATCAGCCGTATTGGCTTGGGCAGAGATTCTCTCTGTGAATCCTCTTTTGAGGGTTGTTCTGTTCTTGTTATTCAATCGCTCGGTGTTAGTGTGGTCTATCAATTGGTCCGAACTGCCAACCTCTCTCCAATGACGTTAACACGCAGTGGTACCGACAAAGAGAGGCTCGAATCAGTCGAGAAAACGCTGAGCGATGTCAAGATTGCCTTGACCGATCAGGAGGAGTTCCGCGACGAAGTGAAGGCGGCGCAGGCCGAGTTGTCGAAACAGTTGAAACAATTGACGTTGGCGGTAATGGGTCGCCAACACGAGGAGGCTTCCTCGCATGAATCGGGATTCGGGGGCACTCCAGGGCAACCTCCCTTCATGCCTGGGTCGCAACCCAATCACGTTTTCCCTGCAGGCTATGTGGCGGTGAAAAGTCGCGAATTACCTCAGTTCGACGGCTCCGATCCGTTAGCCTGGCTGGCTCAGGCTGAGCAATTTTTTCTGGTGCACAGTACCATGGCAGCTGATCGCGTCCGACTTGCCCTCATCGCAATGTCGGGGCGCACAATGTTCTGGGCCCAATGGGCTATGCGTCGCACCCCTTCCATATCCTGGGAACAGTTTACGCGGGAACTCATCGAGCGTTTCGGGGATAGCTCGACGAAGAACGCTTATGAAGCCATGCAAGCCACCCGACAAACGGGCTCATTGGAGGATTTCTTAACCCTATTCGAAGAACGTGTCGCACAACTCCCCAGCCTACTTCCCGAGCAATACCTGGGCATGTTTCTCGGGGGTCTCAAGCCGTCCATCAGGGACAAAATCTCGGACGCGGAGATAGGGGATGTACACTCTGCCATTCGGGTGGCGAGGCGGGTATCTCGCTCGACCTCGTTTCCGAACCACTTCAATCGGCCGGCTTTTCACCAGAGTACTGCTGCCCGGCCGAAATCTGCTTTCCGTGGGGGGTTTCCGATCCCTTCGCCATCTCCTAGTCCCCCACCTATCGGCACTCCCGGGTCTTCTGCAGCGTCGCAGGGAGTTCGCCAGCCTAGAGATACACGCCGTCTGACAGCGGAGGAAGCCCGGGAGTATCGGGAAAAAGGGAAGTGCTATAGATGCAGCCAACCATATGGTCCATTACATAAGTGCGCTGCCAGATTTATGAGTATTGTGATTGACCCTCCCGAGGATGACCCCGAGTTACTGATTGGGGAACATGATCCATCGGACACTCCTCCGCCGCGGACCAGGAATTGGCGGCGGAATATTCTGCAGTAAGCCTTTCCGATTTGTCGTCGAATGGGTTCGACGGAGCGACAACGATGAAGTTATTCAGTCGGGTTCATGACCTACGTATCCTTACCATGATTGACAGTGGGGCTAGTCATTGTTTTCTGTCCGAGACAGTTGCCGCCAAGCTCGGTTTACCGGTGGTCAGCACCTCAGAATTCCACGTGATCCTAGGCGATGGTTCGCGGGTTCCTGTGAAAGGCATGTGTAAGTCCGTTCCTATCACTCTTGATCGCCACACATTTCTGGTTGATTGCTATGTTTTTCCTCTTCAGGGTATCGATTTGGTACTGGGGGTTTCGTGGCTGTCCATTTTGGGAGATGTTACAGCCAATTGGTTAAAATTAACGATGAATTTCAGTATTGGCGGAGTTACTGTGCAGATTTTTGGGGACCCATCACTTACACGCCGCGCATGTACACGCGAGGAACTTAAATCGTTGGAGACGTCGGATGAGGTGTGGATGTTGTGGGCATTGAACTCGGCTGCTAGCCCATCGGACTCACTCTCCACTGAGTCACTTTCGGCCGCCCAGCGCCGGGAATTGGATACTCTTTTGTCAGAATTTTCGGCCATCACCCAACCGTTGCAGGGTCTACCCCCGACCCGTACTTCCGACCATCGCATTACCCTCCAACCGGACGCTAGCCCGGTATCAGTGAGCCCGTATCGTTACAATCACACTCAGAAGGATGAGATGGAGAGATTAGTGGACGAGATGCTCGCCGCCGACATTATTCAACCGAGCTCCAGCCCCTACTCGAGCCCGGTGTTGTTGGTCCGCAAGAAAGATGGTTCTTGGCCTTTTTGTGTGGACTATAGGGCGCTTAATAAGGTTACTGTTCTGGATAAATACCCTATTCCGGTCATTCAGGAGCTTTTGGATGAGCTACATGGCGCCCGTTTTTTCAGTAAATTGGACTTACGTGCCGGATATCACCAAATCCGGGTCGCGCCGGGAGATATTCCAAAGACAGCCTTTCGAACTCATTCGGGCCATTATGAGTTCCTCGTCATGCCGTTCGGTCTGACGAACGCCCCAGCTACATTTCAAAGCTTAATGAATGACATATTTCGCCCTGTTCTCCGTCGATTCGCCCTGGTATTCTTTGACGACATTCTAATCTACAGCCCGACTTGGGCGTCTCACGTCAGACATCTCCGGCATGCCTTCAACACATTGCTCACTCATTCCTTAGTTATTAATCCAAAGAAGTGCTCCCTGGGTTGTCATTCCGTTGAATATTTGGGTCATGTGGTTTCGAGTGACGGGGTACGGATGGATCCGGGTAAAGTTGCTGCGGTTATGGATTGGCCACGCCCTCAGTCCTTAAAGGGCCTACGAGGTTTTCTTGGGCTCATAGGATATTATCGTCGCTTTATCCAGAATTATGGGAAGATAGCTAGCCCCCTTACTACTTTGTTGAAGAAAGATAGTGTCTCAAAATTCAAGTGGACGGAGGAGGCGGATCTTGCCTTCATCGCGCTCAAAGAGGCTCTCACCACAGCCCCCGTCCTCCGTATGCCGGACTTTTTCAAGCAGTTTGTCATTGAATGTGACGCATCCGGTCGGGGGCTGGGCGCCGTTCTCATGCAGGAGAAACAGCCCGTGGCGTATTTTAGTAAACATTTAACAGGCCGTAACTTGACCCGTTCGGCATACGAGAGAGAGTTGATGGCCTTGGTCCTCGCGGTGCACCATTGGAGACCTTATTTGTTGGGACGTCGCTTCACGGTTCGCACCGACCAGCGGAGTTTGAAACACCTTTTGACACAGCCCCTTGCGACGCCGGCACAGCAAAACTGGGCAGCTAAACTATTGGGCTACGACTTTGAGATCGTCTACAAAGAGGGTGTCAATAATCGGGCGGCCGATGCTCTTTCACGCCGCGATGAGGATGGGGAGCTCTCCGCCATTTCTATTCCACATTGGATTGATTGGTCCACCTTACTTGACGAGGTCCGGAAGGATGCGAGTTTGGCGAAGATAATGGCAGACTTGGAGGCGGGTAGCCCGACCCCGAAACACTACACTCGGGTCCGAGATGCCCTGTTTTACAAGGGGCGGCTGGTAATTCCGAAGTCGTCTCAGTGGGTTGACCGCCTCCTACAGGAATTCCACACGACTCCGGGTGGTGGCCATGCCGGGGCACTACGCACATATAAGAGATTGGCAGCGTTTGTGTACTAGGCAGGGATGGTTCGATCTGTGACGAATTTTGTGGCTGCTTGTGATGTTTGTCAGCGGAATAAATATGAAACGAAGTCGCCGGCGGGGCTGCTACAACCACTACCCATCCCAAACCAGGTTTGGGAGGACATTAGCATGGATTTCATCACCGGGTTGCCTCGTTCGGGGGGGTTCGACTGCATTTTGGTAGTCGTGAACAGATTCTCCAAATATGGACATTTTTTGGGCCTCCGTCATCCTTTCACGGCAAAATCAGTGGCGAGCTTCATGGTGTACCGGGTACAATTGTCTCGGATCGGGACCCATTATTCCTTAGCTCGTTTTGGCGGGAGCTATTTAAAACATTGGGTACGAAGCTTCGGATGAGTTCCGCTTATCACCCGGAAACCGATGGCCAGACGGAGGTTTTGAATCGGTGCTTGGAGACGTACTTACGGTGTTTCGCATCCGATTGCCCGAAACAATGGGGCAAATGGTTGGCGTGGGCGGAGTTTTGCTACATTACGGGATTTCAGTCGGCGGCTGGCACCACCCCGTTCGAGGTGGTCTATGGGCGACCTCCTCCTCCGATTGCCCCGTTTCTACCGGGCGAAATTCGGGTTAAAGTGTTAGCCGATTCGTTGCGCGAGAGGGATATGGCGTTACGGGATTTGCGTATGCATTTGGAAAGAGCTCAGCAACGCATGGTTCGCGAAGCGAATAAACATCGCCGGGACGTGGAATTTGCGGTTGGGGACCGGGTCTATCTGAAATTTCGCCCATATCGTCAGCGCAGTTTATTCGGGCCAAGGACTGCTAAGCTCGCCCCGCGTTATTTCGGGCCGTTTGTCATTGAGGCTATTATTGGGAAATCGGCATATCGATTGTCTCTCCCTGTTGGGTCGCGAATACATCCGGTATTCCACGCGCTTCTTAAGTCAGCAGTCGGGAGCGGGGTTGTCTCAGCAACGTTGCCCGAAGAATTGTTAGCCGTGGATCCTCCTTTCATTCCCGATTTTGTGGTGGATCGCAGACAGGTTTCGAAAGGGGGCACACCGGTGGAGCAGGTTTTGGTGCGCTGGAAGTACTTGGGTGGTGACGATGACACTTGGATGGACACGGCGGATTTGCTGGGTCAGTTTCCGGACTTCAGCCTTGAGGACAAGGCTGTTTCGGGGCAGGGGGGAATTGATAGCAGCGCCCCACCTCTGAAGGTGTATCAGCGGCAGAAGACGAAGACGAACGGTCTGTAATCGGGACCGCGAGTATTGCAACTTATTTATTTATTATTAGCTTTATTGTTATTTCCTTTTATGTTGAGTCTTAGTAGTACTTTCTAATTCTGTTAATGGGTCACGGCCATGGGCCGAAGGTTTATTGTTTTGTGACTATTTGTTCTCGGGCGTTTTGCCCTAGAAGGATTATCGAATTATTGAGTTTATCGGCCGTATTGGCTTGGGCAGAGATTCTCTCTGTGAATCCTCTTTTGAGGGTTGTTCTGTTCTTATTATTCAATCGCTCGGTGTTAGTGTGGTCTATCATCAACCCATGAAAATGGACAGTTTAATAAACCTGCTCGGGTGAAATACCATTTTATCCTTTCTCTTTCCTCTCCATCCAAAGTGAACCCTCTCTCTCACTCCCCCTGCTCTTTCTTTTTTTATATTTTTGGGTTTGGTAAATTTTTTGTAATGACGGCGGCGGCAGAGGTTTGATCTGGGTTTGTCAATTTTTTTTTTGCAATTTCGAGTTATGATCCATTCAAATCCTTCTCAATTTTGGCTGATGCACAAATTGTTTTCATCTTTGCTTGACGGAATGCAACTTTATTGCAAATTTTGATGTATGACCCATATTCTTCGAGTTAATCTTGGAAATCAAAAAATGAAAAAATGTTGCAGACAAAACAAATGAAGAAGTCAAACTTTAGGGGCAAATTGGTATTTTCTCCCTTTTCCATTCCTAATAAGACTAAGTAAACAAAGGATAAGACTAATAACTCATTCTTATTTAATCTAATATCACATAAAGTAAATGACAGATATCCAGGATAATTAAACTTTTTCTCAGAGTGTTAATTTACACAATGTTAACCCGTGGATGAAAGTAAACGAAGCCTAAGAGGTAATAATTTACCTCAGCTTTTTTGAAGAATGTCAACAACTGTGCTGCAACAATCCATTGTATTATAAGTAGGATTTTTTCTAGAGACAGACAAGTTTTTCACATACCTCTTACACCAGCACTACTCTATTACCTCCTTCTCCATCGCTCAACAATAATTGTACTTCTACTGTAAACTTTTCTCCATTTATTTCTCATAAAAAAACAAATACCATAGTAAAGATTTTACCCACCAAAAGAGTTTTTTCCACGTGCTATATAATTGTTAATTTAACCGAACAAATGATATCGCCAAAACTCTCATTTCTTTTCTAATACAAAAGCCTAGTTATTCAGGTTAAAATAAGTGATCTATCCATAGAATAATGCTTCTACTCTCTCCAAATTCACTTTGCTAAAGAATCTCCATGGCCTTTTCCATTGTATCAAGAAAAGCAATGCAATATGATGAGCTTGTAGGTTTTTACTCACAATCAATCTCATTTACTATGTCACCTTAAGAGTTGCACACAGTTCAAGCATAAAATTTCAAATCATTCACAAATCACATACAGATTACTTTCTGATTGCTGCAATCCATATATAAAAAATGACG
The DNA here is from genome assembly GCA_037126765.1 of Stenogyne calaminthoides. Classification (NCBI taxonomy): domain Eukaryota; kingdom Viridiplantae; phylum Streptophyta; class Magnoliopsida; order Lamiales; family Lamiaceae; genus Stenogyne; species Stenogyne calaminthoides. The sequence continues at coordinate 9,338,741 of JBBCBC010000033.1, forward strand.
AAGTTTGCGTAGATACCAAGCCCCAATAGTCAATACCAAGTAAAAAAACAAATAATTACCAATAAATTAATATAAAAGGGTATAACATAAATTCACTTACAGGGTCAAGATCAGAATCGTTGGGGAGTTGAAGTATATCACGGAATATTTGGCGGTCGGCGGCGTCGAGGCCGGTGCGGCGGGTACGCCACAGCACTTGGAGAACGTACTCCACAGATTCTTTGGAGTTAGCTCTCACCAGAAGCGGCAAATGACCCCACATCCTAATTAGATATCCAACAATGTAAGGTAAAGATCTTAATAAATAACGGGGTAATATCATTTTTTTTGTCCCTAAAGATTACTACTTTTTTCAGTTTTGGACCTCCAATTTCACTCACTATCAAATTTGATCCTAAAATTACACTTTTGCTCTTACCATTAGTTGACCGTCCATTGACTAACGGAAGCAACTATTCCGGGGTGCTAAACATAATTATTTTGAAAATTATTAATTACATTTAGCACCCCAAATAGTTGATTTTGTTAGTCAATGTACGGTCAACTAACGGTGGGACAAAATGTGAGAGTAAAAGTGTACTTTAAGGACCAAAATTAATAGTGAGTGAAAGAGGGGACTAAAACTTGAAAAAAGTAATCTTTAGGGACCAAAAATGATATTATCATTAATCATATATTTAATTAAATAAATCCTAAACCCTAAACCTATTTAAAGGTCAAAATTTAATTAAACTTTTTTTTAAAATTTTGTATTACTGAAGCATTATGTAGTAACCGTGTAATAGGAAAGATAATGCATTAATTCTAGGAGCACAGATCATATCAAATCAGTTTTTTATGTCCTAATTAAATATTGCACAATACTTGGTGCAAATATCTATGGTTTGCTAATAATGCTAACTTACAACCTGTGCATCCACTCGAATGCTAACTTACAATTTGATGGTTCATAGATGAAGTTCTTAATTATACGTTACCTACCGAAACCAAATAATGTATTAAATCGAACCGAAATAGCATCTTTTGTAATGGGAATTTGATAAATGAATTACAGCAGACCTAGATCTTTTGTAATTGAACTTATAAATGAAATTACAACAGAACAAGATACAAATCCGTCGGTGAATCATAAAAATTCGTCCCTAATTTAACTAACAAATATAAACCAGTTAAACACAAACACATGAAATTTCATTAAAGAAGTTAAATTACACACCTTGCTAATGTTTAACTGACTTAATCTTCCTATCAATTAAGGGCCTGATCTTGCATAAATAATTAAGAAAGTTGATTATATACATACACCCAAGATTTCGTTTCATACTCTCTTTGTTAAAGCTTTTGCTGCTATGCCAACTCCTTGCTCATACACCCATCTCAATGCCGCCTGCTTCCAATCAAACCATCTTCATCATTTTCATTTTTTATTTTTTATTTTGTCCATAATTTTAATATTTTCAATCACATTCAAAGAATTAGAGAATTTAATAGAATTAGTAAAAGCCTAAGCACATATTCGTCAATATGTTTTGCTGCTGCCAAATTGGGTTCAATTTAAATAAATACACAATATATATATCACAAAAGTTCTCCAAACAATTAAACTTAAAACACGATGCTATTAATTCTTCAATTTATTCCTGTCACAAACTGATCCTTCAATTTTACAAATTGCCTTACAAAATTGATCATAATTATTCTTACACAGAAGCTTAATTTACAAAATTGTATATACTCACTTGATAAAGCGCTGGAGGATATTGTCGGTGAGTGTAGCAGAGGCTCCGAGGGCGGCTGAGAGAGGCTGGGAACAGGGCCGCGAAGAACAGGGATGGGCGGGGTGCGCAGTAACGGCAGCGGGGTGGTTGGGAACTACGCCGGGAAACGGCGGCGGCGGCGGCGGCGGCGGCGGCGGCGGCGGCGCAACGCTGGGAACGACTGGGAGGCTGTGAACGGAGCAAAAGGGTGAATAGGCCAAGTAACAACTAACAAGTTTTTATTTCAAAAGAATGGACAGAACTCTTATTGATAAAGGAGTATAGTATCACGCTAATATTGAATTACATCACTCAATAAGGACTCGTTTGGTTCACTCAAAAAAAGGACTCGTTTGGTAGGGGTTATAATATTATATTTGATAGGAGTTATGCACTAAAACATGGCCTTGAAAAAATGAAAGTCCGATCTCCACTAAACTGAATTCATCTCCATTCCATTATCTGGAGGTGATATTAATAAAACCAGCAACTTCCATAAATAATTTTTCCAAATTTAACCCTTACTTACCCCCATGAACTTAAAACACGTAGATGATAATTGTCAGTTCTCTTCCATTCATAAAATTCATGAGTTTATTATACATTCCCGTTGCGTGAATAATTCTTTCCATCGGCGAAATTGAAGTCAGTTTCTTAGACATTTAATCTTTGAACAAATTTCTTAAACCGGCAAAATCGAAGTCAATTTCTCAAACATTCAATCTGTAAATTCGATTGTAAATTCACTATTTCCTTTAATTCACCGTTTGCTCGGTTCTTATATGAAGTGTTCTGAATCAATTTCAGGTGATTCCGGGTGAAGCTTGCAGTCTTCGAATCAGTCTCAGGCAATTGGGTGAAGGTCGCAGTGTTCGAAGAGGTAAAAAACATTTATTTTTTTGAATTTCATTTTGGTGTCCCAATGTTGTTGCAAAGGATTGCTCCGCGTCCTGTTTTTTCTCATTAAAGAAGATTGACGATCTTTTATTTCTGCTTTTTAATTGTTGGAATTGTGAATATGTTTAGTCGGCGGTATTGTTATAACACGGAAATGTATGTTCTTGCTGGGTTCGTATATGAAGTTCTCTTTAGGAATTTTAGGATTAGGGTTAGATTTATATGAAGTTATCTTCACTGTATGCTCTGTTTTTAGGATTTTTAGGATTAGGTTTACATAAAGTTCTCTTCACTTTTTGTTATGTTTTAATATTCACATCAATCAAGCCCTTCAATTTATTTTGTCCTTAGAAATCAAATTTGGTTTTTTTGAGTACTGGACATGATAAAATTCATAATTACAACTACGAAAGAAATAAAATAACTTTGTGTGGACATATAAGTAAGGGTTTCAAAGCTGATTAGGAGATGTCAGTAAAATAAAAGTTGAAGATAACGCACACAGTTATGTCATTGTGATAGCTCGTTGTCTTTAATAATGTAAAAGCCAACAGAATTAAGGATGATTTCTAGAGAACATAAAGAGGCTTCTTTGGTGCTGGGTTCCAGGAATAATGTGTACAACATCTTTAAGAAAAGTTGTTGAATTCATCTCAACCTTGGTTTTGCTTTAGAAATTTTCTATCAAGGGCTTCACATGTAAATATTACTAACCAACATCCATATCTTTACTGAAGTAGTAAAGTACATAACTATGGGGATCCATATGCTCATGTTGTATACCCACAGCAGGTCAATTAAGCAAATTAAGGCAGATTTAAGAGCAATTATATCATCTGTTATACAATTTATTACTTAGCATCTTCACTGGTTATGCTTAGAAATAGTTCGGTTTGCCATATTACTTGGGATATATTGTAGTGACTAGCTCTTTGGACCATATTAGCAACTTAAAACTGAAACTTGAAATTTAAAGTACACTTCTCTCTTTCCATGATAATGAGAACCTAGATTTCCAACTAAAAGACAAAGGCATCGCGTTCAGTTAATTTATCAATAATCCTTGACAATAACCACATAAAGTATATGTATAAAAAGATTTTTTTACTTATAGATTTCTACTGTTTTTTTCTTTATTAATGGAGTCAATTGCTTAATTTATATATATGCAAATTGTATTTTCACATGAGATGTTTGTTTTTATAGGGTCGATATGAGTTCAAATTCCCTTGGAAAATTTCGAGATTTACTTGGCAAATCAAAGCGAGAAAAATGTAATGGTGAGTGAAATTTGTAATGAAAATATGATTGATATTTTTAGACTAGCTAATGAGGAGTGAAATTTGCAATGAAAATTAAGTAAAAAGTTCAGGCTATATATATATATATATTTTTTTTTTTTATTTCCTTGTTGCAAGATGGTTAGAAATGATGCTAAAATAAAGGATCTAACATCAGCTCTGTTGTCCTAAAATTTAGTTCAGCCCCCAAAAATCTGCCAAGTCTAACAAAACCTCATTTTTTAAATCTTATATCTTCTGACAAAGCTCACATTTGACATCATAATATATTATACCTACGAGAACAAAGTGATGTCTAATTACAAAAAAATAACAATAATAACATACATAACAAAAGGCTTGATTACTTTAATAAGTTCCTAATTAATTCAGTAGACAATCTTCGTGATTGTATAGTATTATACTTAATAAAAATGTCTAGCTGCTTTCAGCCTCAAATATTATTTAAAATCAGGTCATCAAAACAATTAATCTGGATTCTCAGAACAGTTTGATGCAGAGAACACTTGGATACAACTTCAAAATTAAAACAGCCCCAGCCAAACCTAATCTAGTAGCATTAATTGATGTCTAACCGTATAATCTATTATCCCTTAAAAAACACCCCTTCATCAAATTCGGATAATCTAGGTGGACAAAGATTGCACACTGGACTTTCTCTCTAGTAAAGCAAGTCTGTTAGCAATACTTCCAAAGAGTTTGGTATATAACTATTATCAGTTGGTATAGTCAACAATTATTTGAAAACAGATCATAAGTAAAATTTTCATGATATTGACAACCTCAAAACCAGTGAATAGACAACCATGACTTAATATACTCAATATGTACAACTTCATGACTTTATAAACCAAAAACAGACTGGTTGAAGTCTCAAAGCTTTATCTGACTTCATAAACTGAACATAGTTGAAGCTTGCTGGGTTTTTTTATATGGTGTTAAACTAATTATCATAGTAAGTTCGTGTATATCACCTCTGGCCAAATGGGATACCCCATAGCTATATTTGAATCATGTTATTAAACAAAGCATCAGGTTAATGAAGGTTACAGGTTTTGTTGTACAAATCTATCTATAATCTCTATAATGCAAAATCTATAAAAGATGATGTGTCAAATGATAAAATGACATGACAGCTGATGTGGCAAAGCCACATTTCTCTATTTCAAATCCTTCTAATCTCATTCATTTGTAGTGTTGTTTTAATCTCAACCATTGATTTTTTTTTAATTATTTTCTATAAATTGTCACATCTCTTATTCATTTTTCATTCATTCTTCTTATCTCTTTCTCTCTCTCTCTTTCACTCTTTTTTTTTTCGCAGGTAATTATTTTGATTCATTGTGATTATTTATTTTGTGTTTCATATTGTGTAGATCATTCTTATATTTCTTGATTTGTGTAGATCATTCAAAAACCAATCATATTCTCTTTTTTTTTTTTACAGATCATTCGTATTGTGCGCGCATGAAGAAGATTATTTGCAAATGATTTGAAAAAGTATAGATGTCTAGATCATTCTAATTGAAGCATATTCAGAAGGTATTTGTAGATTTATTAGATCTTATTTGTCGATTTTTTTTCCTATAGCATTAAGAACATGAATGTTATTATTTATTTTTATTATTTTTCAAAGTTCTAATAACCATTTTTTGATTTTCAAATTTATATATTATTATGGAGAAGATTGCATTTGGAGAAGGAGGAGATTACACATGAAATTGAATACATGAAGATTATTCAATTTCTGCAATGAAGTTGACAACAATTTTGTAAAAAGTTTATTAAAGCAGTAGATCATTATAAATTTGTATGTGCATTGTTCAAGTTAGTAGATCATTGTAAAATATACCTACCAAATTTCATTTAATGTTTAAATTGTTTGTAGCTTCTATTGTAAATTTCATACATTGCAATACTAATGATCTGTAAATATGATTCGAATATTTGGAACTTATGTAAATATGATCAGAATTTTTAAATCTGTAAATATGATCCAAATTATTTGTTGACCGTGAATTAAGAGATCTAAATTCCTAAAATTAATCAACTTAATTAATTAATGAAAATTGATTATTTTAATTTTAATTGCTTAATATTCCATATAGCTTTAATCAACTAAACTAATAGATTTAAATTTTTTAGAATTATAATAGAATGCTTTAATGTTATTTTAGTGTTAATTTGATAATATATTTCAAGTTTGATTTAATTTTTAAATGTAATATTATTCTAATGAAATTCATTACTCTGTTCAGATTATTTTAATGTATGATACTTTTGCATAGTGAATACTAATACTATAATCGTGTAATTTTTATTTGTATATCAATATTCTTGCTTTAATTAAATATAATGTGTAATTAATTATAATTAATTTATAATATATTTACCAAAAATATAAAGTCAAAGTCCATTTAATTATAATAATGAATGATAACTAATTTATAATATATTTACAAAACATATAAACTACTATATTTTGAGATTATATAACAATTAAATCCCTGAATTATGTTAAAATATTATGTGTTTAAAATGGTAGTATATCTTTTAGGAGATGATTTTTTACTATTAATTTATGGTATATTTTTTTATAAGAGTATTAATGCAATCATACTATATAAGGGAATGAATTTTGCTACACAATTAATAAATTTATTAGAGTCATACTATGTAATTTATGGACTAATTTATATAACTCAAAAGTAAATAAATTTATAAAATTGTATGAAAATGATATTGCTAACTTATTTTTTGACCGTGAATTAAGAGATCTAGATCCCTAAAATCGCTCAACTTAACGAATTAATGAAGATTGATTATTTTAATATTAATTGCATAATCTTTTATATAGTTTTAGTCAACTAAACTAATATATTTAAAATTTTAAAAGTATATAATATTTCTAGAATTTGTGGGAGAGATTGTATACCGTATTTACATTTTTTGGTAAATAGGATTAGTATGCTGACAAGATAATTAAAAACGATTTGTGCAGTTTTTATTTCAATATTTATTAAAAAAAATTAGGATGTCTCCGTTAAAATATGTTACAATTTATGGTCAAAAGAAAAAACTTAAAGACAAATTGATGCCTTAATCGATCATTGAAAAAATGTAGTATATTTTTTTACCATTAATTTAAGTAATACTAAATTAATAATGTGGCTTATCAATATATTTGCAATATATGACTTTCTCTCTTTTATACACCTTGAAAAGTGATACGTATTAAAAATGTTACTACTATGATTGAATATGCTCATGAAATATGATAAAAATTGAAGCTAAATCTTGAATATAAATTAATATATTTGGGTGAATCACATCAATAATCGCGTTTGAAGCTAAGTAGAAATATAAATTAATTTATTTTAGTATTCAAGTTTGACATAATGCATAAATCAAGAAATAATTAATAACAAATTTATATAAAATGAAAAATCAATAACATCCTATAATAATGTCAATCATTTTTTTTTATTTAAGTATATAAATATAATTATATGAAATCTTTTTAGAAATTTAATTAAATTCGGATGTTGATTTTTTTCTCTTTTATTATGGACATTATTGATATTGTTGAGTACTTTTAGGTGTCAATTTATCAACATTAATTTTTTTGGGTGTGTTTGACTCATTTTTATTAATTAAATAAACATCAGTGTTCAATGTATCAATTTGTTCAAAAAAAATTAGAAAATAATACGTGGAATCTAAGATTTGAAAATTCGGCTCAATTGACTTCTTTAGATGGTAGAAAATTGTCAGAATACATAAAACAAGACAAAATTAATAACAATCCATATAAAATAAAAGTCAATTGCATTCTATAATCATTTCAATCATTTATGATTTATGTATACAAATATAATTTTAGACATAAAAAATTAATAAATTAATTCTCTCAATTATAATTATATTTAATTATATATATATATATATATATATATATATATATATATATATATTGTGTGTGTCTTTAATAGTGTCTTCTCACTTATACATGTTTATATATTCTTTACAGTGATATAATTAATTATTAATTATTTAAAACCATCTCATTTAAGAAAATAAATGATGCGTAGTTTTAAAAAGACTTGATCAAATTAAAACATATTATCTAAAAATGTGATTTAAGGACATTAATATTTTTAAAATTATGGATCAAAGGTTAAATTACAATACGTTCAAAATTTAAAATTTAAATATATCTTTAAGATAGCGAAGATTATAGAATTATTTTTTTAGAATTATGTACCGATAATTATGGCTCGAAATATTTCATGGCAGCCAATAATTTATTTAAGAATCATATGTGAATATTAAGTTTATTTTTTTTTATGTAGGTTTAATTATATTTCATGTCTAATTAATGATAATTGATTATAAATTATTACTAAATATACAAAGTCAAACCATATTTAATTAGATGCAATATATTTTAATTTTTTCGGTCTAATTTATTTAAATATTTTAGATAATGTACATGTATTAAAATATTCATAAATGTAAATCATCTGATTATTAGACAAAATAATGATATTTTTTTAAGTATTTAAATGTACATATTAAGAGGAATAGTTAAATTATTTAGTAGCAGTATGCTCTTGAAAAGTATCAAGCGTATGAACATTTTGAAAAATTCTATGTACTTTTTCGTTTAATATTATAATTTATTTATCTTTAATTATAAATTTAATTTATAAAAGAACTAAAATGAATATATTATCTTATCATGATTAGTTCTTATAGTATTGATTTTTTCATGGATAATATTATTTTTTCAATGGAAAAATATTGATTATTAATGTTACAATTTTTCATGTTTGCATTTAAAAATCTCTTTCATTGCTGGATTTAGGGTTTAACGTGAAATGTACACGTATGGATAACTGCATGAGAAAATACTTCTTTGAAAATATGTTTAGACTCCCTCATTATTGGCGGTAAATATACATCTTTACAAATAAGTTTTTGCATAGGGTGAACAGTGGGAAAATATTATTTTAAGGCCCGTAATTTAGGGAAAGTGACAATTTAAGGACAATAAGCTTCAGCTCGGGAAAAGTAGGATATTAACCTCTCTCTTTTTGGCAAAAGTAGGACATTAACCTTTTTTTGAGAAAAATTAGGACATATAAAATAATAAAAAAAAATCAGTTAGGACATTAGCTTCCATTTTATTGGCTCTCTCGAGTTAAAATACTCTATGTCAATATTGAAATAATATATGTCAGTATAAACATACACATTTTCTCTTATGTGGAGAATTATATTCATTATATATTTGACTCAATTACAAATAAAAAAAACTAAACTCAATCAAATGCACAACATAAAATTAGATAGTTTAATTTTAACATTAAAGCGTTAACAAATTTTATGGTGAACTAATGGCTTTCTTCAACTTAACTGAATGTATTCAATTATTTAGTTTAGAATTACTTACATTATCACTTTTAATATATCTCTAATATTGTTTATTACAATATCAACTTAATGGAAGGATATTAACTTTTCAGTTTCGGTTTTGAAAAATAGGATATTAACTTTTCTTCTGACAAAAGTAGGACATTAATTTTTATTTTTTTTGACAAATATATACCATTTTTCTCTCACACACGGGCCTAAATTTCCAAAAAACTTAAAATTTACGGTCCTACTTTGCTGAAACTCAAAATTAATGGACCTAATCTTGCGCAAACTTAAAATTTACTGGCATACTTTTGTCAAACTGAAACTATCTAACATACGTTTCCTAAGCTGAAACTTATTTTTCTTAAATTGTCATCCTCATTGTTACAAACATAAAAAAAAATAAAAAATTCCGTTCAATTACATAATGTTGTCTCAAGAGTGAAGAACAAAGAAAATTAAAAACACTGTTGCGATTATGATGGAATCAAAATTACAACGAATATTATTTATAAATATTTATGTGGTTAGAAATTTGTGATTTTAAACATTAATTTATTTTAAAATTAAATTTATTTTGTTAATGTATTAATATTCTCTTATTATGTGTCAAATAATTACATTTTTTTTCTTTTAAATACAATTTACATAGTAAATTAATATATTTTTTGTATTTTACATATTTAAAATATTAAAAATATTAAAAATATTACTATTATTGAATATAATTAATTTAAGCTAAGTAAAATTTGAAGTATTTGATCAAAATTTAATAATGTTTGCAAAATGAAGTTTTAGTCCGGAGCTAACATAGAGTTGCTTTCTATTGATTTTCTCTATTAAGTGCTCGGTATTACCAAACCATCGTTTTATTTTGAAGGAAGGAGTATGAAAATTTTGTATATCGGTTCAGATGAGAGGCCTTGCAAGTATACAACAAATGTTGTTTACAAATAATTTTTTCAAAATTTATAATTTAGATTGTGTGTGTACATATATATATATATTATTTGTGAATTCATTTATTTTTTATAGAGTCATCATATAATAACATATAAAATTATATTTTGCATATATGAATTTTTTTAATATTTTGTGAGTTAAAAATTATTTAACCATAAAAAATAATAAATAATAAAAAAATATTAAAATATTATTAATTATTTTATTTTAGTTAAATCTTTCCGTCCGCGAAGTTCGCGGGACTAACACTAGTATATATATAAAAGGAGAAGTGCATCTCCAAAATGCTGCCAAGTGTCGCCCTTCTCTTGCTGACAAGTGTTCTCCATATAATATAAAATCTATAATTATAATTTTTTTAATAAAAAAATTAAATGTAGAAGCGTCTTTCTATTTCTCTTTGTACCTCTCCTATGCCCTAATCTCTCTGGTATCTCCCGTACACCTCCAAATGACAATGGGTTCAGAGAATCAAGAAGAAGACATCGCGACAATAAGGTTCAGAGAATCAAGAAGAAGACGCCAGAATCAAGAAGAAGACGTCGTGTCAAGGCCGCGATTACTTCGATGCGCTCTGATTTTGCTATGGTTAGCCGAAATATCCCTTCGTTTGATTGCAATATTTTTCTTAAGTTTGCCTACTTCGTTAAATTGCCCCTTCATTTGATTGCAATTATGTTCTTAATTTTGCCTTCTTTAACATGAAATTCCAACTTTATTTGTTTTGTTTTTTATCTTTTATTTTAATTTTAAAAAAGATACAGTTTTTGATATTACCGGGATAGGCAGACAAGATCTGTACTTTAATTGAGGGCAAAATTGTTCCCCAGAAAAATGATGAAAATAGATTTTTGCAGTTGCTGTTCATCCGATGCAGTAGTAGTTGTGGTAATTGAGGACATTAGGCCTATCGACTTCATGGTGCAACAATTCTACATGGAATTGGGATTTAATCTAGGTTGGTGAATTGAAATTTTCTTTATTTGATTACATGGACAATTTTGTCATTGAGTATCTGCTATTCTATAGACCGTGGGTGTGATTATCATAAGTACATATGTATTTCTAATTATTTTTTCATATCGCGACAGATCGCCGCCGCCATCCTTTGTGGATCGTCGTAAAGTAGTGTCGTCGCTTCCATGTGTCAAGGAAACTGATTGATGTGCGCCGCTGTTCTAAGTCCAGATAACCCCGTCTCCATACCCAGACGCCGCTCATATTTACAGATCCACCACAATCGCCGAGACGGTACCGTGGTCAGTGATTGCAGGTATGGACCTGGTTGCCACTGTTGTGCTTTTCTCATTTGTTGTGTCATAGTTCTATTTTTTCTCTGTGATTGAGCAATTGTGATTATGGAAAATATGACGAGAATGTAGAGGAAAAGAAGCAGCATAATTGCCCAATTAAGGCTGTTCTTGGTGTTGCCTCGGCCTTTCTTCTATTGGTTTTCTTATTGTTTTATTGATTCTTTGCTAAATTTTGTAAATGATTTTTTTTTTAATTACAACAATAAATGATGCACAATTTGCATTTGGTGTCACACTATCACTCTTAACCACTGAATCAATGATGATAAAAAACTGATGTATTGGAAAAGGTTCTCTCCACTCATACTTTTCTCAAGCAGGGGGAGATGGTATTTTTGCGTAAGTATTGTTTAGTTTTCTATTCTTGAAATTTACTAACCTTTGTTTGCCTAAAATACCTATGGATGAAGCAAGTAGTTGTGAGGAAGAAATGAGGCAAAGGAATTTCTCTTTGCCATTCTTACTATGTGTGCCATTGTTAATTGGGAAAGGTACAAGTATGTTGTGATGTTTCTGAGGTCTGATCTGTAGAGTTTGAAGGTAGAGAAATGAGGTGTTTTATAGCCAATTCATCAGAATCTTCATGTAACTTTTGATTTTTCATAACTTGGATCTTAGAAAATATCTGCTTGGATTTTATTCGATTAGGCTCATGTCTTCGCAGGCAGGGCAGGTATGATTGCAGAATCGTAACAATTTTGTCGATTGATTTCTTTGTTCTGGAATTGTTATCTATAAACGGATTCAATGTTTGGTGTGTGGGTAATGTATATAGTTCAAGTGTTGAACATATTTGTGAATCTGCAAGAATTATGAACTGTTGGGTTTGAAATTGAAGGAGCATGGGTCTTTGAGTCTTTATTGTTGTAATTATCTTGAATTGTGATGTTGTGATCTTTCATTGCACTATTTGTTCTCTTGATGTTTTCATGGAAATTTTGCTCAACTGTGAAATGCAATTGAATGGAAGAACCTGTAATTGAATTGGATTTAAAGTGTTGGTGTAATTTTTTTGTGAGTAATCAGCACTTATGTTTCTGTGAATCCTATTGTGCAATTACCTTCCTTATTCTAAGTTACAGGTCTACATGTATGGCCATCACTGAAAGCTAGCTTGAATTGAATTTGAAGTTAATAAAGATGCTCTATATATTTGCTTTAACTTTCTAATCTATATTATATTAGCTAGAAATAGCTAGAACCATCTATCTCCATAACTTTTCAGCTTATTGCATTTTCATTAGTTCTCTTCATAATACTTTTGGGAGTCATTTGGATATTAATTCTTCAAATTGTTCGGTACTTAAGCCCTCTTGAAACTATTCTACAGAGAATGAGTTTGAAATAAGTTTATAAGAAATTAAATATGTCTTCTCGCTCTTATATATATTAATAGGAGTTTTCTTACTTATGTATCGTCTTCAAAATATTTCGCATTATGCTTCGCAGGATGATCTGAAAAAGGCTTATCGTAAATCGCCCATTACTATTATTTTGTTTCCCAGTTGTTTTGTTTTCAAAATCTTTGTGGTAAAAGTCTAGATCGGTAGTTTAATGAAGGCGTAAATTATTTGCTTAGGTTGCTGAAAATCTTTTGGTTGAACGATAGCTTTTGAATTGTCAGGCCATGTAAGGAGAAATCTGAACGTCTTCAGGTTTAAACTTCGCACAAAGATTAAGACAGTACCTGTGTTATCTGTCGACTCTCATGGTTTTCCCGGATGAGTGTTATCCTATCAGGATACCGTACCTATCAATGTATCGAGTGTTAATAGGGACTGGAGATCAATTTCCTACTTTATGAGTTTTAGTCCTAAAGTGTCAAATTTCAGTCCTAGGATGTCCAATTTAGTCCTAAGCTAAGCTGTCCAATTTCAATCCTAGATCTACGCTATTTTCGGTCGATTTGAATTATCCCTTGAAAAAGGACTAAACTGGACAAGAAAACGACTGAAATTGGACACCCTCGGACTGAATGATGAAGTAGAAAGAAAAATGATTTATATTGGATCCACCCTAGAACACAGGACATAAATTGATATAACTATTTACTTCTATGAAGTTAATAAGCAATTACCTTGAGGGCAAGCAGAAGCTGGATGGTCTCAACAGAGTAATATCCTCTATGAACAAAATCTCCAAGAAACAAGAAATTTGTACGCTGATATCGACAACTCTTCCCTTTTGACTATGTATGATATTTCTATTAGATATTTCTACCAGTCATACAACTGATCAGATTGGAAAGATAATTTTCTTTTGACTGTACACAGTGTTATGCCTTAACTGCCTCAGTTCTGGCTGTACAAACATTATACTATTGACACATTTATCCACGACTAAAGTCCAACAAAAAGAGGCATGAGGTTTGAACTTAAGAGACCTCTTATATAAATGCATTCCATTGTGAATTATTGTATTCTTGCTTAAGTCCACGTGGCCCATAGAGTATATAATCTCTGTTTTAGTTGTTTGATTTTATTATTTGATATAGCTATCCTTGGGAGAAGAAAATGAAATGAAAAAGTGAACAAGGAATAGGCACTTTCTTTATGGATTAATTACATGTCAATTCTATTTTTATTTTTTTTTGAAAAATTGGATTATGTATTTGAGGGTTGTGCAAGCTGGAGTTGTGGACAGAAGCAAACTCAGAGTGATCGATGGGTTTCCGTCAAGGTATTTGCCTTTACTTCTGATTTACTCCCTCCGTCCCAGATCAGTTTTACAGTTGATTTTTACACGCGTTTTTGCAAGCTAGTTTTGTATTAATAATTGAAATGATAAAGTGACTTTTAAGGAGGGGTATGATACATAAGAGATTCATCTATCATACCCCTCTTTAAAAGTCACTTTATCATTTTAATTACTAATACAAATTTCACTCGCAAAAATGCGTGTAAAAGTCAACTGTGAAAACTGATCTGGGACGGAGGTAGTAATTATTCATTGCGTGAATTCCAATGATTAATTGTACTTAAGTATGGGGATATTTACTAAGTTACTAAATTTTCTTTCTTTTTGGTAGCCATTTTTGTTTCTTAATGTGGGTAATCCTGAAGTTATTATTATAAATGTTTCTTGAACTGTAATTTCAAGTTCATCTTATTATTTCCTTTAATCTATGAAGCAGCTTTGTTCTGATTCCATTAGTTGATGTATCTGGTTGAGTTTTATTGTTCCTGCATTTGTCATATTCATCTCAGTGGGATTGCTATGACATGTCGTGCCATTAATACTATTTGGTTTCTCAAAGAAGCTAACCCCTTCCACTTCCAATAGCCTGAGCAGAGCGTCTATAAATAGGAAATTTAATTCACATTGCTCTTGCATATATATAGAAGGTTATAACACGTTCCTTTTCTATAATCTCTATTTCCCCCCCAACAAATACTAGAAAGTAAATGATTATAAGTTTATAACTGATTCTCATGCAGTAAGGGAACTTTGGAAATTGGGATAGTTAATAGTATCAAGGATTTCTTCTCAACCACTGCATGCGGAATTTCTCTCTACATGCAACCTACTTATGTTAATTCATTAAAACACTTCAATTATTCATCACAAGAAGCAACTACCATCTTTTACTAATTATTTACGTATAATGTGTGTGCATATGTGTAAAATAGATTTTATTGATTGGATATAGTCTTATAGATTGTCTCCGATATTTTATACCGTGAGAAAATAGGCGGAAACCGTTATTGCAATGACTATCCTATTTTTATATAGGTATAGATTAAAATATTTACCAAATAAAGGACTGATACATAAAATTATCTAATAAATCAATATCATATCTTATCATATACACCCTTTCAAACGAGCTCTAAAAGGGTAAACAGTGACAATTGAAGAGTATGATTTATATTATAATAAAGTATTAGCCATAATAATTGAACGGTCAACTGATTAAGTTTGTAAATATGGGATTAATTTCACAATGAATAAGTTTAAGAAAAAGGCAACGTATAGGGTGAACAAGTTTCACAGTGAAGGTTTCATTGAAAAAGGTTTCATTGAAAAAAGTTTCATTGAAAAAGGTCAAGAGCATCTGGTTTGCAAGCTTAAGAAGTCCATATATGGGCTGAAGCAAGCATCCCGTGCTTGGAATCAGTGTTTTGATCAAGTTATAAAATCCTACGGAACTGCATACTGCATTGATATTTTTGGTACTATACATAGACGACATACTGCTCATCGAAAACGATGAAAAGGTGTTATCGGACGTAAGGGCATGACTATTAAAACAGTTTGATATGAAAGATTTAGGGAAAGCCGGTCACATCCTAGGGATCAAGATCACTCGAGATCGCAGAAAAAGAATGATCGGGCTTTCGCAAGCCTCATACATAGATACTATTTTGAAACGCTTCAGCATGCAAGATTCCAAGAAAGACTTTGTGCCCTACAGACATGGAATCCATCTATCCAAAGAAATGTGTCCCAAAACACAGAATGAGATAGACGACATGAAAGGCATCCCTTATGCTTCGGCTGTGGGAAGCCTCATGTACTCAATGCAGTGCACGAGACCGGATATCTGCTTTGTCGTAGGCATGGTAGCTAGATATCAAAGAAACCCTGGGAAAGAGCATTGGACTGCGGTAAAGAACATTCTGAAGTATCTGAAGAGGACACGGGACAGAATGTTGGTTTACCAGTCAGACAGTCTAATCCCCATAGGTTACACGAACTCGGATTTCCAATCAGACGTTGACTCCATAAAGTATACCTCGGGTAGTGTGTTTTGCATGGGGGGAGGAGCCATGACATGGAGAAGCGTAAAGCAGAAATGCATCGCCGATTCTACCATAGAAGCCGAATACGTAGCTGCTTGTGAAGCAGCGAAGGAAGCGGTTTGGCTCAAGAACTTCCTAGTGGACTTGGACGTTGTCCCGGATTTGCCCAGCACAATTACGGTCTATTGTGATAATGCCGGAGCAGTTGCAAATTCGAGGGAACCGAGAGCACACAAGGCCAGCAAACACATTGAAAGAAAATACTATCTTGTATGAGAAATCGTTAAGAAAGGAGACATTGAGGTGACAAAGATTGCATCGGAAGATAACCTAGCAGATCCATTCACAAAGGGTCTGCTTCAGAGTACATTCGAGAGACATGTGGAAGGAATGAGTGTCAAGAACGTTGCCAATCTGCTTTGAGTATAAGTGGGAGAAATTATTAGGTTCGTGTAGGGTGACATTAGATGTCACATAGAACACGAGACATGTTGTAGTATACTTAAAAGCAGACTTTGAGTATAAGTGGGAGATTGTTGGGGTTATACTGAAAAGTATGCTTTTACTTTGTATAATCAAACTGAATTTTCTTATTTATTTACTGAAATAAATTATTAATCACTGTTGCATTTAAATATGAATGAATGTTATATATATTTATTGCAAACCCGTTCAATAAGTTAGTACGTATTACGCTGTAGTTAATTTGGTGATACCAGATCACAGAAGATCAAATTAACAGCTCCTCGTAATTAAGTACAAATTCACAACCTAGATGGAAATGAACAAACCATCATGAAAGGTTGATGTATAAGACTCAGATTGACTTGTCTTGACCAAGAGATTATACTAGTGCATTTGGATGCACTGAATAGGACCTACAGGAGGATAAATTCTTCGATACTGAATTTACAAGAATTAGACCTCAGTGGTGTGTTATTTCTTAATCTCCGTCCCTTAAATAGAATCGTGTGAAATTAATAACTATTGCTTTGACTTATGATAGGAAGAGAGTCATTGTGATTTGATACCTTATATCTTGGAAAATATTATTAATTACATGACGATTGCTGACATTTAATATGGAGAATCGTGTGCAAGTACGTCTTGCTTGATTTGTCCCCGGTGGGCTCAGAATCTTTATCATACCAAATCTTGCAAGTGGAAATTTATTTCCGGTATGGATAATAATGTTTACTGTCTTTACTCCAAGGATAAAGATATTAATTAATATAAATCTTGTTCAGTGGCTTAATTAATTAATGGACTAAGATAATCTTAAAAATGGGAAATAATGACCGGGAGCCATATTATAGTAAAGTCGTAATATGGGTTAAGATGGATAGTTCAATATTAATTTTATAGTTGAGTAAATTAATATTAATGGACTTTGAATAATATTTGGCCCAATATTATAGCTTCATAGTCCATTGGAGGTCCAATCTTAATTCTCCTAAAGGCCCCTCAAATAGCCCAAAATAAAGTCCAATTAATGAAAGAGAGAAGAAAATATTCTTGCCTAATATTTCTTGTAATTTTCGAAAATTGTAGGAAAAGGGAGAAGAAAGATTTTCTTGATTTCCTTGAAAAGATTTTATTGAAAGAGATAAGTATTCTTGGAATACATAATTATCCCATAAATTCAAGAAGTCAAATCTTGACTCCTTCTTTGTATTTTTCGAAAATATGGGATGAAAGGGGAATAAGATTTTTATGGAAAAATTTAATTAAGGAGAAAAGAATATAGGAGATATATTCAAGATTTCTTGGAGATCAAGAAAAAAAATTTCTTCCTTAATTTTTTTCTTAAAAAAATCGACCAACCCCTCCCTATATATAGGGGATGAATTTTTCATTCCCAACTGCAATTCCATGTGTTGGAAATATTAGAAATTCACAAAGGTGGTGGCAAAATATTTTTGGTTTTCTCTCTTATTAAAATCGTTCGTGAGAATCCTCCCACCGGATTGCGTTCATGGACTTGGGACATATTTGGGAAGACTCTTTGGGTTGATCCATCGTCTCAACGGTTGTCTCTACAAGAGGTTAGTAATCTCGTAACTCCTAGATTCCGCATGCTTAGGATTTACGTGGATTACGTGTACGCATGTTGTTTATTCGCTTATTAATTATTATGTTGAATTGATTTAGAATTAATTCATGTTAGTGATTAATTGATTAATTTAAATATGTATTTAGAATCATCTCGAATAGATCCGGGCACCCCTAATTTCCCAATAGATTTTTGTCTGATAACCAACACTGACGATGTCAACGATCTAAACTTCTCATCTGATGAAGACATCTGTCTGATGGCCAGAGAAGCTGACCAATCTGAGGTACTCTCTAAACCTTCTGTGACTTCTTGTTCCACACCTGTTGTGCTGAGCACATCTGCTGGAGAGATTAACCAGCAGGTCTATAATGACCAATTGCTTGATGATCTCTCTAATGCAATAGATACTTATACAAGAGTGGATGAGAATGATAACCTAAGGGCAGAGAATGTTCGGCTTGTAAAAGAATGCAAGGAAAGTAGAACTGCTGAACAGAAATTGATTGAAACTGTTCAGAAGATGACCATAGAACTGGATGTTCTAAAAGTTGGCTCTTCTGATCAGGTAAGATTGATTAATGAACAACAAGCTACCAATCTTAAACAAGCAGGAGATCTCAAAGTCCTTCAGGCTAAATTTAATGAACTCTTCCGAATGCATGAGAATCTAAACGCCATTGAGAACAGTTTGCGTAAGAAAATAGAGGTTTTCACGAAATCATCTAAAACTGTTCAGAAATTGAACAACTATTTTTGTGCGCCAACTGATAAGAAGGGAATTGGGTATGAGAACCCTTCCGGATCCTCAAAAGTCCCGTCTGGTTCACATCAGAAAAGTGTAACCAAACGAGTTTCTGATAAAGATACAAACTATGCCAAATCTGTATCAGATAAGGGAAAAGGACCAGCTGATCAGACAAGGCGAGTGCTGGATCAGAAAGGGAACATAAATGGACCCAACTGATTAGACATCAACCAAGGAATCAACAGAAGAATAATGTTCTTCTGAAGAGACATCGGCCCAATCAGCAGAGTAGGCCTCAGCCTGGACCATCTCGCAAGGGACAGTCCCAACTGAAGTCGACTCAGTCCAAGCTACCTAACCAACAAGCTAAGGGTAAACTGATCAAGCCATCTGTGCAGAAAACATACGAATCTTTTGATGGTAGCAGTCGTACCTACCCTTACAATCAGAAACCTAGGACTGCTGCACCTGAGCCCCACTGGATTAAAAGAAGACCAGTTAACAAGAAAAATCCCAGGTCTTTTGATTCATCCAAGGCCCACACTGATAATTATACTGCTCAAAACGCACATGATGAGATATATGATTATGTAGATGCGTATGGGAGACAAATAAGGTCTTCTGATCTTGATAATTACAATAGAAACGCCTTGTTTGTCTGGATCCCGAAAGGTACAGCTAACCCCCAGACCCAATTTTACTGGGGTACCTAAAATCTGATTTGTTCGCAGGTTCGCGTGGGATTGACCAATAAAAGAGGTGTACAAGTAACTATTTGGTACATAGATAGTGGATGCTCAAGGCACATGACTGGAAGTCAACATCTCCTCAGCAATTACATTGAGAAACCAGGCCCACGAGTTCTCTTTGGTGACGATAACTTTGGTTTTACCAGAGGAGTTGGAACCTTAGTGAATGATGATGTACAGGTTACAGGTGTTTCGTATGTTGATGGCTTAAGGCACAACCTGTTATCTGTGTCACAATTCTACGACAACGGTTTTAGTGTTGAGTTCTCGACAGATAAATGCACAATCAGAAATCGAGTTACTCAGCAGATCCTGCTAACTGGCTCCAGAAAAGGAACCATCTACACTGCAGATTGGGACAGTTCTCCATGAAATGCATGTTTGATTGTTAAGAGTACCAAAAGCATCAGTTGGCTCTGACACAAGAGAATGAGTCATCTGAACTTTAAGACTCTTAACAAGATAACAAGGATGTCCTTGGTTGAAGGTCTCCCAAATGAAGTTTTCTCTAAGGATCAGACATGTGTCGCATGTCAGAAGGGAAAGCAAGTCAAGGCTTCATTCAAAGGGATTCCTTCTCCTCCATCCAGCAGAGTATTGCAACTGCTCCATATGGATTTATTTGGACCAGTTACGCCTCTTAGTTTCAGTGGACGCAAATACACTCTGGTGGTCGTGGATGATTACTCCAAATTCACCTGGGTTGTATTCTTGTATAAGAAGAATGAAACTACAACAAAGCTACCTGAACTTCTCAAGAAGATTCAGAATGAAAAGGGTCTCAACATAGCGAAAATCAGATCAGATAAAGGTACAAAATTCTTGAACCAGTTTATATCTGATTTTTTCTCTGAGTTTGGTATACAACATGAGACATCAGCTGCCAGAACACCACAACAAAATGGCGTAGTAGAAGGAGAAACAGAACACTCAAAGAAGCTGCTCGCACCATGTTAGCTGAACATGCAACACCAAATCGTTTCTGGGCAGAAGCAATCAACACTGAATGTCAGACCCAGAACAGATGTTCTCTGACTAAGATTCACTTCAAAACACCCTATGAACTGTGGAGGAGCAGAAAACCTCGAGTTTCCTACTTTCATGTGTTCGGGTGCAAATGTTTCATTCACAACAATGGGAAGAGTCAGTTAAGAACCTTCGATGCTAAGTCAGATGAGGGTATATTTTTAGGATATTCCTCAACCAGCAAAGCATTTAGGGTTTTTAACAAACAAACCCTAGTTGTGAAAGAAACACCTCATGTAGTCTTTGATGAGTCAACATCTGATCAGGAGAAATCTGCCGCAGAAGAAGCTTAAGGTACGTACATCTGATGGACCAGAAACATTGAAAATGGATAAGTTGAGGCTCAAAGGAAAGGATTCAAAACACATCACTGTGTATATTCCCAACTTTGACCTTGATGATTCACCAGGTCAGTCAGACCCTAAGGTACGTACAACTGTCAATGAAGAAGCTGGTACAGCTGAGACAGTAACAATTGAACCATCCAGTTCAGGGGGAACACCTGATAAAGGCAGATATGCAGTAATCTGAGATGATTCAAACATCTGCTGAAATCTATCCCTGTCAGGTAGACCCAACTAATGTCCATATACAAGTTTCTAGTGATTCTATTGCAGATAATGATGATGAAGAAGATATCCAAGATGAAGTTACTCAAGCAAATAAAATCTGGTTAAGAGATCATCCAACTGATCAAATTATAGGAGATCCAAGCAATAGGGCTCAGACTAGACATCAGATTGGTGAGAGTGCAATGTACTGTTGTTATCTGTCTCTCAAGGAACCCCTAACCATTGAAGAAGCACTTCAAGATGCAAACTAGATTCTAGCCATGCAAGAAGAACTAGAGCAGTTTGAGAGGAATCAAGTTTGGGAACTTGTAGATAGACCAACTCACCAAAGTGTTATTAGAACCAGATGGGTCTTCAAGAACAAGAAAGATGAGCACAATGTGATAACCAGAAATAAGGTAAGACTGGTTGCAAAGGGGTATTCACAATCAGAAGAGATTGATTATGATGAGACCTACGCACCTGTTGCTTGCTTAGAAGCTATTCGGCTGTTTCTGGGTTATGCTGCTCAAATGGGATTCACTGTGTATCAAATAGACGTAAAGAGTGCGTTCTTAAACGGAATACTGGTTGAAGAGGTGTATATTGAAAAACCTTATGGCTTTGAAATGAATTATCAGGTATATCGTTTAAAGAAGGTTCTTTATGGCCCGAAACAGGCTCCTAGAGCTTGGTATGATACACTGTCCCAGTTCTTAAAGAAAATGGTTTCACTAAGGGACTGATTGATAGGATCTTGTTCAGAATAGAAGATGGTGATGATATTCTGATGGTTCAGATCTATGTGGACGATATTATCTTCGGATCTCCAAACAAGAACTTATGTGATAAGTTTAGCAAACTGATGCAAGAAAAATTCGAGATGTCCATGATGGGTCAGATGAACTACTTTCTAGGTCTTCAAGTTAAGCAAGCTCATGCTGGGAACTTCATCTGTCAGAACAAGAATACAAGGAATATTTTGGCTAAGTATGGAATCCAGAATTGCAAAGCTGCAAAGATTCCAATGATGACAACCTTCAAGATGGATCCAGATGAGAGTGGTCAGAAAACTAATCAGAAGGAGTATAGGGCTTTGATTGTATCCTTATTATACCTTACTGCCAGTAGACCAGATATAACCTTTGCAATAGGTGTATGTGCCAGATTCCAGGCGAATCCAAAACAGAGCCACCTGATAGCAGCTAAGCAGATTCTTAAGTATCTGAAGGGAACTATAAACCTTGGTTTATGGTATCCTGCAAATGATAATCTAGAGCTTACTGGGTACTCTAATTCTGATTATGGAGGTTGTAGGATAGACAGAAAATCAACCTCAGGTACATGTCAGTTTCTGGGAAGTAAACTAGTCTCTTGGTTTTCAAAGAAACAGACATCTGTTGCCACATCTACTACTGAAGCAGAATATATGGCCGCAGAAAGCTGTTGCTCCCAACTGCTCTGGCTTTGTCAGCAGCTGAGGGATTATAACATTATATCTAAGAATGTGCCTATCTTTTGTGACAGTAATAGTGTGATTGCAATCACTCAGAACCCAGTTCTGCATACAAGATGCAAGCATGTGGACATCAGACATCACTTTATCAAAGACCATGTGGAAAAGAAGAACATCAGAATGGAAAAGATTCATACTGATAAGCAGAAAGCTGATATTTTAACCAAGCCTTTAGCTGAAGTCAAATTCAGAGAACTATGCAATGAGCTAGGGCTTTTGGATCTTGGAGAAGATGCACCAGAATACTTCGGTGGCTTAATCTCCATTACCAGTTGGTTACGTACCTGACCAGGTAAGAAGGTCAGTTGAAGAAGGGAACTTCAACTGATCAGATAGGATCAGTTGGGTACTGATCAGTAAGGAATATCAATTGAAGGGGGAACTTCAACTGACTAAGGGTTTTAGATCAGAAGGAACCTGATCTGAGGGATAAAACATTGTTGGAAAAATTTGCTAAGATTTAAGCTACACAGTAAGATCGACAAAAAACAGAGAAGTCAGATATGATCGAGTGGTAACTGATTGATTACGATATCAATCAGTCAGATACATTTTTTGATTTACATTATCTGCTTTACCTTATCTGATTCATATTGTCTGAGCTTATCTATTTAAATGTTATTATTACTGTTGGCTTTACTTTATGACGCACGCACTGCAAAGCATTAAATGCAAACGTGGGGAATATGTATTTAATGGTATTTATTGCACTTTTCACGTCCAAATACGAGCGGGTTAATTTTATCAACCGCATGATTAAAATACTTTATGACCGCCTAATCTCAGTCGTTGATTTCAAAACACAAATACTTGAGTATTTATGGGGAGTTGTGCAAAATGTTTTCCCTCGCACTATATAAAACCCTAACTCAGTTTCCAGAAAACTTTTACACTTCTAAATTTACCAAATTCTTGAGAGATAAACTTTGCGAACAAATTCACTTTGAACTCTCAATCGATTCATCTTCCGTCTTTCAAAATCTTTGAATCGATATCTGGTAAATTTCTGAATATGCTTTACTTAAATATCTTCTTGGTATCACTGTTTGTCAAAATGATTGTTTATGCTTACAAACTGTGTTACTAAAATTCTGGAAATAGATCTTGTTGCGATAATGTACTGTTCTTGATTTGTCCTAAATGCATACTTGTCTTAATATGAGTATGTGCTTAAGATATATGATTAGTGGATTAGGGTTGTGTTTTTTACTATACTTATTGAAATAACTCATTCAAACTCATCCCTAAAATTGTTTGTTCTCACATAAATGACACAACTTATTGCACGCACTGGACAAGGCAAGAAGATGTGCAATTTCGCATCAATGAAGAAGGACATCCTTGATGAGAAATTTATCATTTTCTCATTCACCTCTGACCCTGAGTCGCTTGAAATTCTGGAATGCCTTTGAGCCTGCGGACTTGAGCAGTTCTGCTATCGTCACCAGGATATTGTGTACACATATGAAGCTCTGGAGTTTCTGTACAATCTTAAGAGAGAAGAGAATGATGAGGAAAAGCTTGTTTCATCCGTTGGAGAAACGAAGATAGTAGTGACTGATAACGACTTACGAAGGATATTTGGTCTTCGACAGGGAAATATTACTCCGGAAACGTTCACTACTGAACTGGGAGAAAAGGGGTTTCTACAGGCCGAATTGTTAAGACCAGCGAATCGAGACCAGATTGTGAACATTCGTGCCCCTTATCTCAAAAGGAAATATAGACACCTGTTTGAGATTGTTTCCAAGGTAATAATTGTTAGTGTTAGTGTCCTAGAGATAATCTATTGTAAGGACATAATACTCGATGATATTCAGTTTGATTTAATATTATAGTTCACTTAATATTAATGTATGGCAATACACTTGTTTGAATATTATGTTTGATTGTTTGCATTTATTCATACAAGTGTTCCCATGAATCATTGCTGTCATTGAGGTTGTGAGAACTCAGATGACTTAAGCATGATTCTCAAATAGCCCCGATCAAGGATCATCAAGAATGGGATATTGATGATGCAATGGAGATTGGTGTGCGATTTGCATCATACTCTTAGAGAGTGTAGTAAGATCTCACTTACTACGAGATACTTGGTATCTTATGATGGATGCACAAATACCTTAAAGGGTATTGATATACCCATCCGAGAAACCATTTGATGTATTTCCACTATATGTGTCTACGCGATGCGATACTCCTTTGACTTGAGGTCAATACGCACGACATGTGTGGAGTGATGAACTTTGACCATGATCGATGCTTGCACCCGTCTATGGGTAGATATGACTTGGATTGGGTTCATCACGAAATGCATGTGCGTAGTAGTTGAGTCAAGAATATGATTCATTCCTCAATGTGAATTTAGAGAGAATACTCATCTTCTCGTCATAATTGGATCAAAGTCATCGGTCGATGCAGGTCAACTTAGACTTTGTGTCTAAGTGTGACATACATGATCAATTAGTGACTAGAGATAATATGATTAAGTTATTTGAATAGACACTTCATCATGTACAAGACTTAATCGAGTATTCATGAATGAAATGAGGAAATCGTAATAGCCCATATTTCAGTTACATGTAGTTACACGTTTCTCGCAACGTACCTCATATATTGAGAATGTCTGATTTATTGTCTAGGGTTCAATTAAGACCGTTAGTTTGACTAATCGCACGATATATGAGGGCCTATGGTGTTGGGATTGTTGGAGTCTGAGTTGCGAAATGAGTCCAAGGAGGACAAGACGTTCGGAATGAGTCTAGGGAGGACAAGATGTTTGGAATGAGTCCAGGGAGGATAAGACGTTTGGAATGAGTCCAGGGAGGACAAGACGTTCAGAATGAGTCCAGGGAGGACAAGACGTTCGACCTAGTTGAGGTCGTGCACTTCCGCTCCAGTGTCAATCTCCAGGTCCAGTCTCCAGGTGGGAGATTGTTGGGTTATGGAGCCTGAGTGAAACGGGGATGCAGGGTGCGGGAGGTGTTGGGATTATACTGGAAAGTATGCTTTTTACTTTGTATAATCAAAATTGAATTTCGGATTTATTTACTGAAATAAATTGTTTATCACTGATGCTTTAAATATTATCGAATGTTACATATATTTACTGCATAACTGTTTAATAATTCATATGTGTTACATTGTATTTAATTTAGTGATACCAGATCATAGAAGATTAAATTAACAGTCCCTTGTAACTAAAAGTACGCCATTCACGACCTAGATGGAAATGAACAACCCATCGTGAAAGGTTGAAGTGTAAGGCTCAGATTGGCTTGTCTTGACCAAGAGATTATACTAGTGCATGACTGATGCACTGAATAGGACCTACATGAGGATAAATTCTTCATAACTGAATAAGGAAGAATTAGGCCTCAGTGGTTCGTTATTTCTTAATCTTTGTTCCTTAAATAGGATCACGTGCGATTGGTAACTATTGCTTTGACTTATCATGGGTAGAGAATCAACGAGATTCAATACTTTTTATCTTGAGCAATATTATTGGTCACATGTGATTGCTAAGATTTAATACGAAGAATCGTGTGCAAGTACGCTTGTTTGATTTGCCCCCTTGGGAGGTTCATAAGCTTTATCATACCAAATCTTGCAAGTGGAATTAGTTTTCGGTATGGATAATAATGTTGAACCGTTCCTTGACCAAGGATAAAATATATTAATTAATGGAAAGCTATTTCAGTGGCTTGAATTAATTAATGGGCTAGATAATCTTAAACACGGGAAATAATAATCGGGAGCCATATTGACTGTAATATGGGTTAAGATGGATAGTGCAATATTAATTATGTAGTGGGATTAATTAATATTTATGGGCTTGAATAATATTGTGGCTCAATATTAGATATTCAAAGTCCATTAGAAGGTCCAATCTTAATTCTCCTAAAGGCCCCCTAAGTAGCCCAACATATAGTCCTATAACTGAAAAGATGTTTAAAATAAAATAAATATTGTTGCCTATTTTTCCTAATTATTTTCGAAAATTATGGATAAGAGGGGAGAAAGATTTTCTTTGAATTTTGTTATGGAATGAAGATATGTATTCTTGGAATACAAGATTATCTCATTAAATTCAAGAAATCTCCCACTTGGTTATTCATAATAGAGATTTCGAAATTTTTGAAATATAGTGGGCAAGAAAGATTTTCTTGATTTTCTTGAAAATATATTATGGAAGATATGTATTTCTTGAAATACAAGAATATCTCATAAATTCAAGAAGATCCAAATCTTGGAATCTTGGACCTCATATTTCGAAATTATCCATAATATGATTAAGTGGGATTTTTGTGGAATATTATAATTATGGGAAAAAGAATACAAGAGATATATTCAAGATTTCTTGGAGATCAAAAAAAGATTTTCCACATTGTTTTATCACAAAATTTTCGACCACTTGTGCTCTATAAATAGGGAATGACTCTTTCATTCCCAAGTACAATTCCATGTGCTGGAAAAATTAGCAAATCCACAAAGGTGGTGCAACATAATTTATTTTTCTTTTGTTAATTGTTCACAAGTGTCCTTCCACCGGATAGTCGAACAAGGGCTAAGGGAATACTTGGGAAGTTCTTTTGGTTAGTCTAATCAGCCAGATCACTGTCATCCCAAGAGGTACGTTCACGTAAACTCGTAGAATTCCCCATGCGTAGGATTTACGTGATTTAATTATATGCATGATATGTTGTTGGATTATTATTTGAATTAATATAGGATTAATTCATGCTAGTAATAATTATAAGAATTAAATTTGTATTTAAATATTCACCCCGAATAAATCTGTGCAACTTATTACCCAACAACCGTATCGAGCCACGGTTTTAAGACTCTCAATTTTAAATTGTAATATAACTTCACGACATTAAATTTGAAATGGATAGTAGAATTGCTAGATCATTTTTGCGGTATCCAATTGTAATGGAATTTAATGTGTTTATTTACGCATGCATATAAATTGTGGTTTTTAATTCGATTAGATTCGGATTCGATTTTTTGCCTCGTGAGAAAATCCACGAGTAGATTAGGATTTGTTTGATTTGATCAATGTAATAGACTAGTCTAGATCTAGGTTTATTTATTTTTGATAAATAAATTGTAACCGGAGGAAAAACGAGGACGAGATTTAAAAAATTAAAGGATAAAAAATCGAGAACAGGGCGGCGTAGGTGGCGTGCATCCTTGAAATGTGCCAAGGAGGCACGCGTCTTAATCGCGACGCCAAGCAGCACGCGACGGGCGCCGCCAGGCGAGGCCGAGGCAGCGTGAGATCCGCCACTTGCGGGCGGGGGCGCTAAGACGCTGCACCACCTGCGTCTTGTGAGGCAGGCCAGCGGAGTGACGGAGGCGGATCGCTGGGCCTTGAGAGACGGCGCAGATGCCGAGGTTCACCGAGGGCGGCGAAATAGCGCGTCTTGTATGAATCTGTATGATTATCGCGTGTCGCCACCGAGGTGTGCGGACCCGAGAGGCGTCGAGGCACATGTACACGCCGAAATATTTGCCGAGACTAAACTTGGCCAAGTGGCCGGCCGGATGCGGGCGTGCATCCCGACTGCGAGCTACTTGGCGTGGCGTTTCGAGACAGAGTATCTTTTCGAGACGATCGAGTGGGATAAATTCAAGACGGTGTTTCTTCAAGATCAAGCCAAGAAAAATCAAATCATGACAATTGGATAATTTGTGCCCAATATGTTTACTTTTCTGTTTTGCTTGATTTATTTTGTGCTATCTTATGCTTTGTTTAATTTGTTTAAATGTGTTTGCATGAGAATTGCCCAATGAAAAATCTCACCTTCAAAATTACTAAGTATGTTTAAATAATTAATTGACAATTTTATTCCGGATAATAAAATTGAATTAATTTTGACCTCCATGATTTATTTATTTGTGAATTCTTTTGGAGAAATTCCCCCCACGTGACGGTCAAAAGATAGCTTTCACATGAATGAATTCCAAATGGATGATTGTGGGTTATTACTAGTGGCGACGATGACCCTCCCCACGAGGCTCGTTCAATACGAAATAATAATCCTGTATTTAATCATGGTTATTACTTAGGTATAAAATTGATATGCATATACTTCCCCGAAGTCCCTTTCAATTTTATATTGGTCAAGTGAGAGCCAACTATTAATCTGGATATTAAAGGTTTGTAATTGTTCTTGTTTGTAACCTGCTTAAATGTGTTTAAATAATGACCCACCCCACGTGACTTATTTAAACTGTTTTGAGATGTTGGCTGATGCATGTTCATATTTTTTTGAGATTTTAATATGATGCATGTGATCGAACCTTGTGATATATTTGTGCTTATGCATATTATTGTTTATTTCAGTTCATCATGTCGCAACCTTTTAATCCACTATTCAATATACTTAAAGACAATTTGCTCACTGGAGAAAATTTTGTTGATTAGAATCGTAAACTTACTATTGTCCTCACTGCACAAAGCCATAATTGGGTTCTGACCACACCTAAACCGGAAAAGCCAAAAAATGAGTCCACTAAAACGGTTAAGAAAGAGTATGCTGTCTGGGAGCGATCTAACGAAATGGCAAAGTGTACCATCTTGGCTTCTATGTCAGATGTGTTGCAACACCAACACCAGAACGTTGAGACCGCTGCAGACATCATGACTAGTCTTAAAGCGATGTTTCAACATCAGAACCGTGTGGCTCGTCAGATCACCATGAGGGACTTGCGCTCTATGAAAATGGTGGAGGGAACGCCCGTAAGGGAGCACGTTCTCCAGATGATGGCTCACCTTAACAAACTTGAGGTACTTGGTGTTGAATACGATATCGAGACCCAAATCGATTTCGTGCTCCACTCTCTGCCGAAAAGTTTTGAACAATTCAGGCTAAACTACCAGATGAATAATCAGAAGTTCTCGATGCCTGATCTGTTGCAAGCTTTAGTCTCGGCAGAGGCGATATTGGGGCAAAAGAGCCAAGCCTTGGTGGCAAATGGACCTTCTTCTTCTTCTAGGCCAAGGGGTGGTAAGAACAAGAAAAGGGACAAAGGCCACAAGCAAGTGAACTCAAGTGTTGCCAATGGCAAAGAAAAGGTGAAGAAGGGTGGTGGAGTGAACAAGCCAGCTAAGGGGAAGTGCTTCAACTGCGGTGAAAAAGGACATTGGAGGTCAGCCTGTTCCAGACCCAAAAGGAATGGAAAGAAAGGTAATTCTCACGCACTAGTTGTTGAAACTTGTTTAGCGGCGTATGCCTCCCATTTATGGGTGGTGGATACGGGATCCACTGATCATGTTTGTTTCACATTACGGGGGTTCAAGCGGACCCGACAACTTAGTGGGAGTGAGGTCCTCATCACACTGGACGATGCTACGAGAGTGGCAGCTGAAGCAGTAGGAGAAGTGCACCTGTCTTTTGAAGACAGAGTTTTAATTTTAAGAGATGTTCTTTACGTTCCAATTTTTAGAAAGAATTTGATTTCAGTTTCTAAACTTTTTTATGATGGATATTCGGTTACTTTTAATAAAGTTGTTACCATTTCTCTTTTTGATAAATTTATCTGTCATGGAACGTTGTCGAATAATCTCTAAAAAATTAACTGTGCACACCACTCACAAAATGCATCCTATAACACATCAACTGTTTCCGAGAAAAGAAAACATTCATCAGACGTGAACGAGACACTTCTTTGGCATCTAAGATTGGGTCATATAAATCCAAAGAGGATCCAAAGATTGGTGAAAGACGGTTCACTGGAGCTTCTCCAAGTTGAACCAATTCCAACCTGTGAATCATGTTTGGAGGGTAAAATGACCAAGAGGGCATTTGGAGCCAAGGGGAATAGAGCCAAAGAAGTGTTAGAGATTGTTCACACAGATGTATGTGGTCCAATGTCAACCAAAGCAAGAGGGGTTTATGAGTATTTTTTCACTTTTATTGATGATTACTCAAGGTACGGTTACATTTTCCTTATGAAGCATAAATCTGAGACCTTTGAGAAATTCAAAGAATTTAAGGCTCAAGCAGAGAATCATAGGGAAAAACATATCAAGTCTCTACGATCTGATCGTGGAGGCAAATACCTCAGCGATGAGTTTTTGAACTACTTATCTGATGAAGGGATTGCATCCCAGCTCACTGCACCCGTAACCCCTCAACAAAACGGGGTTGCAGAGCGAAGAAACAGAACTCTTTTGGAAATGGTTAGATCTATGTTGAGTTATGCGGATCTTCCCACGTCGTTCTGGGGTCATGCCTTGGAAACAACAACTTACATTCTGAACTTGGTGCCATCCAAATCGGTTCCCAAAACTCCCAAAGAATTGTGGACGGGGTGCAAGCCTAGTATGAGACACATGAGAATTTGGGGGTGTTCGGCCTACGTGTTGGACAAGGAAGCCGGTAAATTGGATCCTCGATCAGAATTAAGGCTGTTTGTAGGATACCCCGAGGGAACAAAAGGGTGTATGTTCTATGGTCCCGAAGATCAAAAGATGGTCATCAACACCCACTTTAGATTTTTGGAAGAAGACTATATGAACGAAAGAAAACCCAGAAGTGAGATTACCTTAAATAAGCTAAGAGGGCAAACCTCAATGCCAACTGTACTAGATGATATACCAAACGACACACTTTCACAATTGGAACCTCGTCGTAGTGGGAGGGTTGTAAGACAGCCCGAGAGGTTCATGGGAATAGGAGAGTCCTCGGACTTGATTCCCGGACAAGACAAATCAGACCCATGGACATATGACGAGGCACTCCAAGATAAGGATGCTGATTATTGGCAAACAACAATGAAAGCCGAAATGGGTTCTATGTTTCATAGCAGAGTGTGGGAGCTAGTTGAACCACTTAATGGGGTCAAACACATTGGTTACAAGTGGGTATATAAGAGAAAAAGAGGACCGGACGGGAGGGTGGAAACCTTCAAAGCAAGACTAGTGGCGAAAGGTTATACTCAGAAAGAAGGGATCGATTATGAGGAAACTTTTTCGCCAGTAGCCATGCTTAAGTCTATCTGTATTCTCTTATCGATTGCTGCACATTTCGACTTTGAAATCTGGCAAATGGATGTCAAGACAACTTTCCTTAACGGAAGTCTTGATGAAGAGATCTATATGCAACAACCCCAAGGATTCATTGAAAAAGGCCAAGAACACCTAGTTTGTAAGCTCATGAAGTCCATTTACGGACTCAAACAGGCATCCAGAGCTTGGAACCAATGTTTTGATCATGTTATAAAGTCTTATGGGTTCGATCAAAACGAGTTTGAAAGTTGTGTGTATAAAAGCGTGTCGAATCGTGCATTGGTATTCTTAGTACTATACGTAGATGACATTCTGATCATCGGGAATGATGTAAAGGTGTTATCAGACGTAAGGGCATAGCTTTCAAAACAGTTTGATATGAAAGACTTAGGGGAAGCCGGACACATCCTTGGGATCAAGATCACTCGAGATCGCAAGAAAATGATGATCGGCTTATCGCAAACTTCATACATAGACACTGTCTTGAAACGATTCAGCATGCAAGATTCAAAGAAAGGCTTCGTACCTTTCAGGCATGGAATCCATCTATCCAAGAAAATGTCCCCTAAGACGCAAAATGAGATAGATGACATAAAAGGCATTCCTTATGCTTCTTTGTATCAAGCCTTATGTATGCAATGTCGTATGCGAGACAGGATATCCGCTTTGTCAGAGGCATGGTGGCAAGATATCAAAGTAACCCGGGAAAGATCATTGGATGGCAGATTAAAAACATTCAAGTATGTCGAAAAAAGAACTCGGGATAGAATGTTGGTTTATCAGTCAGATAGTCCAATCCCCATCGGCTACACGGACTCGGATTTCCAATCAGACATAGACTCCAGAAAATCTACCTCCGGTAGTGTGTTTTGCATGGGGGGAGGAGCCGTGACATGGAGAAGCATCAAGCAGAAATGCGTCGCAGATTCTACCATGGAAGCCGAATATGTAGGCCATGCGGAGGCAAAAAAAAGTGGTTTCGCTCAAGAACTTCCTAGTGGACTTAGATGTTGTTCAATTTACCCAGCCAGAATCATCATTTTTATTGTGACAATCTTAGGAGCGATTTGCAAATTCAAGGGAACCAAGAGCCCACAAAGCCAGCAAACACATTGAAAGGAAATGCCATCTTATACGAGATATCGTTAAGAGAGGAGATATAGATGTGGCAAAGATAGCGTCTGAGGACAACCTAGCAGATCCATTCACAAAGAGTCTGCCTCTGAATACATTCGAGAGACATGTGGAAGGAATGGGTGTCAAGACCGTTGCCAATCTGCATTGAGTATAAGTGGGAGAAATTATTAGGTTCGTGTAGGTGACATTAGATGTCACGGATCTACACGAGACATGTTGTAGTATACTTAAAAGCAGACTTTGAGTATAAGTGGGAGATTGTTGGGATTATACTGGAAAGTATGGTTTTTACTTTGTATAATCAAAACTGAATTTAGGACTTATTTACTGAAATAAATTGTTTATCACTGATGCTTTAAATATTATCGAATGTTACATATATTTACTGCATAACTGTTCAATAATTCGTACGTGTTACATTGTTGTTAATTTAGTGATACCAGATCACAGAATATTAAATTACTAGTCCATTGTAACTAAAAGTACGCCATTCACGACCTAGATGGAAATGAACAACCCATTGTGAAAGGTTGAAGTGTAAGGCCAGATTGACTTGTCTTGACCAAGAGATTACACTAGTACATGACTGATGCACTGAATAAGACCTACATGAGGATAAATTCTTCAGAACTAAATAAGGAAGAATTAGACCTCAGTGGTTCGTTATTTCTTAATCTTCGTTCCTTAAATAGGATCACGTGTGATTGGTAACTATTGCTTTGACTTATCATGGGTAGAGAATCAACGAGATTCAATAATTTTTATCTTGGGCAATATTATTGGTCACATGTGATTGCTAAGATTTAATACGAAGAATCGTGTGCAAGTACGCTTGTTTGATTTGCCCCCTTGGGAGGTTCATAAGCTTTATCATACCAAATCTTGCAAGTGGAATTAGTTTTCGGTATGGATAATAATGTTGAACCGTTCCTTGACCAAGGATAAAAGATATTAATTAATGAAAAGCTATTTCAGTGGCTTGAATTAATTAATGGGTTAGATAATCTTAAACACGGGAAATAATAACCGGGAGCCATATTGACTGTAATATGGGTTAAGATGGATATTGCAATATTAATTATGTAGTGAGATTAATTAATATTTATGGGCTTGAATAATATTGTGGCTCAATATTAGATATTCAAAGTCCATTAGAAGGTCCAATCTCAATTCTCCTAAAGGCCCCCTAAGTAGCCCAACATATAGTCCAATAACTGAAAAGATGTTTAAAATAAAATAAATATTGTTGCCTATTTTTCCTAATTATTTTCGAAAATTATGGATAAGAGGGGAGAAAGATTTTCTTTGAATTTTGTTATGGAATGAAGATATGTATTCTTGGAATACAAGATTATCTCATTAAATTCAAGAAATATCCCACTTGGTTATTCATAATAGAGATTTCGAATATTTTGAAATATAGTGGGCAAGAAAGATTTTCTTGATTTTCTTGAAAATATATTATGGAAGATATGTATTTCTTGAAATACAAGAATATCTCATAAATTCAAGAAGATCCAAATCTTGGAATCTTGGACCTCATATTTCGAAATTATCCATAATATGAGTAAGTGGGATTTTTGTGGAATATTATAATTATGGGAAAAAGAATATAAGAGATATATTCAAGATTTCTTGGAGATCAAGAAAAGATTTTTCCACATTGTTTTATCACAAAATTTTCGACCACTTGTGCTCTATAAATAGGGAATGACTCTTTCATTCCCAAGTATAATTCCATGTGCTGGAAAAATTAGCAAATCCACAAAGGTGATGCAACATAATTTATTTTCCTTTTGTTAATTGTTCACAAGTGTCCTTCCACCGGATAATGAACAAGGGCTTTAAGGAATACTTGGGAAGTTCTTTTGGTTAGTCTAATCACCGGATCAACGCCATCCCAAGAGGAATGCGTTCACGTAAACTCGTAGAATTCGCATCTCGTAGGATTTACGTGATTTAATTATATGCATGATATGTTGTTGGATTATTATTTGAATTAATATATAATTAATTCATCTTTAGTAATAATTATAAAATTAAATTTGTATTTAAATATTCACCCGAATAGATCATGCAACTTATTACCCAATGCGGGAGGAGCTCGACCCGATTTTCGAGGTCGAAAGCAGTGTCTTTCGGTCGGCGCTCCTTCTTCTTGGCGGTGTGAAGCGCTCGAGCAAAGGTTGTCGAGCGAGAACCCGCCGACCTAGAAATTTGAGGTCGGCGATTCCGAGGCCCTGTCTGTGAGGCCCAGTTTCATCTTTTTTAGGGTTTCGGCGGGATGGGCCAAACCTAGTTTTTTGTATAAATAACCCCTAACTCCCCCATTGTATCTTGACTACTTTCACTATCTTATATATATAGTATATCTCTCCGGCTTAGTAGTGCCCCGGATGTAGTCATTCATTATTTGGGTAACCAAATTGTTTGTCTCTAAATTCTAGTTCTATTATTTTCTCCATAATTGCTTGTTTAATTCTAACAATGGTATCATAAAGATCGGGCTTAAAGGGATCTGTGGAGAGCAATTATGGTGGTGAAGGAAATCACTGTTGAGAAACTTGATTGGAGCGGATTTTAGATTTTGGTTCTTCTGCAAGATCAAGAAGGTCGTTGAAACGCGTGCTGAGATCGTAAGTGAATTGGTGAGCGAAGAGCATTGAATCTGGGTGCGGTATGGGGCGTGCTTGGGTTATGCTTGAGTCGGAGGGATGCCAAATGAGATGGTAAGAAGGCGAGTTACGTTTTGAGTCGGTCTCGGTGGGGAGATTGTTGGGATTATTGGAGTCGAGTTGCGAGAATGAGTCCGGGGAGGACAAGACGTTCGGAATGAGTCAGGGGGAGGACAAGCGTTGAGAATGAGTCCGGGGAGGACAAGGCGTTCGACCTGGTTGGTCGTTCCAGCTCCAATGTCGATCTCTGAGTTGATCTCGGTGGGAGATTGTTGGGTTATGGAGCTGAGTGAAAAAGCATGGATGCGGCGGCGGGAGGCACTCGACCGGTGCTCGAGGTTGAAAGCGAGTGTGCTCGGTCGGCGCTCCCCCCTGCGGCCAGTGAGAAAGGCGCTCGGCGCCCCCTTTCGACTACGAAGGTCGAGTCGGCGGTTCGAGAACATCTCTGCGGAGGCCCGATTTCATCTTTAGGGTTTCGGCCGGGATGGGCCAAACTAGATTTTTTTGTATAAATAACCCCTAACTCCCCCATTGCATCTTGCACTACTTGACTATCTTATACGATATAATAGATCTCTCCTAGCTTGGTAGTGCCCCCAGATGTAGTCATTCCTGGCGAACTGAGTAACCAAATTGTTTGTCTCTAAATTCCTAGTTCTATTATTTTCTCCATAATTGCTTGTTTAATTCCTAACATATGGGTCACACAACAAGTAGTTCCCTTTTACGGATTATAGTTGGTTAATTAAATGTTAAATTGGATTTAATATTTAATTTATGGAGAATTAATTAATAATAGATTAATTTAGAATTAATTATTATTAATATTTAATTAAATTAAATTTAATTAAATAGGATTCCCAATAATAATATATGGAATATTATTATATGATTTAATATATATGGAATCAAATCTGTAGAGATTTGATATATATGGGAATTAAATCCTAGAGATTTTATATATGGAAAATAAATATAAGAGATTTATTTTATAAGATTATGGATTTTATTTTCTAATCAAGTTAGCTTAAAATTTAAGCTGGTCTCCCCTATATATATGAACTCTTGTGAATTCACAAAAAATGTTAATTCATTATTCTCTCCATAATATCTAGAGTTAGAATTTTCCTAGCAAATTCATCTCGGAATTCAACGCTGGCAAATCTGTGCAAGTCCGTGACTGAGGATTACGTAGATAATATAGTAGAGAAATATGCATACGATTTACTGTAAAATTTCTCTTTATGTTTACACGTATTTAATTATACAATTATATGTTCGTTGCTGGTAAAATGTTTATTCTACTACGCATGTATTACGTATTTACGTGCCTCTAAATTTCATCAGTGGTATCAGAGCTCCAGGCTCTTGATTAATTGGTTAATTATGTTGTGCCGGTGTGCACTTAATTTGTTTTGATGCGTATAAATTTTGATTGATTTTATATTGGCTATCAATAAAATAAATTCTTGGAATTCAAAAGCCGATTAAATTGAATTTAACGGGATTTGACATCCACCGCAAAATTATATTCGTTTTGCTTGGGATGCGGTTTTTAATCGGTCCATTTGCTTAATTTTGTGCCTTGGCTCTTGTCTTCTTCCTTGCGTCACTTTTCCAGAAATTAGGGTTTTCTAAGAAACCCTCTCTGCCGCTCCGATTGTCCTCTGCGTTGCTTTGCCTAGCGATCGAGAGCCGCGACGTCGCTTGAGGCGACAGCTACACGCCGCGCCTGGCGACGACCGCGCGGACCCGTGATGCTGCGGGCGACGACGGATTTGATTCGTGACGGTGTGTTGCCGTGCGACTTGACGGCGTTGCGTCCTTTTTCTGTTGCGATTCGTCTTGATCCTACGGGGGATATGTGATTCTCGCTTTTAAGTGGGGATTCGCATCCCTCCGCGCGGCGACGACGTCGTGGTGGCAGACGATGCGTACGCACATGGGCCCGCTGTTGTTTTCACGGAGTGGTGATGGATTTTACGCACGCGTGCGCAGAGCAGCGGCGTTAATTCGCACGCGCTCAAGCGACGCGGCGGCGTTGATTCGCACGCGCTCCGATGCGGCGGCGATCTATGTCCTTGTGATGAGTTCGTCGTGACTCGTTGTAGATTTGTGGTTATGACGCGTTTCCCATCTTGCTATGCTACGACGTATTCCTGATTATTAATCACTGAAATTTGATTTTGTTCTTCTGATGAGTTAATTCGATTAATCTTCCAATGAACTGTGATTGATAAATTTTATTGGATTTTTGGAAGTTGGATGTCCCGATTTACAGATTGGATGCTGGGAAAATCGGGTTGTGATGCAAGGGACTTGATTGAAAATTTGATTTTCGTCAGACCCTCCTAAGCAATTTTAGAAATTGCGCTGAGCCCTTCCAAAACAAATTAATTAAAATAGAATTTTTTTTAAAACATTGGTTTGACCAACTTTTAAAATAAAATTGTTTAAAAAAAAAAAACTTAAAACATAATTGAGGTTGGACCTTAATTAAAATTAATTGGATTAATTTTTGAAATATTAATAATTGGTTGACGTTATTAAAATTTATTTTAAAATTGGATCTTAAACTAAATTTTGTAAGTTAACAGTTGTTAATTCCCACTTCATTAACATACTATGAAAATCTGTTAATGTTATTTAAGTTCGCATTATAACTGTTTGGGTAGGCGACGATCCAATATTTGTCGGATCGTATTAATTATTTAGGTAGACGGCGCCCAAATATTTGTTAGTTCGTGTATAAATCATGTTTTGGGTGGTATTACCAATAATTCTTTCAAATGTGATGTAGATTAACATGTTGAATCTCGATTAAGAATTAATACCCCGCCTTTAAAAACGTTCCTCACTAAAAATATGATTTTCTCATTAATTTGATAAGATGTCTTCCATCAAAATTAAAAAAACTGGAGATTTCGTTCTAACGAAGTCTTAAAGACCCTCGTCTTTTGCTTAGGATCTACATCTAACGGACTTTTTATAGGGACACGTAGTGTAAGCCCCTTGATGGTTGTAAATCAACTTAACTTTGTTTTCAAATTACTCGCGAGAACAAAAAGGTAAGGAACATCGGTCGAACTAGGTTCGACAAACTAAGAATTGCGGTTTTAAATTGGTTTGGAGAACCTACCAATTATCTTTATTGTAATGAATGACCCTCATTTATGATTATGATAGTAGTAATGTGGATCACAGTCCATTATAATTTATATTTGATATAAATTAAGTATTTTTTCAGATGAAATTAGTCGTTAAGTATGTGAAAATAATGGAGACAAAAAAAACACAAAAGAAAAGCCATGTTTATTTTGATTCTTTGAATATTGATCATAGGAATTATATGTTTAATTAAGTTTTATTTTATTTCTCTTGGTTAGTTGAAATGTATAACTTTTATTGAGATGTGTTTTGAAACAAACTAAATCATTTGGGCCAAATTTTTTTGGATGAAATTGAAACATGTGTTTGGTCTTTAAAGGCGAAAAAAAAAATTAGACGTGTTAGACACGTATATCCGATTACCCTTAAAATTTTGGTACTCGAGGCGGTCATGTTTGACGAAGAACTCAAAAAAAAAGCATCAAGAGGATGTTTCCTAGGCTCAAGATATGTGATGTTCTTTCGGCATGACTCGATATACATAAAGCAACATGAGAAAATGGGTCCGCCGAAATCTTCAAGCATCGAAGGATCTCTTTGATTCCGAATCTCGTTTTGAGTTTTATGAAGTGATGAGAGATGCATTGAGATCTTGAGTTAGCTAAAGGAGGAAGATTTCACCTCATGTGCTTATGATGATAGGCCTAATTGATAAACTTGGTAATTCAGGCTTTGAGCTAAAAGACCAATGTTTTCATTTATGTTATCCTTCAGTCGCGTTTGAATTCATATTTTAGCTTCATTGTGAACTACAATATAAATAAGACGGATGCGACCATGCCTGAACTTTACAGCAGGCTCAAGACTTTTGAGTTCACTATCACTAAGATGGTGTTCAAAAGAAGAAGCGGGTAGATAAGGATGTGTGCCTCTACTATAAGTAGAAGAAGGCACTGGAAGAAGGACTATAAGGTTTTGGTTGCTAAAAAGAATGCACTAGGTGCTTCTGGCACTAGAACATCTATATTTGTTATTAAGATAAACATGTCCACTGATAGAGCTAACTGCTTGGTATTAGATACCGAATATGACTCTCACATTTGTACGAAGGTGAAGGGGCTCATGTGTCTTAGGGCAGTTAGGGCTGGTGAAGTCATCTTACACATGGAAATGAAGCAAGAGTTGCTAACTGAACGTGTGGGGACTTATGTGTTAGACTTACCCTTTGATTTTAGATTAGAACTTAATGATTGTCATCTAGTTCTTTCTATTACTCGCAACATGCATTTGTTGCATTATGGATATGATGTTCTTAACATACAAAATAAAAGACTCAAACTTAGTAATCATGAAAAACCCGACTTACATATGGCATTGTAGAACTTGATCATGTAAACGAGAAAAGAATCACAAGGTTAAGAAAGTTAGACTACTTAACCCCATTGGACTGTGAGTCTTATGGAAATTGTAGATCTTATCTCATGGACAAGATGATCAACATACCCTTTTCTGGGAAAGGGTGCATACCAAAGAAGTTTTAGAGTTGATCTACAACGATGTTTGTGGAACATTGCCCACTCTAGCTAGGGGTCACTTCGGGTACTTCATCATTTTACTGATGATTTCTCAAGATACAAATATGTGTATCTTATGAAACACAAATCCGAATCTTTTGAGAAATTCAAAGAATACAAAGATGAAGTAGAGAAGCTACTTGGTAAGAGTATCAAGACTCTTCGATCAGATCGAGGAGGTGAATACCTTAGTCATGAATTCATTGATTACTTGAAGTTACATGAAATCCAGTCACAATGGACTCCTCCCTGAACACCTCAGATAACGGTGTGTCCGAAAGGAGAAACCGAACCCTGTTAGACATGGTGAGGTCCATGATTAGCTTTTCCTCTCTTCCGACATTCTTATGGGGATACGCATCACAAACCTCAATTTACATTCTGAATAGGATTCCATCTAGATCAGTTGAGCATACACCATATGAACTATGGTGTGGCATGAAGCCAACTTTTATACATATCAAACACGGGGTTGCCCCGTGATTGTGAAAATGATGCTTACCGACAAGTTGGAATCCAAAGGTGAAAAGGGTTACTTTGTGGGATATCCTAAGGAAACTAAAGGATATTGCTTCTATCTACTTGAGAAATAATCAGTGATTGTTTCTAGGCAGACCAAGTTCCTCGAAGAAGACTATGTCTTTAAGGAACAAGGTCGTAAGCTGATAGAACTTGAGGAAATTCAAGAACCACAAATTAAAAAAGAGACTGATATCTTATCAAAGCAACATGACAAGGAATCAGTGAGAGCATTCAGCAACTTTTACGGTGGGAGTCTTTCACAAGGTGATCGTCTTTCAGCCAGTGGGAGCGTAATTGGAGTATGCTTGCCAGTGCAAGAACCTCCAAGTGGGCTGAATGAGAACAACATAGTTCAAACTCCCGCCCAAGAGGCATCTGAAAATGTAGCTCTTGAGGACTCTCCGGACATTGATAAAATCGATGCACTACAAAATTTTCACGATCAGAATGAACAGCTTGCACAACCACAACTCTGTAAGTCAATTAGGAATCGTAATCCGCCTATTAAATACGGTTACCTCTTGGAGGAACTCGATAATGTGGATGTACCGGATAAGAACGATCCTAATACTTATTCTGAAGCAATATCAGATATTGATTTAGAGAAGTGGCATGAAGCCATGAAATCCGAGGTGGACTCGATATACATCAATCAAGTCTGGGACTTGGTTGAGTTGCCTAAAGGGGTTAGACCCATATGTTGCAATTGGATCTTCAAGCGTAATACTGATGCAAATGACAAAGTACAAACCTACAAAGCTAGGATGGTGGCGAAGGGCTATAGTCAACGCGAAGGCATGACTATGATAAGACCTTCTCACCAGTTGCGAAAAT
Organism: Stenogyne calaminthoides; assembly: GCA_037126765.1. Taxonomy (NCBI): domain Eukaryota; kingdom Viridiplantae; phylum Streptophyta; class Magnoliopsida; order Lamiales; family Lamiaceae; genus Stenogyne; species Stenogyne calaminthoides. The sequence continues at coordinate 9,380,647 of JBBCBC010000033.1, forward strand.
CAAGTCCATTCGAATTTTACTTGCGATAACAACACACTATGATTATGAGACTTGGCAGATGGATGTCAAAATAACTTTCCTCAATGGAAACATTGATAAGGAAATGTTTATAACTCAACCAGAAGGGTTCATATCTAAGTCAAATTCTAATCTAGTATGCAAGCTAAAGAGATCCATTTATGGATTGAAGCAAGCTTCTAGAAGTTGGAATATCCGATTTGATGAAGCTATATAGTCCTTTTGACTTCATCAAAAATTCGGAAGATCCTTGTGTTTATTATAAACGCAGCGGGAAGAATATTGTTTTCATAATCGTATATGTCGATGACATATTAATTTTGGGAAACAATATCCCGTTAATGCAGTCCGTTAAAGATTTGGTGTTGAAGACCTTCATGATGAAGGGTCTTGGTGAAGCCTGCTAAATCCTAGGGATCAAGATCCACAAGGATAGATCCAAGAGGATTTTGGGGCTGTCACAGTCCACCTATGTAGACAAGGTGTTGAAGTGTTTTGCGTTGGAGAACTTTAAGAGAGGATCTCTATTGGCCATTCATGGGATAATGCTATCAAAGAAGGATTGTTCTTATGTTGAAGCTGATATCAAACACATGAAAGTTGTCCCACATGCATATGCAATTGGGTCAATCATGTACACCATGACTTACACTAGGCCGAACGTGGCCTACGCTATCAACATCACTAGTAGATGCCAACAAAATCCGGGTGAGTCTCACTGGATTGCTGTCAAGACCATTATGAAGTATCTTAGACGAACTAAAGAATGTTTCTTGTCTATGGTAGACAGTCAGAACTAGTAGTGACTGGTTAAGCTGACACAAGTTTCCAATCCAACTGTGATGATTACAAATCATAGTCATGTTACGTTTCACTCTCAATAATGAGGCGGTTAGTTGGAATAGTTCCAAGCAAAAGGACTGCAGATTCAACAACCGAAGTTGAGTACATTGCTGTATCAGAAGCCTCAAGGAGGCTGTCTGGATTTTATAGTTCTTAAGAGAACTAGGGGTAGTTTCGAGTGCCAGTTGTCTAATAAAGTTGTATTAAGACAACGTTGGTGTGAATGCGCAAGCAAAGGAACCGAGATCAGCAAACAGAAACAAGCATGTACCTAGACTTATCATTTGATCCGAGAGATCATAAGGATAGGAGAAATAGAATTAAAATGTATTCCCACATATTTAATTTGGAAGATCATATCACCAAAACACTGAGTGTTCATGTACAAACTAGACATTTGATGGTCTAGGGGTTAGACATGTAGGTGATTGATTTTAGTCCAAGTGGGAGATTGTTAGTGTTAGTGTCCTAGAGATAATCTATTGTAAGGACATAATACAAGATGATATTTAGTTTGATTTAATATTATAGTTCATGTTGGGAGATGAATTTAATAAAAGATATATGATTTTGATTAGATCCCAAAACCCCTGAGTATGACATGTTCAGAATGATCTTGATAGTTGAGTCAGGATTCAGTTTTGGAGTATTCAGAATGTTATCTGCAAAATGTATAGTCAGATATAGATCGGGATAGGTTCAAGACTCGAAGAACTCAAGATATGTTTATGAAGAAACCGAAGTTTCAAAGATGAAATGAAGTTTTCAAGACTCGATAGGAAATCGAGTATCGAAGACTTCGATGTGAAACCGAGATATCAAGACTTCAAAGAGATCTTGAGGCGAAGACTTCAAAGACGAAGATTCGAAGTATCGGGCCAAGAGACTTAAGACTCAAGACTCAAGACTCGAAGACCTCAAGACTCAGAAGACTCAAGACGAAAAGATCAAGATCAAGATTGAAGATCAAGAATACTGGCCGTACGTGAATTATCGAAGACTCAAGAAGGGTATTGAATGCTCAAGATGAACTCGAATGTTCCGAGGCATTGAATATATCTATCTGAAGGATGCAATACTGAGAAGATCACGATTCCTTAGAAAATAGATATTTGCCAAGACATTCAAATGCAGACAAAAGGAACTAAGTCAGAAGTGTTGTTAGGTTATATCAAACTCAGAGTTTGTAACCAAAAGAGACGTTGAAGGTGTCTACCTTTAATTGGAGACAAAAGTCAAAAAGAGGAAGACGACACTGTACCATACTGACACTGACAGTGACATGTAGTTGAAAAAGATGTCAGATGTACAAAAGTTCCAGACTGCAAAAAGTGAAGACAGGCTACATGAAAGGCTATTGCCTAAAACGTGTTAGGGAGTTTCAAACCCTAAATATAGTCGTTTCTCACACACCACAAGAGGAAACTCACGAAGCTATCTCTCCAACGGATAGTTTTCAAAAGTGACCTTGGTGTATGCCTATAAATACTGGTGACCCTTTACATTGTAAGGTTACGGGAAATTTATACGCAACTCAAGAGCTCAAACTTATTCTTGCAAAAGTTAAAGCACTCGAAAAACTTAGAATTTCCCAAGTGCTTCTATATTGAAGAGAGCTCACTAAACTAAGCCTAGCTTGATAAGATTTATCCAATTCTTAGTCGAGATATCCTAACCCTTTGCATTGTGCTTCATTGTAAAGGATATCTCATCCTAGTTGGAAACCAACCGAGAAACCCCAAACCCTTGAGAAGGTAGTTGGAGTGTGTTTGTTGGTGAGTAGAGTTGTAAAAGAGTTAGTAAACTCTGGCGGAGTAGTCGAGAAAACTCTAGAGGAGAAGTTAGTAAGCTATAGGGTAGTCCGAAAGCTTGTTTGTGTTTGAGTAAGTAAACTACGGAGGTAGTCGTAAAGCTCAAGGTCGGGTTGAGTAAGTAAACTACGTGGAGTATTCGTAAAACTCAGTACGAAGTTGAGTAAGTAAACTAAACGAGGTAGTCGTAAAAGCTCGAAGTGATTAGTGAATTTCTCTCGAGGATCGAGAGAGTGGGCGTAGGAGCTTGAGTCTCGAACCACTATAATTGTTGTGTTGTTTATTGCTTTCCTTATCCGTATTTAATCGTTGCATCACCGAGTTTGAAAGCATACTTTTCATCGATATTGATTTGGAATCAATCCATTTGAAGTTGCATGTAATTGAATCACTGACCTAATCACTATTTCATAAAGGGAAGGTTTTCAAAGAAAGCTTAAAACGAGTATAAACTAAGGGCCAACCATCCGCATACGGTAGTAGCTAGAACAGATAGTTACCAAACCGAACTTACTCTTCGAGGGTTCATGAAGTTAGTTATCGATCCAAGCAACTCGGGATCTCTGACACTCGGGACTCGGTTGGGATTATCTAAGGTATCGAAAGAATTTCGGGATCTTTGTCTCGATGAGACTTTGACTCGAGCGATCGTGCTTCTTAACCTAATCTTGAGGATTATCGACCCAAGCTAATCTCGAAGAAAAAGTTTTAAAAACTTGAACACGTGTATTCCCCCATACACGTGTAAGACTCGTTTTGCCGGGACCGACAACAAGTGGTATCGGAGCGGTGGTTCAACTTGACCCCTCTTTGTGTTGACAAAGTTTTATTTTCAAAAATACTTGTGGTCTATCTGAATCGATCTTATTCTTTGAATTTTTTTCTTTTCAAAAGATCGGATAAAAATGTCTTCAAAAAAAACTTCCCATGTTCTCGGTGGAGAACTATGATCTATGGAGATCGAGAATGCAGGCTCATCGTATTCAAACATGAGCGTATGTGGAGAGTGGTCTCTCAAGGACCATTCCAATTTCTTTGTGGTGAAATCAGAGGAGCAGAAGATGAGAGAATTGATCTAGAAAGGAATTTCCTAAGTCGATGACCAATGACTCTGAGGAGAGAAAGTTAGTCAATCTAGACTACATTGCAAAAAAGACACACTATACAAAGACAATTGATGATGGTGTGATGGGAATGATCTCTCAACGTAATCTTGCTAAAGAGATTTGGGATACACTACCAGAATGTGCTGCAAGCGCACGAGATCATATAAAAGAAAACAAACTTTCGTTGGCAATTGGAAAGTTTGATAGTTTTGAAAATGGATGATGGTGAATCAATAGACAAATTGGAAGTCGATTCACTAGCATCATGAATGATCTAAATGCACTTGGAAAGAAATATCCACAAAGAGAAGTTGCATTGAAAATTCTTAGAGGTCTTTCTAAGAAATGTGATATTCATGCAAAGTGGTGATTGAAAACACCAAGAACATTAATTCAATGCCATACCAACAAGTCTTCTCTCGAAATTTGAAGGCCTATGAATTTGTAATTGATAAGAAATCCAAAAAAGGCCGACAAAGAAAGATGATTCATCATCTAGTAAGAATGTGGCTTTAAAAGCCAAAGATAAAAACTCAAAACTAGAGAGTTCGAGAACCCCATGCCAAAAATCGGGATGAGCTTGAGGAAAAGCTAAAGACCGATGGCAAGAAGGTTTGACAGACTTAATAGTAGATTTGGAAAATACAAAAGCTATTACAGAACCACAGTGCAGAAGAAACCCGAGACGGATCAACCGAGAAGAAGAAGGACACGAAAAGTGAAGGATCTTCATCCGAAAAGAAGGACTCCAAGTCCAAGGAAGAAAGTGATCGGGATGATGATACCAACAGATCTATAATTGCGGAAGAAAGGTCACTTCAAAGATGATTGTCCAGATTTAAGTCTTAAGGAGAGAAGAGAAAGGCAAGCTAAAAGAGACAAGAAGTTCTCTAGCAAAAAGGCCATGGTTGCGGGAAGAAGAACACTCGAGGAGGGATCTAGCTCTTCAGATGAGATATTCTTTAGGAAAGTGAAAGTGATGACATTTGTCCGATGACCATTGAGGAGGTAAACTCTTCTTTCTGTTGTTGCTCCTACACTAGCACAAGAGTTTTCAAGTTCCATCGAAAAACAAATCATTTTGACCGATGGATTCTTTTGAGAATCGATGAAGGACTATCTTTTGTTTTGCAAGGATCGCTAAATAGAACTCAAGAGCGAAATAAGGGAATCGAAAAGTAAAAATCTAAAATGGAAAGACTCTAGCAATATCAAATCACTTCTCAATTAATGGGAGCTACCGATGAATGGATGTTTCGAAAGTACAACTCTCGAGAGAAAGAGAAGTTCGATAATGACCCTAATCGAAAAGCTAGAGAAATCCATGAAGAGATTCAAATTAATCGGGGACTAAGTTCAATGACCTCTCTCGAGAAGCATGAAACTCTCTGAATTGTGAGGATAGTGCACGAAGAAGTTAACTCTATTGAATAATGCATCTAATCTAATAGATGAAATTGAGTTACGGAGAGATCTGTCACTATAAAATCTGGATTGGAATATACATTCGGGGAACCTCACAAGGTCATCGAATCTTCGCATCAAGTAGCAAGAAGATAATCTTTGTAAAACCAAATGCACCTACACTTCAAATCAAGAAATGCCCAAGGTGTTAGACAGGGTAAAGGACCTATGGTCTCAATAAAGCCTGAATGATCGGGTTAGAAAGCCCAAACCTCGGTGAAGGCTAGAAAACTGATCGATCGATTGGAAAGTTTCAGCAAATACTTCAAAGCCTCAAAGCTAAGAATGCAAACCCGAAAAGGCTCCACATCGAACCAAGAGGAATCCTCGATGAGAGAAACACTTTCAAAGAGAGACATTCTCAAGTTGAAGAGACCAAGTCCTCAAGATCTTTGAAAGACCAGATTTCAAAGACAGTAACTCGAACCCCCACTTGCCTAAGGGTAAAGGTTACCGAACCCGAAGTCAACAAAGATTTAGACCGTGGCAAAAAAAAGCCTAAGCATCTGAGCGTAAGGGCTGAACCAAAGAAGAATTCAAAGGCACATGTTCATGCTAAAAGCTATCACACATACACGTAAAAATCGCTAAGGCACCCCGAGTAGTAGATGTGTATGTTGATGTTTATGGAAGACAAATTAGCCACTCTAAAGTGATTAGAGTTGTCAGGCATATTTGGATTCCGAAAGGTACATCTAACCTTGTAGGACCCTACACAAACCGGGTACCTAAGAATTGATCTGCTTTTTTTAGGGGAGGAAAACAAGGGCAATCGAATCGACTAAAGATCACATGGCACTGATGAGCAGAGATGAAAAAGCTCCTGATATATGGTATCTTGACAGTGGATGTTCAAGACATATGACAGGATACAAGAAGATACTCAGTGACTATGTTGAACAAAGAGGCCCACATATCACTTTTGGAGATAACTCCAAGGGACAGACTGAAGGATATGGAACTTTGGAAATCGACTCAGTTCATATCCATGGTGTTTCATATGTATCTGGATTGAAGCATAACTTGCTTTCAATTAGCCAATTTTGTGATAAGGGTTTTAATGTTGAGTTCTCTAAGAACTTATGTTTTGTGAAAGATGATACATCGTAAAGTATTCTTGACCGGGTACAAGAAAAGGGAATGTGTATCTTGCTGATTGGAGTTCAACTCCTAAAGATACATGTTTAGTTGCTAAAAGTTCCACAGATACCAGTTGGTTATGGCATAAAAGAATGAATCACCTAAATTTCAAAACCCTGAACAAGCTTGCAAGATTAGCTCTTGTGAGAGGGTTGCCTAATGAAGTGTTCAGTAAGGAACATATTTGTGATCTCGTGCGAAAGGAAAACAAATAAGAGCATCATTTAAAAAGCAAAGTTGTGGTTTCTCTTGAAAGAATACTTGATTCATCATATGGATCTTTTTGGTCCTATAACACCGATGAAGCACTAATGGCGGAAATACACATTGGTAGTAGTTGATGACTACTCAAGATATACTTGGGTCATATTCTTACTCAAGAAGAAAGAGACTCGGATAAAGTTTTGCGAAATTCTTGAAAAGGCTCAAGATTGAGAAAAATCGAGTGTGGTCAAAATCGAGATCGACAAAGGCGAATTTATAAATCATATCATATCGATTATTAAAACAAATGGAATTTCACATGAAACATCATTTTGCAAGGACCCCTCAACAAAATGGTGTTCTTTGAAAGAAGGAACAGGACTCGAAAGAAGTTCGCAAGGACATTGATAAATGAAGGTCGATATTCCTAAAAGATTTTGAAATTTCGTTTATCAACCCAGATGCTACTCTCGAAACAGAGATCCATGATGACCAAGAGTCAAGGCAAAACACCCTATGAGCTTTGGAATGAAAGGAAGCCTCTTGTTTCTTTCTTTTCGTGTGTTTGGTTGTAAGTGTTTCATACACAATAATGGTAAAGATCGGTTGAAAACATTTGATAGTAAAAAGTCGATGAAGGAATATTCTTAGGATAGAAGTCGAGAAGCTTTCGAGTTTACAAATCAGTAGGACTCTTTATTGTGGAGGAAACACCTCATGTTGTTTTTGATGAATCTGTTTGTGTTCGGAAGAAACAGAACATGATCGCAGATGAACCGACTAAGAGGATCACCAGATTAAGCCCAAACAGAAAGATAAATCATCCATTTGAACACGAAAAGAAGAAGTCACCACTATCTATGATTGGGTGACTCGAGACTCGAAGATAAAGAAGTTCAGGATGGAACTGGGATGGTGAGACTCGGGAAAACCAACACTCCAAAAGGTGACCAATCCGAGCAGACACCGATTGGACTCGTGTATGTGATGCCAATGAAGATGTGGTCACGGTGAGGCAAATTTTGAATCTATCAACCAAAGGGGAACAAATGTCTCTCGACAATGTTCGAATAGAATTTCCCCGAGGAAGATGATTCCCTTTCTCCTTTTTGTTGTTCCTCGAAGTTTCTTCGATTTAACCGAACCTAACATTTCAAATGTTGAGGATACTATTGAAGGGGAACATCAAGAAGGAAATGGTTAGATAGTCATCCTACAAGTCGTTGTGGGTGATCTAAGCGAAGGTGTTAAAACAAGAAGGTTCCATGGTGAAAGTGCACTATCATTGCTTCCTATCGGAGAAAGAACCTCATCGAGATTGGTGAAGCTCTACAAGATTCTCATTGGATTCTTTGCTATGCAAGATGAAATGAATCAATTCTCAAGGAATAAGTATGGGAGCTAGTAGATAGACACGAAAGGCACAATGTCATTGGAACCAAGTGGGTTTTCAAGAAAGAATAAAAGAGATGAAAACAACAACATTGTAAGAAACAAGGCAAGGCTAGTCAGACAAGGTTATTCCCAAGAAGAAGGCTTGGATTATGATGAAACCTTTGACCGGTTGCAAGACTAGAAGCCATCGATTGTTTCTTGCATATCTTTGCCCACATGAAGTTCACAATCCATCGGATGGATGTGAAAAGTGCATTTACGAGCGGTGTGCTTAAAGAAGAGGTTTATGTGGAACAACCTCCACGGTTACAAACAAAATGACCAAGTTTCTGTGCTCGGAAAAGCTTTGTATGGTCTCAAACAAGCACCCAGAGCATGGTATGATACTCTTTCTCAGTTTCTTACTGACCATGGTTTTGTCAAAGGAACTGTTGATAGAACTCTGTTCAGGATAGAGGATGGGGAAGATATCTTACTAGTTCAGATATATGTTGATGACATCATTTTTGGATCTCCAAACCATCAGCTGTGTGAAAAGTTTTCAACACTGATGAAAGACAAGTTTTAGATGTCAATGATGGGAGAGATGAATTTCTTTCTAGGTCTTCAAGTGAAACAATCAAAGGAAGGAATATTCATCAACCAGGCAAAATACACCGGAGATCGATTGCTAAATATGGTGTACGATTGCAATGCGATTAGGATTCCCATGAATACTAACTACAAGATGGATCCGATTAAGAAGGCAAATCGTAAGCCACATACCGATTATAGAGGAATCATTGGATCATTGCTCTATCTTCTGACAAGTAAGGATATAACATTTCTTTGTTGGGATATGTGCAAGATACCAAGCTAATCCTAAGGTTAGTCACATGGAGGCTGCCAAAAAGATACTGAAGTATCTTAAAGGCACGGTGAATAGAGGATTATGGTATCCAGCTGATGATAATCTTGAATTAACTGGTTACTCAGATGCCGATTATGGAGGTTGTAGAATTGACAGAAGTCCACTTCAGAACTTGTCAATTTCTAGGAAGTAGTCGATATCTTGGTTTTGAAGAAACATACCTCAAGAGTAACAACAAGTACTCATTGAAAGTTGAATACATCATATGCGAAGGAAAAGCTGCTGTCTTTCGATTCTTTGGCTCAGACAACAATTAAGGGATTATAAAGTTGTAGCCAATTAAGTACCAATATTTTGTGACAATAATAGTGCCATTGCTATTTCACAAAATCCGTATTACACACCGGATGCAAGCATGTGGATATCGGACATCACTTCATCGTAGAGATCATGTCGAGAAGAAGGACATAAGGATGGAGAAAATTCATCTTCGATAAGCGAGAGCTGATATTGACTAAACCTTTGGTGAATCAAGATTTGAGGAACTTTCGATTGAATTAGGGATGTTAGAACCGGTGTATAGAGTAAAATCGAAAAATTGAAGATTTTCGGATGCATGAAGTTTTTCTCGAATTCTCCGGAAGCTCGGGATAAAATGTGTAGGTCGGTTAAAGTGAGGCAGATAAAGCAGAGGGAGGGTGAATAGACTTACGAAAAAACTTTTCGGTCGGTGTGAGAGCGAGATAGCTTAAGTGAATCGGTTTGAAAATAAGCAGATCGATTCGGTAAATTATCGATTAAGCGATGTGTGTGGGAAGCTTAAGTTTTACCCGTGAAAAACCCGGTTTATATAAATCAGATTCCAAGTTTTATCTTTTAATCGGATGACGAAAAATTTGGTCCGATCGGATCGAAGCTTGGTCTTTGTCGATCTTAACTTAGAATATATCGCTTTAAGATTGTGCGATGTGAGAGCGATTAATCAAAGCAAAAAAGGCACACAAGATTTATAGTGGTTAGGACAAACCGGTCCTACGCCCACTCTTCCTTTCACAAGGGCACCAACTTATGGACTTAGATTAGTGTGTTAGTCCAAGAGACACCAACAGATGTTTTAAGAGTTCTCACTCAACCGATCCTTAAATCAATTTCTAGAAACCCCAGATCGAAATCTTGCTAAACAACTTATCCTAACTTGGGGGTTTGGGTAAGATTGTTGAGGTTCAACTATGAAATCTTTCCTTGCTTATAAACCGATAGCTAGATGAAAAGATTTCTTGCTAAGAACTTATGGGATGAACACAATATAAAATAAGCTTGTTGTTGTGTTCTTAGTCATGAAATCGACTATAGTTTGAGCTTCTTGATTATGTTGTTTGTCCAAGCATTTCCGTGTTTCACTCTGAAGTGTGATCCCATATTTATAGACCTTGAGATCAAAGAGCCGTTGGAGAGCAATTTGAATCTCGTGCTATTTTAAATAGAGTTGAGCTTGATGTGGCGTGCTTGAGGAACGGCATGGTGAAAGTTTATAGCCGTTTGAGAAAGCAACATCGAATCCATGATAAGCTCTGTTCATATCGTGTTTCTTCCTTATTGGATGAAAGCCTTGCTTTGCGGTGTTGTTCCTCCAACTAAGGTTGGTATTCATCTTGTTCGGATCGCAGGCGTATGATAAGATGAAACATCGATTTTTCATCTTATTGATCGATCGATCTGATCATCGATCCACGATGGAATTGGATGGAGCTCCGTTGACTTAGCTTCAACCGACTCCGCTGATGTAGGTCTTCTGGTCTTATCTTCGGAAGTCATCCGATCTTCGAGTATTGGAGGTTTGAGCTTCATGACTTCATTTGAGTTATCGACTAGATCGATTCGATCGATCTTCCGATTCGTTTAGCGTTACCGCTCTTGGGATATCGCTTTCTTCCGATTCTTGAATCGACCTTTACATATTGAGTTTCCCCTCAATATGTGACCTATCTATTACATCGTTTTTTCTATACAATCATTATCATTTGGTCTCTATAGCAAATAATGTAAACATCGATCTATTGTGTCCGATTTGGTCCTATTACATGTGTGTTTGGAACTTTCATCAAAACTATAAATTTCCCAACAATTTCCCCCTTTTTGATGAAACCAAAACACTTGAGAAACCAAACAGTTGATAAGTATAGAACGATTAAAAGAGCAATGTCGAAGACAAAGAGATTTTGTCTTGGGATCGAAAAAAATAAACTTTCCATTAGATATGATGATTACATGTTACATCGAAAAGTTTTGAATTAAAAAGCTGCTGATCCCTAGACGTCTTCTGAATCTTCACTCCTTGGGCTTGTATCCTTCTGGCATTTCTCTTTGGTCTTGTGGAATGTTGAAAATCTGATAGAGTTTCCATTTGACATCAGTTGTCTGCACTTGATCAGTTATCTGCGATTTGCTCAAGATGTCAAAGTAGAATCTCTCAAATGCCAGTCTGTCAAATGAGCCATCTGCCTTCTTTGAGTATATTAACAGATCATACTCTTGGCGAGATATCTTTACATTTATAAGCTTGGCCTCATTTTTCGAGATACTTGAGAAAGTCCGGATATTTATTTCAGAACGGTTGAGGAACTCATCATCCGGTGATTCTTCTTTTGGAACAAGATCAAGGACAAAGGCATCTAGAAGCCATTCACTTACGATCTTATTCCATTCCTCAAACCTCGTGTGCAAAGATTTTTTTTGGTATGATCTCTTTCGACTCTTTGGCCGGGTAACCGAGGTTACGGTCGATTTTCCGATTAATCCTTTCTTAGCCCTTGATTTGAACTTGTTTCAACCCTACCTTTGTGCCGTTTTTTCAAACCATCCGCTTTCTTTGGACAATTTCTGACTAGCTCCCTTATCGACAGATATCGACTAAATTTCTTCTGGTGACTTTTCTGGTCCGAGTAATTGGTCCAGATTTTGAAAACCAAGCATGATTTTTTTCTTGCAATTGAGCTTTGTCCATGGGCCTTGTCTTCGATGTGTCGGTTGGTTTCTCGAGATCCTTCCCCTTTTGGTTTGATCAAAAAAAGCATTGAGTGGGAAGTCGAGACCCAAAGTTGATCGACAATGCGATTTTGATAAACACGAAGATTGAGTTTCGATTACGAAACGGTTATGTAATCGAGTTCTTTCTTGGCGGTTTCCATTGTAAGAGAGTGTCCAAATCATTTTGTCAAATTTCTCCGACGATAACTTATTGGCGTCGGAAAAGAAGATTGAAACTTGTCATCAAGCGATTTTGTAAGCTCAGCAGATATGGTGGTCATAGATTGGGAGAACCGATCTCGATTGCTTGATTTGTTTGAGACTAATTTGTCTCGATCGATTAGCACTCCTCAATCTCTTCTTTCGGAGATCTTTGAGACAAATCTCGATCTCCCGAAGTTGATCGATGGTGATTTGAGATGTAGGAATTGGATCCATCACTTGATCGAGGTTCGATTGTTGTTTGTGCCTCCGGTGGTTGGTCGTGACTGCGGCACCAGTTCCACTTTCATCGGCAGCTCGGCATTTACCATTGATGTCATTTACGGGCTTCTTGAGCGATCTAGCTTCTCTTCTTCGAATTCCAACTTCACGTGGATGGAGCTTTCCGCTGATTTATCGGATATGAGCTCGGTGGTGATCCCACTTTGGCGGACTTCCTCATATCGAAGTCAAAATCTGCGAACTCATCCGCACCACCCATCATCATTCAACAAGTAAGATAAGATCCGAGAAGCTTTTTAATCGAGATCTCTCGGTGAGGATCTCCATGACTTCTTCTCGATGAAAGCGGGATGGGCGACCGGTTTTGGATACATCTCATCATCTCTCGTTCAATTCTTAACCATTTTTCCGGTGATGGTCTTTGTTGATCTGGATGAGGAATGATCATCCGGATTACATTGGATGAGATCACGGTTGTGCTTGAGTCGGAAGTTAACGATTGGTTCGACCAAGTGGTTCTCTTTGTAGTGGCGGTTATGTATTCGTTCAGTTTGTGAACTAGCGGTAGAGACATGCTTTCAGTGACCTTTAATCGGCGGTGAATCAACTTGAGGTTGAGGAGAATAGATTTATCGTTTTGTGCTTCTACCTCGGATCAAGGAGCCGCCGGGTTGAGAAAAAGCTTTTTCTTCTTCGACTCATCTTCTAGTCTTTAGAAGGTTCTTTTCTTTTCTTTGGCCTCTTCTCGCGGCCTTCACCGGTTTCGTTTTTTTACGTGGAGCAACCGGGTGTGGATGAGGCGGCTTCTTTGCTCTTTCCTTTCTTGATTTTGTTGGGTGGGCTCCTTTGTCATCGTCTGGTGGCCCATATATAAGCGAAGTTGAAGGAAGGCATTGTAGGACTTGAGTCCATTCGATTCCATTCGGCGCTTAGCGATTTGTCTTTCAATATAATGCAACCTTGTTGAGATTGGTTGACTCTCTTTTTTGAAAGACACACTGGATTCATTGACTCCAAATTTTTCGTGTTCTTGGAGCAAGATGGCTTTTGAGCTTCGTGCAATTGATGTTCGAGCCCATCAATTATTCTTTGCCATCTTTGTACATTTTGGTGATGTGAGAGCATCTGGGCTAAATGAGATTCCCATGATCGTTCTTGACGAGAATGTCAAGCAATGATCTATCTTTCTTTTGAGCATTGGATCGATGTTTGTGCGCCTCTCTTAAGAGCTCTTCTCGATTTCTTCATCCTCATTCTCCTCAGTGTGCGTGGTGAGATTCGCCCTTTGGCAAATTTTGAGCAGTGAAGTGATATACGCATTTTGTCGATCCGATTTCTTCTCCGTTACATCGACATGGTTCGTCTCACCGGTTTTTCAGTATCACACTCTCAATTCTCGCAAGAATTGAAGTGCTTCATCGCATCACTTTGGATTGAAAGCAATATGTTTCGATACCTTCTTCGAATTTGTTCCACCTCCATGGATTGAGAATCCTCGGTGGTTCCAAATCGAACGAACTTATCCTCAAAGATCTTCGTTGCTGGGCCCAAGATAATTGCACATGATCTTTCCAAGTCCATGAGTGGCCATCTCACGGATGAGATAGACTCATTAAATTTGTGCATAATCAATATCAATATCATTCCGCGGAAAACAAAAGGCAATGAAGCATAAATTTAGAAAAACAACTTTTGAAAACAATGTTTTTTAACGGAAAGAAAGATTCATCATTAAGCTTAAAAGAAAATATTGCGATTCAAATTTTAGGAGAAGATTTTGAACTCTAAGAAATCGTTTTGAAACGTGGAGAAAAATTTGAAGTTTTTCAATGAGAGTAATGCAAGTTTGTGAAGCGAAAAAAACGGTAAGGTTTGATGAATCTTATATAGGCGGAGGGTACAATAAGACAAGATTTTGAAGATCAATCGTTTTTGAAAAGATTATGCGCTCCAGATTTAGCGGTTTTGATCGTAGGGTTGGGAAAATACGAACACAAAACTTTTGGATTTAAAAGCACGATCAAGTAGCGGTTAATACATGTACCCCACGTCGCATTAAATGATTTGCGAGTACACGCCACAAGGATAGTGGGTGCGAAGAAGGCAAATAATATCGATACGATCCGATAAATAAGTAAAGAACAAGAGAAGAGATCGTGATCGGTTGATGATGTTGTTATCATCAATATTACTTTGTCAATGTTGATTCCACTTGTTGATCTTAATCATTACACTTAAGCCTTAAGAAATTTCCCAACCGATCCTTTTTAATCGATCTTCTCGGTTGATCGATTTGTTGAAACTTGGGCTTTATGATCTTTCCTCGAAATACGTCGATTTCCCTTTTGATCCTCCTTGATCGGTTGAAGTTCCCCCTTCAACCGATTTTCGACATAGATCGATATATTCGATTTATTGGAAATCGGTGAATCCGATCATGCTTGTAAGTAATCGATTTTGGTTGACCATCATCGATTCTTTTGATTAAGCAATTCTTGGGATAAGTGTTACCGCCAAAAACTTAGTCTAGAGTAGTAGCTTCTATTCCCCTAAGTAGGCGTGATTGACATCGTAAATATCGTCTCGAATCTCTCGATATGTCAATCAACCGTAAATTTATCAATTATCGATCGGCGTGATTTCTACTGCTGTCCTTTTTGATGCAAATTTCTCGGATAGGCTTCTTGAAATGAAAATTGCATTTGCATCCTTCCTTGGCCTCTATAAATTGGACCAATGTTTTTACACAACATCACCCATTCACCATACTTATCTTCTTTGTAAGAATCATGTATCTTGGTGAACCCTTGTTTAAATTGAGACTTTAGCAAACACTTTTACACCCTTTTATATGGTTTCATCTTCTCAAATCAACCCTTTGCATCCCTTATTCGCTGTTTTCTTCATCATCTTCGATTTCACATGATTCTTTCCAAAGCTTCTCTAAGCGGATCTGCTTTGTTGCAAGAGAAGACACTTCTCCTAACCGTATGCACCTTGTGTGTCTATCACGGATGACGTAACCCGAACCATCGGACTTAATCGGTATAAAATATCGACACATGTGCCCATGAGATCGATGACCAACTCTTTGGCACACGTGCTCCATTCAACAATTTGGAGAGCCCTACTACTCCTCCTTTTAGGGCTTCCGGGCTTAAGAATCCTATCAAAATCGCTCAGTTTTCTTGATCTTGGTTTTTGCGACCGCCTTGGGATTCGTTTTTAAGCCCCTCTCACCCCCCTTGTTAAGTGGGGGAAAATGAGAGTTTAAAATCTCTCTCTTTCCTTTAACACGGGGTTAGGATGAGGGTTTAGGGTTTTTTAGGTGTAGGATTTTGGTTAACATTTATGTCTTGACCTCCGGGTCTTCTTGTACTTGTAACTCGTAATGTAACCTCACCTTGGGTTTTATCAATGAAAAGTTCATTATTTCATTTTGTTGTGTAAATTCACCTTTCTTATGCGATTGATATTTTCTTAATCTCGAATCTTGCTTGTTGAATATAAATTAAAAGCGAATCACAAAGAAATACTATAACCAAATTGATTTAATCGGATAATCCATTAACCGAGCATTTTCCTTAAATCGATAAACCTTGAATCGATCGGTTCCTTTAAACCGATAGACTTTAAATCGATAAACTAAAATCGATCGGTTCCGATCCGGATCCGGTAGCGTGTATTCCGATCGATTTTTGCTTATCGCTCAATCTCTTGAGATCGATTAAGATACCAAACTCGGTGATTTCTCTCGATCCTGGTTAGTCTCTTAACCAAATTTAGTTCGGGAGAGCATTCCATCAAACATTTTTGGTGACATTTCTCCAAGATCTAGAAGTCTAGCTCATTGCATAAATCTCAAATCTAAATTTAGTGGCTTGGTTAGAATATCGAATACATATATCAAGTATGAATCTTTTCCATTATGATATTCTTCTTTTCAACGTGATCTCTTATGGTGGTGTCGACATCTACATGCTTGCATCTTGTATGTAGAATGGATTACGAGTGATTGCAATACAATTATCATGAATATAGGTACGTTCTTAGCTACAATGTTGTAATCCTCATTTACCGATCGAGGCGATTGGGAACAACGACTTCGCGCAATGACCATATATTCGCTTCAGGTTGTTGATGTGCAATAGCCCGATGTACGCTTCTTTTGAAAACCACGAGATGGTTTACTTCCTAAGAATCGACATGTTCTCGAGGTTGATTTTTACGTCGATCTTGCAACCTCCATAATCGTAATCGAGAATACCCACTAAGCTCTAGATTATCATCGATGGGTAGTATAAACCAAGGTTTATTGTTCCTTCAGATACTTAAGAATCGGCTTAGTCTGCTTCTAGGTGGCTAACCATTGGATTTGCTTCGAAATCGCACAATGCGAAAGTGATATCCGTCTGTTTGGATCGGGTATAATAAAGATCCAATGAGAGCCCTATATTCTTTACGATTTGTTTTTTCGGTAGGCCTCATACGGATCCATCTTGAATCCGGTCATCATAGGAATTTTGGCTTCCTTACTATTTTGAATTCCAAACTTAGCCAAAAAGATTCCTAGTGTACTTTGCTTAGCGAGATGAATATTCGAACTTTGTTTAACTTGGAGACCTAGAAAGTAATTCATCGACCCATCATGGACATCTCGAATTTCCCTTGCATCGGTTCTTTGAATCTTTCACATAGGTTCTTGTTTGGAGATCAGAAGATGATGTCGTCCACGAATCGAACCATCGAATATCTTCTCCATCTTCTACGAATAAGGTTCGTCCCATATTCCTTTTAGTGAACCCACTTTCGATCAAGAAAGAGAGTGTATCATAGTGCTCATGAACTGTTTGCGCCATAAAGAGCTTTTCTTAAACGATACACTTGGTTGCCCTTTTCAAAAGCAGGAGGTTGTTCGACATAAACTTCCTCCGCTAGTACCCCGTTTAAGAAAGCACTCTTTTCGTCCATCGATACACAGTGAACCCTCTGGGGAAGCATAAGCGTAAAGCTTGACCCGAATGGCTTCAAAGGCGGCATTTGGTGCAAAGGTCTCATCGTAATCAATTCCTTCCGATTGTGAATACCCCTTAGCAACAAGTCTTGCCTTATTTCTAGTGATAACATTTTTCTCATCTCTCTTGTTCTTGAAGATCCATTTAAATTGCCAATTACGTCTTGATGACTCGGGTGCGTCTACTAGTTCCCATACTTCATTTCTCTCGAACTTCCGGCTCCTCTGCGAGGCTAGAATCTAGTTTCGTCTTGTAATGCTTCCTCGATTGTAGTCGGTTCCTTCATAGGGGAGATACAAAACAATACATGGCACTTTCACCTGTCGATGTCTAGTTTTAATTTTATCGACGGGTCTCCAATTATCGAGATCGGTTGGATGGACCGGTTATCCAGTCATACGATTACGATTTGCGTCGGTTTTGAGAACATCGTCCGTTTCTCGATAAAATCTTATTACTAGTGATTGGGAGTGGTCGAGGGTTATGGTCCACTTGATAAGAACAAGTCTCGGTGATGTTGGAATCATCATGTGCGATATACGTTAATGAGATCTTGAAGTTCCACGAACCGGATGGTTCGATTCTTTCTTATCTCGGTGAATCGACTTTTTCATCGACCGGTTGTTCGTACCTTAGGATCTGATTGATCGGTGAATGCCTAGATCGGAATGTAAATTGATCTGATTTCGATCCTTTATCCTTGATCGTTAAATGATCCATTTTTGAATATCGAGGTTACGGTAGATCGGTGTACTTAAATTACGGAGATTTCTCTTGATGGAAGATGCTTCATCAAAAAAATTTACATGAGGTGTTTTTCTTCCACAACAAGGTTCGTTTTGTTGTAGAACGAAGGCTTTTGCTAGATGAGAATACCCTAGAAATATACCCTCATGAGACTTGGCCTCAAAGGTCTTCAACCCGACTTTTCCCATTGTTGTGTATGAAACACTTGCATTCCAAAAAAACATGGAAGTAAGAAACACGAGGTTTTCGCCTTCCACGATTCATAGGGTGTTTTGTAGTGAGCCTTAGTCGAGAGACATCTCCGCGTATGGCATGTAAAGTGTTGATTGCTTACGCCGTAAACGGTTTGGTATCACATGTTCAATTTAACATTGTTCGAGCGAACTTCTTTGAGAGTTCTGTTTCTCCGTTCATTTACTCCATTTGTTTACAAGGCGTCCTCGCAATTGATGTTTCATGTCAGATATACCAAACTTAAAAAATCGATAATAAAGGAGTTCAAAAATTCGTACCTTTTCGATCGATTTTTACTACCGACACCCTTCTCATTTTGTAATCTTCTTAGTAGCTCGGGTATCTTGGTTGTCGTCTCATTCTTCTTATGTAAGAATATAACCTGTAAACTTGGAATAGTCATCCACGATTACCAGAGTGTATTTCGTCCGTTGAGACCGACCGTGTAATCGGGTCCAAACAGATCCATATGAAAAGTGGATACTCTGCTTTGGACGCCGGTCAAGAAATTCCTTTGAATGAATCTTTTTTTTTCGACAGCAAGACATATGTCCGATCCTTTGAGAACACTTCATTCGGAAGTCCTTCCACTAGAGACATCCTAATTTATCTTATTAAGAGTTTTAAAGTTCGGATGGCTCATTCTTTTTGTGCGCCAGAGCCAATCGCTACTTTTGGAACTCTTAACAATCAGCATGCATTTCTTGGACAACCTTGTTCAATCAGATGTGTAGATCGTCCCCTTTTCTTGAACCGATTAGAAGGTTGAGTATTTCGATTCTTGATAGTGCATTGATGATCACGAGAACTCAACATTGAATCTGGTTATCGGAATTGTGAAACCGATAATAGGTTGTGCTTCGGACCTTCGACGAGACTCCAAGTTATTTGTACATCATCATTCTCTAAGGTTCCGAACCCTTTGGTATAACCAAAGTTATCATCACCGAAGAGTACCGGCCTTCTACATTTCTATGTAGGAAAGAGATGTTTGCTTCGAGTCATGTGCCTTGAGCATCTACTATCGATGTACCCGGATAGTTGCTTGCACACCTCCTTTGTTGGCGGACCCACGAAACCGCAATCGGATCGGGTTTTAGGTACCTTTCGGATTGGGTCCGAGGGTTAGGTTTGGATTTGGGGATCCATACAAAGCGAGCACTTCTATGGTGATCGGTCGGATCGAAGGCTGATTTGTCTCCCATACTATCAACATAATCATACTTATCCTCATATGCTTTCGATTTGTATGATTACTTGTGTGAACCTTGGATGACTTAGAAGACTTATGATTTACCTTTTCGGGTTTGTCTTCTTTTTATCGGTGTGGTTGGTGCGGTAGCCCTAAATTTCGACTATAGGGGTAGGTACGATCGCTACCATCAAAAGATTCATATCCTTTTTCGCATAGATGGTTTTCGCGGTTTACGAAGCATGCTTATGAGGCGGTGACCTTGGATCGGGTCTCAGTTAGACTTCCCTTTTTGTAGGTTGTCTTTTTCGATTCGATCTGTTGATCGAGGTTGAGGGATTTCTTCTAAGAACCGGGTTCTTCCGTTGATTCCTCGGTGATGCTTTACCGGTTGGGGTCCATTTCATTTCCTTTACGGTTGGGCACTTGCTTTTACTCCGTTGGTCTCTACCCCTATTAGATACAAGTTTAGCTTTTGGTGTATCTTTTTGAATCGATTACACCTTTACGAGATGAATCGGTCGGGGCTTTTGAGGATGTGGAGGGTTTCTCATAGCCAAGTCCTCCTTATCAATCTTTACTCGAAAATAGGCGTTCATGTCTTTAGCGGTTTGAGATGATTTTGAAAAAAACATCTAATGATTTTCCTCGAGGATTTGAGACTTTCATGCATTGAATAGCTCATCGAATTTTGCTTGCAAGATTTTGAAGTCATCGACTTCTTTGTTAATTTCCATCGTTCTTTGATCTGCTTTTTTGATCGCGAAGCTTTAACCGAGAATTTTAAATTCCTGATTACCTTCGGATGATCTAAGTTGAAGGTTTTTCGAGATCATTTTCTTGACAAGGCGATTATTTCGATCCTCGACTTATCATTCTCGGCTTCCACAATAGCATAAGTTTCTCTTGCATTGGAGAGATCTTCGCAATTGCTTGAGTAGAAATGCGAGTCAATCTCCCCGGCGGTGTCTTTAATGATAGAGAAAACGAAGGGGTTTGGAGGTTACCCGATTTGGTCCTTGAGGTGAGTTCATTATCGTCGACGAGAATATCGGGATCTTCATTTTCATAAGAAGGTCTTCTACAGAGGAGTAGAGTCCTCGGAGGGCGGAATAGAATCGTCTGGCGTATCGGCAACCATAGCTCTTGTCTCTATACTATTTGCTAGCTTTTTTCTTTTGAAACGTGCAGGCGGTCTGTGCTATAGTGACTCGGCTTCTCTCCGGATTAAACACGCTCTCCGGATCCACCGTTCCTTTCCTTCGGGTGAAACTCCTCATACGATGACCTATCGGTGATTTCCCTTTTCGATAGTAGTCGAGGTTTCTTCTATCGATTGGTTATCTCTTCCTTTTTGTCGACTATCTCTTTCCCTTTCATCTCTGTGATCCCTCCGATCATCGGATCTGGTTCTTTCGGAGATCTATTATACGATCTCCTATCTAGATCCTCGGCTATGTTGATAGTCTTTATAGAATCTTCGATACTTACCAAGTTGTATATCGACTTCTCAAGCTTCACAGTAAGCAACGCGATCTGATCACTGACTTAATATATTTCCAATGGGTTCATTGGCCTTTGTTACTCTCCGGTTGCCTTGAAAGCAAGCGATTTTGAAGTCGAGGTTTTTGGGGACCTCGTCTTCATCACTTGACCTCTTTCAATCAGTCGAACTCGTGAGCTTTAAGACTCAAGAACAAGCTACTAGGTTTCATTCTTGAAATGTCCGGCAATCTTTGATTACCGCGGACCTTCATGTCCCACTTCTTGGTGAGAGACCTTAGGATCTTATAGTTGATATCTTTATCGGTCATCTCTACCAAGTTCTCGAAGCTTGTTTATAGACATTGTAATTCTTCCATCGAGTTCGTTGATGGTTTTCTGGCGACATCTTGATTTCTCGAACTTCACCAGTTCGGCTTGAAGACTGTCTTTTTATCTGTTCATTTCCTCGCAGATCTCGGCCGGAGTATCCCACATTGCTTTCGCAGATTTGAGATACTTAATCTTCTCTTTGGTGACCTTATCCATTGTCTTCATGATGATATGTCTTGCAATGGTGTCGAGTATCGCTTTTTTCTTTCTTCCGTGTCCATCGTATTTGGGCTTTTTTCGCATAAGACTTCGTAGGAAAATCCGGATCTCCTCCGATCGCAGGATTGTCGTAGTAAATGATGATGGGTCTCTCTCGATGACTTCCATCATTCGCCTTCGATCGAGCCTAGATGGTTGGACATATATATGGCCCAATCTGCATACTCATCAATAGAGAACTTTGCAGATCATGATACATACCGGACGTGTTATCCATCTTTGAGTGATTTTGGAAAATGAATGAGTTTTTAAAACGGTTTTCAAGATCGAGATGACCACAATGACACGAGTCGATTGGTCGGAAGAACCAACCGCCTCGATACCACTTGTAGGTCCCGAGCAGGTTAAGTGGAGGGTCTAGTCTAGGGAGGGTGAATAGACTTCGAAAAACTTTTCGTGAGGTCGGTGTGAGAGCAATGCCCGATCAGAGTGCTTGAAAGTGAATCGATTTGGTCCGATAACCAACTTCTTTGAGCCGAAAATGATCGATTGGAACTATCGATTAAGCGATGTGTGCGGAAGCTTAAGTTTTACCCGTGAAAAACCAGTTTGTATAAATCAGATTCCAAGTTTTATCTTTTTAATGGGATGACGAAATTTGGTCGATCGGATCGGAAGCTTGGTGTCAGTTCGATCTTAACTTAGAATGTATCGCTTTAAGATTGTGCGATGTGAGAGCGATTAATCAAAGCGGTAAAAGGCACACAAGATTTATAGTGGTTGGGACAAACCCGGTCCCCCTCGTCCTTTCTTCCCTTTCACAAGGGGCACCAACTTAACCGACTTAACCGATTGGACTTAGATTAGTGTGTTAGTCAACACAAGACACCAACAGATGTTTTAAGAACTAACCGATCCCGTAAATCGATTATTAGAAACCCTAGATCGAAATCTTGCTAAACAACTTATCCTAACTTGGGGGTTTGGGTAAGATTGTTGAGGTTCCAACTATGAAATCTTTTCCATGATATAAGCAGCCTGATAGCTAGATGAAAAGATTTCTTGCTAAGAACTTATGGGATGAACACAATATAAAATAAGCTTGTTGTTGTGTTCTTCGTGCGGAAATCTGACTATAGTTTGAGCTTCTTGATTATGTTGTTTGTCCAAGCATTTCCGTGGAAGTGTGATCCCATATTTATAGACCTTGAGATCAAAGAGCCGTTGGAGAGCAATTTGAATCTCGGGCTATTTTAGGTAGCAGCTTGATGCGGCGTGCTTCGTGAAGCTGCATGGTGAAAGTTTATAAGTTTGAGAGAGCAACATCGAATCCCGCGAGTATACTCTCGTTTCATACGTGTTTCTTCCTTATTGGATGAAAATGTTGTTCCTCCAACTAAGGTTGGTATTCTTCTTAAGGATCGCAGCGTATGATAAGATGAAACATTTTCATCTTATGCCGATCGATCGTCCGAATCGATCCACTGATGGAGTCTTGGCGCTGTTGACTTAGCTTCAACCGGGCCGACTCACGGCGAACGGTCTTATCTTCCGAAGTCATCCGATCTTCTAGTATAGAGGTTTGAGAAGTTATCTCGACTAGATGGATTCGATCCGAGATACGGTTTAGGCGTCGGATATCGGCTTTCTTCCGAGATCGACCTTTACATATTGAGTTCCCCCTCAATATGTGACCTATCTATTACATCGGTTTTTTCTATACAATCATTATCAATCGGTCTCCTATAGCAATAATAAACATCATACCTAATGGTGTCCGACCGGGTCCTATTACATGTGTGTTTGGAACTTTCATCAAAACTATAAATTTCCCAACAAAATGAAAATCTTGAATCGAGTCTCGGGGAAACTCAGTTATTGAAGGTCAAGATTACAAGAAGATCTTGAACCCATTCAAGATTTCGATTATTATCTTGACATTTTATCAAGGTCAAGATCAAGAAGACCGATGGAGAGAAATTAGTCGAAGAAGTAATGACTACGCGACTCATTTATTGCTCAAGTAAAACTCAAGAATCATTCGCAATAAATACAAAACACCGAGGAATGTTTTTTTTAGGCGGGATCGTTTTAAATTCCAAAGAAGGTCAACAAATATTTAATGCTCGCTACATTAATGACCAATGAGGATGTTTTTGGCGGCTTACTTTTTCGGAGATCGTCGGTTCAGATACACCATTAATCGAAGATTAATCACAACCATTGCTTTTTCACCTAACCAACGCGATTCCCCATGATTTCGAAGCTATATATACCCCAATAAGCCATTCAAGCCAAAAATTTTATCAAACCCTTCGTTCCCAAATCCTCTGCCAAATAAATTCCCTTTTGCCCGTAAAAATCCCAAACCCCTAAATCTTCATTTCTCCAATCAATCTCTAAAATGGCCCCAACCTTGTTAGAGATTAGCCGAAACCAACAAGCCATGGATGCGAGTTAATTTGTCTCACTCGAGAGCATAACCAACACAAAGCCGTAAGAGAGGAGGCTCTACACATGATTCGACATTGGCTAAACTCACCCACCTAGTCAAAGCCCAACTGGACCGTGAGTTTGCGAAAAGAGGTAATCGAATTCATCTATAACTTGAAGATAGATGAAGAGGATCATATGCATTCTAAGATTATTGTATCACATTTAGAGCAAATCGTCCAAATACATCGATTTTGAGAGGATTTGTATATAGTTCGAAAAATCTGAATGATGTTTTTGAGCTCTGTGATAGAGAGAGGATCTGCGATGTATATGTCGTAGAGAGAGCGGGAGTACTTAGATAGGATTGCTGAGAATCTGTGAAATTTGAGGCGATAATGCATAAAAAGGCACTTGAAGCCACAATATCGAGTTTTGATGGATATTGTGAGCAAGAGCATCATGAGTCTTAGGGGAGTTTTGAGCGGATCAAGACTCAAGCTCAGATTGATGGCAACAATAGAGGCCTCACCCAACCGACTTCAAATGGCTTGGAAATTTTTGATTGAGACGGTGAGAAAGAAAGAAGAAAAGTTTTGAAGAAGGTCGAGGCGATCTCAATAAAAGGCAAGATCCACCATGCCACCAAAATTGCTTATATTTTGGAGATGTGCGAGAGGAGGAGGATAGCTTTGCCAATTCGACCCCATTCCCTAAGTCCAAAATTCTCTTTAAGCCCATTCTATGCCATGGAGGAAGAAGAGAAAGAAAAGAATCACCTAAAAGTGCTGCTGCTGAAGAGACACAACAAACCGGGGAAAGGTTTTGTTGGAAGCAAAGTTGAGCAGGTGCAAAAAAATAATGAAGCGGAAGAACCTTGCCCCAAAGCGCAGAAGATTGGTGGTTCTCACCGATGAAGAGGGCAAAGGATTCCGAGGAGATTCAACCCGAGGGCCAACCTGGCCAGAGTTCGCCATTGCAAGTTTTGATGTTATCTCAAAGGCACAAGAACAGATGAGGAGGAGCGTGTCTTTCCGAGGTGCTTGAGACATCTCTAAGTTCAAACAAAATTTCTCAGGAAATTTTCAAAGGAACTCAGGCCTCAGAGATTCCTACCAAAGAAGTGCGCTCGAGGGCAGAAGAGCCAACTTCGAGTCAATCCGAGGATTCCAGCCTTAAACCCACTCAGATGCAAACCGAGGGACTCGAAAGACAACCTTCAGAGGCTAATGAGACTCGGGAATTATTCTTGATGAGCTCCTGAGTGATCTACTTTTGATCCTCAGCCAGTTTGAACCAAGAGAGCCCGAGATGGAAGAAGGGCGAGGTCAAGAAGGCGAGCCATTCATTCTTGATCGCTACCCCGAGATCAAATTTATACCGACCGCAAGATGTTTTCTTCAGATTAAGGATAACCGTGGTTCATCCTCAATCAGACTCTTCCCAGATGCTTGATATTCTGGTGGAATGAGGAAACAACCTTTTCCCGACCTTCTCGTGGTTCGGAAGGACAAAGCTGGATGAAAAACTCCGATTTTGATGATGTTGTTCGAGGAAGTTACCCGAGAGAAAAGCTATTGAAGTTGGAGAAAGCGGCGGAGACAAATCTCAAGATGGAGATGGGGAAGGGGAGATCGAGGATCTCGAGATGGAAAAGGAGATTTTGATCTGAAATTGGTCAACCTTGAAGTTAGCACTTCTTGGTACCTTTTCGCACTATTAACAATTCTTTGAAAGTTCTATCTTTAATTTCAATTGTTGATAAAAGATCGAGGCTCATTGGAGACCGGAGCTCGTGATGAATAGGGAAGCTCAAGGATGATCAAATCCGCAGAAGGTGCGAGAAGGTTCTGAGATTGATCTCACTCCTTGATGGAGAAACTTGAGAAGGTTGAGCCAATGATGATCAAGATTGCTCGGATGGAAGAAACATTGGCCAATCAAGCTCGGAAGATGGAAGGTCTTAGTCACTCTTCGGGAGCTAGTGCTAATCCAAAAACACTCGACCTCAAGATGACCTCCATGGAAGATAATTTGAATGAAAAGTCTTATTTCGATCTTTGAAATGAAACGAAGCACCAGAGTGTTGCATTTCTAGAGGTGAAAATGGCAGAGAGGAATGAATGATGATAAAATATTTGTTGAGGAAATGAGCTCAATGCTTTCATGACCAAGATGACAGAGATGTTCAAAGAAGCACTCTCGGCGGTTTGCCCATTTATTCAAATTGGGCAAAGAACCATCTAAGGAATTTGGAAGATTTAACAATATCGAGATAGCAAGAGACTTTGTGTGAGCAAAAGAACAATATCACATGGACACAAAGATTCCAGACTTCTTCCAAATTGTTGCCAAGAAGGGGGAAAATGAAGGTGAAGACCTCTTGAAGTTCATGGCACGACTTTGGAGAAGAAGGCTCGAAAAGATTTGAAATGTATAACCTAGCCAAAGTCTTAAGAATTGAGAAGTTGAAGTTCGCTCAGTGGAGAAGTTTTATCTACACTCGAGTTTTCGAGCAAACCATGCTTGATGTTGCAAGAGAGAAACCCGATTTAGAAAAGGTTTGTCTGGCCGTTATAAAGAGGAAAATCCTTGGGCGTTGTTCAACCCGAAAAGCAAGCGTGCAAAGGTTTCTAAGCTAATCCAGAAAGTCGATCGATGATGAAGAAATCGGAAGAATCGAGTCTCAACCTCGGAAGAAAGTCTTCAACACGAGAGATGCTCCAAGACACTCCAAATAGAACAAGCTAAGAAAGTTCTTCGCCGGTCTCGGTGAGCGTCTGTGGATCGAAGAAAGAAGATAGAGCGAAGAAAGCGAATGAGTGAATTCGGGAAGTTTGCCAAAGAAGAGGAAAAGGGACATCAAAAGCAGAATGGCCCCACGTTGATAAATGGATGTCTATCAAACTCAACGATATGTGGGAAGAGGTCAAAGAACCTTCGGGTTCAATTATGATGTTCTCGGGGAATGGAGAGGGAAAACTCGGATCGAGAATGAAGCATTCATTGAATATCTCCTAACCTTCTATTCAAAGTATCTACAGAGCTGGATTAACCTTGCGGATGAAGGAGAGGTACAGATAGTAGCCCCTGGTCCATATTCCTATCCTCCTCCGAGACTTGGTAATGGCTTGGTAAATGAGAAGGCCATTACTCAAGAAATTGCTTCGATATCTTTGGTCGGTTTGGGTTTAACAGAAACTTGATCGGATATTATTAAGGAGAGAAATGAAATTTGAAGAAGAGATTTTTTGGAATGTTCGACTGGAGGTGCCACTGATGAAGTTGAGAATAAAGCAAATCAAGAAGCGTAAGATCGAAGAGCCAAATCAAGATCAAGATCAAGACTCGAGAAGATTCTGTAATCTTTAAATTTTTGTCTTTTTGATTTTGTTGATAAACTCATTGTAATCTGTAACTCAAACCAATCATCAATGAAGATTTATCATTTATGCTCACAAGATAATATCTCATTATCTTATTTACATGTCTTTTATTTTGATATCTTTGAATGAATGTCCTCTGAATCGATGTATGTTGTTAAGGGGGAAATTGTTTAAGTATTTGGTGATGAACTATTTAAGAAGATTCATTACTGAAGAAATTGTTGAATGATTTAAATTGTTGGGAGACTCTCTGAATTTGTGGGAGTTTCTCTGATTTAGGAAAGTGTTGGGAGACAACCAATCTTGTAATAGGATAAACTGAAACCTGAGTATATGTTATATGTTTGTAACAAGATAGGTTTTGGCATCATCAAAAAGGGGAAATTGTTGGGAGATGAATTTAATAAAAGATATATGATTTTGATTAGATCCCAAAACCCCCCGAGTATGACATGTTCGTAATGATCTTGATAGTCGAAGTCGAGGATTCAGTTTTGGAGTATTCAGAATGTTATCTGCAAAATGTATAGTCAACAGATATAGATCAGGATAGGTTCAAGACTCAAGAACTCAAGATATGTTTCAAGAAACGGAAGTTTCAAGATGAAACCGAAGTTTCAAGACTCAAGAGAAACCGAGTATCAAGACTCGAGAAATCGAGATATCAAGAAGTAGGATACCGAGGGCAAGACTAAAGACGAAGATTCCAATTGTTCCAAGAGATCGAGGAAGAATCAAGACTCGGATTCAAGACTCGTGAAGACTCAAGACGCAAGATCAAGATCAAGATCAAGATTGAAGATCAAGAATATGAAGGCCGCGAAGAATTGCGAAGACTTCGGTAAAGGTCTTGAATGCTCGAAGATGAACTGAAGGATTTGAATATATCTATTGAAGGATCAATCTTGAGAAGATCGCGATTCCTTAGAAAATAGATATTTGCCAAGACATTCAAATCGCATAAAAGGAACTAAGTCGAAGTGTTGTTAAGGTTATATCAAACTCGAGTTTGTAACCAAAAAGAGGCGTTGAAGGTGTCTACCTTTTACCGGAGACAAAAAAAAAAAAGAGGAAGGCGACCTTTGTACCATACTAACGACAAAGCGTTGACGGTCATTTGAAAAAGATGTCAGATGTACAAAAATTCCAGACTGCAAAAGTGAAGACCGGCTACATGAAAGGTTATTGCCTAAAACGTGTTAGGGAGTTTCAAACCCTAAATATAGCCGTTTCTCACACATCACAAGAGGAAACTCACGAAGCTATCTCTCCAACATATAGTTTTCAAAAGTGACCTTGGTGTATGCCTATAAATACTGGTGACCCTCTACATTGTAAGGTTACGGGAAATTTATATGCAACTCAAGAGCTCAAACTTATTCATGCAAAAGTTAAAGCACTCGAAAAACTTAGAATTTCCCAAGTGCTTCTATATTGAAGAGAGCTCACTAAACTAAGCCTAGCTTGATAAGATTTATCCAATTCTTAGTCGAGATATCCCAACCCTTTGCATTGTGCTTCATTGTAAAGGATATCTCATCCTAGTTGGAAACCAACCGAGAAACCCCAAACCCTTGAGAAGGTAGTTGGAGTGTGTTTGTTGGTGAGTAGAGTTGTAAAGAGTTAGTAAACTACGCGGAGTAGTCAGAAAACTCTAGAGGAGAAGTTAGTAAGCCTCTGTGGGTAGTCTGAAAGCTTGTTTGTGAAAAGTAAAGTAAACGGAGGGTAGTCGTAAAGCTCAAGGTCGGGTTGAGTATGTAAACTACGTGGAGTATTGAAAAACTTCGAGGCCGAAGTTGAGTAAGTAAACTCTGGAGGTAGTGGAAAGCTCGAAGTGATTAGTGAATTTTCTCGAGGATCGAGAGAGTGGGCGTAGGAGCTTGAGTCTCGAACCACTATAATTCTTTGTGTTGTTTATTGCTTTCCTTATCTGTACTTAATCGTTGCATTTTGAGTTTGAAAGCATACTTTTCGATATTGAGTTGGAATCAATCTTTGAAGTTGCATGTAATTGAATCACAACCTAATCACTATTTCATAAAGGGAAGGTTTTTAAAGAAAGCTTAAAAGCGAGTATAAACTAAGCGGGCCAACCATTCATACGGTGAGTAAGCTAGAACGGATAGTTACCAAACCGAACTTACTCTTATGAGGGTTGATAAGTTAGTTATCTCGATCCAAGCAACTTCAGGATCTCTGACTTTCGAGGACTCGGTTGGGATTATCTCGAGGTATCTGGCGAAAATTTCGGGATCATTTGTCTCGATGAGACTTTGACTCGGAAGCGATCTGTGCTTCTCGAGAACCTAATCTTGAGGATTATCTGACCCAAGTGATCTCAATAAGAAAAAGTTTTAAAAACACTGAACACGTGTATTCCCCCCCATACACGTGTAAGACTCGTTTGCACCGGGACCAACAGTTCACTTAATATTAATGTATGGCAATACACTTATTTGGATATTATGTTTGATTATTTGTATTTATTCATACAACTGTTCCCATGAGTCATTGATGTCATTGAGGTTGTGAGAACTCAGATGACTTAAGCATGATTCTCAAATAGCCCCGATCAAGGATCATCAAGAATGAGATATTGATGATGCAATGGAGATTGATGTGCGATCTGCATCATACTCTTAGAGAGTGTAGTAAGATCTCACGTATTACGAAATACTAGGTATCTCATGATGGATGCACAAATACCTTAGAGGGTATTGGTATACCCATCCGAGAAACCGTTTGATGTATTTCCACTATATGTGTCTACGGGTGTCTCGGTTAGTGGGAGCGATGCAATACTTGTTGGAAAAATAGGGGTGCCTGGATCTATTCGAGATGATTTTAAATATATATTTAAATTAATCAATTAATTATTAACATGAATTAATCCTAAATCAATTCAACATAATAATTAATAAACGAATAAACAACATGCGTACACGTAATCCACGTAAATCCTAAGCATGCGGAATCTAGGAGTTACGAGATTACTAACCTCTTGTAGAGACGACGGATGAGACAACGGATCAACCCAAAGAGCCTTCCCAAATATGTCCCAAGTCCACGAACGCAATCCGGTGGGAGGATTTTCAAGAACGATTTTAACAAGAGGAAAAACAAAAATATTTTGCCACCACCTTTGTGGATTTCTAATATTTTCAACACATGAAATTGCAGTTGGGAATGAAAAATTCATCCCCTATTTATAGGGCTAGGGTGGCCGATTTTTTGGAGGAAAAATTAAGGAAGAAAATCTTTTTCTTGGTCTCCAAGAAATCTTGAATATATCTCCTATATTCTTTTCTCCTTAATTAAATTTTTCCATAAAAATCTTATTCCCCTTTATACCTATTTTTTTTGAAAAATACAAGTAATAAAGAGTCAAGATTTGACTTCTTGATTTTATGGGATAATTATGTATTCCAAGAATACTTATCTCTTTCCATAAAATCTTTTCAAGAAAATCAAGAAAATCTTTTTCTTCTCCTTTACTCCTACAATTTTCGAAAATTTGATAGAAATATTAGGCAAGCATATTTTCTTCACTCTTTCATTAATTGGACTTTGTTTTGGGCTATTTGAGGGGCCTTTAGGAGAATTAAGATTGGACCTCCAATTGACTATTGAAACTATAATATTGGGCCAAATATTATTCAAAGTCTATTAATATTAATTTATTCCACTATAAAATTAATATTGAACTATCCATTTTAATCCATATTACGACTTCACTATAATATGGCTCCCGATCATTATTTTCCGTGTTTAAGATTATTTTAGTCCATTAATTAATTAAGCCACTGAACAAGCTTTTTATTAATTAATATCTTTATCCTTGGAGTAAAGACAGCTCAACATTATTATCCATACCGGAAATAAATTTCCACTTCCAAGATTTGGTATGATAAAGGTTCTGAGCCCACCAAGGGGACAAATCAAACAAGACGTACTTGCACACGATTCTCCATATTAAATGTCAGCAATCGTCATGTAATTAATAATATTGCCCAAGATATAAGGTATCGAATCCCAATAATTCTCTTCCTATCATAAGTCAAAGCAATAGTTATTGATTTCACACGATCCTATTTAAGGGATGGAGATTAAGAAGCAACACACCACTGAGGTCTAATTCTTGTATATTCATTACCGAAGAATTTATCCTCCTGTAGGTCATATTCAGCGCATCCAAATGCACTAGTATAATCTCTTGGTCAAGACAAGTCAATCTGAGTCTTATACATCAACCTTTCATGATGGTTTGTTCATTTCCATCTAGGTTGTGAATTTGTACTTAATTACGAGGAGCTATTAATTTGATCTTCTGTGATCTGGTATCACCAAATTAACTACAACGTAATACTTACTGACTTTATTGAACGGGTTTGCAATAAATATATATAACATTCATTCATATTTAAATGCAATAGTGATTAATAGTTTATTTCATTAAATAAATGAGAAAAACACAGTTTGGTTATACAAAGTAAAAGCATACTTTTCAGTATAACCCCAACAATACTCCTTTGACTTGAGGTCAATACGCACGACATGTATGGAATGATGAACTTTGACCATGACCGACGCTTGCACCCATCTATGGGTAGATATGGCTTGGATTGGGTTCATCACGAAATGCATGTGCGTGGTAGTTGAGTCAAGAATAGGATTCATTCTTCAATGTGGATTTAGAGAGAATAATCATCTTCTCATCATAATTGGATCAAAGTCATCGGGCGATGCACTTCAACTTAGACTTTGTGGCTAAGTGTGACATACATGAATTAGTGACTAGAGATAATATGATTAAGTTATTTGAATAGACACTTCATCATGTTCAAGACTTAATCGTGTATTCGTGAATGAAAGGAGGAAATCGTAATAGTTCATGTTTCAATTACAGGTAGTTGCACGTTTCTCGCAACGTACCTCATATATTGAGAATGTCTGATTTATTGTCTAGGGTTCAATTAAGACCGTTAGTTTGACTAATCGCTCTATATATGAGGACCTATGGGTCACACAATAAGTAGTTCCCTTTTACGGATTATAGTTGGTTGATTAAATGTTAAATTGGATTTAATATTTAATTTATGGAGAATTAATTAATAATAGATTAATTTAAAATTAATTATTATTATTATTTAATTAAATTGGATTTAATTAAATTGGATTCCCAATAATAATATATGGAATATTATTATAGGATTTAATATATATGGATTCAAATTCATAGAGATTTGATATACATGAGAATTAAATCCATAGAGATTTTATATATGAGAAATAAATCTAAGAGATTTATTTTATAAGATTAGGGATTTTATTTCCTAATCAAGTTAGCTTAAGATTTAAGCTGGACCTCCCCTATATATATGAACTCTTGGGAATTCACAAACAAGGTTAATTCATTATTCTCTCCATAAGATCTAGAGTAAGAATTTTTCTAGCAAATTCATCTCGGAATTCAACGCTGGCAAATCCGTGCAAGTCCGTGATTGGGGATTACGTGGATACCATAATAGAGAAATATGCATACAATTTAGTTTACTATAAGGTTTCTGTTGGGGAATTAATTGCACGGATCTATTCTGGATGAATATTTAAATATAAATTTAATTCTAACAATTATTACTAGCATGAATTAATCCTATATTAATTCAAATAATAATTCAACAACAAATCATGCATATAAACAGTTCACATAAATCCTACGCGATGCGAATTACTACGGGTTTTACGTGAACTAACCTCTTGGAAATGACAATGGTCTCGTCGATTAAACACACCAAAAAGCCTTCCCAAGTATTCCCTAGTCCTTGCTCGTCAATCCGGTGGAAGGAAAATAGCGAACAATTAACAAAAGGGAAAATAAAAAAATTTGTTGCACCACTTTTGTGGATTTACTAATTTTTCCAGCACATGGAATTTTACTTGGGAATGAAAGAGTCATCCCCTATTTATAGATGGGGTGGTGGTCGAAAATTTTGGGGAAAAACAATGTGGGAAAATCTTTTCTTGATCTCCAAGAAATCTTGAATATATCTCATATATTCTTTTCTCCATAATTAAAAAATTCCACAAAAAATCCCACCTCATCTTGTTATGGAATTTTCGAAAAAAATAAGGATCAAGATTCCAAGATTTGGATCTTCTTGAATTTATGAGATATACTTGTATTTCAAGAAATACATATCTTCCATAATATCTTTTCAAGAAAATCAAGAAAATCTTTCTTTCCCTTATTCTTTGAAAATTTCGAAAATCTCACCATAAATAACCAAGTGGGAGATTTCTTGAATTTAATGAGATAATCTTGTATTCCAAGAATACATATCTTCATTCCATAACAAAATTCAAAGAAAATCTTTTCTCCTATTTTATTTATGATTTTTGAAAAAAAATAGGAAAAATGAAAGCAACAAATATTTATTTTATTTTTAAACACTTTTTTTTAGTTATTGGACTTTATGTTGGGCTACTTGGGGGGCCTTTAGGAGAATTAAGATTGGACCTTCCAATGGATCTTGAATTATCAATATTGAGCCACAATATTATTCAAGCCCATAAATATTAATTAATCCCACTACATAATTAATATTGCACTATCCATCTTAACCCATATTACAGTCAATATGGCTCCCGGTTATTATTTCCCGTGTTTAAGATTATATTGCCTATTAATTAATTCAAGCCACTGAAATAACTTTCCATTAATTAATATCTTTTGTCCTTGGTTAAGGAACGGTTCAATATTATTATCCATACCGGAAACTAGTTCCACTTGCAAGATTTGGTATGATAAATCTTATGAACCTCCCAAGGGGGCAAATCGAACAAGCGTACTTGCACACGATTCTCCGTATTAAATCTTAGCAATCGCATGTGACCAATAATATTGCCCAAGATATAAAGTATTGAATCTCGTTGATTCTCTACCCGTAATAAGTCAAAGTATAATTACCAACCACACGCGATCCTATTTAAGGGACGAAGATTAAGAAATAACGAACAACTGAGGTCTAATTCTTCCTAGTTCAGTGCTGAAGAATTTGTCCTCCTGTAGGTCCTATTCAGTGCATCAGTCATGCACTAGTGTAATCTCTTGGTCAAGACAAGCAAATCTGAGCCTTACACTTCAACCTTTCACGATGGATTGTTCATTTCCATCTAGGTCATGAATGGTGTACTTTTGGTTACAAGGAACTGCATTAATTTAATCTTTTGTGATCGGTATCACTAAATTAACTACAATGTAACACGTCTTATTTATTGAAGCAGTTATGCAAGTAAATATATGTAACATTCAATGATATTTAAAGCATCAAATGATAAATAATTTATTTCAAATAAATAAGTCCGAAATTGGTTTTGATTATACAAAGTAAAAGCATACTTTCAAATATAATCCCAACAATCTCCCACTTATACTCAAAATCGCTTTTTAAGTATACTACAACATGTCTCGTGTAGTTTCTGTCGTGACATCTAATGTCACCTACACGAACCTAATAATGTCTCCCACTTATACTAAAAGCAGTTAGCAAGCAAGCGGTCTTGACACTCATTCCTTCCACATGTCTCTCGAATGTATTCTGAGGCAGACCCTTTGTGAATGGATCTGCTAGGTTGTCTTCTGACGTGATCTTTGCCACCTCTATATCTTATCTCTTAACGATTTCTCGTATAAGATGGTATTTCCTTTCAATGTGTTTGATGGCCTTGTGGGCTCTTGGTTCCCTTGAATTTGCAAATCCTTTCCCCAAGCATTGTCACAATAAAGCGATGATTGTCTTTGGGCAAATTTGGAACTACATCCAAGTCCACTAGGAAGTTCTTGAGCCAAACCGCTTCTTTCGCTGCCTCGCAAGCAGCTACATATTCGGCTTCCATGGTAAAATCAACGATGCATTTCTGCTTAACGCTTCTCCATGTCATGACTCCTCCCCCCATGCAAAACACACTACCAGAGGTAGATTTTCTGGAATCTAAGTCTGATTGGAAATCCGAGTCCGTGTAGCCGATGGGGATTAAACTATCTGACTGATAAACTAACATTCTATCTCGAGTTCTTTTCAGATACTTCAGAATGTTTTTAACTGCCATCCAATGTTCTTTCCCCGGGTTACTTTGATATCTTGCCACTATGCCAACGGAAAGCGGATATCGGTCTCGCACAAAGATCAGATACATAAGGCTTAAGCGGTACCAAGCATAAGGAATGCCTTTCATGTCAATCTATCTCCTTTTTGTGTCTTAGGGCACATTTCCTTGGATAGATGGATTCCATGCCCGAAAAGGTACGGAAGTCTTTCTTGGAATCTGCGATCTTTGAATCGTTTCAAAGGCGGTGTCTATGTATGAAGCTTGCGATAAGCCTACATCCTTTTCTTGCGATCTCGAGTGATCTTGATCCCAAGGATGTGTCCGGCTTTCCCTAAGTCCTTCATATCAAATTATTTTGAAAGCCATGCCCTTACGTCTGATAACACCTTTACATCGTTCCCGATGATCAAAATGTAAATCACGTATAGTACTAAGAATACCAATGCGAGTTCGACATGCTTTTTGTACACACAACTTTCGAACTCGTTTTGATCAAACCAATAAGACTTTATAACATGATCAAAACATTGGTTCCAAGCTCTAGATACTTGTTTGAGTCCGTAAATGGACTTCATGAGCTTACAAACTAGGTGTTCTTGGTCTTTTTCAATGAAGCCTTGGGGTTGTTGCATATAGATTTCTTTATCAAGACTTAGTTAAGGAAAGCATCTTGACATCCATTTGCCAGATTTCAAAATCGAGATCTTGCAAAGAATCGACAAGAGAATCGGATGGACTTGAGCATCGCTACAGGTGAAAAGGTTTCCTCATAGTCGATCCCTTCTTTCTGAGTATAACCTTTCGCCACAAGCCTTGCCTTGAAGGTTTCCACCTTCCCGTCTGGTCCCCTTTTTCTTTTGTATACCCACTTGCAACCAATGGGTTTGACCCCATTAAGTGGTTCGACTAACTCCCACACTCTGTTATGATCCATAGAACCCATTTCGGCTTTCATTGCTATTTGCCAAGAAACCGCATCCTTGTCTTGGATTGCCTCGTCATATGTCCATGGGTCTGATTCGTCTTGTCCGGGAATCAAGTCCGAGGACTCTCCTATCCCCATAAATCTCTCGGGCTGTTTCACAACCCTCCCACTACGACGAGGTTTCGGTTGTGAAAGTGTGTCGTTTGGTATGTCATCTTGTACAGTTGGCAATGAGGTTAGCCCCCTTAGCTCATTTAAGGTAATCTCACTTCTGGGTCTTCTTTTGTTCATATAGTCTTCTTCCAAAAATCTAAAGTGGGTGCTTATTACCACCTTTTGATCTTCGGGACCATAGAACATACACCCTTTTGTTCCCTCGGGGTATCCTGCAAACAACCTTAATTCTGATCGAGGATCCAATTTTCCGGCTTCCTTGTCCAACACGTAGGTCGGACACCCCCAAATTTTCATGTGTCTCAAATTGGGCTTGCACCCTGTCCACAATTCTTTGGGAGTTTTGGGAACCGATTTGAATGGCACCAAGTTCAGAATGTAAGCACCTGTTTCCAAGGCATGACCCCAGAACTACTTGGGAAGATCCGCATAACACATCATTGATCTAACCATTTCCAAAAGAGTTCCATTTCTTCGCTCTGCAACCCCGTTTTGTTGAGGGGTTCCGGGTGCAGTTAGCTGGGATGCAATCCCTTTATCAGACAAGTAGTTCAAAAACTCATCGCTGAGGTACTCGCCTCCACGATCGGATCGTAGAGACTTGATACGTTTTTCCCTATGATTCTCTGCTTGAGCCTTAAATTCTTTGAATTTCTCAAAGGTCTTAGATTTATGCTTCATAAGGAAAATATAACCGTACCTTGAGTAGTCATCAATAAAAATGACGAAATACTCATAACCTCCTCTTGCTTTGGTTGACATTGGACCACATACGTCTGTGTGAACGATTTCTAACACTTCTTTGGCTCTATTCCCCTTGGCTCCGAATGCCCTCTTGGTCATTTTACCCTACAAACATGATTCGCAGGTTGGAATTGGTTCAACTTGGAGAAACTCCAGTGAACCGTCTTTCACCAACCTTTGGATCCTCTTTGGATTAACATGTCCCAATCTTAGATGCCATAGAAGTGTCTCGTTCACGTCTGATGAACGTTTTCTTTTCTCGGAAACAGTTGATGTGTTATAGGATGCATTTCGTGAGTGGTGTGCACAGTTAATTGTATAGAGATTTTCCATCAATGTCCCATAACAGACACACTCACCATTACAAGAAATGATGTCATTCTTATTAGAAGAAACTAAGTATCCATTAACAGAATTTTAGAAATTGAAAGTGAATTCTTTCTAAAACTGGGAACATAAAGAACATCTCTTAAAATTAAAACTCTGTCTTCAAAAGACAGGTGCACTTCTCCCACTGCTTCAGCTGCCACTCTCGTAGCATCGCCCAGTGTGATGAGGATCTCACTGTTAATAAGTTGTCGGGTCAGCTGGGACCCCGTAACGTGAAACATACATGGTCAGCAGATCCCGTACCAACTACCCACGAATGAGAAGTATACGCCGCTAAACAAGTTTCAACAACTAGTGCGTAAGAATTACCTTTCTTTCCGTCCCTTTTGGGGTTGGAACAGGCAAATCTCCATTGTCCTCTTTCACCGCAGCTTAAGTACTTCCTCTTTGGATTCTCCTTGACACCACAAGTATTCCTCATCTTACCATTGCCCTTGGCAACAGTTGAGTTTTATTGCTTATGGCTTTTGGTTCTCTTCTTCTTCTTGCCTACCCTTGGCCTAGAAAAATGAAGACGGACCACTTGTCGTCAAAGCTTGAGTTTGGTGACCCATCAACATCTCTGCCGAGACCAAAAACTTGCAACAAATCAGCTAGCGAGGCCAAAATGCTCAAAAACTTTTGGGCAGAAAGTGATGTACCAAATTCATCTGAGTCTCCAGATTATAATCTGCACTCAGAACCTCAAGTTTGTTCAGATAGGCCATTAATTTTGAGGACGTAATCCTTTACGGGTTTGTCCTCCACCATTTCCAGCGACGACATCTCTCGCAATGTGATCTGACGAGTCCCGCATTTTTGACTCGTCAGTTGGCTCATCTGATTTTGGTGTGTCAAGAATCCACTTGTGCTTTTGTGCAGTTAGGACAATTATAATTTTTCGTTTCCAATCAATATAGTTTCCATACTCATTCTATTGACTTTAAGTATAATGAACAGTGGATTAAAAGGTTACGACATGCTGAACTAAAATAAATAATAATATGCATAAGCACAAATATATCACAAGGTTCAATCACATGTTTCATATTAAAATCTCAAAAAAATATGAACATGCATCAGCCAACATCTCAAAACAGTTTAAATAAGCCACGTGGGGTGGGTCATTATTTAAACACATTCAAGCAGGTTTCAAACAAGAACAATTACAAACCTTTAATATCCAGATTAATAGTTGGCTCCCACTTGACCAATATAAAATTGACAGGGACTTCGGGGAAGTATATGCATATCAATTTTATACCTAAGTAATAACCATGATTAAATAGAGAATTATTATTTCGCTTTGAACGAGCCTCGTGGGGAGGATCATCGTCGCCATTAGTAATAATCCACAATCATCCATTTGGAATTTATTCATGTGAAAACTATCTTTTGACTGATTCGGGGAATTTCTCCAAAAGAATTCACAAATAAATAAATCATGGAGGTCAAAATTAATTCAATTTTATTATCCGGAATAAAATTGTCAATTAATTGTTTAAGCATACTTAGTAATTTTCGAAAGTGAGATTTTTTATTGGGCAATTCTCATGCAAACACATTTAAAAAAATTAAATAAAAAGCAACAACAATAAATCACAAACAAAAAATAAACATAACAAATTATCCAATTGTCATGGTTTGATTTTCTTGGCTTGATTTTTGAAGAAACGTCGTCTTGAATTTTTCCCACTCGTCGTTTTGAAAAGAACTCCGCTCTCAAAACGCCACGCCAAGTAGCTCAAAATAGGGATGCACGCGCAAGATCCGCCGGCCCCTTGGTCAAATCAGCCTTAGCGACCTCAAAGACGCCTTTCTAAGAGCGTCAATCGTGCCTCGCGTGCCTCGGCGGAAGACTTCGGCAAGCGGCAGCGTATCGAGCTCATCTGTCTTGCGCCGCTTCGCCAACCTCGCCCCATCCGCGTGAGGCTGGCGTGCCTCTTGGCATGTTTCGCGATGCACGCCGTCACAGACGATTACGGATCTATCCTTTAATTCTTCATTCGCCTCTGTTTCCGATCCGGTTATAATTTATTTACAAAAAATAAATAAACCTAGATCTAGACTAGTCTATTACATTGATCAAATCAAACAAATCCTAATCTACTCGTGATTTTCTCACGAGGGAAAACAATTTCGAACGAATCAAATTAAAAACCACTATTTATATGCATGCATAAATAAACACATTAAATTCCATGACAATTGGATACCTGCAAAAAAGATCTAGCAATTCTACTATCCAATTTCAAATTTAATGAAAGGCGAATTAAATTACAATTTAAAATTTAGAGCGAAAACCAAGGCTCGATGCGATTGTTGGGAAATTAATTGCACGGATCTATTCGGGATGAATATTTAAATACAAATTTAATTCTAACAATTATTACTAGCATGAATTAATCCTATATTAATTCAAATAATAATTCAACAACAAATCATGCATATAAACAGTTCACATAAATCCTACGCATGCGGAATTACTCTGAGGTTTCGTGAACTAACCTCTTGGAGTGGCAATGGTGTCGTCGATTAAACACACCAAAAAGCCTTCCCAAGTATTCCCTAGTCCTTGCTCGTCAATCCGGTGGAAGAAAACTCGCGAACAATTAACAAAAGGGAAAATAAAAAATTTGTTGCACCACCTTTGTGGATTTACTAATTTTTCCAGCACATGGAATTGTACTTGGGAATGAAAGAATCATCCCTATTTATAGATGTGGTGGTGGTCGAAAATTTTGGGGAAAAACAATGTGGGGAAATCTTTTCTTGATCTCCAAGAAATCTTGAATATATCTCATATATTCTTTTCTCCATAATTAAAAAATTCCACAAAAAATCCCACCTCATCTTGTTATGGAATTTTCGAAAAAAAAGGGATCAAGATTCCAAGATTTGGATATTCTTGAATTTATGAGATGTACTTGTATTTCAAGAAATACATATCTTCCATAATATCTTTTCAAGAAAATCAAGAAAATCTTTCTTTCCCTTATTCTTTGAAAATTTCGAAAATCTCACCATAAATAACCAAGTGGGAGATTTCTTGAATTTAATGAGATAATCTTGTATTCCAAGAATACATATCTTCATTCCATAACAAAATTCAAAGAAAATCTTTCTCCCTCTTTTATTTATGATTTTCGAAAAATAGGAAAAATGAGCAACAAATATTTATTTTATTTTTAAACACCTTTTTCAGTTATTGGACTTTATGTTGGGCTACTTGAGGGGCCTTTAGGAGAATTAAGATTGGACCTTCCAATGGATCTTGAATTATCAATATTGAGCCACAATATTATTCAAGTCCATAAATATTAATTAATCCCACTACATAATTAATATTGCACTATCCATCTTAACCCATATTACAGTCAATATGGCTCCCGGTTATTATTTCCCGTGTTTAAGATTATCTAGCCCATTAATTAATTCAAGCCACTGAAATAGCTTTCCATTAATTAATATCTTTTGTCCTTGGTTAAGGAACGGTTCAATATTATTATCCATACCGGAAACTAGTTCCACTTGCAAGATTTGGTATGATAAATCTTATGAACCTCCCAAGGGGGCAAATCGAACAAGCGTACTTGCACACGATTCTCCGTATTAAATCTTAGCAATCGCATGTGACCAATAATATTGCCCAAGATATAAAATATTGAATCTCATTAATTCTCTACCCATAATAAGTCAAAGCAATAATTACTAACCACACGCGATCCTATTTAAGGGACGAAGATTAAGAAATAACGAACCACTGAGGTCTAATTCTTCCTAGTTCAGTGCTAAAGAATTTGTCCTCCTGTAGGTCCTATTCAGTGCATCAGTCATGCACTAGTATAATCTCTTGGTCAAGACAAGCCAATCTGAGCCTTACACTTCAACCTTTCACGATGGATTGTTCATTTCCATTTAGGTCGTGAATGGTGTACTTTTGGTTACAAGGAACTGTTATTTTAATCTTCTGTGATCTGGTATCACTAAATTAACTACAATGTAACACATACTATTTATTGAACAGTTATGCAGTAAATATATGTAACATTCAATGATATTTAAAACATCAGTGATAAATAATTTATTTAAGTAAATAAGTCCGAAATTCAGTTTTGATTATACAAAGTAAAAGCATACTTTCCAGTATAATCCCAACATTTTCTCTTTATGTTTACCCAATTATATGTTCGTTGTTGGTGAACTGTTTATTCCGCTGCACATGTATTATGTGCCTCTAAATTCCAACAATAATGTGCTTAACTTACAGTCTTGACGTCGTCACTTCACACAAGCAGTGTGTCATGACTGCTATTATCAAGAAAGCCAAGGATGTTGACTGGCTAGGGATGTTCAAGGCAAGATTGATGAAGGAGAATGGGAAGTTTGCCCTTAATGAGAGGAATGAAGTCTTTCTGACTTCAAAGTGTTCATTATTCACAAGGTTTCTATCATCCGTGCGGATAAACTGCCTAATAATTTCCAGTGGAATGAAGATGGAAAGAAGGTATATCTGGCAAAGTTTAAGGCTATTCTGGGAAAACATGAACCCCTACCAAGCCAATCTGACGATGACCCAGCTTCATATGTGCCTAGACTAAGAGGAGAGGGCAAAGGAAAAGAATCTAAGGGAACTGTGTCTTCTGTCCAGTCAGAAACGCAGGAACAGGCCGCCCCCAAGAAGAAGTTGAAACGAAAGGCACTGGCCAAGAAACCAGATGAGTCAGAGAAGCGTCAAAAGAAGCTTACCACTCTTCTGAAGAAGACACCTGGACAACCTTCTGAGGTGGTAATGGAGGAAGCTGGACCTGAACCAGCTGAGGTAGAGAGAGTTGAGGAGCTGATTCATATTGAATCAGAGGAGGAGCAGATAGAGCAGATGGCAGAAGGAGAAGGTGAAGCAGAAGGAGAAGGAGTAGAAGCAGAAGATGAGCCAACTGGGAGCAGGAACCCTCAGATTCTGTGCCCCTTAGTTCGGTATTCAGAAGGGACAGATCACCTACACCTACATCCAAATCAACATCACCATCACCAGCCAAATCACCATCACCAGCCAGAAGGGACAGATCACCTACACCTACATCCAAATCAACCTCACCATCACCAGCCAAATCACCATCACCAGCTAAACCACCATCTCCAACCCCAACCCCATCTGCACCAGTTCAACCCCAACCGCAAACTGCCCCTGAACTCCAGATTCAACCTCAATCTGAGCCAACTCCAACTCAACCAGAACCTACCCCACCCAGTGAACCATAAATTCCCACTCCCACGTTAGATCAGCCATCAGAACAGACTGCAAAGGAACCAGGAAGGGTTGAGGAACAGGTTGCTGAAGAAGTTGTTCCAAGAGATGACCTCTATGTCTCTCTTACTCACAATCCATTCAATACTAGGGCTGTTCTAGAGTCCCCAGAGCCAGACACTGAGGATCCCATTATGTTCATTATGAAGCAATAGGTAAAGGCTTATCTGAACAAGATCTGCCCCGATCTGATTAACCATCCAGGTCTCCAGCCGAAGATTGAAGAAATTATTTTCTGGAGGGATATCCGTCTGAATGGTATTGAAGAATTTCTAATTATGATGGTAGCTCTCGGATCTGAGTACATTGTGGATCTAAAGATGAAGTGTATGGAGAATCTTTGGAGCAAATGCTTGATCTTGTTGAATTGACCCGATGATGAAATCAGATGGTTGATTCACAAGAGGTTTGGAATTGCTAAGGTCGAGGAGGAAGCTTACTGGGCTCAAGACGATGCTGAATATGAGCAAGTTGCCGATGAACCAGGTTTGGGTGCTGCAGATGTGACCCTATCTGGTGAGGCTTCAACATCTGGCAGGGCTGTTGCCTTAGATGCCGATACCCTAGATCGCCTTTCGAAGAATATTCAAGATGGGGTAAAGGTAGCCGTTGAAACACAATTCAATACTTTGGTAACTGAACTGATGAAAAGGTTCATAGAAGAGCAGCAAGCTCTGGTTGATGCAGAGATAAAACTGATTGTAGCCAAGCTGATGAGTATGCACTACAACATTACTGACTCTGTGATGAAGAAAGTTGATCCAATCACAGAGAAGATATCTCTACAGGTTTCGATGCTCTCTGATCTAGGAACCTTGTTGGAAAGTTTCTGGTCTTCTCTGGAGAGGACATATACTTGTCTTGATGCCGGGTGGAAGAGATTTGAGGGATCAATTCTCAGGGCCAAGAGGTCAATTGAAGCTGGTCTGAACAGATTGTTGGGCCCTGAACCCTCATCTTCCCAAAGTCAGGATTACCAGATTAGAAGTTGAGGAGCTCAAGGATGAAATGCTTAATCAATTCAGAGCACTAAACCTCAGGCTAACAAACCTTTTTTATGCAACCAAAAAGGGGGAAGAGGAGGCAGAAAAACAGATGCAGTTAATTGTTGCGGGTACATTGCCAACTGTTGAAACATCTGTACCGACTCCATCTGCACCAACTGCTAAAACTGTTTCCATGCCAAAAATTGTCTCAACAGTTGCTGTGCCTGACACCGAACTGGTGAAAATGCATCAGACAGTTGAAAAGCATAGGCAAGATATTGAAGCTCAAGGGAAGGTAGTCTATCTTATCTGATGTTGTTGCCAGAGTAGATAAGATAGAAGATTTCTCATCCAACGTTCAAAAGCGGTACAAATCTGAAGATCAGGCCAAGAGCCTTGAGCTGGCGAAGCAGTTGCTTGAGGAAGAGAAAGCTGCAGAGGCACAAGCCAAGAAGAGGGAACAAGCCAAGGGCAAGCAGTCCAAGGTACCTACTCAGACCCAGAAGCAGATTGAGACACGATCTAGATCT
The DNA here is from genome assembly GCA_037126765.1 of Stenogyne calaminthoides. Classification (NCBI taxonomy): domain Eukaryota; kingdom Viridiplantae; phylum Streptophyta; class Magnoliopsida; order Lamiales; family Lamiaceae; genus Stenogyne; species Stenogyne calaminthoides. Next base: position 9,425,135 of record JBBCBC010000033.1, read on the forward strand.
CAGATAACCCCAGCACAGTCAGAAGATCAGAAAGCCAGGCAGAGAGTGATCGATGCTGCCATCAAGAAGAAAAAACTGACTAAAGCTAAAGGTCTTCACACAAGCTATGTCAGAAGACAGAGGAAGAAGACTGTTGTTGCTGAGGATATTGTCTGGGAAGAAAGAGCCTTATTTGCATCAGTGAAAGACATTCTGGTTGCCCGAGAAGATCTGATACCAGAATGGAACAAGATTTGAGGAGACTGGTTATGCGATGTCTACATTCTGGAGAAGATTCTCATTGCTGCTGATCAAGGAGAATTTGATGATGAATTCAGAAGTTGGCTGGAAACCAAATATCCAGAATTCTCCGAGATCATAATGAAAGAGGGCAAGACATGAATTTAGTTCCTGAGGCACCCCCATTCAAAATTCTCTTGCCACCTCTCAGACCGAACAAATCTCTTGATCCAATTGCCTTTAAGAAGTTATATTTGTTGGGATTATATTCCCCAACAATATTATGATTTTGCTAAGAAATGAGGGATCATTGAGAAGGATTGGCCGGTTGCTCTGATGCTGAGGATGTATAAAGTTTTTGATATTCCAGTAGAGCTCCAGAAATTCAAATATTGAAGACAACATATCAGAAGACTAGTTTAGGACCAGTTGATCGGTATTTCTGTACTTGTAAACATTCATATCTTTAATGAAATACTCTATCTTTATGATCCTAAGACAATTTCTCATTGTCTTCTGAACTGTGTGTTATTTCTGTTGTTTATATTCTAGTTATCTATTTTTCTGATTAACTGTTATGGTTCCATCAAAAAGGGGGAATTTGTTGGGAAATTTATAGTTTCGATGGAAGTTCCAAAATATATTGTAATAGGACCAGTCAGACCTATTAGCTGACTGATGAATTAGATATCAGATAGGATGACCAACTGAGTTGTATAGACAACTGATGTAACATAGGTCACATATTGAGGGGGAACTCAATATGATAGGCTAAGTCTTGATAATCAGAAGATCAGAAGAGCTGAAGATCAGAAGATAAGAAGATATGAAGATCAGAAAAGCTTAAGATCAGAAGACATCAAGACCAGAAGACCTACATCAGATAACACGAAGAAGAATCAGTAAGTTGTGCTAAGACAACCTACATCAGAAGATTCAAACCAGGTAAACAGATCAGTCTTAACTGATCTGGTCAGATCCATCAGGTGGCTACATCAAGTTACCTAGTATGAGCCAAGTCAATCAGACAAGAAGAATGTTAATCTTGTTAGTAAATCAAGTGCCGAATTTGTGTACTTGTGAACCAATGAGAAGAAGACACACACATACGGAACTGACACTTGCAGGACTAGCGCTTTAGAGTTCAACGACTAGAAAGGACAAACTTGCATGCTTTCGGTCATGCCGCCTCTGAGCACATCACATCAAACCTGCAATCCTACCTTAAATAGACCAAAATTCGAATTGCTCTCTAACTGCTAGTTCGATTTCGTGTCTATAAATATGGTATCAACCTTCATTCTAGGTTACGGAAATTACAAAAGCTCAAGCTCAAGCAAAAGCAAGATTTCCGCACGAAGAACACAATTCAAGATTTAATCTAAGTGTTCATCCCATAAAGTTTTTAGCATAGAATTCTTATCCTCTAGCTTTAGGCTACTCAAAAACTAGGATAGAATTCCAGTTGAAACATCCAAATCTTATACCCAAACCTACAAAGTTAGGTTAAGTTTGTTTAGCAAGATTTCAGACTAGGGTTTCTAGTTTCTGATCTCTGGGATTGTTGAGTGAGAACTCTTGAAATATCTGTTGTATTGTGTTGGACTAACACATTAATCTAAGTCCGGATTGGTTAAGTGAGTGCCCCTGCTGATAGGGAAGAGTGGACGTAGGACAAGTTGTCCGAACCACTATAAATCTTGTGTGATTTATCTGCTTTACACTCTTAGCACACTACCTGCTTTATATTCCATGCATGTTCCGAGTCTAGATCAGATATGCACCAAGCAACTGATCTGATCAGTTTGACCCCTTTGTCATCTGATCTAAAACAGATTACTCAGAATCTGGTTTGAGCAAATTGGTTTTTCACACGGGTTAACTTATCTTCCGCACCATCAGTTGAGCTGATAGACGCCGAACTAATCTGCTTCCAAGCGATTAGTAAGTCGAATATCAGTCCGTACTGCTTCACTCGCACTCTGATCAGGCATACTTGCATATCCACACCTGATCTCACAAAAGTTTTAGAAGTCTATTCACCCCTTCCCTCTAGACTTCTAGCCTCACAAAACCCGTTCGGGACCTACACACAACATACCAACTCTAAGAAAAAAACTATCATGACCTATTAAAAATACGAAGGTCCTTAGTTTATACTCATTTTGCTTGAGAAAATCCTTTAACTAAATTATCACAACCCTTTAAGTCGATATGGGCATATTACTAATGTAGAGTTAACTAACTTGATGTCAAGGTGACTTAAATCATTTGTGTTGAAATGACTTGAACCTTGACGATAATTTGATAGGGGGGTTGGACTTAGGGGTGAGCATTCGGTTATTGGGTTGCCGACTAAATCGAAATAACAAAATTAAAATAACCGAAATATTTATTGTAATAAATCAAAACCGAACCGTTTGGCTACAAAATCGATCTAACCCGAACAAAAATTTTCGGTTTGGTTTTGGTAAAAATCCAAAAAAAAACCCGAAATTATTTTATTATTTAAAATTAAACCATTTTTAAAGACACATGTCCAGTCCATTTTTTACAACAATAAAAAAAATTAGATAACACAACACAAGGTCCATAATATTACTCTACTACACAATTTAATAATTAACATATATTATGTATATATAATGTATTATTTTGGTTAGAAAATAAGTAAATGAACTTGAGATAGGATTATATATATAGAATGTATTATTTCGGTTCGGTTTTCGATTTTTCGGTAATTTTACCTTAAAAATTGAAATCAAAAACCAAAATATCTAAAATTGAAAATCAAAACCAAACCGAATACCAAGTTAGTTGAACCGAGTTTATATTTCAGTTCGCTTTGGCTCGATTTTTTCGATTTTTATCGGATAGTGCTCAACCCTAGTTTGACTAATTCATTAGGCCATTAGGAATTGTACATATTCCTATTTGACGTAGCGCTATTTATAATGTCTCATTGTAGTCACTCTCTCTCAATAATATATAATATCATCTCTTCTTAGCTAACACGTTGTTAGCGAACCACATAAATTATGGTTATAAAACTTATGTTGATTTCAAGTCAATTGGAATTATTTCTATTTCGAGACTAGTTTGATCTTCTTTGACGGCAACGACGGCGGGGTTGTTGGAAACTCCACTGGTAAAGGCAGCAGCGGTGGCGGTGGCACAATGCTAGGAACGAATGGGAGGCTGTGAACGGAGTTGGGTAAGGCGGGCGGAATAGACCAAGTGACAACTAACAAGTTTTTATTTCAAAAAAATGGATTAATCAACGGTTCGTTAGCAAGTTTTACCCAAACAAAAAGTATGGTATTACTCGTAATATTGAATGATATGACTTATATTATAAATTTATAATAAGGATAAATAGTACCCCCTCCATCCCAAAGTTAATGGTAAAATACCCATTATTTTTGTCCCTAAAGGTAATGGTAAGGTTACTTTATCACTTTATTACATAAAATACTAATAAACAACTCTTTTTACCCCCAATTACCCATCATTTTATCACTTTATCAAAATACTAATAAACATCTATTTCTACCCCACCATTTTTTCATTTTATCGCTATTCCACTAAATCCTTATAAAACAATCAAAATCCCATTAACTTTGAGACGGAGGGAGTAATAATTAAAGAATAGTATAATTTATATTGTAAAAGAGTATTAATCATGATAATTGAAGAATCAACTGGTCAAGACTGTAAATATGAGATTAATTTCACAATAAACAAATTTCACAAAAACCTTTTCACAACATCATTCATTTCTTAAAAAATAATAGAAAATTGTATAAGATAGTCCCAGCTTCCATCGCATATATTGTATGACCATGTGAACTTATAATCCTACCAAATCATGATAATCTTTGACTATCTCATTCTTTATATCATGATATATTAAAAATATGAAGGGTTTTAGTTTATACTTATTTTGCTTGAGAAATTCCGTTTACTTAATTATCACAGCCCTATAAGTCGATATGGGCATATTGCTATGTCAAGATGACTTAAATAATTTGTGTTGAAATAACTTGAACCTTGACGACAAGTTGTTAATTCATTAGGCCCATTCGATTAGGAATTGTACATATTCATATTTGACCTAGCTCTATTAATGTCTCATTGTAATCGCTCTCTTTTAATAATATACAAGATCATCTCTTAGCTAACACATTGTTAGCGAACCTCATGAATTATGGTTATACAACTACTGTAGATTTCATGTCAATTGGAATTATTAATATTTCGAGATCCACTTGATTTTCTTTGGTTCGTTGACTTCTTCCATCTATATATTCCTATGATAAGCTTAACATAAATGATTCATTTGATATGTATGAGGGAGTTGCTACTGGCGGTCGACTTATTTAAAATCACTTTGACAATTTCCAATTCGCTTTTCTCGTGCATGAGAAGGTGACTTCCATCTTTGATATAGGGTTACATGCTTTGTTATAACATTTGCATTTGACGAGACAACTTTAATCTAATCTAAATTGAGATAGATGATGTTTTCATGGTTCATATTCTATAGTCAAATCGTCTTCGTGTCTGATAGATTCAATCATATTTATGCACTGATGGCGTTGACTCTGACACGAGGAAGTGTAATTGATCTGCCGAATACTTTGTTAGGAAATATTTCCCGGCTTCTGTTCAGATGAACTAGCTTAGTGGCCTTCTGGTTAGAGAGAGTTATTTTCTTTGTTATTCTTGAATTTTCTTATCATTATAACTATTTTTTTTTTCATTTCTTGCTATTCACAATTGTTGTGGTCATCAATTTATGTTATTTACTTTTAATGTAAACTGACATTAAATTTTCATTCATTGATGCACTTGAGGCTATATTTTAAAAAAAAAGACGGTTGGACCACTCAAAAAACGCTCAAAATCAACTCGACGCTTTGACATTATTTAAAAATAAAATGAAATTGAGGGTTATTTTGCAATAATTAAAGGGTCCTTGTAATTTTCAGGGGCTATTTTACAATTTGAGGAATTATTTTGAAAATTAAAATTTGAGGACTATTATTTTAAAATAATATAAATAATTATCTATAATTTTTACATATTTAATTATATATTATGTAATTTTGACGTCATACCGGATCAACCGTCGAACCCGATTCAATCAAAAGCTCTAAGACTGATCGGTAAACTTCCACTTCCTCTTTTAAAACATGGACTTGAGGTTTTGTCTTAACCTCATGTTCAACTAGTGATGTTCTACTTAACAAAAAAAAAGTAGGTTTTCGGGGTGTACAACTCAAGTGTATTTTGTAACATGTAATTTGATGTATTGAAACATGCAATTTTATTTTTCAATAAAAACATGTTACACATTTTAATATAAATAAATTACACATTTTAATAAAATAAATTATATATTTTAAAAAGTGCAAAAAAAAAAGTGAATAATTTAGAGGTCCAAAATAGGACATCTAGTTACTAATAGGTCGTACTGGGTGCAAAATCACATATATAATACCTACAATACCCTCTCCACAATGACACCTCAATTACCTCTGTCATCTCACTCGCTCAATTACCTCTCTCATCTCACACACCCCAACATTCAACCTCTCTCATCTCACACGCTCAGCCCCAAAATCCCACCGGCCCCAAACACAAAACCAAAACCAGCAATCACCGCCGCCGCCAGAAATTCCAGATCGACGGCGGCGCCCCACCTCCCCGCGTGCCGATTTGTGTCGGCCTCACCCGCTGTTGTAGCCCTCACCTTATCCCCGCTCTCCGTCACTTTTTTGTATCTTTTATCACCATGGCTTTATCAACATTAATGGTCTATGTGAGCATGTTGATGCAAGTTAGAATTCTATTGTATTGCTTATTAAAGTGGATTAAGATGTTCATGATTTTTTTTTTTTTTTTTTCTTTTTTTGAATGGCAAGTAGCCAAATACTCACTACATCAATATGAAAGAGGTATACAATAGTTCAAGACCTATCATGTTCGTAGCATCAAACAATAGAACCAAGTTCTTTGTCTATGACTACCAAGAGTAGACAAAGAGGACAAAAATGAAAATAGAACAACACTCATATGCAATTCACATTAATTAGAACATTGGAGTGATTCAGTGCATAAAAGAGTTCCAACATCCATATAATGCCTTTTGTAGCATGAAAAGAACTTCCTGAAAAGATTTCAACATACTGCAATAATATCTGAACCATTACACATTTTCTTTCTGCTTAGAAGAAGGCACTACAAAACCCATCACTCTATATTTGTGTTTTAAGAACTAGGCCTTCATGATTTAACCCTCTTTCGGTTGCTTTTAGAGAAAAAAATTGGATGTTAAATTTTGATTATAAGTTGATCTCATATAAAATACTTTTATTGTACTATAACAGTTAATACTTTTGAATTAAATAATTAAAATTAATAGACTAATATGTTAAAGAAACAACTACTACAGCATAAAAGTACAGAGAATTGATTGCACCAAACATATTCTCTACTTTCCATATCCTCATCTTTATTCAACATGAACATATTCATCACTAGATGCACGAAACATGAATATGTTCATGAGCCTATGCATCTCAACTCCAAAAATACAGGCCAAATCTATAAATCTAAAATCCCAAATCTAAAAGTCAACTTCAAAATCCAAAATCTAAAACAACTTTGGCCTGTATTTTTTAAAACTAATCGGATCCAGAATTTTTTGAAATCCCAAATTCGCAAAATCTGCAGAATTTGCAACTTCAAAATCCCAAATCTCCAAAATCTAAAATACAACTTCAAAATCTGCAAAATCCCAAATCTAAAACAAATCGGATCCAGAATTTTTTGAATTTGTAGAAATCTTAAAAAAATACAGGCCAAGTCTATAAAATCTAAAATCCAAAATCTAAAAAAATAAAATAAAAATCTGCAAAATCTCAATTCTTCAAAATCGTGTATGCACGGCGGCTGGTTGGTTGAGTCGCGTCTCTACCGTCGGACGCCGTCGTGCAGGAGCTCTACAACTCGTCGAGTTCGCCGCCTATGGTTGGATTTTTGCTTCGACGAAACACAAAAAAGCAGAAAGAACACCAATTTCGAATAATATACAGAGAAATGTGGACTCTTCCCCCAAAATTTGAATTTAAACTTCGAAATTTCATCTCTGCAGCACCTACCTTGTACTTGCAGATGAATTTTTCTGAAGAAGGTAAACTTTGGATTGTGGAAATGGGGAATGGGGACGCAGGTCTGTACTTTTCTAATTATAGAATATCATGGTTTTTATGTTTATTTTTAATCAAATTGCATCATAAATAGATTTAGAGGCAATACACAAGGGTGTTTGTACATATTTGCACTAGAAAGTAATTTATTAAAAAAAAGAATCTAATACACCAATAGGAAGCGGAAATTGCACAAAAAATATCTAATATCATAGCCAAAATTTAAGAAAATATTGAAAAATATCAAGATTTGATCATCAAAGTGTGTTGAAAGCTATGTTTTAAAAACCGGAACCGGAAGTTGAACCGGACGATCCCAAAAAAAGGTTGGACCGGGGTCGGATCGGTTGGACCGGATTGAGTCGGATTGAGCCGGTGTGATATCATAATAAATATTATGCATAATTTTTTTAAAAAATCAAAATATAGAGTATGATAAGTGAATATAAATGAATTAATGACTCTCCACTACAGAGTAATGACTGTACCCAACACTTTTGTCTTCTTTGTGCAGACCACTCATATTAGTTTAATAAGTTAACCTTACTCCTCTATCTAGCTATAGATATAGACACATGGATCAAACCCTTGGCACACACAAACCGAATAAATATTCTACACATACACTCTATAATATATATATATATATATATATATATATATATATATATATATACATATATACTCTCTCTCTATATATATAAATTTACACATGGATATATACACATACACACACATAAATTTATTTCTTTGTATGATATACATATGAATATGCACGGACACATATATACACACACGGACACATATACACACAAAAAATTTGTTCTCTCTCTATATATATACATATATACACACGGATATATATACACACTGTAAATTTAACGACGGCGAGTCGGAGGCGAGAGGCGAGGGCGGCGGCGGACGGTGGATGACTTGAGGCCGTGGTGGTTTTGTGGTCGGTTTTGGTGGTGGATCTGTTGGTGGGGTTGAAAAAGTGGCGGCGGATCGGCTTGAGAGTGGCGTCGATGAAGCCTAAGGCGGCGGCCCTTTTTCTTTTTTTTTTTGTTGAAAACATGAAAATTGGCGGTTCACCGGTTCCCGATTTTCACCGGTTTTGAGCGGTTTTCGGTTTTGAGGCGGTCTAAAAACCAAAACACCTCTATTGGGGCGCTTTTAGGGCGGTTCACCGGTCAGGCAAGTTCAGCCCGGTGCCAGGCGGTCGGACCCAATTTTTAAAAAGAGGTTGAAAGTCATATAATGTCACTTGGCCCCTCTATTTTAAAAAAAGATCCACGGACACCAAAATCGCCCCAAAACCAATAGAGATGTAGATAGAACCCTCGACCGTCATCCACATGAAAACCGTCGAAATCAGAACTGTGAACTGGTTTGCCCCCCGCTTTCAAAAAAAACCAAAAAAAATAAAATAATAAGGGTGTGTCGTATATATATCCGTGTGTATATATACAAAATATATAGAGAGAGAGCAAAAATTTTTTGTGCCTCAAGTCATCCACCGTCCGCCGCCGTGTATATGCCTCCCCAATATGTATATTTATGTGTGTGTGAGAGTGTATATATGTATATATAGAGAGAGAGAAAAAATTTTTTGTGTATATGTGTCCGTAAGTATATATATCCATATGTAAATGCAGATATATATAGAGAGAGAGTAAATTTATGTGTGTATGTGTATATATCCATGTGTAAATTTATATATATATAGATATTTATGTGTGTATAATATATATATATATATAATTGTTGGTAGTCAAGAACACTTTACACGTGTATGGGGGAATACACGTGTTCGATGATTTTAAAACTTTTCTTCATTTGAGGTCGTTAGGTTATTTTGTCACCGAAGATTTGGTCATGAGAAGCACAGATCTCCCTGAGTCAAAGTCTCACCGAGAGACGGTGATCCCGAGTCGCTTTCAGATACCTCGGATAATCCTAACTGATCCTGAGTTCTTTCGGAGTTCTTGAGTTTGCTAGAAAAGCTTACTCAGATGTGCGGAATGGTTGGCCCTAAGTTTATACTGCGTTTATACTTTCTTTGAAAACCTTCCTTTTAATGGAATAGTGATTATTTTGTGATTCAGGTTTATATGCAACTTGAGTGGATTGATTCCAATTGAATATCGGTGAAAATATGCTTTTCAATTCAAAGTAATGCAATGATTAATCAAAGCAAAATAAAAGCAAATAACACAAAGCAAGTTATAGTGGTTCGAGACTCAAGCTCCTACGTCCACTCTCTCGACTCTTTGGATAAATTCACTAATCACTTCTTGGTTTTTTCGACTACCCTGTAGATTATTAACCTTTCCACTTCCTAAGGTTTTTACGATTACCTCGTAGTTTACTAACCTTTCTATTTTGAGCTTTTCGACTACCTCGCGTAGTTTCTTTACTCAAAAAACACACACAAGCTTTTCGATTATCCGAGATAGTTTACTCACTTCTTCTTTAGAGCTTTCTGACTACCTCAATGTAGTTTACTAACTCTTTACAACTCCAACTCACCAACAATCACACTCAAACTACCTTACAAAGGATTTGAGATTTCTTGGTTGGTTTCCAACTAGGATGGGATATCCTTTACAATTAAGAACAATGCAAAGGCTAGGATATCTCGACTAAGCTTTTGATATATCTTATCAAGACTAGGCTTAGTGAATGAGCTCTCTTCGATATAAAACACTTGGGAAATTCTTGGGTTTTCGAGTGCTTCAACTAGCAATAATAAGTTTGAGCTCTTGAGTTGCTTACAAATTTCCCATGACCTTCAATGTAGATGGTCACAAGTATTTATAGGCAGGCACCAAGGCCACTCTTGAAAAACTATCCGTTGGACGAGATAACTCCATGAGTTTCCTCTTATGGTGTGTGATGAACGACTATATTTAGGGTTTGAGACTCCCTAGCACGTTTTAGGCAAACAGCTTTTCATGTAGCTGATCATCACTTTTTGCGATGCGGAACATAGTACTCTTGACATGCTTGATGACTGTCGCTTTTCGATGTCGATAAAAATCTGATCTTTGTCTTCTTCTTTTTTGACTTTTGTCTCGGTTAAATGTAGACAAACACAACGGCTCTTTTTGGTCAATATCTCTGAGTGATATAACCTTAACAACACTTTGTCTTAGTTCCTTTTGTCTGCATGAGAATGTCTTGGGCAATATCTATTTTTCTAAGTAATCACGATTTTCTCAGTATTGTATCCTTCAGATAGATATTTTCAGTGCCTCGGAACATTGAGGATATCTTGAGCATTGATTACATTTCTTGGAAGTCTTGATAATTCTTGTGCCTTGATATCTTTTGTCTTCGATCTTGATATCTTGATCTTACGAGTCTTGATGTCTTACGAGTCTTCAAAGATATATTGAATGATATACTGAGTCTTCATGCTGAGTCTTGATTTCTCGTTTCATCTTGAGTCTTGATTCTCGATCTCATCTTGAGTCTTGATTCTCGATTTCATATTGAGTCTTGAAACTTAGGTTTCATCTTGAAACCGGTTTTCTTGAAACTTACCGAGTCTTCAGAATCTAACATGTTCTATATCTGCCGACTATACACGGTGCAGATAACATCCTGAACACTCTAAAACTGAATCCTGACTCATCTATCAAGATTATCCTGAACATGTCATACTCAGGGGTTTTGGGATCTAATCAAAATCCTCTTTATTAAATTCATTTCCCAACAATTTCCCCCTTTTTGATGATGCCAAAACCATCTTGTTACAACATACTTAACCTATACTCAGGTTTCAGTTTTTCCTATTACAAGAATGGTAAATCTCTTAACAATCAATTCAACAATTTCATCACCCAACAATTTCATCACCAAACAACAATAATCAGGCATATCAAATATAAAGACATATGTAAAGTAAGATAATGAGGTATTATCTTTGAGCATAAATATAAAGTTTCATTGATTGTATGATAGACTATTACAGTTTACAATGAACTTGTCAAAAAAGTAAAGACAAAAATCATAAAGAATTACAAGTCTTCAGTCTTGGTCATCAGTCTTCTGTCTTCATCTCGGCTCTTGGCCTCAGGTCTATCTGAGCTCTCAGTGTCTTCAATAACATACTGAGTCTCAGGTCTCTTGATTCAACGGACCTTGTCGATCAGCATAATCGACATTTTCAGCCGACCGAGTTCGATTTCTTCGACTTCGGACATCGACCCTCGTGTCTTTCTTACTTATCGAGTCTCGGATCGTTTTTCTTTCTTGAATCTCGGATCGGTTTTTACTTCTCGAGTCTTAGATCTTCATCGAGTCTCATATTACTTTTACACAAGTTATCTGATTTCTTCTTTGTCTGATCAGGTACATCTTCAGATCAATATATCGAGAATAAGATCCGTAAGTACATCATATCAGGTTAGCATATCAAGGTTATCATATCGATCTCGATCACGCGTCGATCTCGTCGATCTCTTTTGCTTTCATCTTCCGATTTGCGGTAACCTTCTTCCGATTTCTTTGGCTTTTAGCTTTTCTTCACTTCGATTTTCACGGCTCATGGTTGACTCGAACTCATCTAACTCATTCGATCTAGATCGGTCTCGTCTGCTTGACCTCGTCGATCTCGATCATCTACTTTTGATTAGTGAGTTCCCCTCAATTTGTTCTCTCGTTCCCCCCTCAACTTGTTATCTGTAAATTATCTTGAATAACACAAGTTGATAATGTTTTCGCATAGAACTAAAATATCCCAACAATTTCTCAATTGATAATGACGCCAAAACATCAGAATATATGCATTTTTAAAGAAACGGGTTTTTCTTTAAAAAGATCAGTTCAGGTGTTCACTTTGAAATTAGTGAACTTTAGAACTCCCGCTTTGATACCACTTGTTGGTATCAGATCAGAGACAGGTTTAAAAATAGATCTGCTCAGGCGATCACATTGAAAAAGTAATCTTTTGAGCACCTGCTCTGATACCACTTGTTGGTATCAGATCAGAGACAGGTTTAAAAATAGATCTGCTCAGGCGATCACATTGAAAAAGTAATCTTTTGAGCACCTGCTCTGATACCACTTGTTGGTATCAGATCAGAGACAAGTTTAAAAATAGATCTGCTCAGGCGATCACATTGAAAAAGTAATCTTTTGAGCACGCTCTCGATACCACTTGTTGGTATCGGATCGAGACAGAGTTTAAAATAGATCCGGTCGGCGATCACATTGAAAAAGTAATCTTTTGAGCACACGCTTTCGATACCACTTGTTAGGCCCGATTGGAAAAACCCATTTTTTGGCGTCAAGGAAGCAAAACATGTCGGCGATGCATATAAAAGCGAGGGGTGAAGGAATGGTGATTCCAAATTTTCTCTTTTAAGTTTCATGTGTTGTGTTTTTTTATGATCGAGTGCATATGACAAGATAAACGTAAGCGATAAGCAACAACAACAATGTATAGTGGTTTGGAGACTCAAGCTCCTACATCCACTCTCTCGCATTCCAAGGAAAATTCCTTCAAACACTTCCTAAGGTTTTACTTTCTACGTAGTTCTTAACCTTTCTACTTTGAGAACTTTTCATTTCACTACGTAGTTCTTAACTCAATTTGGACTTATCACCCTCTCGGTCTCGCCTCTAGATGTTTAACGAGTTCACACTCAATCGGGACTTATCACCCTCACTCGGGATGACCTAACAACTACCTCACCACTTTTGGTTATCTCTTTACGAGAATGGGGTTTGGGTTTGGTGTTGTCTCCATTATGGTGAGATTTTTTCCTTACATTTGTTTTTAGCGCCAATCTTGGGTTGAGAAAAATCTCTAAGCGTAGGATACATTGTGGGTTGCTTAGACTATATTTTAAAACACTCTTTGAATATATTTATATATCTACAAACTGATTCTAGGATGAGAAAGATTGGGTATATGTTCTTTTAGCCAGCATCGTTGCTATCTTCTCCACATTTTCTCACACTAGTCTATCCAAAATTAACTCTACTCATTGAGTGACATCACACTCTTGTCGATAAGAATCTTTTATCTTCTTCATCTTTCTCTCACCATTTCAGCCTTCCTTTATCCACTCTCTCTCCACTTCCTCCTCATCTATTCTATTATTTATTTTCATTTCTTTCTTTTGATTCCCTATAATTCCCCAAACCTCTAAGGTTTAAATTCGGCGGTTCAATTGGCTTTCCTTTTTGTTGTTCAGCGGTTTTTTTTCAGGTGCGGACTGTTGAAATTTTGAGTGGTTGGACGATAATTTTAACTGAAAATTTGATCGGAGATTTTTTGAAAACTAATGTGGTTCGATTCGAGGATGAAAGTCCTTAGAAGAATCGGCGTGATAGATTTTTGTAGTTCCGTGTGTTTTGACTGATGATCTAGGATTGATTTGGTTATTTTGATTATGTTTTCCCTTCATTTATGAATATCAAAAGGTGAAGTTTGTGTGTATCTGTTGTATATTATCACTGGAGTATGCGATATGTGGTTGAATATAATCGAGTAATTATATGATACTCGGAAGTTTATAATTCATGGGTTAGATTTGTTTTTAATCTGGTAAACATTCAGTTATTTTCTTTGGAATTTAACTGAAACTTCTTTATTGGTTGAAAGAATAATTCTAGTGATTTGTTATTCATATTCTGTTTAATCGTTTTTCTTTAATATGTATACACTTGGCTCTTAATGTTGATGCTGCTTCTTGAAGGATTTGTGATGGCTTCTTTACAAGGCCCTGTAATTAGCCCTGTACTCCGTGCCAAACAAACTGGAACCTCTGTGCCCATTAATTCACCATTACTGAAAACTAAATTAAATAAAAGTGGATTTTTTGGGATCAAAGGGCTCGACTGTGGCAGGGGTATTGGGGGTCAAAGACAGCATGTGAGGAAATGCAGAACAACTCGGTGTAGTTTCAGTTCATCGTCAAATGGCAATGGCAGCAAGGCTAGGAATCCCAGTGAGAACGATGCTGATTATGTAAAGTCAAGTGTGGTTGAAGCTGGTAAGGACGTTAAGATCCACAAGGAAAGATTGATTTGTTTCATATTTTTTTTAGGGTTAATTGCATCAAAATCACGAGCATATCATGTTTGCAATTATATCATATGATTTTTTGCTGACATGGCAGATGGAAAATTATTGAAAAGAATGCAAATAAATTTACGACCTTTTGTTATAATATCATTTTAATCATGACCTTTTAATTTCTTTTGAAATTTCATACACAGGACTTGACGGAAAAATAGTCATGTAATAGAATTGCAACAATTTGAAAGGCCGTATCTCGAATTACATATTTTAAAAATATATTTTGTAATTGAGAAAACATGAAAATTTCCTAACATATGAAGGATCAAATATGAAATATGTCGGAATGCAAGCGCAAGTTAGCTTTAATGCATCCTAAGATTATTCCAACTTGCGTATTATAATTTTAAAATATGAAAATCATTCTTCCAATTTAAACTTGTGCATGTGCTTTGCTTCATATGGGATTCCAACTCATTCGGTATGTGTTTGTTGAAAATAGTTGAGGTAAGAAGTGGGCCAGATGGTTTCATGATCAAAATGAGAGATGGTAGGCATTTGAAATGTGTCCACAATAATCCTCTAGGAGGTCATCTGCCAGATTATGCTCCCCATCCTGCAATTGTATTGAAGATGGAAGATGGGACTGGCCTTCTTCTCCCAATAATTGTTTGTACGTACATAATACTATCATCTTTCTTAAATCACAATTATATATTATTTTTACTTTCATTTTCATTAAAAAAAGTACCACTATCTTTTTTTTCTCATAAGCACGTGTCTTTCATGTTACATGTCTTTATATTATGTCTTTTATTACAGTGGAGATGCCAAGCGTGCTTCTTATGGCAGCTGTACGCAATGTCCAAATTGTATGCTTTCATTCTTGTTCTAATTAAGCTGTTGAACTTAAATAAAAAATTTAAAAATAAAATATACTCTATTTAAACTGATAAGATGGTTACCTTCAGGCTAGGCCCACTGTATATCAAGTAGTGAAGGATATGATTGAGAAGATGGGCTATGTAGTGAGTTTCTTAATAATCAAAAGCTATTTTCTTCCACTTAATTAAAGTAGTTTACACTTTTATTTTATTTTTTTCGTTTTTGCTCACTTCATTTATAGGTGAAATATGTTCGTGTGACCAAGAGGGTACATGAGGCATATTTTGCTGAGCTACACCTAGTCAAGGTAAGTGCATCTTCTTACCTTGTCACTTGCTAGTGTAGAACCATACCCATTTTGTAGAGTAAGTTGCAAATCTGTCCTGTATCTATTGGGTGTTGGCTTTTGTCCCATATGAATTAATTTTCTCAATTAAGAGCCATAACTTTTGAAATGGTGCAATACTAATCCTACATTGACAAGATTGCAGGAAATTTTCATGTGCCGCTCACGTGAGCTGCGAATTCCATGTAGCAACTAGAATAATGACTTGGTGTCGCTTACTTGGCATAATACATATTAATTTCAATTGAAAAATCAAAAATCACAAATTAATTATTTCATTATTTATAAAAATTGTAAATATAGGAGTAAAATTGCATCTTTTAAAAGTTATTGGGACATATTGACAAAATTGATTCGTATAGGATAAAAATCGCCAATGCCCAATAGATATGGGACAACTTTGCCATTTACTCCATTTTGTTAAATATGGTATAGCTCATTATTGCTCATGAATCTTTTCTGATAAATTGTTGGTGCCAATTGAAGTTGGATGATGAAGTAGACTGCATTAGCTTTGATTTGCGACCTTCAGATGCCATTAATATAGCAGTGAGATGCAAGGTAAATATCTGCTGCTTACAGTTGGCTCTGTCTCCTCACTTTCTTCATATTTATCACCCACTCATATTATTATTAAAGCCTGATGTTACAGCATCTGAACTTTTGTCTTTGCTTCTATTTTTATTTTTATGTGAAGCACTGAGCAGAATTGGGTGGTTACACGTGATACATAAAAAACAGTTTTACTCGAATGGTAAGTGTTTTAATGAAAATAGAAGTTAGACACAGGAGATAATTAGGTCCAGACAAAGTAGAATGGTTAATGTATAAATTGCTAATGCCTTTACATTTTTTATTATTTGGCTGAAACTATATTGTTAACATTATCTACCTGCAACTGACACTATTTGGTAGCAATACATAAAGATTAAAGAGCTTTGATGAATCAGATTGCACGAATTTTTGGTTTAGTGTCTCTCTATGGATACGGTTGTCAAATGTTTGTAAAAACCCCAGTACCAGCAACACTTAGAACTCATCTTTGGAAAACTGTAATTCCCTCTGTGCCCCTAACATAGACTTCCTTTCCGTTTTCGTGTGTCCCAAATTATAGGCTTGTTCACTTGTTAAAGTCATTAATTATTTTTCAATTGACCAAAATTACCCTATTAACACACTTTTAACAAAAGATCAATTGACATTTAATTTGTTATCTTGTGTAAGAGTAAAATAGGAAGAATGTAGGAAAACTACAATTTCAGTAACATTTTATATGTTCTCTTAATCTGTGTGAGAATTTGGCCAAGTCTATCTTAGTGGTGCGGAGGGAGTATTACAGTGGTTTCTTGTGATTCTATTCTTCTTACAGTAGCTTTTAACATTTTATTCGTTTTGAATTTCACAAATTTAATAGTGGAAAAATTCTCTGTTTTCTTTGAAAATATGTCAATACAAATGGAATGGACAGTTTTTGATGCCATCATAAAGGTTCCCTAATCAATTGTGGTCAACAGGTGCCAATACATGTTAATAGGTACTTGGCATATAGTGATGGCATGAGGGTCATTGAGTCCGCAAAGGTGGCCTTGCAGAGCTCGTATTCAAATGGTGTATATACTGAGCAGGACAGGTAATACATACATCCCAAGATCCTCGTATCTCAACAAAGTGTTTGTGATCATGTGTTACTAGGAGTAACACTTGGATATCACCATTTGCACCATGCAGCTGGTGCACAACCAGTACTGTTCAATGAAAACAAATAGTACTAATATTTTTAAGTGAAAACGACTAATACTGATCAACTATTACCTTTTAGTAAAACAACTAATACCATCTAAAAATGCACGAAGAAACTGGTGCATAGAATGACAAAATATTTGGACATGCCATAACAAATTTAGATGCTTCTGGACAATAATTTCTAAGTTGTCTGAACAGACGGAGGGGTAAGAGATTGTGGAAGAGAATTTTAATTTAGAGTAACAACTTTTTGATAACCATAAGGATTCTAATTTAGGTTTTTGTTGGTTTAGACCTTCTGGCCAGCCGATGCATTGAAACGAAGGAGTTCATTTTGGTAAGAAACATGCTGATTGCTGCTGTTGAAGAGCGTTACACAGATGCAGGTATTTTGTTGTCAGACCAGTTTTCAAAAAGTCACTTAAATCCCAAAACAAGCATAACCTGAATTACTCAACCACAATATCCCTAAATATTCTAACATTGATCACCTATCATTATGACTCTTTTGCTGCAGCTTTGTGGAGGGACAAACTCACTCAACTTCGGTCCCAGAAGAACTGGACTTGACACCTGTAAAGCACAGAATCTAGGTATCACTTGTATCTCGAGCATCTCATTTCCTTCGTGTTTCAAAAACCAATTATAATGATGAAATGTTGCCGGTGTTTCAGGTTACACGTGCGGATGGGGGAGGGGGAATGTCGTGTACATAGTATCGTCGTAGGTCGTTTATAGTATTCTCCCTCCTTTAAGGTGGTCAGGTAAAAGCTTGTGTATATAAATTTGTGTAGACTATAACCATATTTCTATGTAATGCTGAATTGTAATTATACGCCTGAAAGCTCATTTTAGTTCTAGTTAAATTGTAATACACCAAGTGTGTATGTTCAATTATTCATGCAGAATTCTGTACTGGAGAAAGGGTTGTGTGATGTGTACATAGTATATATTTATATCCTGTTGTGTTTTATTCTAGTGTTTGATTTTAATAATGAGTTGAATGCTACACCAAAAATGACACAAATATTTTTTTTTCAAACAGATTAAGATGATATTTGATGTGGTAAGAATTTTATTTTTTCCTAATATACTCCTATTTTAACCTTGCGAGAGATGAAACAAAAGTTAGTTGCAAAACTAAGTGTGTTAAATTGTGACATTTTGGTCTATGGGATAATAGTTAACGACTTCAACAATGAAATAAGATAATAATTTGATTGTTTTAAATTAGAGAGGTAGCTTATTTTAATTATTTTGCTGTACGGAGGTAGTATTTCTATATATAGCATTGGTGAAGTATGTAAATGCTATGTTTTAAAAATCGGAACCGAGTTGAGCAGGACAATCCCAAAGAAGGCTGGACCGGGGTCGGATCGATTGAGCAGATGTGACATCATAATAAATATTATATATATATAGTAGGCATGAAAACCGGTGGTTCATGAATTTGCTATGATTAATTAATTCATACTCGAATTAATTAATTTAATTTGTCCCTAACAAAATACATAGTACAATATACATAAGACAAAGAGCAAAACCAGTATTAGCATTAAACATAAAAAAAATTGTAAAAATGTGGGCCACGTTACTCCATTGCAGATGAAAACCAGTAGTCCCCAAAATCCACGGTACTCAATAGAAGAACACACTCCATTACTATTGAATGATATGGTACCAAAATCCATCAACCAAAATTGATGAAATCAATCTCAAATATATAGACTTCCGACATTATAATCCCCAAAATTGATGAAATCAATCTCCCACCTCCACCTCGCGCGCCGTCGCCGCCATGTTCTGGAGGAGAAGAAGGCAGAAGAACTTAGAATTTATAGATTTCTTATGAGTTCAACCTTGATTCGCTCGATTTGGATCCCATGCTCTCCTATACTTTCCGGCGCTCGAGTTCTTGTCCAGATCTTCTTCGGCCTCGTTTTCCGATCTCGATACGCCGGCGGCATTGGTAGCGCGCACAGTGGCAGTGCGGCGGCGTGCGTGGAGACACTGCGGTGGCGGCAGCACGACAACACTGCTACGGCGGCGGCGTGGTGGATTTAGAAGTTAGGGTTTAAATTATTATTACTTTTTTGGTGAAAACCGACGATTCATCGGTTCCCGATTTTCACCCTGTTTTTCCAATTTTGGGGGCGGTCCAATAGCAGTTCTAGGCACCTAGTATTGGGCCGCTAGCGGGCGATTCAACGGTCCGACCGGTCGCCCAAATTTTAAAACACAGCGTAAATGTGTGTAATAGATTCGAGTGATTGTCTCATATTAGTGGGCGTGGTGGTGGCAACAGTTTTAAAATAGAGGGCGTAGCTATTCACATTAAAAAAATTGTTCAATATATATAAATAGTTAAATGAGTGAATGACTATTAGGTAATAGTTCCATTTGACCTCATTTATTACTACTAGATGATTCAATTTTTTAAAATATTACTATAAGGTTCCAAAAGATGATTGTATTACATAAATGCCCTTAATAAATCTTCTTGCAATTACTTTTTTATCTTCTTGCTCCTATATTCTATCTTGTGTCTATTTATTCAAATTTTATTTTGTATCTATTTTTCTTTATTTATTTCTAATTTTTTTATATGAATTGTACAATAAGATAATTGTTGATAATTTTTAAATATTTTTCTTTATTTAAAATAGAACGATAATTTCAAATAGAATTATGTTATGTATACACATTCAAAATTTCATATCTAAATATTTTAAATACCAAATTGTATATATTTAAAATAAAAAATTACATATTCTCATCGAAATCCTGAAAAAATTTACGTATTTTTGTCTTATTCGGCATGCACATAAATACATGCACATATGCACGGATACATGACTATATGCATAAAAATTTGAAGAAAAAAAAAACCCAGAAACCATGCATCTTCATCTTCCGTCACCTAGCAGATCCATCTTCATCTTCCTCCACCATGTTCAAATTTTCAAAATAACAGCACCTCTTAGCTATTTTCTCATCAAGAAACTCACGAATGAGCCACCCATCATCAAATTTCTTCAATATAATCACCCATCATCCTCCCTCATATAATCACAACCCAAAACTGCAAACCCATACACCAAAACAATTACAATACAAAACCAGAGACATCAAAATCGGACTGGACCGGCCGGTTCAACCGGTTGAACTGAAAACCGGCCAGGTAACCAGTTCAATCACCCCCCAATAACCGTTTTCCCGGTTAATCCGATTAAACCGGCCGGAACCGGATAAAACCGGTGAAACCGGCAAACCGTCGGACGGGTGAACCGGACATTTCTTTCTTTTCTTTACTTTTATACCTAGCTAACAAAAGCTCAGCCGCACGCCATCACCGTCGATGTCCTCACGTCGTCAGCGTCTTCCACAACTCGTGATTCCTCTCATGCGTGGCGTCGCCAGTTTTCCTCGACCAAGTTCTTTCTTTTTCAAACTGAACTCTTTCTTAATCTCTTGATATATACATACATATATGTGTAATTGTGTATGTATGTCCATCTCTTTTGCCTGGGTAAATGTGCATATGTGCGTGACAGTGGGTTAGTGTGTGATAGTGGTAAAGGTCCACAATGGTGTTAGGTTTGAATTTTGTTCTTATAATATTCTTATTACTTTGGTATTTCCTCCTTTCTACATCAGTTTTTACAGTTAACTTTTACACGCGTTTTTGCGAGCGAGTTTTATATTAGTAATTGAAATGATAAAATTACTTTTAAGAAGGGGTATGATATATGAACATCTTATTATACTACTCCTTAAAAATCATTTTATCATTTCAATTAATAATACAAAACTCGCTCATAAAAATGCGTGTAAAAATCAACTGTAAAAACTGATCTGAGACAGAGGAATAATTTACAATGGGTGCGTGTGTGATAGGAGTTAACATTTTAATTTATTTTATCAACTTACATGCTTAATTACATATATTTAGGTAGCAGTTAGATTATAGGTTATTACATATTCAGTAGTAATTATAGCTTATTAATTGTTAATCAGAATTATTATTCTTAATTAGAAAATTAAGAGTGAAATTTAATAATTTATTATTATTATTTCAAAAATATAATATTTTAATTTAATATATTAAACGGTTGAACCACCGATCCACCCGATTGAACCGACAACCGTCGGTTCGATTATGAAAACACTCTACAAAACCAACCAGCCCCAAACAAAAATTTCAATTAAAATGCCAACACTATTAAAAATAGCAAAAATTCAAAAATCACTGATATAGAGCCAACAGATTTTTAGAAAACCCAGCAAAATCACGGAGACGAGCAGATTGCAATAAAGAACGCAACACAGAAGGAACTCGGTCGAACTCGATCAAACTCGGCCGAGCAACTCACTGAGTCGTAGATCTGAATCAACTCGAACGCTCCTCTGCACAACAGCCGCAAAACGCCGCGGTTCGAACACTGTACACGGCGGAGGCACTGTAGACGAAGGCCCAGAACCCCACAACACCACCGGAGAGCAGATCGGAAGCCAAAAGTCAGCGGAGCTCCGACTACGCCTCTTCAGCAACCTTCTTCTCCTCCGCCGGCGCCGCCTCCTTCTCCGCCGCCTCTCCCGCTTTATCAACCTTTAGGAAAATATTTAGGAAAAAGGGGATAAGAGATGTGGGAATTTCTAGAGAGGGAAAGGTTTTGTGGAGGGGATGAGTGGTGGCCATGGTGGTTGTGGGATTTGCAGAGGGAGGCCCTTTGGTGGAGGGGATGAGTGTTTGCCGTGAGGTTTGAGAGAGAAAAGAATAAGCGTGAGTTTTAAGAGTGAAAAAACATTAAATTATAAACCCTAAATTATGATCTATTCGACCCAGGTGAACCATGAACCACTCGAGTTGGATGAATCATGAACCATTCAGGTTGGGGTTGGGCCCGGGCCGATAAAAAAAAAATTGAATATAAATTTAATTGTACCAAATTAAAATTAATGTAAATGGTGCACAGATAAATTTATCTATTTTAAAATAAGTGTGTGTTCAATACATATAAATACACATATATAATATTTTAAAATAAGTGTATCTTTAATTTTGGACTTATATATCAAGTTGGACAATGGGCATTGAAGTATTTGGAGTGCAATCAATTTTCTTGTCTCTTTTCTTAATCTTAGGGGGTCAAAACTGAGGTATTATGAAGTGTCGGTAGTATTAAGATTTGAATTAGGCCTTAATCATAAAGTATTGTCACACGTTACATCAAAAGAAACAATGCAAAATTGAGGGAGCACAACAGGCTGTGGATCGCAATAAACAGTAAAAAATCCATAAAAACCTATCATAACACTAATCTAGGATAAAAGCAAAACAATATAGAGAAAATTACTAAGAAATTCCAAAATAAAGCAAATATTGGTAAGAGGTTTCCAATCAGTTTTTACAATTAAATTGGCCCCAACCAATTCCTCTCTCTCCCCACTCTTTACAATGTCTTCCACCAACAACCCCCAAATCAAAACCAAATTCGTCATCCCCCAAATCAACCCATTTCTTCCCACTCTCTACAATATCCTATACATACACGCATTCTCCAACTGCATCACACAAACAAACGGATCGAAGAAAAAAAATTAACAATGGGGATATGCAGTTCATGCGATTCTACCATCACCACAACCAAATTGCAGAAGAATCCATCCTGTTTTATTTGCGATTCCGATGAGATGGAATTCGGCGACGTAGCGACGACGATGAATTGCAGCCTGGACAGCTGTATTTCACGCTGCCGCTTAGTCAGCTGCGCCACCGCCTCCAGGCGGAGCAGATGGCCACTTTGTTCGTGAAAGCCAGCTCTGCTTTGACCAAAAGCGGTTGTATACGTAGGTGCATACAATCATCCTAATATGCATACGTGCACGCATATTTCTCACTTTTCATCTTTGAAGAGCATCGGATTCCAGATTTACAACCACGTTTTGCCGGCGAGAAAAACTTTTCCGGCTTAGAAGAAGCGACCGAAACCAATTTTTTGTTTTTTTCGGCTAGAAGAAAAGGCGACAAAAGCCTCACCTTTTTCCGATAGAAGCAACAAATTTCCCCTTTCTTCACTACCCATTTTTTCCGGCAACGGAATATTCGACGGAATATTGGGAGTTTTTCCGGCGACACCTTTCTTAACCAAACCTATTTTTTCTCACTGGATTTTGAAAAAAAATCGAATCAGATGAATTGGATTAGAAAAGGGGGAAAGAAAGGTTTTGGATAGCAAGTGCGGTTTTGGTAGGGTCTCTAATGTGACTGTGGCAGGTTTCTCATGTCCCAAAATTTGAACCAGATTTTGGATTTATTGGGTAAGGAAGACTCAATAAAGGGCATTTACTTGACTCCAACCACGTTTTGGATCCTCATAATAATGTTTTAAAAAGATGGAACCCAATTGCAATAAATGTGTTAGGATGGAACCTAATAATAACCCACATAACAATAAATACATCATCGAACTCTGAAAGAAGGGTAATCAATTTGATCCATACGAATGACTATAAGAGTCGATAAATATCGGGGCGCCAAATGAGCATAAACAAGGTGGAGCGCGTTCGAAGCAATACCCAAACGAGTCATATAATCAGTCAGACGGTTACCCTCTCGATGTGGGTAACCCATGTTTGGACCTGTGGAATAAATGAACATGTGCGAGCGAGTCAGAGTATGTTGGATCTGCCAAGGGCTGGCCCGTTCCATCTGTAACAAGCGAACCACCACAAGAGCATCCAACTCTATCCAACTTGGGTTATCAAACCTGTAAGTTCAGCTGGAAAGTTTAAGTTTAGTTTTGTCAACTAATACTGTTCAGTTGGAGAACTAATACTTTATGCTAGAAGAATTGATACTGTTAGGCTTTCAGAGGAATTTTGGATGCCACTTGCAGGGAAAAGTTCTTGCTATATGATTGGATCGTTCTTGAGTCATTTTGGAGTGGTAATTAGCGTTGGGGTCGCGTGCATGCTTCATAAGTCACACGCATATGCTCACATGTTGTGCACATGCATAACAAGTGGAGAATGTAACCGAATTCAGTTGATAACAGCTTCATGACTCAAGTTGAACGTGTAATTCATTGGGTAGTTAGCTGAGTTACTTGTTTTGAGAGTTAATTGAGAGATTCTCATTGTTATCTTCTTCCTAGAGAGAATTAGGGTTCATAATCGACATTGATAGAGCTCGGATAGATTCAATCTTGAGAGAGATCGGTGTAATCTGTAAATTGCTTCGTTGTGATTAGTGGAGTGAGTGTCCTGATCCCGTGGATGTAGGTTTTCATAACCGAACCACGTAAAATCCCGCGTTCTTCATTTTCTGCAATTTTCTGTTGGTTTGTTCTGTTTGTGGGTTTGAGCGTGATTTAATTGTATGTTATTCAATCTGTCTTGTTTGAACTAACAAGTGGCGCCGTCTGTGGGAATTGGATCGAGGATATGACAACAATGAAATTGGATGTTGAGAAATTCACCGGGAAAAATGACTTCGAGGTTGTGGAAGATCAAGATGAATGCACTTCTGGTTCACAACGGTTTAGCAAATGCTCTGAAGCCAGCAGATCAGTGGCCCTCTGGTTCATCTGCAACGGATCAGACAAAGAAGAATGAGATTCTGGAGAAGGCTCATAGTGCAATCATATTATGCTTGGGAGATAAGCCTTTGAGGGAGGTTTCAAAGGAGAAAACCGCTATGGATCTATGGAAGAAGCTTGAAAGCCTCTATCAAACGAAGTTTGTTTCAAATAAACTCTACATGAAACAAAAGCTATTGGCATTCAAGATGTCAGATGAGAAGAATCTTCTTGAGCAACTTGACAAATTCAATAGATCTGCAGATGATCTTGAGAGCTTGGATGTGAAATTAGAGGATGATGATAAGGCATTAATGCTTCTGAACTCCCTACCTAAATCTTTTGAAAGCTTCAAGGATACACTATTGTTTGGAAGAAAAGATCAGTTGAGTTTTGATGACATTCAAACTGCTATCAAAACAAAGTTTCTTAAAATTAAGGGGGAGAAGAAGACTACATCTCAGGGAGAAAGTCTCAATCTGAAATTCAAGAAAGGAAAGAAGAGTTTCCAGAATAAGAAGAAGGGAGATGACACGTCAAAATCTGAGAAGAAGTCCGCTCGATTTTTTTGAGAAAAGGAAGTGTTATTCTGTCATAAACCGCCATTTGAAGAAGAATTGCCCTGGAAGAAGAAGAACCAAGATGAAACTAAGGATGATAAGAAATCATTTGTTCTTTGAAGAAGGCTATGAGAGTCTGAGATGTTTGAATGGTAAAGCGACTCTAAACTCTACAATGAATGGGTTTTAGATTACGGTTGCACTTTTCATATTGTGTCCCATTGAACATTGGTTTCAAGATCTTAAGAAATATGATGGGGATTAGTGCTTCTTGGCGATGATGAGATTTGTGTAGAGTGAGAGGTGGTGGTGGTTCTGTTAGGATCAAGATGTTTGATGATAAGGTTAGAATCTGTCCAAATGTGAGGTATGTTCACGAACTTAAAAGAAACATCATATCACTAGGTTCTCTGAATGCTCACGGGGTTTGAGTTTCACAATGAGAAAGGTTCACTTCTTGTAACAAAGGGTGAGAAAGATGATGATGAAAGGAAAGAAAGTCAATAGTGCAGACTCTCTACGATGGGAGAAAATAAATGGAAGGAACCACCGATGTTTCCATGAGTGAAGTTGGTGTGATCTTTGTGGCATAAGAGAATGGCTCATGTGGGAGAGAAAGGCCTGGTGGAGCTATCAAAGAAGGGTGTCATACCTGGAGAGGAGTATAAGAAAACTCCAGTTCTGTCATAAGTGTGTTCTTGGAAAGGCCAAGAAGCACTCATTTCAGAAAAGGAAGCACACAACAAATGAGGCTCTTGACTACATTCACTCAGATGTATGGGGGCCTTCTAGAGTCTCAACTCATGTTGGAGGCAGGTACTTCCTAACTCTTATTGATGACTATACCAGGAAAGTGTGGGTGTACATCATGAAGCATAAGAATGATGTTTTCCTGAAATTCAAAGAGTGGCTTGCTGAACTTGAAAACAAGAAAGGAAGGGGAATCAAGCACTTGAGAATTGATAATGGATTGGAATACTTATCTTAGGAATTTCAAAGCTTCTGTAAGGCCAAAGTGATCATCAGACATAGGACTGTACCAGCAAATCCACAGCAAAATGGTCTTGCAGAAAGGATGAATAGGACCATTCTTGAAAGAGTGAGGTGCATGTTATCAGATGCAGGCCTACAAAAGGTGTTTTGGGGGGAGGCTGTTAATACAGCTTGTTATCTTATCAATAGGACTCCATCATCTGCTATTGGTTTCAAAACCCCAGATGAGTTGTGGTATGGAAAGCTATCAGATTACTCAAATCTGAGGGTGTTTGGCTGTGAGGCTTATGATCATGTTAAATAAGACAAACTTGATCCTAGAGCCTTAAAATGCATTTTCATAGGTTATCCAAAGGGTGTAAAAGGATATAGACTTTGGTGTGTAGAGCCCGGAGGTCACAGATGCATTGTGAGTAGGGATGTTGTCTTTAATGAGCAGGTAATGGGATATAAGTCAAGTGAGAAGCCTCAAGACTTGGATGGTGATATTTGTGAAGAAGTCACTGAGGTTGAGGTGGAGACTCACAAGGATGATTCTGATCAAGATGCTGATCAAAATGGTGAAGCAGAAGCTGAGTCTGATCATGAAGATCAGGTTGAAGATTTGACCGATTACAGCCTTACAAGAGATAGGGCCAGAAGACAGATTCATCCTCCTATCAGATTTGTTCAAGCTGATATGGTGTCATATGCTCTTGTTACAGCTGATCAACTTGAGCATAATGAGCCAAAGTCATACAGAGAAGCTATTTCAGGAGATGAGAAAGAACATTGGATCACTGCTATGACTGAGGAATTTCAGTCTCTAGAGAAGAATCACACATGGATTCTGGTGGAGAAGCCTAACAAACAGAAGATAGTTAGTTGTAAATGGATTTTCAAGAGAAAACTTGAAGTTGGGATATCTGAACACATCAGATACAAAGCCAGACTAGTTGCAAGGGGTTTTACACAGAGAGAGGGTATAAACTATAATGAAGTTTTCTCACCTGTGGTCAAACATTGTTCTATTAGGTTGTTGCTCTCAAAAGTTACTCAAGACAACTTAGAGTTGCAGCAACTTGATGTGAAGACTGCTTTCTTGCATGGAGATCTGCAGGAGACCATTTACATTCAACAACCAGAGGGATTCTCAAAGGGAGACAGTGATACCAGAGTTTGTTGAAGAAATCACTGTATGGTCTCAAGCAAAGTGTTGGTCCCGGTGCAAAACCCGTGAAATGCGAAAAAACATGTAATGCATATAAAATAGGGGTGAAGGAATGGTGATTCCAAATTTTTGCTTTTTATGCCCATGTGATGTGTTTTGCTTATAATCGAATGCATATGACAAGATAAGAACGTAAAGCAATAAAGAACACATCAATGTATAGTGGTTCGGAGACTCAAGCTCCTACATCCACTCTCCCTGTTCCTAGGGAAATTCCTTCAATCGGGACTTATCACCCTCCACGGGATCGCCTATAAGCTTTCTGACTATCCAAGATAGTTTACTCACTTTTTCTACATTTGAGTTTTCTGGCTGACTACTCTGCAGCTTACTTACTCAAACACACACAACCTTTCTGACTATCCAAGATAGTTTACTCACTTCTTCTCTAGAGTTTTCTGGCTGACTACTCTGCAGCTTACTCACTCTTTACAACTCCAACAATCACACAAACTACCTAAAAATAGGGTTTGGGTTTGGTTGGTGTTTCCAACTAGGTTGAGATTTTCCCTTACATTTGTTTAGCCTCAATGCTAAGATTGGGAAAATCTCTCTAAGCTTAGGATATATCTTGGGTTGCTTAGATCTAGTTTAAGAACACTTTTGAATATATTTGTATATCTACAGACTTGTGTTCTATGGTGGGAATGCTTGAGTATATGGCTCTAGGCTCTGTAGCATCTTTTTCCACATTCTCCACACTTTGATTTGATGGAAGATCTTGTATTTATAGTGTGGATTTGAATGTTACCGTTGGAGAGAATCACATTCAAATCCATATTATTCTGTAAGTTTCTGCAACTTTTTCAGGCTGGTTGTCTTCCTCTCATTGGTCCACGTCAGCTGAATCTAACGGCTATATTCTTCCGGATCTTCTGAGTCTTCAGGTTTCTCTGAGTCTTCGGGGTTCTTCTGAGTCTTCAGGATTCTTCTGAGTCTCAGGATTCTTCTAAGTCCCAGGATACTTCCGAGTCTTCAGGATTCTTGATTTAGCAGACTTCTCTTGGACGGACCTTATACGATCGAACATCTTGACACTCGGGCTTATGCGAGTTCAAAGCTCTCCGACCGGACATCCCGACCCTCGAGTCACTTTTTTACTTTCGACCCTCTTGTCCCTCGGTCCTCAGACTATATCGATTTCTTCTTCGATCGATCGATTCGACCGATTAGATCAAGACATCTTCAGATCAACATATCAGGATAAGATCGGTCATCCGTGATCAGTTAAGACATCGATCTCAATCACGTCGATCTCGTCGGTCTCATCTTTTCCTCTTCCGATCAACTTATCTTTTTTGGTCATCCGATCAGGTACTTCGATCATCGATCTTCGATCGGCTTTTTTTTTCCTCTTCCGATTTTTGCCAAGCTTTCATCGAGTTAACTCGGAACTCATCTTACTCATCCGATCTTGACCGGTCTAAATGCAACCTCGTCGATCTCGATCATCTTCTTCTGATTTCGTGAGTTCCCCCTCAACTTGTTATCTGTAAATTAGCTTCAATAACACAAATTGATAATGTTTTGACATAATTCATCAAAACTAACATATCCCAACACAAAGCCCAAGACAGTGGTATAGAAAGTTTGATCACTTCATGATTTCCATTGGATTCTCTAGATGCAAGTATGACAGCTGTGTTTACTTGGAAAGACAAGGCAGTGAAGTGGCAACCTACTTGTTACTCTATGTTGATGACATGCTCATAGCTAGTAAGAGCAGCAGAAGGATTCATAGTCTCAAGAAGAAGCTGAATAGCAACTTTGAAATGAAAGACTTGGGAAATACAAAGAGGATTCTTGGTATGGATATTCTCAGAGATAGAAAGACTGGTAGACAGTTTTTATCTCAGAAAAGCTACATTGAAAAGGTACTGCAGAGGTTCAATATGCATGAGAGCAAGCCTGTGATAACTCCATTTGGGCAGCAGTCCAAGTTATCAAAGAATCAATCTCCAAAGACAGATTCAGAGAAGAAAGAGATGAGTTGTGTGCCTTATGCAAGTGGAGTTGAGAGTCTTATGTATGCCATGGTTTGTAGCAGACCTGACCTTGCTCATGCAATAAACATGGTGGGTAGATATATGGCAGAACTAGAAAGAATGCATTGGGAAGCTCTTAAGTGGATTATGAGATACATGAGAGGAACTGCTAATCTGGGATTGATGTTTGAAAGATCAACTCAAGTCAGAGAACCACTACAAGGATATGTGGATTCAGATTATGCAGCAAACTTGGATTCAAGGAAGTCTTTAACAGGATATGTTTTTACTTTGTATGGGACAACCATTAGTTGGAGGTCTGTGTTGCAATCAGTTGTGGCTTTATCTACAACAGAGGCAGAATACATTGCCATGGCTGAAGCAGTGAAGGAAGCCATGTGGCTTAAGGGAATTCTTAAGAACTTTGGAGTTGTGCAGAAATCTGT
This sequence comes from Stenogyne calaminthoides, assembly GCA_037126765.1. Lineage (NCBI taxonomy): Eukaryota > Viridiplantae > Streptophyta > Magnoliopsida > Lamiales > Lamiaceae > Stenogyne > Stenogyne calaminthoides. The sequence continues at coordinate 9,455,349 of JBBCBC010000033.1, forward strand.
TGTGGTGCATTGTGACAATCAAAGCACCATTCACCTTGTGAAGCATCAAGTGTTCAATGAGAGATCCAAACACATTGATGTGAAGCTGCATTTGTCAGGGATATCATTGAAAGGGGAGCTGTGAAAGTTCAGAAGATTCACACAGATGATAATGCAACTGATATGTTCACCAAGGCTTTACCAAGTTCAAAATTCAGATTGTGCAATGAATTGGTGAAGGTAGAATCTTGGGATGTGCATTGAAGTACATTGATGAATGCAGTGAACATTGGAAATGAAGGACACTCAGGATACTTTGCAGCTGAGGTGGAGATTTGTAAGTTCAGCTGGAAAGTTTAAGTTTAGTTTTGTCAACTAATACTGTTCAGTTGGAGAACTAATACTTTATGCTGGAAGAACTGATACTGTTAGGCTTCCAGAGGAATTTTGGATGCCACTTGCAGGGGAAAGTTCTTGCTATATGATTGGATCGTTCTTGAGTCATTTTGGAGTGGTAATTAGCGTTGGGGTCGCGTGCATGCTTCATAAGTCACATGCATATGCTCACATGCTATGCACATGCATAACAAGTGGAGAATGTAACCGAATTCAGTTGATAACAACTTCATGACTCAAGTTGGACGTGTAATTCATTGGGTAGTTAGCTGAGTTACTTGTTTTGAGAGTTAGTTGAGAGATTCTCATTGTTATCTTCTTCCTAGAGAGAATTAGGGTTCATAATCGCCATTGATAGAGCTCGGATAGATTCAATCTTGAGAGAGATCGGTGTAATCTGTAAATTGCTTCGTTGTGATTAGTGGAGTGAGTGTCCTGATCCCATGGATGTAGGTTTTCATAACCGAACCACGTAAAATCCCGTGTTCTTCGTTTTCTGCAATTTTCTATTGGTTCGTTCTGTTTGTGTGTTTGAGCGTGGTTTAATTGTGTGTTATTCGATCTGTCTTGTTTGAACTAACAAAACCGACGAGCCAAATAAACCATGTAGGAGTGCCTGGAGCTCCGCATCTAAGCTGGAAGTCGCTGCCAAAAGCGTCTGAAAGGTCTACCTGAGATTGCCGAGATGATCCCAAATCAGCCACCACCAGAAGCCACTTCTATATGCCGATTGTAAGAACCATCAATATTGAGATTTGACCGATCCCAGAATAGGAAGCAAACCAAGCAGCATAAAGTAATGGACGATGTGCAACCACGCCACTAGATGGGGAGAAGCTTCCCCGAAAGCACCAACGAATGCAAGTGATGAGTCATTTTGTCATATAATATGTGAAGCACGAAAAGGAAGATCACGATATTTGTGACTATTCCTCTCCGACCAAGTGAACCAATATATCAACTTCATGAATTAATTTATCACTCACCGAAAATCGATTTTGAGATTATAATACACTACGATTATTTATTTTGAGAGTATATCGTTTCTATGCCCTTTAATTTTCTCGAAATTAAACTTTATTCCCTCATTTAATTAGTCAAAGACGAGTGTCCTACACTTATACTAAATGCCAATTAAATTCCAATTATTTTAATTAATTGATTAAAATCAATTTTTTCCATACAAATTAAGATTACATCTCAAGAGCAGGATTAACCCTGAGAATAAATATTCTTATTGATAATCAAAGGTGAATTACAGTGAATCATAAAACACCTATTTATAATACTAGAAAATAGGACCCTAGCTAAACTTTCAAGTATTTACAATGACATATAGGAAAAATGTATCAATGCAAATCCTAGAGAATTATTTAGACACTTAGGTAATATAACTAATACTAAATATTAGATGATGGAAAGTGAATATCGCTAAATATTCTACATCGTCCTCCACCCTATATTAATTTATACAACAATCTATGATGCACACATTCTTCTAAAAATACCATAGTTCAGTATCGGATAAGTGCATGGTGCGGGTGCGATTTACGCGGGATTCACTTGGGAGTTGGGATAGCCACGTGGCGAATCCATAAATAAATTTTAAAAAAATAATTAGGATACACTGGATATATGAATCCGGTGAGGGAAAGGTGCGCGAACAGTTAAATTTTTAGAGAAAAAAATACATATATATATATATGTCTTTTTTTTTCAATTTTTCAAGACTAAAACTCTAAATAGTCATCTTATTAAGTACTAGACGTGTTACTTCAATTGAACATTATTATGTAATGTAACTTAAATTGACAATATAATATATTTTTTTTCTAATTGAACTCTTTATTATACTTTATGTATTGAACTGATGTTATTTGAATGGGTGTTTTGTTAATTACATTAAATTATTGAAAATATTTAAGTTTTATGTAAATTACATACATTTGATATATTAATTTTAAATTTTTTATATATTTTATAAGTGTCATATATAATAAAATATAAATAAATAGTTATATCATTGTTGTATCGACTATTGCATTTTAATTTTTTCAAAAATTCGTATTTCCATACTCGTATCTTATCGCTCCCGTACCTGTATGGCGTCACCTGTGGTGCAACATAGACAACACTACAGGTTAGACGGTATTATTGGTCCTATTCTCATAAGATGATATTTCATGATTATAACTCTGATTTAAGTTATCTGTCAAATAAGTCATGATCAATTTAAAAGGTGGAACTGATCTCACCTGAGACATTCTGATTAATTGTTTTTTTTATTTAGCAAGTATAATGTGAAATTTGTTTATGATGAAATTTGTATATTTTTTAAACCGTATTATCAATTTAGTGATAATATATGATATTTTTTTATTAAAAACAAATAATACGGTTCAATAAAATATACTCCCTCCGTTCCAAAGATATATGCATGTTTATGTTGGGGAATGAGTTGCACAGATCTATTCGGGGTGAATATTTAAATACAAATTTAATTTTTTAATTATTACTAGCATGAATTAATCATATATTAATTCAAATAATAATTGTAACAACATATCATGCATATAAAAACCCACGTAAAATCTACGCATGCGGAATCTACGGGTTTACGTGAACGTACCTCTCGGGATGTCAGTGACTTCGGTCGGACGGACTAACCAAAAGGACTTCCCAAGTATTCCCTTAGCCCTTGCTCAACTATCCGGTGGAAGGACACTTGTCGAACAATTAACAAAAGGAAAAATAAACTTTGTTGCACAACTTATGTTGATTTGCTAATTTTTCCAGCACATGAAATTGTACTTGGGAATGAACTAATCATCCCCTATTTAAAGGAGAGGGGTGGTCGAAATTTTCAGTGAAAAATCAATGTGGGAAAAGACTTTTCTTGGTCACCAAGAAATCTTGAATATATCTCCTATATTCTTTTTCCCATAATTAAAATATTCCACAAAAATTCCACCTCCTCATATATGGATATTTTCGAAAATTTAGTGTGTGCAAGAATCCAAGATTTGGATCTTCTTGAATTTATGAGATATTCTTGTATTTCAAGAAATACATATCTTTCATAATATATTTTCAAGAAAATCAAGAAAATCGTTCTTGACCACTATATTTTCAAAATTTTGAAATTTTCTATATAGATAACCAAGTGGGAGATTTCTTGAATTTAATGAGATAATCTTGTATTCCAAGAATACATATCTTCATTCCATAACAAAATTCAAAGAAAATATTTCTCCCTCTTTTATCCATAAATTTCAAAAATTAGAGGAAAAATTAAGCAACAATATTTATTTATTTTAATCACCTTTTTCAGTTAATGGACTATTTGTTGGGCTACTCAGGGAGCCTTTAGGAGAATTAAGATTGGACCTTCTAATGGATCTTGAATATCTAATATTGAGCCACAATATAATTCAAGCCCATAAATATTAATTAATCCCACTACATAATTAATATTGCACTATCCATCTTAACCCATATTACAGTCAATATGGCTCCCGGTCATTATTTCTCGTGTTTAAGATTATCTAGCTCATTAATTAATTCAAGCCACTGAAATAGCTTTCCGTTAATCAATATCTTTTGTCCTTGGTCAATGAACGGTTCAACATTATTATCCATACCGGAAACAAATTCCACTTGCAAGATTTGGTATGATAAAGCTTATGAACCTCCCAAGGGGGCAAATCAAACAAGCGTATTTTGCACACGATTCTTCAGATTAAATCTTAGCAATCACATGTGACCAATAATATTGCCCAAGATAAAAAGTATTGAATCTCTTTTGATTCGCTACCCATGATAAGTCAAAACAATAGTTACCAATCCCACGTGATCCTATTTAAGGGACGAAGGTTAAGAAATAACGAACCACCGAGGTCTAATTCTTCCTTGTTGGGTTCAAGAATTTATCCTCCTCAGAGGTCCTATTCAACAAGATCGGTCATGCACTAGTGTAATCTCTTGGTCAAGACAAACCAATCTGAGCCTTACACCTCAACCTTTCACGATGGGTTGTTCATTTCCATCTAGGTCGTGAATGGCGTACTTTTTAGTTACAATGGATTGTTAATTTATTTTCTGTGATCTGGTATCACTAAATTAACTACAATGTAACACGCATAAATTTATTGAACAGTTATCAAAGAAATATATGTAACATTCAATCATATTTAAAGCAATGATAAACAATTTATTTCAATAAATAAGTCGAAAATTAGGTTTCGATTATACAAAGTAAAAAGCATACTTTTCAAAAGATAATCCCAACATTTCTTGTTTTTCAGCGTATTTTTTATGGCGAGAGTTTTTTTATTAGTATTTAAAATGATAAAATAAATTTTAAAGATGCATACAATAGATGAGAAGTGGATCTATAATACCCCTCTTTAAAAATTATTTTATCATTTGAAATACTAATAAACAACTCGCTCATAAAAATTCGATAATAAAATAGGTGTGCATATATTTATGGGACGGATGTAGTATGATATAATAATTAAAAAAAAACAAGAAGTTTCACCTTCTCCGGGATACTTTGCCTTTTTATTTTTTAAACTTTGGATTGAAACCATGCAACTGTTGCAAGCAAGTATTACTCTTATTTGTGATGCATACATATCTTAGATATTTTCCTCAAGTAATAGGTCCCTAGTGCACTGGGTGCACCGTACAAATCAAGTGTATTTTTTATATATACAATTTATTTTATCGAAACGTTTAATTTGTTTTGGTTCTAATTCTACACATTTTTTTATGAATGATTGTGCTCTTTCTTCTTCGGTATTACAAAAGAAATAGGGGGTGTTTGCAAAAACTTATAGTTTAAAAGAAGTAACTAAAATTAGTGATTATGAGAAAAGTGATTAATAGTAGAAGTTGATAGTGTTTGTAAGAAAATTCAAGAAAAAAAATTGATAGTGTTTAAAAGAAAAGTTAAAAGTTTTAAGAAAAGACTAATAAGCTACTAAATGCATCATCTTTGAAGCTTATAATTTATAGCTTATGAGAGCTTATTTAAGCTACTAAAAGATAAATAAAACACTTCAAATTATTTTTGCACACAATTCTAGGTGACTATAATCACGTATAAATTTTTGAAAACATCCCCATAATCATATATGATCGAAAGTGCATTACAATATTTTCATTGAAGTTGGTCTTATTAGAAATATCATGCGATGCGAGAAATTGCCTAAAATAAATACTTTGAAGTTACCAGTTTTCTATGGGTATCATCTGCATTCAGGTGCATCGTGCACTCATAGTGTATTTTACAATCATTCAGTTTGTTATACTGAACGATGTAATTTATATACACTGAACCGTGCAACTATTTGTATTTTTCTGTAATAACAAATTACACGGTTCTAAATTTAATGCACTATGAGTGCATGATACACCTGAATGCAGAACGTTATCTAATTGTGCACCTACTGCTCAAAATTTGAAATTCCATCAACTCTTCAATTTATCAGCTTTCGTCTGCCAAACTAAATTCCTCATAAATTCCCAACACAAATTGCATGAATCATAAAGACAAAGACAATTGTGAAAAATTAATAGGGTTTCAATTTGGCCTCTAAAAACAGAGAATTTGACGATTTAGCCCTCTACGCTCTAAAACAATGTTTACCATACTAACAAGAGATTTAACATAGAATTGCTACTTTTTTTTTTTTTTCAATCAAGCATTCTTCCGTAATTGATAATCTCCAACTTCTTCCAACTGATACGACGCCGTTTCCTTCCTAATCCAGTGTTTACCAATGAAAGCATCCACCCTTCGCCGGAACTCTTCATTGCTCAGGGTTTCGATTTCCGCCGCCGCATCGGAACTGTCTGCTTTCCGGCTGTTCTCCGTTTCCGATCTCCGAAGCTCCGGCGACCGCCGCACCGCTATCTCTCTCTTCAATAACTCCGATTGCGTCCTCTGAAACCTCTGTATTTGCCTCGTCGCCTTCTCAATAACCGCCTCCAAATCATCGCATTGCGAAATCGGCGGCTTCTGCTCCTCGCAATCGCCGCCGCCGCCGCCGCCTCGCTGAATTTCACTTAAGCGTCGAAAAAATTGCAGCCGCCGGCGACGTCGTTTTGGCGGAAAAGCGTGAGCAATAGAAGGACGATCGCATTTCCGGTCAGAAACACGACGTGGGGGTTGAAGAAATAGCCGCCGGCGATTTTCAGAACCGCCGGCACGCACCATGAGACCAGTCCAAACACCACCAAAATCTGGATCAATTTCCGTAATTTGGCGACTCTGCAGTTGGAGCGATTGAACCGGGCGATCGCCCTTTCCTTCTCAAACTTCACGTTATTCAACAATTTCGATTCCATACTCAAATCGAATTCTCAAATTTCAAATATCGGATAATAATATAAGAGAAGCAAAATCAGATAGAATTATGGAATTCCAAGTGAATTTTGAAAACAGAGAAGAAATATACATACAGGATCGATGCTTTCTGTCTCTATATATTTGTGTCACAGAGTTGGTGCGTGTAGTGGAGTGTGTGAGATGAAGGAATATAATGGGGCAGTTTTGTAGATGGACATGATCCAAGTCGGGTGTGTGAATAATTGGCTTTTTATTATCCCAATTATAAATTTGTCTGCATATATTACAAATTCCCTTAAAATATTTAACTTATGCATTTGTATTTATTATACACAAGTAAATAATTACTCTATTTGAATTTGTTTTTTAAAAGATAAAAATGAAATATATTAAAACAAGTACAAGGGATATTCGCAACCAGATCACAAAGTTACAGTTTATCCTATACATAATCTATAGATTGAATATCCCAAAGATGGAAAGGAATACCAAACGAAATCGGATAATGTGAACTAATCCACTTCCAAGAAACAAATTTGATCCCATCGATCAACTCATCCAATGTGTACGAGCTATCCTTAAAAATCAGTCTGTTACAAACCTTCCAAATCTTCCACAAAGCAGCCTGCCAAATCAATCCTAGTAATCTCCCATCTAACTTTGCTTCTTTCTGAATCAACAAAATCAGCAAAGTGATATCTAGCATTTGATGAGAACGGAATCAAATTTGTATTTTAATCAGACCATGTGCGACATTAGGCTAGAAAGAATAATAAAAGGAAAGTTCTTATATGTCACTGGACGCACCGTGTAATTTAAATATGCAATTTGTTCAATTAGAATGTGCATATTTTCTATATTAACATATGCAATTTGTTTTTACTGATACAAATTACATAAACAATATAAACAAATTATATGTTATACACTTTAATTATAAAATACACTTGGTACATAGAAGATCTACCCTTATAAAATGATGTAACATTTTAGTGCACTAATTGTGTTAGAAAAATAGTATAAACAAATTAATTTTACATCTCTCTACAAGTATGGACTTTTACATGATATGTAATTCTTTTATAGTATCAGAGTTTTTAACTCTCGCCCAGATCTTGAATTCGATTTCAGCTTAAAACAATTTCACACATATTAAATTGTTCATTCGATGAGCCTCCTTCCATTGATGAAGTAAGATAATTCAAATAACGAATGAGGAGGAGTGTTAGGAAAATAATATAAAAGAATTAATTTCACATCTCTCTACAAGTTCAGACTTTTAGATGAAATGAAATTCTTTCAAGTTGCATATTGCAACTAATGTAATTTTGACTAAACAATAACAATTTTTTTTTTCAAATAATATTAATAGAAAAAGATAGAAAAGTATCAGTTCATTCAATGAAAGGTATCAACTCATACAATGAGAAATATTGATGAAAGTATTATTGTTATGCATATACATTATAATAGTTACATTTATGCATTATCATAGTTAAAAAAATGATTTAGTTCATTTAAAAAATAAAGCATTTTTTTTAATTGTAATAGTGCATAACATAATAGCGAAAATGTTTATAAATAGTTCATATATATAACAATGATATTTGAAGAAATATAGTTCACTGTGAATTTCGGTTCACACAATTTTTTATCAAATTGAGACATTACTGCCAGGTTTGTTTTCGGCTTAATTAAGGTGGATGTGGCAAATTCGAATGGGAAAAAATATGGATGGGATAAATCTTATGAATAACCATCTGTGTTTATTTTGTGTTGAATATGGTACGGGTGAATTGAGTTTTATGTCAAATCAATATTCTTTTTAATGATGATTATATATTGTTTTAATTAGTTAGTGTGGTTTAATGATTATATGAAGAAAAAAAATTGTAAGAAATATAAGAGAAATAATGAGTTTGTTTAAAAAAAATTAGGGATATAGATATACAACAAAGGCAAATATATATTTTAATAAAGAATTTAATGTACAAATTCAAAAAGTGACCCGAATGGATTATAATCCATCCCCCACCCAGATTTTCCCCATTGGAAAACAAACATGGCGTACATGTTGAAATGATCATTTCCTTCAAATATGCAGCAGCATTTTTATTGTTACATTTAATTATTTAATGACTTTACTCTTCGATTTTTTTTTAGAGGTAAAGATAAAATACTATATAACGAGTATAAGGGGTACTCGAATCCCAGATCCACAAGAACTACAAATTACATGGTATGTACTCTAAAAGTTGAGAATCCCAAGAAATAAAATGAACAATAAAAGAGAGCGGATAGTGTAATCTAATTCACTTCTACGAACAAAATTTAATGTCATCAATCAACTCATCAAGAGTATAAGAGCTATCCTTGAAGATGAGTCCATTATGTACCTTCCAGATTTTCCACAACGTAGCCTACCAAATCAACCGGATATGTACTTATTCTTGATGCGAAGCCAACCTTCATTAAATTAATGTATAAAAATGAAGTGTTCTGTGACAATAAATATATCGACAGTGTATTAAAAAATACTAATAATAATAAAGTTTCGTTCAATTTACATATGCAAGGAGACCCAACTAGTTCAAATATATTTGCCATTACAGGAAAATATATAAATTTATGACATTTGCATTATGTGTGGTAAAATATTTATAGTTAAAAGGGGTATTAAAAAAGTGAAATAGTTGGAATATTAATGTACGTAATAAAAGTTGCTCTTTTTTGGTTTTTTTTTTTCAAGTAAAAATGGAATGTATGAACTATTGATAATGTACAGGGGATTCTTAAATCCCAGAATCATACATCATGAACACCAAAAATGTCAAAATTACAATTTAAATGGTAAGCAATAATAGTTGCTCTTTTCCATTTCTTTTTTTTTTTTAAGAAAAAAATGAGTGATTTAATTAGTTGTAAGATGTATCAATTTCTATATGAGATTGTATCGGTGTGATGTTTATGGTCAAGATTATAAAATTAAAGATTTGTCATTTGAGAATGGATTTGAGTTTTATTTTTCTTGGTTGGGAGTTGAGCTAATTAATTTGGAGCTTCGTTGCATTTACACACATTCATATATTCTCTCCATTTTAAAAAAATAAAAATTTGACATATATATCACATTTAGGGGTGGATTGATACGGCATACCAATTTTTTTTCGCCATACCGTATACTGTACCGAAATTTTCGATACCGAAAAATGCATACCGTTGTCGTACCGAAATTTTCGGTATGTTAATATTACATACCGATACCGTACCGATATTTCGTTATATACCAAATTTTTTTCGATATATCGAAATATATCGGTATATACCGAATACCGAAATTTTCTATATTTTCATACCATTACCGTACCGAAAATTTTCAGTACGGTATGAAAATTTCGGTATATCGAAAATTTTGATAAAATCGATATTTTTCGATACAGTAAATGCGGTATACCGGTATTTCTGGTATTTCCTCCACCCCTAATCACATCACTCTTTCCCTCTCTTTCTCATTCGTTCTTTTCAAATTAATATGCGGTACGTAATGTGTGAGGGGGAGAAGGTAGAATTGAAGTGATCTTAATTAAAAGGAAAAATGATTCGAGCTATAATTTTTTTTTCCAATTATCGAGGCATATAAAATTCGTATGCAATGACTTAAGTAATATTAATAAACTAACTCTCTCTCTCTCTCATTTGAAATCATGTATATCCTCCAAAACCCACCTAATCAGCCAGAAACATTACCGTCACCGTCAATATTTGAGTTTCAAGTATTTCGATAGGTTGATTTTTTGTGGATCCATTGTTGTTATTGGGGGGAATTTGATTTTTGTGTGGGAAGGAAATCGTGGTGGTGGTGTTGGAGGTGGAGAGAGTGACCGATCTGTTGCGATGAAGAAGACAGGCCTACGCCTTGGAGGGGCGGGGGAGGGGGGGGTGGCAAATTCGTATGTAATTGGATCGGAATCGGGGGCGAAGCTTGAAGCTGAAAAATTCTGGATCTGAAGTCAAATCTTCTTTTCTCCTTTCATTGTTCTTTGATTTTACACCCTCGTCTTTTATCGAGATAGTGTTGGCCGTATATAAGTATGTGCATTTTTGTTAGGTGTGCAATTATTATAGAGTATAGTGGGCATGAAATTATTCGAGAGTGTAGACAATGTTTTGATGCATGCGTTCAATTACTATCGAGGTTGTGCAATTATTTGTAAGTGCAATTGTTATTGAGTATGTTCATTTTGTATGTGTGTATGCAATTATTTGAGAGTATATAAATTTTTATATATGTGTGTTCAATTATATATTCTCAGTAATGTGTATTTTTTACCATGATGCACGTATAAATACATTTTGTAGATATAAAGGCCAAAAAAAAAAAAGGTCTCTTCCCAGACAAAACAAGGCCTGAAAAAATTCAGATAAGCGCCCGAAATATTAAGTAATAAAAAATCAACTCGAAATTAATGTCCCATATGTATTTTTTTACTGTGTGTACACACATATAAAATTCAAAAATTACAAGAGCCTGATGAATACAGGTGACAAATTAATAGAAATTCGGTGACATGCGTATAATTAATAGAAATTGGATACTTCAATATGTTCAATTTGTTTTAAAAGAAAACATATTTGAAATGAATAATAAAGAAAATGAGTGCTTCACTTTTTGAGGGGCGCTATGTTTAAAATGAATAATAGAAATATGATGTTAAATAATCAAATTGGTGAATTTTCAAAATTAATTTAATCATCGGCTTTCCTCATTCGAGTAAGTAGGAGACGTATTTGATTATCTTTGGGAATGAATTGGAGTATGAGAGTTATAAGATGACTTGGTGAATTTGTGTGAATTTATGGAGTGTTTGGGTGCTTGGTGTACTAACTCTAAAATTAATAATTAACTTTGTACGATAAAAAAAAAAAAAAAAAAAAAAGAAGAAATCTGATGTTAAATGGATAGACAAGACATTTGGTGGGTCCATGTTCAATTTTTTAATGTGTTAGAGCATTGCCAACGGCAGGTAGCAATCCAATGTGGCAATATTTGTACATGTGTGACATTGTTGGGAGGGTGGGTTCAGTTTAGGAGAGAGAAAAGGCAGTAGCAAATATTTGATGCTGCATCAAATGAAAAAGGCTCTGACATTTGGGCCACAAAATATTATTTTATTTTTTATCTTCTCCTTTTGTAGGTTTTAACCATAACTTTGACCATTCTTTTTTAATTCAAACGAAAAAGGCTAACACAAATATATCTATCTATTTTTTTCCCTTTTGCATATATTACCGTTGCAAAAAAATTATTTACATATAATTTTTTTTTTTACTTTTTCTAATGAAGCCGTTGGTGTGATACCCGAGTTTCTCACTACTCATTGACCAATATACTTCAGGATTGCTTGCGTTTCATTTTATTTTACCTTTTTGTGCTACTTGTGGTTCGAAATTATTTGGTCTTGCTTTTAAATATTACATTCTTATGTATTTTAGGAGTGCTAGAATCCTATTAGAAGGTAATAGGATTTTATTATAGACCAAATGTGTCATATTAGTAGTTAAGGAATAGAGACTTGGTATTCTTATATATATAAGATTAAGAGAATAAATGAATAAATAAACAAATAAAAAAAATGAAATGATTCCTAATAGATTTTATATGCATGCACACGTGTAGAGGGCATACTCCTAATTAGGTCTTATATATATAGCTCTCAAATTAAGAATATGCATGACTAACAACAAGTCATTTAGATGGCATAATATACATATTACTCAAGTTACTAAGTGTGTAAACTTATGGTGTAGGTGCCGACACGTCAATATGCCACTAGTAACATAAATCTCAGACACACACAAACTTATACATGAGTTTTAGTATTATCTCATTAGCCTAGTAATCTAATTAGCCGGAAAAAAACAAAATAAAAATAAAAATGGAAGGCGGTGGACAGGGAGATAATAAGAGTTAATCACAAAACCCTCAGACACGTCTAAACAACACACCCGACAAAAGAAAGCGAGGAAACAGGGAAGGATATTTAGATACACATATGTATATTTTGATTCAAGGGTTTAATTAAGTTTCTAGCTATTCCTATATAGGGTTTTCGTTATAACATTTAAAATCATATGAAGGTTAAGATAGTGAGGGACATAGGTTGTGTAGAATGATATAAGAAAGCCTTTAAGTGTACTTGAGTTGTGTTTGAATATGATTGCAGTCCATCTATGTATGCTATATTCACGCCCAGTGTAGAGTTTTAACATAATTTGAGATTAACCATCTATTAGCTATATTTTTGTATGCAACATGTCAATGTTAATACTTATAACTATATATATAGGTGGTAGTCTCGAGGGTTTCTTTGTTTAGAGTATTACAGAACTTTGATTCACTAATACACATTTGGACTTGGGACGGTGATAAATAACGCCATGATTCCAAGAAAAGATTTTATTGGATAGACAAAGGGATTTTTTAACTTTTTTTGAATATTGGACAACGTAAGTTGATAATTTTGTTCGATATATATTTTTTTAATTTTTTTATTTTACATATCATCAAATAAATGGGTTGAAAACCCCGTCTTTGATCAATATCTTTTTTTTAATTATTAATTTACATTATAAAAATCCTATAATAAAACTATAAACCAAAAACTTATATATCGTTCCCAATACCATATAACATAAACCAAAAATCCTATAATAAAATCATAAACCACATATATATACCAAAACATCGAAATATATAAACATACAATCATAAACATACGTCCAATACACCAAAAACATGAAATATATATCATCACAAATATATAATTTAATTACATGCTACCAATATTTCAAACAACATTCTCTCAATATTGATCGATGAATATAGAAAACGATTGTAAAGGTATTTCGCCCAATCAATCGTTTTTTCCATTTCTCCGATCTTTTCTTAGAGTAAGACTTGAGCTCACGTTCATAGACAAACTGCAAACAACGAATCAATCAATATAGTATGAATTTTTATTCAATCAATAATAATTTAAATAAATCAATAATTGACTTACATTGGGAGGAATGTTCGTTATTTGGCCGCATATTATATCTTCTATAAAGCAACAAACAAAATGACCACAATGGTCATTATCTCGTTGCCTCGGAACCTGTTGATTAACAATATAATCACGTATTACAATTATGATTTCTTTCTATTAATTAGTTTGATAATTTACTAAATTAAATTTACCTTAATGTTAATCAGTTCACTTTATTTAACCGGATCTTGAGCCTCGACTGGCGTAAGCTTTTAAGGCGATTTTCGATACATCGTCATCACACTATTATTATTATAATTAAAAAATAAAAATAGATTAAATATGCATAATTTTAAGTAAAACAAATCATTGTATAGAATATTAAAAATGAACTTATGCTTCCATATATGAAACGAGATCAGGGCGATTAGAATAAACTCCATCACGAGTTGGGTCCATAAAATACACACTTAATGTATTCATGTGTATATACCAAAGACCCAATGGTTCCTATATTATATTGAGAGTATTAAAATTAATCGCAAATTTAGCATATATATGTGCAAATATTATAAACATGAATACAAATTTTAACGAAATGTTTATCACTCACCCCATATTTGTTGGCCAAAAAATGAGATGATCGCTCCAGATTAGATTCAAAGATGTGATTAATCTAACCCATCCATGGTCTGTACTTATCACCCATTATGCAAGACACTTGGGGGAGACGCGAAGGAGTACATTCCACTTGCTTTCGGTTATCTCGGAGAGATATAGCTCACCCAAATATCTTTAACCAACATATATACGCTTAATTAATATTTAAAAAGAAAATTAAACTATCTGAAAGTGAATATTGAGAATTAGTAAACACATACCGAGGTAAAGGGCTATGGTGGTTGCATGACTCAACCATTTTCGTCATTCAAGACAAAAACAAGACACGATTATTTTGTTCCTCAATCCATTTAATTCTTGGAAAGTATTACGATGAAAGTGAGCAAGCATGGGAGAGATTGTGGCGATATCGAAAACATTAGACGATACCATCCTTTTAAGATGCACCCTAGACTGTAAATGATCATCGTGATCTAAGTCTCCAAATCATGGGATAACCAAGTCTTAGACTACGATAACACAAAAAAAGGAGTCCCTCGATTTAGCCTCTCATGTGGAACACCAAAAAGGCAGATTCTACAATTAATTTACAATATTATTTAGAACCACAAATAAGATAATGAACTTTAATAACAAATATTTTACCCTCATGGTGCTAGAGACCAAGTTGCTCGGTCATTCGATGAAGTGCCCATCATATTCGGGGTAATGACGACTTCATCGATTGGTTTTTGCACCAATTTTTGAATCCTCCTCTCCGATTACGGGAACATCGAGTGTGACCCTCACGTTAATAAACCGGGAGTGATGGGATGACCATGAATCATTCCATGGGAGCGGTGGATAGGGAGATAATTTATAAGATATTGTAACGATCCTGTGACCACCAACCGTCGGGATCCTCCGGATAAAGGTAGTGAGGACAAAAAAAGGTTAAAAGGAAAAATGATTATTTGAATAAGATATTTAGTTAGAAAATTTTGATACACTAGTCTTTAATTAAAACAAATGTGAGACATGCATATTCGATACATGTGAGACGATTTTTTGAAGTGCCTCAATAAAAAAGTCGTCCCTAGGGTTAATGGAAAAACATAGCATTAGCGACACTATGTTGTTCTATAAACTTGCTCCCCATTGGATAATCGCGACATTCGTGGCTCGATCTTTTTCTCGGACCTCAAACGCGTTCCACATCTTTAGTCAACTTGGCAACTTTGTTCCGTTAGTATACCCATCATATTCATGGCTTGAAGACCAGGTGCCATTGCTAAAGATGTCTTAAATCACGCCATATCCGACATTTTTAAATTTAAAGTCCAGCGGTAGGGATCTTTCTGGCGACCCATAGTATAATTAATCAAACAGATCATCGGGGCGATCATGCGAATGTCATCGGCGTCATGGTGCGAGATAGACGCCTCTGAATCACAAAAAATAAAAGATTATTATTTAATTATTTGTTTATAAATAATAGTTTGTAATTGAAAGATAAATTAATGGATAGATTACCACTTCTTCGATGAAGCGTTGTGCATTGGGATCGTGAATATTCCCGCCTCGACCTTTTTACGGTAGTCCGAAATAAGTTCGAAGCGGGTAACAATAAACTCACTCTCTCTCCATTTGTTCTTGCTTTTTTCTTTTTTCCTCTTTTCGATAGTGATGAACGTGTCCCTTTATTAGATATATTAAAAGTGAATATATAAAAAAAATTAAAAGTTAGGATTTTGATCTCACCATATTTTCTCTTATTCGTGCATAACCTTTGTTGGATCCACGATATCGCGCCTCTATCGACTTGGCTTGAATGCGATTTTTTTTGCTTCGATCCTACAAAGATAATAGAAATATGATAAAATTTTTTAAAAACTTAGGGCATTAGAAATTGAGGAAATGACATTGATCAATTTTTACGAGAAATCATCCTCCATTGCTCGATTTTATTATTCGCTCACAAACTCCTTTAAAAAGATGGAGCCACCATAGGGATGGGTTATTCGACACGTAAACTTAGGAGGCGGGAATAGCCGTAAGTAAAGACCAAACTTTACACCATTTTAGGATCTCGTGTGTTACTTCTCAACCAAGTCCAGGAAATTCTTGGCCATTACTCCAAATTCAACAAATAATTTGCGACAATATTTGCTTCTTCTTTGTGAGGTCAAGACCTTTGAAGGTAGTCTATATACGCATATAACATAACAATTTAGTAAATTTAAGGGTCATACTACAACTTTCAATAAATAAATAATTAACATACCGTAAGCTCGTCCCATAATCTTTCCTTCAAAGGAGTCGAGGGTTTGGGGTTCGCCGATCGTTGGTCGGCAAAGACGATAGGATCACGCTCCCGACAATGATAAATTTGACTCCAATGTAGAAGGACAACGACTCACTCTCTTTTCCTATTTGCTGTCCAAACTCATTGAATGATAAACGCAATAACATAATATTTAATTAGGTTCAACGATCAATCAATATATTTATCGATTTCAAACTAAATTTCAATTATAATAAAAATTACGAAGTGTTTTTCCCTTGCTACACTTAATGTAAGCTCTTTTAATAGATGACATTGTAACTATACCCTCGAAATGGCGCTTCCCCGAGAGTCGCTAGTGGTGGTGGGAGCATCGATGTCACACTCTCTCAAGTCATCATATGCACCATGATCATATCGCCATTATCTCCATCGTAATCTCCATCATCTCGGGATATGGCAAAGCGAGATATGATCCAAGAAAGCGAAGAAACAACATTTAATAAACAAAAAATAAACAATATTCACAACCGGATGTTTCATACATGATAAGAACTATCTATAAAGATTATATATGATACATATATCTACTTATAAGTTACATCGCATCAGATCATCTACTTATAAATTAAAATTTAGGTTGATAGCATACTCTTATACTATGAACACATGTGTATTGAGACATGATCCAGAAAGGTAAGAAACAACATTTAATAAAAAAAAAACAAACAATATTCACAACCGAGGATGTTTCATACATGATAAGAACTATCTATGCAACGTTATACATAATACATCTATAAACATTGTCTTTCATCAAGTCAAGAGACAAAGAATATAAACAACAAGAGCAACTAAGTGTTATGGAGCAAAATATAATATTTCAAATTTAAAAAAAACAAGAGCAACATATATAATATAAACAAAATTAACTAAGTGTTATAAACAACAAAATTAGTTTGGTCAAGGAATTTTTGGCGATATTTCGACTTAATAAGGGTTGAAAAAAAACAACAAAGCAACAACATATATAATATGAATAAAGCTAAAGCTTGAAAAATTCAATGGAAATACGACTTGAGTTGAGGCCCCATTTTATATTTATATTTATTTGCCCCCACTTTTCTTATAATCAATAGATATTGCATATAAAATATTTCATGGAAGACCTATTCATTTGATTTTTTTTTAACACACGTTATATTGACTTACTCGTATATTAATGTTCAATTCAATTGTATAATCATATTTATAATGTTCAATACGGAATATGCAATATGAATAAAGCTAAAGCTTGAAAAAAGTAAAATTAAAGATTGCACAATCCACTACCTTTGTACCAACTAAGTGTTATGGAGGATATCGATCCCAGGGCGGCATTTAATAAACAAAAGGGGGGGAGGATGGGACAAGGGAGCAATCTATATAACGTGATAGGAGAGGAGGAGGCGCTCGGACGATTTGAGGGAGAGGGAGAAGGACAAACGACGGTGGCTAAGAGGTCAATTTAACAGATGAATACAACAATTTAGTTGATGAAGGAAAGCATTTACAACATAAGATTTGGTCTTCGGTTTTTGTGGCGATTTTGGGGAGAAGAAATTGAGAGAAAGAAATGAAGTCTGAAGCTAGGTCTCGGTTCATATATATATATATATATATATATATATATATATATATATATATATAAAAAAATGATTTTATTAAATCATTATTATTTAATGTTCAAGAATAGCAAATTAGTTAATGTTATTTGTGCAAATCAATAAGTAATAGATATATGAATAAACATATAGCGGGTTTGAAAATATTTAAATTTATTTGTCCAAGTTTATTCTTGGACATCGGTTTCAAACCGCTGTCTATGTTTTTTTTTTTTTTTTATAAAACCGCTCTCCAAGTTGTTACTTGGAGAGCTGTTTGAAAAAGGGTTGTCCAAGTGCAGTTGTGCAAGCTCAAATGTGTAGTAGTGATTAATTGAGAAATGTGGGTGGTGTGATAATTTGAAGTGATAGTTTTACTTAGTTATAAGGATAACTAAGCTTATAAACTAATTAATATAAGTTGATTAGGAATTATGATGAAGTAATATTAACAACTAATCTTTAAATGCCTAAGAATAATAATGAGAAAATTTTATGTTAATATTGTAAATATTTTGGTATTATATTTATGTTATTTTGTTTGTAAAGGTAGGGGATAAAACGATCTAGGAGTTTGAATTATCGACACTTTTCGAGCTCGAGGTAAGTAGAAATTCATTTGCAACTACAATGCATAAACATAATATTATGTGATTTATTTATGATTAATTGACAATACGTGGATAGTATGTGGATTGTGAGGTGTGATTGACATTCAGTGCTCACTGTGGAAAGAGCTGATGAGCTCGATATTTGATGTAAATTGAGTGTGGGATATGTGAAACTTGTGAGTTGATTGGTGTTTCATTGCATTGCATCATGCGTACCATGCATTATCATGAAATGAGATTTGATTAAATGATGTGATTTGACCACTGATTATACACCGAGGGCGGAAGGGGTGACCTGAGAGTGGTAGTGACCAGGTAACTCCTGGCGGGCTACCCAGAGTAGGCCAACGTCTTATTATCACACGGAAGGGGCAACCTGGGAGTGGTAGTGACCAGGTAACTCCTGGCGGGCTGTTGGGGTTATACTGAAAAGTATGCTTTTACTTTGTATAACCAAACTGAAGTTTCTTATTTATTTACTGAAATAAATCATTTAATCATTGTTGCATTAATTATGAATGAATGTTATATATGTTTATTGCAAACCCGTTCAATAAGACAGTACGTATTACGTTGTAGTTAATTTGGTGATACCCGATCACTGAAAATCAAATTAACAGCCCTCGTAATTAAGTACAAATTCACAACCCAGATGGAAATGAACGAACCATCATGAACGGTTGAAGTGTGAGACCCAGATTGGTCTGTCTTGACCAAGGGATCACACTAACGCATTTAGGTGCGCTAAATGAGGACCTACAGGAGGACAAATTCTTCGGTACTGAATATACAAGAATTAGACCTCAGTGGTGCGTTGTTTCTTAATCTCCATCCCTTAAATAGGATCGTGTGAAATTAATAACTATTGCTTTGACTTATGATGGGAAGAGAGTCAATGCGATTCGATACCTTATATCTTGGGCAATATTATTAATTACATGACGATTGCTGACATTTAATACGGAGAATAGCGTGCAAGTACGTCTTGTTTGATTTGTCCCCTTGGGAGGCTCATAAGATTTATCATACCAAATCTTGCAAGTGGAATTTATTTCCGGTATGGATAATAATGTTGAGTTGTTCCTTAACCAAGGAAAAAGATGTTAATTAATATAAAGCTATTTCAGTGGCTTGAATTAATTAATGGACTAGATAATCTTAAACACGGGAAATAATAACAGGGAGTCATATTAACAGTAATATGGGTTAAGATGGATAGTGCAATATTAATTATGTAGTGGGATTAATTAATATTTATGGACTTGAATAATATTGTGGCTCAATATTGAAAATTCAAAGTCCATTGGAAGGTCCAATCTTAATTCTCCTAAAGGCCCCCCAAGTAGCCCAAACATAAAGTCCAATAACTGAAAAAGGTGTTTAAAATAAAATAAATTATTGTTGCCTAATTTTTTCCAAAATTTCAAAAATTATGGATAAAAGAGGGAGAAAAATTTTCTTTGAATTTTGTTATGGAATGAAGATAAGTATTCTTGGAGTACAAGATTATCTCATTAAATTCAAGAAATCTCCCACTTGGCTATTCATAAAGGAATTTTCAGAAATTCCATATCTTAAGGAGGAGTTGATTTTATTTGGGAGATATATTGGGAAATAGAATACATTGGATATATCCAAAATTATTTCTTGGAGAAGAAGCAAGGAAATTTCCCAATCTCCCTAAACCCTAATAATTTCGCCCCCCTTAGTATTATAAATAGGGGATGAATTCTTCATCCCCAATGCAATTCCATGTGTTGGAAAAATTAGAAATCCACAAAGGTGGTGCAACATAAGTTTTATTTTTTTCCTTTTGTTAATTGTTCGCGAGTGTCCTTCCACCGGATTGACGAGCAAGGACTTGGGAATACTTGGGAAGGCTTTTTGGTGTGTTCTTGCGAACAGAATCCACCTTCTAGATGATTGCCACTTCAAGAGGTTAGTTCACGTAAACTCCTAGTTATTCCGCATGCGTAGGATTTACGTGACGAACTTGTATGCATGATTTGTTGTTGTATTATTATTTGAATTAATATAGGATTAATTCATGCTAGTAATAATTTTCATAATTAAATTTGTATTTAAATTCACCCCGAATAGATCTGGGCACCTTATTCCCCAACAACTTAGACATGACACACAATTAAAAGATGTCGGAAGAGAGGACGCTGTTGAAGGAAGGCAAGCGGCCAAGAGCTGGTTCGTCGTTTGAGGGGACGGATGACCAAGACGACTGTGCCAAAGCAACGGAGATACTCTGGATAAGGCTGAAAAAATAAAACTGAAACGAGGACTGGTTGAAGGTGGTGGCCATTCATAGAGGTTACCCTTAGCTTTGCCCTGAAGGGGGGTGGCTCGGGTATGGAGATCCTTAACAACAAAATAAGACGGAAAGAATTCAACAGATGAGTTGTTATCATGACAAAACTGTGAGACCGAAATTATGTTACGTTTCATTGAAGGGACACGAAGCACATTAGATAAGGAGAATTTATTAGATAGAGTAGTGGAGCCAATGTGAGAAATACCATGATTAGTGTTGTTACCTAGGATCACATCATCGGGACCATTGTAGAGCTGGTGGTACGATAGATTCGAGAGGTTCGAAGCAACATGATTGGAGGCGCCAGAGTCAAGGAGCCAAGGCGAGGAGACAGTCGAAGGAGCATCTGTGAGGGACATGCGGGATGTATTCACTGATGGACGGGCAGACGGAGAGCCGGGAAGAGGTCCCAACATTTATTAGTAGTGTGGCCAGGGCGGTGGAAGTATTGGCATTCAACAGTGTCACGAGAGCGACCACGCTTGGTGTCGAGTGGAGGCCCTCGTGCGGCAAAGGTGGCAGGAGGCGACGGCAAGGGTAGCAGACCTGGAGCTGGAGACGACGGCGGACATCACTGAGTAGATTGAATCGGCGGAGCAGATTTCGATGGACGGATGGAGGCGGCAAAATTCACGGCAAGGGCAGCGGGAGTGGCAACGGTTTCGGAGTCAATGAGGTATGTCTCATGGTCAATCAGTTTATCGTAGAGTTCTTCGAAGGAAACAGGGGTGTCTCTAGTGCAGAGGGCAGCAATAACTTCTTTGTAAGCAGGGCCTAAACCATGAGTCACTACAGGAAATCCCACATTCGGTGACAAATTTTTTTGTGATGACACAAAATTCGTCACAATATGATACCTAAAGGTGACAAATTTAATTTTCATCACTAAAAAGTGAGAATTCGTGACAAATTTTTGTTTTGTCACCACTAATGTTTTTTTTCGTCACTAATTCACAATTTTCATGACAAAAACAAGAATTTCGTCACAATAAGCTTTGGTGACGATATTCATAATATTTAGTGACGTTATTCAACGTCATGAAAAATAGTATTTTTGTGACAATTATATGTTTTGTCACTAATTATTCAAAAGAATGGGTGACGCACTTAATTCGTCACAATTTTATTTGGTGACGATCGTCATTGTAATTAGTGACGATCATATATAATCGCCGATAATATAAAATTTTCATGACAATTTTATGTTTCGCCGCTAATTGTTCATAGTAATTAGTGACATATTCTTTTCGTCACCAATATTGATATATAGTGACGATTAATAATCATTTTTAATGACACACTTATTTTCGTCATAATATTATTCAATTGATGATCTTCATTTTAATTAGTGACGATCAATATTGGTCATATAATATAAAATTTTCATGACAATTTTATGTTTCATCATTAATTGTTCATAGTAACTAGTGACATATTCTTTCGTCACCAATATTTATATATAGTGACGATTAATAATTATTTTTTAATGACGCACTTATTCCGTCACAAAATTATTCGGTGACGATCTTCATTTTAATTAGTGACGATCAATATTGGTCATATAATATAAAATTTTCATGACAATTTTATGTTTCGTCATTAATTGTTCATAGTAATTAGCGACATATGAATTTTGTCATCATTTGTTACACAAACGTGATGAATTTAATTTTTGTCATAACAATAAATTGTGGACGGTAATTATTTAGTGACAAAATTTCATATTCGTCACTATTGTGCACATATGGTGACGAAATTAAATAAAAAGTCACAAGAACTCAAATATTAAAATGCAATAATTAAGGTTTGAACCCACAATAACTCAAATATTAAAATACAATAATTAAGGTTTGCACCCAAGACTTCTAATGTAGAATTTAATTACACCCACCCACCAACTCAACTATACACTTTCAATGTCTATATTTGAATTTAATATTATTATATTTTAAGCATCAGTTTTCCTTGTATAAAATTTATGGACGGTAATCATATAATAATATATATAATTTCATATTCGTCATTATCGTGCACATATGGTGACGAAATTAAATAAAACTTTACAATAATTCAAAATAAAATTGTATAAAACAGAATTTAATAAATTCCCACCAACTCATCAACTTTACAATTTTTTAGATGAACCCTTTTGAAAAATGTTTAAATAATAATGAGACGGAAGGAGTATTCCTTATCCCCTATATTACTAATTGAGTTTTTTTTTCAATGATGTGGCGTCTTTCTCCTTCATTTGGATGATGTGTCGCATTATTATAAAGTCTCATTTAAATGTCATTATATATTGTATTATGTGGCATGATGATATTGGTTACATAAGATGCATGAAATGATGTGTAAATAATATAATGAGGATTGACTAAAAAAAATTAAAAATCAAACAAAAGAAAAATTTTATAATAGGAAGATTCACTAAATCTATTGTCATTTATTTTCTTTATTCAATATACTTTTTGTTTTCTAGAGGATTTTATAACTTTTTATTAAACTTTAATGAAATGACTATTTATAAAATATCATGAATTGCCTATGTTATAACAATTTCATATGAAAAAAATTAAAATTTATTATATTCAAATATAATAAGTGTTATGATTAATATATAAATATATATATGTTATATTTAAAATTTCGCGTAATACGCGGGTTCTAAACTAGTCTATTATAGGTGACAATCTCTTATTTTGGAATACTCTCATTCTATTCATTTGGTATTAAACCTTATTTATGTTTTTAAAAAGTATAATTTTAAGTTATAAATAAATTTAAATATAATGTATTTTTCATAGTATCGATACAATATTTTAATCAACATGCTATATATAATTGGAAACACAACATACTATAAAATTAATTTGTTTTACAATAATTAAACTGAACTAATCAAACTAAATAAATATTTAAAATATTTAATTTAATAATGCAATTTTTTTCCAACTATCTCAGAAGCCTAATATTTCCTTCTGAATTCGACTCGTATTATCAAGATTATATGTAGGTTGCAGCTTTTAATAATCAAATTCTTGTAGCAGCAAATTTGCAGTGTTTAAACAGATATTTGGTCACTACTTGTGTAAGTAATATAATTTTACAATACAAAGAAAGAGACAACACAGTGACTAGTAGACTATAGAAAGTAGAAATGCACTAGAGATTTTACTTTTTGATGCTGGCGGTAAGAGTCGTAACATACCGAACACATTTTCAATTCAAATGCCTTTTCCTTCGTGATCATCATGTACTCAAAAAATACTACATATCAATAAAAAATGCATCGAGAAGAAAACAATCGCTAATAGATATATAGAAAGCCTCAAAAAAAAAAAAAAAGATATACATAAAGCAAGGGGAGAAATATGCATTGCACAAATTTTGCATAAACTATCAATTTGTAATTAAATCAACATGATTTCAGAATGGAATATCTAAACACGCACTTGATATTACCATATAATTACATCAAAATTACTTAAAAAATGCACCCTGACAGTGCAGAAGTAAAACATTCTAAGCTTTTGCAGCAACATTTTCATAATCATAAAAGCTACTTTTCGAACTAAGTTCAATAACAACCATTCAGTTTATGGCTTGGTGATACCAAAGATTAAAAAATTATAGAGAATTTCTTTTTTTTGTAATAAAGATCAAAGCATCATATGGGAACCAATCAACATTTTTGTGTGATCAAATTATGAAATTAATAATCGCGATCGAAGACATACCCGTTTCCAATTCGAGATAAGATCGATCTTTCAATAAGGACCAAATCTCAAACTCAATAAAAAATAATACATGATTTCGAGAAGATTACTAACTTAACTTAATACAAAAAAAAAAAAAGTAATCCCATTAAACAACTCTAAGCAATATGTCAACACATAAACAAATTGAGAAAACCAAAAAGTAAATCAACGAAACACAAAATCATACCTTCTCCTCGCACGACGTAATCAGGGCTCCACCATAGACTATGGAATCTGGATCGTATTCACTCTTAAATACAGTATGGGCAGGACGACGATTGCACCATCGAGGAAGCAGAACAAGATGCAGCAATAGAGGGGGATAAGCGAGGCAAATATTATTATTTTTTCCCCACTAAATATTGGAGCGCTCCGTCCAGTGTAATGTAATTTGTAATCACAAAGCGAACGAAAATAAGCCCCGCAAAACAAAAAATATCACATTTTTTATAGTATAATTCTTTTCCCGTCAATTTTCGGCCCCAATTAACTTATAAAAATATAATATACTATTAATATATTTGTAACTCTGCAATTCTAAAAAAATATATCAATCTTTTCTTGAAAATTTATTCTCCACAGTTTTTATTCTGGAGAAGGTTCATGAAATTCAACATCTCTTACTTCCCCTATCATTTCAGGTAGTTCGTTAACTATGTTAATATCATCTTCATCCTCTTCATCCTTTAACTCTAACTCATCATCTTCAATACAAATACTATAAGAAGTATTTGGATCGGTAGAAGATGTTTGCAAGTCTTTGGGTTCTCCATGGTATATCCACTCTCGATAATACATATAAAATCTTTTCAAGACCAAGTCCCTTTTGACTTCATAACACTTATTTTCTTAGTGTTTCGACAGCTATTGCATGGACAAAGAATTTTAGTGTCGGACTCAACAACATTTTGCATTGAAAAATCAATAAATGATTCAACACCTAAAATGTATTTAGTACTAAACCAATCTCTTTCACCAATCCAACTTTTATCCATGGCGGTTACATTTAATTAGAAAGCCATGAGTAATTATAATCAATTCCTAATGCACTTAATATATATATATATAGGCAATATGATCATGTGGTCAAAAAATAAAAAGTAAACGAAATTAAAAAGCATCAGTAGATACAAGTTAGATAAACAATAACCTAGAGGAGCAACAAGTTGAACATAATTTCAGTTAACGTATCAACTCGTGTAAATTTTCAAGCATGTACTCTCAAATCAGAAACAAATTTTATTTTATATACAAAATGTGGAACATGTATCTCAAGGAATCAATTCATCAATTACCACAATATACAATAAATAAATATAACACCCTTTGAAATAAATGGAATCATGCAAAAAACAACTTAACCAATAACTGAAACTTCGTCAATCCTAAAACTCGTAATTCATATAAAAAAAGCTCATATAACAAGAAATATGCAAATGTACCACAAGCTGGAATACATATAAGGAGAAATATACCTTGAGAACAGGCTCTCCTTTGTTGTTTTGCTTGAAACTACTAGCTGTGTTTTTGATAGCCTGCAATCATGGTCATAAAGCTAATATATATAAGAATATAACAAGTACTGACAAAAAAACCCGAGAGAAAATTACATTGGTAGAGCAATACAAGAAGTCAAATTCACATAGCTTATAATTTCATTCAGCACAGCAATACCACTAACTCTTTTCAACAAAATAGTAAAAGGCAAGGGAAAATACATAAAATAACCAGCCAACATTTGAGAATTTGGAAAATCCATCTTCTACTCTAGAAATCTGGAGGTGGGAATTCAATCCCTCAGAATCAAGACTTTCAATATTATTTCTTACTAATCAGAACTGATTAAGCCCTCCTTGTATTGAGTTATGTAAACTGGAGTGTGTAACTATTATGAAGTTTTGAAACAAGAACAATCACCATCAAGAACATAAAAAAATCAGTAATTTACAAACCAGAACTGATTAATTCAGTAATTTACAAACCAGAACAATCACAATCACAATCAAGAACATAAAAAATTCAGTAATTTACAAACCGTAAACAGATTAATTGAAGAATTTACAAACCAGAACAATCACAATCAAGAGAACAGGCCAATAAATTTGAATCATCCAAAATCAGTCATTTCTCTACTTTGAGAACAGGGCCAACAAAATTCGATTCAAGACTGCTACGTTAAGCCAATCAGACAATGCTTATGAAAACCAGAGAGATTAATTTCCTAGTGGTTTCAAAATCAGAAAAATACTGTAGAATATTCTAGATATTATAAAACGAGATTTGGAAGGAAAAAACCCTACATACCTGAATTGCTAGAGAATCAAATTCCTCCTCAGTTGTGTCCAAATTGCACCCAAAAGTGAACCCTCTTCTAAAGATAGCAGAAATCCTCCTAGGACATCCAAAAATCATTGTTACTGGTGGTAAAGGCATTTAAAACAGAGATAATTTTACAACTTCAAAATCCTAGGACATCCAAAAATCAATGTTACTGGTAACGGCATTTACAAAAGAGAAAATTTACAAGTTATCTGTAAATTATATATAGATCGATGATACTGTTTCCTCCTTTTTTTTCATGGATTGCACAAACATGAAATAAAATCCAATTGTGGCTTCCAACCCACAAAAAGAGCTCTGAAGGAAAATAAATTTCCCCCTCTGATAGCTAGAAAATAAATAACTTATTAGCAGATCTTTCAAAAAAGACTTGAATAATTAACATTAAAGGTGCGTAAACTCAAATTGAACATATAAAAATTACTCAAATTACTCGACAAACAACGGATGATTAACTATTTAATAGCATCTCAACGAGAATTTAGTTTAAAAAAACAGTCTCTATTCAACTCAACCTAATGAAGTGCGACTTAATCGTTGAAAAATGGTAAAAAATTGGAGAACATAAAACACAGAGGGGAAAGAATTACCGTTGTTTCTTGTTGAGGACTCAACCAAAAGGAATTCAAGATAGCATTCGAGAATTGAAGAATTTCAGATGAAAATTGTTCACTTCTCTCAAGCGCTCCCGAACTACTTGTATCCCGTATGGAAGGATCTCGATTTGAATCTCCTCGGCGTACCAGAAATGCTATATTGAAGATTTGAACTCCCCCGTACTAGAATGGTGGAAGAATTTGGGGATTTGAAGAATTTTGGATTTGGGGAAAAAAGGTTTTCCTTGTGACCGCCTGTTCTCCTATTCTTCCCGCTAATCTCCCAATTATATTGCACTAATTATATTCCTTCCCGCTAATTAATCTTCTAATTATTTCAATAATTTTAGTCTTCCCGCTAATCATTCAATATATATTCACTAAGATGACTTTCAGTAATCTCTTCTTACTTATCATATAAAAACATTAATTAATTCATGTAAAAAAGAACACATTAATTAATTAATACATGTAAAATGTATTTATAAGTATATGATTTTATTTAATCAGTATCATACTCTTTTTTTACATATATGAACATAGTATGTTATTTTAATATTATAAGATTCACAATATTTTTAAGCTCAAAAGTTGGAATTTAGGCTCAGAACCATGTACTTCATCTCGCAGAGCGCTATGAGTTCAATTTGAATCGTCGTTCCGCTTTCAAAAAGGTTTTATAATAATAATTTTGAGCCCGACTTCAAAAGTTACATTCTTTTTTATTTCTATCGAGGACCACTCTTTGCACGATCCTTAATTATCAAATACTCATCTACATGTTGTTCCACGTCACTTAGGCCTT
Source organism: Stenogyne calaminthoides (assembly GCA_037126765.1). Classification (NCBI taxonomy): domain Eukaryota; kingdom Viridiplantae; phylum Streptophyta; class Magnoliopsida; order Lamiales; family Lamiaceae; genus Stenogyne; species Stenogyne calaminthoides. The sequence continues at coordinate 9,484,070 of JBBCBC010000033.1, forward strand.
TTTAAATTACATAAATTATTTTTTATTATAATAAGCCAGTTTTTCTATTGGTAACCAACATTAGACTATTGTAACGACAAATACATTTGTTATTTAAAATAAGACCTTTTGTAACGAAGATAAAATTTTCATTTATAATAAGTCATCTTTTGTAACCATTTAGATATTGGTTAGAAAATACGTTCAAAGACAAAAAGTGCATGTTCTTGTTGTGTCAACTACTATTATCATCACCTGTAATTAATGTAAGAGTAAGTCTCCAATAAAATTTGTTTATAGTATAAAATAGACATCGATACACTTATAAAATTAATTAATAAATATCATAACACTTATCAAGTGATATCATACATTTATAAATTAATATCATAATATTTATGTATGTAAATGTTGTGATATTAATTTATAATAATAGTAGTATCAATTAATGAATTAATATTATGGTATTAGTATAAATTCAATTTCATATAAATGAACAAATTTTAAAAGAAAAAAGTCAGTCTTAATGTTATGATCACTATAATGTAATCGTAATATGTGTATTAGTTGCAACTATTTATGACAACAAAAAGATTATATATATATATATATATATATATATATATATATATATATATATATATATATATGTGTGTGATGATTCTGGTAGACTCTAATTTATTCATTGGCGATAAAATATTAGAGAGTATATAAATAATTGTAAAATGTTATAATTCATTTAAGAAAATACATATTTTAGATAGTATATAAATAATTGTAATAGAAGCTTTTTGCTTGAAGTTGTTTAATTAATTGTCATTTTGCAAACTCTAATTTTTTTAAGTTAAATTTAACAGTTTTAAAAATAAGTGTTTCTCTAGAATTTTTAGAAATTGCAAACACACTCTAAGTATATTATAAAAAAAAAATAGAGCATGTTTGTAAAAAATTCTATCAACTTCTAATCACTTTTTTTTAAAAAAATAAAAATCAATTTGGAGTATTTGGTATCTTAATTATTAAATTAAATAAATTGTATATATCTAATAATTGGATATGAGATGTTTTTTACACTTTAAGATCAACTTTATTTAAATTTTATTATTATTATTTTTAAACATTGTCAATTTTTTTTTTTTTTTTTTTTTTTCAAACGTTATCAATTTTTTCTATTAAGATTTTTTTCATAATTATTAATTTTAATAACTTCTTCAACTTCAAAAGTATATTTTCTTGCAAACATCCCCCTGGTAATCAGTAAGTTATGTTTTCAATTGATTCTTTCATCTTTGTTTCTTTTAATTTTAATTTAAACTATAATTTTAATTATAACTAAAAAATTATGATAAAAACTTGCATGTGATAGTCTTATACGTGAACATACCTCATTTACTTATATTATATGATCAATGAATTTATGGTATTCCAATCCAATTATATTAAAGCAAAGTCTTATGTGTATCAGATGCAATGAAACGTTTAACTTGTTCAGTGTATAATAAGTTTAATAATTCAAGATAAAAAATAAGTTGAACGTTTCAGGAACAAGTTGCACATGAGACTTACTCATATTTTAAAAATGAATAAATGGAGAGATGTTTCATATATGAACTATCTCACATAAAAGTGTCTCGTAAATTATTTATTTGTGTACTTGTTATCCTTAACAATTTAATAAATGAAGGGTTAATTGTATAAAAGAAAGTTCATGTTTTTTTTTTTTCAATTATAACATATTCTAATAAACTTTACAATTCGATGCATCAACTATTTAAAGTTTACAATTTAATTCATGTTACTAACTCCCGATATGTCATATGTGGTGTCCAATGTTATAGAGTAAAAGAGACGGTGGACTCATATTTGTCAGATCGTTGAAAAAACATGCCATAAATTTGTAAAAAAATTGAACAAGATCTCTCGTGCACTAAATGTACCGTGTAATTTAAAATTTTAAAATATGTAACCATTTGCCTTTGAACACATGCAATTTGTGTCGGTGAAAACAAATTGCATATTTCAAAGACAAACAGATTACATATTTGAAATAAATAAGTATATTTAAAAATATTATACTTGAGTTGCATGATGAACCTAGTGCTTACGCTTACAAAAAAATTGGCTAAGTTTTGTATGCATCAGTGTACCATGCACTCATAGTGCATTTAAAAACATACAATTTGTCATACTAAAAGATGCAATTTATTTACACTGAACAATGCAACTATTAATATGAAAAAAATAATTGCACGATTCAGCATAAATAAGTCACATCTTTCATTATAATAAATTGCATGTTTTTAAAATGCACTATGAGTGCATGGCGCACCTGAATTGACATGAACCCACCCCAAAAAATTTGAGAGCCAAACAATATGATCATGGTCTTTAAAATTTTCAAATCACCAAAAAGGAAAATTTTCAATTTTTGTTGGGAGCAAAAAAAAAAAATGAAATACAAATTTTGATTAAGGAAAAAAATTGAAATATTTTTTTTTATTGCTTCCCTAAAAGAAATTCCTAAAACCCTAGACTTTTCAATTCCATTGAATCCCGTCTTCAATCCTTTCCCTCTCTTGGGAGCGCATGGTCTCCTCTCTTCTGATCCTCGGTAGCATATGAACTACGATTCTCGGTGTCAATCAAACCTCGTCGATCTTCTTCGATTCTTGTCGCCACCAGCACTTCTCATGTCGGGTAGGTCTGTTCCGTCTCCATTGTTTATTTGTTTCCGCCTGGTTTCAATTTTATTCTCTTTGCTCTGTTCTTATTAATTGAAAACCATTGGTTTTAATTTTATGCTCTTTGATTTATTCTTATTATATGGTTTTGACTTTATGCATAATCTATGAATTGATTAATTTCAATTTTGGGTGTTTGAGAGATGTGGTGTATGTATAAAGTGTAAGGAATTGGTAATGGTTGTAAGGGTTTGAGTATCTCTTGTGTTGAATGCAATATCTCTTTATTGTTAAAAAAAAATCGATTTTGATTTCAGTGTTTTTATGCTGAATGTGCATCTGTTCATTTTAATTAATAAACAAGGATTAGTAAATCCCTACATTTTTCATGTACTCTTATTAAGACAAGATATGGAAAAGGTCAATCCATACTCAAGGATGAGAGTATTTCACAACACCAACGTCTCTACTTAACTTCTAAAGGAAGCACACCAAGTACATTCTTTCTTGTTCAATTCTCCGTCTTTGGTCCCACCTTCTTACAGTTACACACACTCTCCTTCAATCTTTCCTAAACATACACCTTTATCATTTCTTCAGGATTAATCCATTTTTAGATTATATAATTAAAAGGCAGCCAATTGTAGTATTAACTGAACACATGATACAAGAAACAATATTGTGTAATTTCTCCAAGATAGAAGGTTATACATGCATAATCACAACCATAATCTCGAGATAATGAATAAATAGATTAAGTACAACTAAAACAGAGGATATATTATTTACAAAGTTGATTGCTCGAGAATTAGATTAATAGCACACTAACTCTCAAGCATCGATTTTTTCCCGTTAAAGTCCTGCGATATTAACAAATTTAGGAATTCATAGTTGTAGGTGCAATACATCCCTCGTTGATTATTTTTTACAAAGGATGACAAAGAAACACATGTATTATTTTTTTGCAAATGACAAAGAAACATATGTATTATTTTTTAGTGAGCATGTACTCAAATGGTTCCCTTTCTGTAATTAGATTATGTAAGTGTCAATATCCTATTTATATGTCTGTTGACTGTTGTGGGTGTTCTATTGAATCATTCCCTATTGTTTAAACTCTATATTTGTGTGTTTATATTTTTACACCTTTATTACTCTTATTTAGCCCCATTTCTCCCTCTCCCAGACGGCATCGTGAAGGTGGCGATGTAAAGCGGTGGAAGATTTCGATGCAAAGCAGATTTCAGCGTGAAGTAGTGGCAGTATGAGTCTCCCACTGCCTTGAAGGCAACGCCACCCAGATTGCGGTGTGAAGGAGTGTCTTTATTCAGATTGTGTCTTAAAGGTAATAAGAGATATTTATTAGGAAATTATGTAACTTAAGTTTTTGTTTCTCTAATTTTACAAGTGAAGTGGTATTATAATAGGTCCCCCCCCCAAAAAAAAAAAACATCTATGTCAACCATCAATACATTTGTAGTTAATTTCTGCTAAAATTTGGTATGTCAATAATTAAATCTATTAAACATTAAAACAAGGTAATTATGGGTTTTATGAATTTTTTATTTCAATCTTGGGAATGGTGATGAAGTAGCTGATTTTTTATAATTTTTTGTAGTCTCTTCAAGAACCGTGCGATCGGATTTACTTGTATGAGCAAACCCACATTTTAGAGAAATATGGGTGGAAATCCGTCCAGGCAAAAGAAAATTGGGTAAGTCGTAGACATTTATGATATTTGGTTATGTTATTATTGAGGTTAATTTACTTCTTTTTTAATTCAATAGCAGATTTTATACAATTAATTCATTGCATTTGATCCTTTTATGATTATTTTGGATGGTTAAGCATGTGAAGATAATCTTTGAATTTCTTTTCATAAGCAAATTCAGATAGAGGAAACAATTTTATGGTTGAATGCCATACGCCTAAATGTGAACCGATAAAATAAATTCATAAAAAGGGGGTGATCCGATCTTTGGGTTGTGGATGGGAGAAAATCTTTTTGGTACTTTTAATTTTCATTTTTTAGATTAATGTTTTTGTTTAAATGGGTGATTCTTGTTTGTTCGGAGGAGAGTGGATTATTATTTTATTTACTTTATTTATGCTTAATTACTAGGAAATGATGAAACGTGTTTGAGAGGAATATTTTGAGCTCGGAATAAAGAAGACCGAAGCTGAGATAGTCTTGGAGGTGTTGGGCCATGGGGCTGGATATACCAAAGGTTATGGTTTTGGTCCAAAGCCTCCAAGTACACATAGTTCATTGTACCATTCTTCTACTCAATATGAAGATGAACTAAGAGAAACAACGTAAGAGTTGCAACAATCTAGAGTTCAAGTGCAAGAACTACAAACTCAAGTAACTAGGTTGAAAGACGAGCTGGCTACGAAAAATGAAAATCTGTCTGCAAAACTCTCTGAGCAAAATGCAAAACTCTCTGAGCAAAGTGCAACTATCAACAAACTACTGGCTTTTTTGAGCAATAATGGGATTTACATATAATTAAGGTTAGCTTCTACTTTTTTATGTGTATTAATTGTATACACTTATATGCACTTTCAATGTTTGCTTATAAAAAAAATTACCATGATCCTAAAATGCTTGTTTGGATTCAAAAATTTAGTTAGTGAAAGTCGATATGTTTCTAAAGTGGCGTGATTGAGAAACATAGTTAAAAGGGAGTTAGTAGATTGATTCTTATTATGATATTGTGAGACTGTGGATTGGGGATTATGTTTTTGTAGGCTTACAAATGTAACTATGCTTGTTAAATGAAATTGAATTGCTCAATCTTATTGTCCTGACTGATTTTATCATTATTGCTTTTGTTCTTTTTACATGAGCTAGTTTCAAAATAATAACTTAATTAGATTTTTAAATTCTCACAAATCAAGTCTCACTTGAAGTTGCACCTTAATTCAAGCAGATTATGTTTTATAGTCGAATCAACTTCAAAATTATATGCAGATGTTTTCGATCTCGATGTAAATGTTCATATTGAAACCTTGGAAATGTGCAAATTAATCTTAATTTCTTGTATGCAGTCAAACAAATTGATGGTTGCCATATTTACGAGCAAGCATATTAGTTCCCTTGGTAATTTCTTAACTCCCAGTTCTATATATGATGTGTTAGAATGTAAAAGTATTAAACTGTATATTGGAACTATTGATATCAAGCTATATTAGTTCATAATGGTAATTTCTTAACTTACGTTTCTGTATATGATGTGTTTGAATGTAAAGGTATTACACTATATATTAGAACTTCATATTGGATCAATATTGGTGCTACTGATATAAGACTATATTGGTCTTGCTAATTAAATTAGAAAATTCATCTGATATAACATTTTTTTTATAGGTGATATCTACAGAGGAAAAGATTTCATCATCGTTTGAAGTGCAAAAAGGAATAATAGCATGGAAATTAGTTTTAGAAATATACAAGACTTTGATTTGTATAGTTTATTGTTTCATGTAATATTGATCACAAAGATTGTTGATTGCTTTTTAATTGCTTGAAGGAGTTTTTTGTTGATGCAAATTAATTTTTTTTATCTTTAATTAATTTAGTTTTTGTTATAATATTTATTATTTAGTATTATTATTGATTTAATATATATAAAAATTCAAATAAATTGATAATAAAAGTAATTATTTCACGATGAAATAAATGTGTCACAATATGTATCATTTTTATAACAAAATAATAGTCACGGTATGTTAATTAATCATGATTTATATATGTTGTTACTATATCAATTTCTTTAGTGACGATTATTATCATCATTGTCACTGAATAATATTTTTTTATAACAAAAACTATTTGTCACCATTTTTACATCTTTTAACGAGTTATTGAATATTTTGTCACTAAAGTCTATATAAGAAATATATTTTCCAATTGAATTATATTTACAATGTACATCAATATTTATATACACTATGAGGAAGTATCTAGATACAATAACAATATTATGGAAATACAATAAAATCCCTTAATTAATGTAGATGACCACATCGGTTTGGCTATCCCTTATTCTTTTGGCAATTTGATCGTGATTTGATGCGGTAATTCGGGCGTGAACATTTCCCTTAATACCCCCCGTCAAGCGTTGCGTGGGATGCAAGCAAATGCAAAGCTTGGAACGAAGGAGCTCAAAGGCCGGTCGAGGGAGGCTCTTTGTGAAGATATCCGTCAGCTGAAGATGAGATGGAACGAAACGAGTAGCAAGTTTCCCAGAAGATACTAGTTCACGAACAAAATGATAATCAAGATCAATGTGTTTAGCCCGTTTGTGAGCAACAGGATTTTGACTGAGAAAGATAGCACTTTTGTTGTCACAAAGCAAAACAGGCCGAGAAGGAGGCAACATCCGAAGCTCTCAAGAAGATTAGATAACCTAGTTAGTTCGGGTGAAGCATTCGCCATAGCACGGTATTTCGACTCACAACTTGAGCGAAAGCAACCGTGGGCTTTTTTTTGCACTCCAAGAAACAAGATTACCCCCAAGGAAGATGGAGTAACCATAAGTTGAACGACGTGTCTCTATACATCGAGCCCAGTCGGCATCTGAGTAACCCACAATTGAATACTCAGGATGTTGCCGAAAGGAGAGACCATAATGAACTGTGCCCTTTACGTAAAGAAGAATCCTCTTGACAGCCAAGAAGTGATCATCTGTAGGAGAATGGAGGAACTGACTCACAAGATTTACATCATATGATAAGCGGGCATGAGTGATAGTGAGATATTGAAGAGCACCAACAAGAGACCCAGACAATGTCGGATCACGGAACGAAGAACCATCACTAACAAGCACCTCTCCATGCTAAATGGAGTCGCGACTGGTTTGGAGTCAACCAGTTCAGCACGCTCCAAAATGTCATGAGCGTACTTGGCTTGTCCAACAAAAAGTCCATCTGAAGTGTAAGAAACTTCAAGGCCAAGAAAATAGTTGAGTCGGCCGAGATCTTTGATGGCAAATTCTCGATGAGTACGAGAAATAAAATTCCGGAGCATGGCAGGGTCATTTCCTGTAATAATGATGTAGTCTACATATAATAGAAGGAAAATGATAGACTTACCCCGAGAAAGATGGAACAAAGATGAATCACAACGACTCTCGCAGAAGCCCAAACTTAATAGATAAGTGCTGAAACGTTGAAACCAAGCAAGTGGAGCTTGACGAAGTCCGTAAAGGGCCTTTTTAAGGCGACAAACATGATTCGGAAACCGAGCATCCACAAAGTCAGGGGGTTGAGACATGAAAACTGGTTTGTCAAGATTGCCATTGAGAAATGCGTTCTTGACATCCAATTGATGAAGATGCCAGTGGTGCTGGACCGAAAGAGCCAATATGATATTTAACAAAGGCACTTTTTAACAACAGGATCGAAAAGTATGATGAAAATCAATGCTGTGGATCCGGGTGAAACCCCGAAAGCAACTAACCGAGCCTTATGACGCTCAACAGAGCCATCTGCATGAAACTTCGCTCAAATACCCATTTGGAACCAACAATGTTCGTGGTCCGGAGGTCGAGGAACTAGCTCCCAAGTCCGATTTGATCAGAGGGCGCCAATTTCCTCCTCGCATGGCGCCTAACCACTGTGGGATTTAGCAAATAGCCTTTGAAGCCACGAGGCTCAGAGCAAAAGAATGAGAGCAGAGTAGAGCGGTGGAAGCAAGATTGACAGATAACGGGCTTGAAGATCCTTGGCCGCGGGTCATCGGATGAGAGGGTTGATGTACAAAGGACCACAAAGTTGCCGGGTCGGGCGGTGGTGGCTGTCGGCAGTCAAGGTGTTCGACAGGGGGCCTCGCCGGGTCGTTTCAACCAAAGGAGCAGTTTGGCCGAATGGTCGACCATTTCGTCATTGGGTAAAAACATGTCGGGCTGAATGACGGGGCGAGGAGGAGGCACGGGTGTGGGCGGTCGAGGGGAAGAGTCACTCGACTGAAGATCCGAAGCCTCAAGAAAACTAGTAATCTGTAGATCCTGTAACTTTGACGTTGAAGGAGCTCGTGAAAATGGAAATAAGAGCTCATCAAATTGAGCATGGCGAGTAACAAAGATCCGTGAACTGTCTGGATCAAAGCAACGAAAGCCCTTGTAGAATCGCTATATATCGTAAAAAATACATGGACGCATCAAGCGGTGCCAATTTATTTTTCGCATAATCTCTTAAGAAAGGAAATACCCGGCAACCGAAAGGCTTGAAATTTCCATAATTTGGAGCTGAACCATAGAGTAGCTCAAAGGGCGATATGCCAGATAAAACGGAAGATGGTAAACGATTAATGATATATACTGCTGTGGCAAAGGCATCGAACCGAGAGATCTTTGATGCATGTGCGAAAAAAAAAGCATAGAGAGGCATGTCTCAGAAATATGACGATGTTTTCGTTCAGCCCGTCCATTTTGCTGTGGAGTATAAGGACAAGACAAACGATGATGAATGCCATGGAGCTGCATAAAGTCACGTACTCTAGTATTTACGAATTCAGTACCTCCATCACTCTGAAAGACTTTGATAGTACTAGAGAATTGATTGCAGACAAACTTTTGGAAACGGACTAACGTATCATAAAATTCAGACTTTGCACGTAGCGGAAAATCCAAGAAAAACGCGAATAATCATCCACAAAAGCAGCATAGTAACGAAAACCATCATTAGTAGAAATAGGTGCAGGACCCCACAAATCACAGTGAATTAACTCAAGCACAGATGTAGCACGTTTATCATTCAACTGAAAAGATAATCGCTTACTTTTTGCCAACTGACAAGATTCACAAACACCAGGATTTGGTAAAACTAAAGTGACAGATAAATGCCCTAATTTATTTAACTGCAAAATAATGGAAAATGGGACATGCCCCAGGCGTAAGTGCCATAAATCATAACTTCGCCTTCAACATTTGTTGACTTGATCGCCGCCACCAAAGCCGAACACCTCGATCAAGTAAGTATAGACCCGATCACATCGCCTTACTGTGCAAGATTTTCTTTGTTACCCGATCTCGGATTGCAAAAGAATTTATCGAAAAAATGACGCCTTTGGAAAGTCGGATGTCGGTTCTCGATAGATAATGTGTTTTTTGGTTATGTGAGGCACAACTAAAACATCGAGCAATTTAACATCATCAGAAATTTTACTAGTGCCAACATGCGAAATATGTAAAGAATTCCCATTACCAACAATTACTGAACCGTTACCAGAATATGGCTCATAAGAGTCAAGTGCAGAGGTCTGATTAGTCATATGAGCGGAAGCACCCGAATCGAGATACAAATCGGTGTAGAGTCCCGAAACATTGACGAAGAGGAGAATGCGAGCCAAATTTGCGATTTAAATTGCTCTCGAAAGCAGAGAGAAATTGAGGACACTTATCTGCATAATGTTCTCCACGACAAATCTGGCAACGGGGAATACGGCGCCCCCCGCTGTTGGAATTGTTCAAGTTTCCACCCTGTTGTCCACCTGAGAATGAACCACGGCCAGGTTGAGTCCCAGCGACTAGACCCCTGACCACGGCTATAGAATTGTCCCTGGGAAGAGTTGTGACCAGAATTTGAATGATTTCCGAAGTGTGAACCACGACCATGATAGGCGCCGCGATTCGAGTTGGTGCGATCAGCAGTAAACGCCGCTGGAGCGGGCGATCCCTGCATCGATCGAATCATGAGGTCATATTGCTTTGCTTGATGAAATAGGTCTCGGAAACACGGAATATGAGTGAAAGCCATCCGTGTATCTGCAAAGTTAGCAAACTGCACGCCCAAACCCCTCAAGAACCAATGACTTTTATCGGTTTCATTTACAGGACACTGAATAGCAGATAATTGATCGCATAAGGATTTAAATCGCTTATGTTGGGAGATGAATTTAAAGATTATATGATTTTGATTAAGATCCCAAAACCCCTGAGTATGACATGTTCAGAAATGATCTTGATAGATGAGTCAGGATTCAGTTTTAGAGTATTCGGGATGATATCTCGCAAAATGTATAGTCACAGATATAGTTCAGATAGGTTTCAAGACTACGAAAAACTCAAGATGTTTTCGAAGATACCGAAGTTTCAAAAGATGCAATCAAGTCTCTAAAGACTCAAGATGAAATCGAGAATCAAGAAAGATGAAGACTCAAAGATATCACCAAGATAAATCTAAAGACTCGAGAGAACTCAAGACTCAGAGAACTCAAGACTCGTAAGAACTCGAATACGCAAGGTCAAGACCGAGAGATCAAGATCAAGAATATCGAAAAGACAAGAATTCATCAAGACTCAAGAATGTAATGAATGCTCAAGATGAACTGAATATTCGAGGCACTAAATATATCTATCGAAGGATGCAATCATCGAGAAAACGCGATGCCTTAGAAAGTTAGATATTGCCAAGACATTCAAATGCGCACAAAAGGAACTAAGTCGGAAGTGTTGTTAAGGTTATATCAAACTCGAGTTTGTAACAAAAAAAGAGCCGTTGAAGGTATCTACCTTTAGCGGAGACAAAAGTCAAAAAGAGGAAGACGACATCATGCCATACCGAATCGACGGTGACAAGTCAATGAAAAAAGATGTCAGATGTACGAAAGTTCCAGACTGCAAAAAGTGAAGACCGGCTACATGAAAGGCTATTGTCTAAAACATGTTAGGGAGTTTCAAATCCTAAATATAGCCGTTTCTCACACACCATAAGAGGGAACTCACGAAGCTATCTCTCCAACGGATAGTTTTCAAGAGTGACCTTGGTGTATGCCTATAAATATCTTGGTGACCTCTACTTTGTAAGGTTAAGGGAAATTTATACGCAACTCAAGAGCTCAAACTTATTCTTGCAAAAGTTAAAGCACTCGAAATACCTTGAAATTCCCAAGTGCTTCTATATCGAAGAGAGCTCACTTTACTAAGCCTAGCTTGATAAGATTTATCCAAAGCTTAGTCGAGATATCCTAACCCTCTGCATTGTGCTTCATTGTAAAGGATATCTCATCCTAGTTGGAAACCAACCAAGAAACCCCAAACCCTTGAGAAGGTAGTTGGAGTGTGTTTGTTGGAGAGTAGAGTTGTAAAGAGTTAGTAAACTACGCGGAGTAGTCAGAAAACTCTAGAGGAGAAGTTAGTAAGCTACAGAGGTAGTCTGAAAGCTTGTGTGTGATTGAGTTAGTAAACTACGGAGGTAGTCAGAAAACTCAAGGTCGGGTTGAGTAAGTAAACTACGTGGAGTAGTCAGAAAACTCAGGGCCGAGTTGAGTAAGTAAACTACGAGGTAGTCAGAAAGCTCAGAAGTTGATAGTGAATTTCTCTGAAGAGTCGGGGGAGAGTGGATGTAGGAGCTTGAGTCTACGAACCACTATAACCGCCGTGTTCTTTATTGCTTTCTTATCTCGTACTTAATCGTTGCATCAACTTGATTTTGAAAGCATACTTTTTCCGATATTGGTTGGAATCAATCCATTGAAGTTGCATAAGTGAATCACTGCCTAATCACTATTTCATAAGGGGAAGGTTTTTCAAAGAAAGCTTAAAACGAAAGTATAAACTAAGGGCCAACCATTTCAAGACGACGAAAGTATCTAGAACAGATAGTTACCAAACCGAACTCTCTTCCCGAGGATTGATGAAGTTATTATCGATCCAAGCAACTCGGGATCTCGACACTCGGGACTCGGTTGGGATTATCCGAGGTATCGAAAGCGACTCGGGATGTTTGTCTCGATGAGACTTTGACTCGAGTGATCTGTGCTTCTCGTAACCTAACCTTCGTGATTATCGACCAAGTGACCTCGAAGAAAAAGTTTTAAAATCTTGAACACGTGTATTCCCCCATACACGTGTAAGACTCATTTTCACGGGACCAACGACTTACCATAGTCATCGACCGATAACTCACCACGGCGGCGAGAGCAATTCTCATGGTCGATGTTGTCTAGAGGTCGAGGCATACACGGCCTCAAGGGTAACCCATGCATCACGAGAGGTTGTTGAATCAATAAACCGGAGTGCATCCTCCGTCAGGAGGTGTACATAACACAGCGATTTCTTGTCTCTCAATTTCCAAGTGGTGTACTGTTTGGGTTTGCAGATTGAGCGCCGACATCCGCGTGATAGTGGGTGATGGCGCAATAGTAGAACCGGGTTAAGAAGACCCATCAAATCAAAGCATTCACCATATGCATGATTTGACGACGCCATGGGAGATAATTAGCGAGGAGAGTTTGATTGCGACCACCATATTAATCATCGCGGTGTGACGGGGAGAGGGTCGTTGGATTGGGCGGCCATTGAGAGGGAGAAGCTTTTGCAGAGATTGCAGGAGGGGAAGAAGGAAGGGAGCACGGCGAAGGGGTCCGTCGTGTGGGCCGATTTTAGTGCTTAGGGTTTAGGATCGAATTATGGCTGATACCATATAAGAAATATATTTTCCAATTGAATTATATTTACAATGTACATCAATATTTATATACACTATGAGGAAGTATCTAGATACAATAACAATATTATGGAAATACAATCAAATCCCTTAATTAATGTAGATGACCACATCAGCCGGCTATCCCTTATTCTTTGGCAATTTGATCGTGATTTGATGCGTAATTCGGTCGTGAACATTTCCCTTAATAATTTTTTGTGACGAAATGTAGTTGTCATTATATCTATATATATAACCACGATCATTTTTTTCGTCATTTTTTTTGCAATTTTTTAATGACGAAAAATGTGAAATATGACGAACAATATATTGTCACAAAATATGAACTTTTAGTGATGATTATTATTTTCGTCACTAAATAATATATTATAGTGACAAAAATAATTTGTCACAATTTCCACATCATTTTGCGACAATAAAAATTTTGTCACTAAATCATACTAATCAGTGACAAATTTTATCGTCATTTTATATGTACACATATAACGACGATCAACATTTCGTCACCGAATAACAACTCTTTCTTGACGAATATAGAAAATGTGACGAAATAACCAAGCTAATTGTGACAAAATTAACGTCACTAAAGTAATTTTTTTGTGATAATTATTTATATCGTCACGTAAAATTGAACTTTAGTGACGAAACATCATATTAAGTGACGAATTTTTTATGCCTAAAGTGACAATTTATGCGTCACAATAGATGGAAACATATAGTGACGATAACCTTTTTCGTCACCAAATGATGCCCTTTTCATGACGAAATAATATAACGTCACATTTTTCAAAATACCACGCACTATAAATGACGATCTCTGCTACAAAAAAAAAATCATCACAAATTATCAATTGTGACGAAAAATGATGTTTTAGTGACGAATATTTTCGTCGCGAAATCTCGAATTTCCTGTAGTGAGTACAATAAATTAACAGATCTTCATCATCAGGGGGAGCACCAAGAGTAGCAAGTTCATCAGCAATAGTCTTAATTTTTAGCAGGAATTCAGAGACAGGCAACGTGCCACGGGAAAGAGAGGACAACTTATCTTTGAAATGTATGATGTGAGATTGAGAGCGTTTGGAGAAAACACGGCCAAGGGGAGACCAAGCATCATGAGCCGAGATGGCTGTTCCAATTAGAGGGATTATTGGTTCAGTGAGAGAGGCAATGATGGCGTGGAGGATTAATTGATCCTGGCGACGCCAGTGACGAAATGACGGATTTTCGGTGGGGACGTTTTCAATGAGAGTGGTTTTAGGGGGAGATGTTGTCGTACCGTCTAGATACCCCATGAGATCCAGACCGAAGAACAGAGACGTAAACTGAAGTTTTCATGAGACATAGTTGGTGGGGGTGAGACGAAGGGGTAACTGGGTGAGGGCTTTGAGTTAGACGAGAGGGGGGAGGGCGGTACGCCGGTGGCAGCGTCGCCTTGGGTGGTGGAGGAGTTGTCTTCCGACATGGTGAAGTAGGAAAATGGACGTATATGTTTGGGTTGGTTTGGGAATAAATATAATAGAAAAAGGGACGTGTAATTCTTTGGTTAATATTGGAGTATAACTCTTTGATTGATATTGGAGCGGTATACTGGAGTGGTTGAAATTGGACTAAATATAATAGAAAAGGGACGTGAGGCAGAAAGCTTGGAGAAGGGGACGTGAGTTTCTGAAGAGGACGTGAGGATCTTTCAGGATGATACCATGTAGAAAAGATATATTTGAATGCACAATTTTATTCATTCAGTGGTACATGTATATATACAATCCAGAGGCATATCTTTACAGAATCTACACCTAATCTTCCTAGCATATATAAGGAAATAATATCGTAATAAATCATATAATTAAAGACAAAATATCTACATAATAAATGAAAAAATATTCTCAAGATCTTGACTCTAATAGGCGTGGATTTTCAGAATCTTTTATTTCAATCTTCGATTTTGTTTCCATAGTATCAACATCTCTAATAAAATGGAGCTTTAATGTTTCTAAAGTATGGAAAGAGAGAACAAATGATCAATGAACATTGATTTTTTTTCTTTTTTTTTTTGTTGGTATTGTATACTTTAAATTTGTATTCTGAATTTAAAGGCAAAAACTTGTATGCAATATTGCAAGGGTCTAGCAATATTGCCCTACCCTACCCATTTTACATTTTATTAATAGGGAAATTTGTACCGTTCTTATTTCTCGCTGTCTTCGCCGTCTTCAATCTCGCCTTTTCTCTTCTTCTCTCTTTCCATCAAATACACCATGGATTATCCTCCACGGAGATAGATCATCTACTATGGTGGCGATGCGTTCGACGATGATAACGGTACAAACAACACAAAGTTATAACTCATAGATAGCAGAGAGCTCGATGAAGCCATTAGATCTACTACCAATGATAAGATCCTGCGAGGAGATGCAAAATTGCAGATAATAAAAGTAACATCAGATCATTGACTTATTATATTTCTGCAAAAATTTGATTTTATAATTCAATTTATATACTTAGGGTTCATTGGACGTCTCACTAATTTCTGAGGCTGTGATAAATTCATGGCGATATTAATCTGATAGATCGTTATGCTTTGCAAACTCCTTTAGATGCACAGCTGATAGCAACATATTTGAATGCAGCATCATTGTCACTTGACTATTACTTAGCAGTAAGGTGAGCTTTGGTCATTACTTAGGAGAAAGGTTAGCAAAATGGGAAATTAATAGATTAATAAGTATTGTAATTGGGAGGAATTCATTTATTAATTATTATTTACACGCATTTTTTGTTAGTGTTATTCTGCATTTGTATTCTCAATGTTCATGTACTCACATAAAAAATTGATGGTCGTTAATCACTTTTGTTCATATAATAACACAAAAAATTGACTTTTATACATGTAGTAACACACATTTTGTCTACGAGTATCATAATTTTTATCATATAGTAACACATAAAAAAAGCGTAAAATTGGACTTTTGTTCATATAGTAACACATTTTATGTCTATGAGTAACATATCTTTATTAATGTAGTAACACATAAAAAATTATGGGAAAAATAACCAAATTGACTTCGTTAATGTAGTAACATATGCTGCATCTATCAGTATCACACATTTGTTCACGTAGTAACTCACAAAAAATGTGAAAAAAAAATGCATAATTAATATATGTTCATGTATATCACACTTTTGCTCATATAGTAACATAAAAAAAAATAATAACACACTTTTATAATGCAAAAAAAATTTGTTGGCGTTAATGTAATAATACATTTTTTTTTCATATAGTAACACCAAAAAATCTGATTGTCGATAATGTAGCACATTTTGTTTCCGTCGATATCATACTTTTGTTATATAGTAACATAAAATAATTGTGGGGAAAAAAAAGGAGTTAAAAAAAGAAGAAAAAAAATTTGGGTAGAAATGGGAATTCAAACCTGTGACCTCCTTGTTTTGAAGAAGGGTTGATACCGTTGGGCAACCCTCAAATGGTTGTAACTTGCGCTTACTCAGAGCAGTAATTTTATTATGAGCGACCCGTTTGACCCGTCCATGACCCGTGAATTTCAATTACTTCACATATAATAGGATATTGCACATATGATTTGTGTACAATGTTTCACAAGAGAGTCACTCGAATTTAAAACATGATTAAATTTGTATTTCAACTTTTTTTTATATATTTACATTGTGTAAATGAGATTATAAAAAAAACAAAAAGAAAAAACAGGAAATCCCGATTTTCCAAAAGGAATTAAGGGATGATTATTTCCCGAATACTTTACGGGAACAGGGATGGAAAGTTGCCCCTAGGGGTGTAAGTGAGTTGAGCCGGCTCGCGAGCTACTCGTGCTCGACTCGTAAAAAGATCGAAATCGACTCGAATTTAATTGAGTCGAGCTCGAGCTCGAGCTACTCGAGTAGCTCACGAGCTCGAGTTCGAGCTTAGAAATACTCGGCTCGAGAGGCTCGCGAGCCTAATCGAGCTTCTATAGAATTACTATTTTACCCAGTTTTTTAATTATTCACAATTATTATATATATATATATATGTGTGTGTGTGTCAAAACCCTAAATTAGATTTTCACACTCACCCGCCCACTTCTTTTCAGCTCATCGGTCATCACCCACCCATTTCTACTCAAGACGCCTACCAAGAAACCTAAAGCTTAGCCCTCAACGCCCGATCTCGACACATACTAGAGGCTATTTCTCATAAGCTTTCGCAAAAATTACTCTCCTAATTGCGGCCAAGTGTGTGCGTTTTTTCTTATAACTCTATGTCCGTTTGGTTGATAAATGAAATGTCTTATGTATAGGTGAATGAAAATAAACAAATTCTTTGAGAGGCGATTGTGATTTGTAAGAGTTATAATCTTTATTTCAGATTTTTCTCCGATGCGATCTGGTTTGTTGCTTGAATATTTATTCTTTTTTTTTTTTATGTGGAATGTTAAATTAATGATAGTTGAATTGTCTGTACTTGGTTTTAAAATCAAGTGGTATTTCAACGTCATTGAGTTGTTTAATTGGTTGTAAAGGTCTATTTGGTTGTAGGATTAGTAATTTTTTCCATTTATGGAGTGGTTGAAAGAACACAGATAGAAGACAGAAGATCTTGATTTTTTTCTGGGTCAATCCATCCTTCTCCCTCCTACTTGTTATTGAAGTTATCGAGTCGAGTTCGAGTTTGACGAGTTTTTAAGCGAGTCGAGCTCGAGCTCAAAAAATTTAAGCTCGACCGAGTTTGAGTCGAGTTTCGAGCTTCGAGTTTTACAATCGAGTCGAGTTCGAGCTTGGCAATACTCGACTCGACTCGGCTCGTTTACACCCCTAGTTGCCCCCCGGTTGCAAAATCTAGTCCAAGCAGGGTGTCAATTCAAATTATGCAAGAATAATTGCATTAAACTTCAATTGAAATTTTCCAATTTATTTTTCCGTCTAGAAAAAATATTTCGACTCCAAAGACATTTATGCTTTAAACTTAATTTTTTGACAATTTAACAAAGAAATTAAACATACTCCCTCGGTCCCATTTGAGGGTTCACACTTTGATCGGCACACATTTTAAGAAAAAATGGCTTTGTTGACTTTTTAAAGAGGATGGAGGGTGAAGATTGTGTGGTAGAGATTGTAAGATTCTTTTCCATATTTGGGGTGTGCAACTTAAAATGGAACGGATCGAAATGAAAAGTGTGAAAGTTCAAACGAGACGGAGGGAGTATGTTGTATTTTACAAAAGATGATTTTCTTTTTCGACTATAATCATTTTCATCCCCCTATTAACTCAACAACGCCAAACGCACCCCCTCTCTCTCTCTGCGCTGCGCTGCGCCGCGCCACTGCAACTGGCGTCCATTCTCCCGCCGGTATGATTATCCGCTACTCCTCTATTCATTATCATATCATCATATAATCAATCTTTACTTCTGCATTTCGATTTAGAAAGATGTGAAGAATGCTTGATGATCCCTAGGGTTTTGCTAGGGTTTAACTATTTTATTAATTGCTATTATTGCATTCTTGATTTAAACAAACCCAATCGGGGGCTGAATTTAACCAAATATTTTCTGAATTTTGGTTTAGTTCATGCAATTTCGGTATCTCGTGAAGTGGGTTCTTTGTACCCATTCCAATTGTTCAAAATGGTATCATGATTTGTGCATTTATTTTCTGTTTGCTTAGTGGTTCTCTGATTTCTCGTTTTCTGCAGAAAAAAATTGATAGCTTTTCGAAACACTAATGTTTCTAAGGAGGGTATTTGGGAGGACACTCTTTGCTGCTGCGAAATCGGAGTCTTCAGCTGCTGGTGGAGCTACTGCTTTTAAGGGACCGCGCAACCCTCTCGAGGAATTCTTCGAGGTTGAACGAAATCTAGAGGATGAAACACCCGTCGTCTATGGTAAAAACGGTCTTTGAATCTTTTTACATATTGGGAAGTAGGGGAGGGGAAGAGTTCGTATTGTTAACTTTTCCTTACATGGTTCTTTCTTGTTGTTTTTATCCTTCTATTGTTCTATTTGGGAGCTTTATGCTTGTTTAGGTGAAATGAAAAGATTACGTTAAGCTGACAAAGATGCTTCACAACATTTGTTAGCTGGATTTAAGATTTTTGGTGTATGTTTATCTATCTCTCTACGTGTTATGCCTCGCAGTACATAGATATATAGTATGTTAATTACTTCATTTGATAAAGTAAAGTGTAAGAGACAATGTGCATACTTGTTTCTATAGGCAAAATTAAAAGTGAAAATCCTATGTTTGCAGCTAATTACTGAAGATTGCATCTTTCACAATGCTTAGTTTTATGTTCTTACAAAATTTGATAGATTGAGCTCGAACTGAAAAATATTTTGACATCATTCTCCATTCAGATTAATTTCTCCTCCAAGATTGCCTCTTGTGTATTGGATTTTCTTTTTCTTTTGGGTATATTGCCATTATTCCTTTTTTGCGAAACATATACGTGATCGTGATTTAAATTTGTGTATTCAGGTAGGAGTTGGAAGGCTTCGGAACTGCGTCTCAAGTCATGGGATGACCTCCATAAGCTCTGGTATGTTCTCTTGAAGGAAAAGAACATGTTGATGACCCAGCGCCAGATGCTTCACGCTCAGAACCTACGCTTCACCAATCCAGAGCGTATTCCAAAGGTGTAGTTTCCGTTCACTATTAATCTTATTTTGATGTTTTTGCATTCAAACTCACTCTAATAACGAAAATCTCCACCCATGGCTGTGTTTGCTTGATGATTGTGCATGCTCTTGGTCAATTTCGGAGTTGCATAACTAGCACGCT
The DNA here is from genome assembly GCA_037126765.1 of Stenogyne calaminthoides. Taxonomy (NCBI): domain Eukaryota; kingdom Viridiplantae; phylum Streptophyta; class Magnoliopsida; order Lamiales; family Lamiaceae; genus Stenogyne; species Stenogyne calaminthoides. Next base: position 9,503,977 of record JBBCBC010000033.1, read on the forward strand.
CTGTTAGAGGGTCACATTTAGGGTAGGTTTGATTTGGGATATAGTGGATTTGAATTTTGGATTTCAAAATACAGTGAATTATTTCAAAATCTTGATAATTAGTAATATTGTGTGTGTTTTGAGATTTAAATAGGGCAAGGTTTAATTTTATGTCAAATCGATGTGTAAGAGTGTATGATGATATTGTTATTATTGTTGATTGTAATTGTAAAGATTGGATAATTGTGTAATGATTAGTATATATGAAAAGAGACGGTCTCATATATGAGACGGGGTACAACCTAGCACAAATCAACACCCACCCCTCCCAACTTGTTAAAGCGTCAATTCCAAATTATGCTCTGTCTCATTGTGTGACTGTCTCGTGCAAGTGTCTCTTAGTATATACTCCCTCCTTCCCTTAACAATTTGCACACTTTTCTTTTTTTGTCCGTTCCTTACCAATTTGCACATCTTAAAATGGCAAAGAATCTCACATTCTCCACCTCACAATCTCCCCCCTCCATTCCCTTTGAAAAGTCAACAAAACACCAAAAAATTATTTTTTCTTAATATGTGTGTCAATCTCAATGTGCAATTGCTGGGGGACGGAGGGAATATGTTTATTGGAGAGAGTGATGGAGAAAAAAAATAGTATTTATAGGGTTCATAAGTATATGTAGGGGTAGATGTATGGAGTTTTTATAAAACCGGATTATAAAATCTCAAAGTAGAACCGGATTTAGATTTCAAAACCTCAAATCCGGTTTTGTGATCCCAAATCAAACATTATAATGGTCCTGAAGTATTCGAAATTATATGTTAACATGATATCCTCATCACCATTTACTTTTGATTGTCTTAACCAGATCCGCTTACCCTTATTCATAATGATTAAACAGGTACGCAAGTCAATGTGTCGAATCAAACACGTCCTAACCGAGAGAGCTATTGAAGAACCAGATCCTAGGAGATCTGCCGAGATGAAAAGGATGATCAACGCCTTATAAGTTTCCAATTTTGCTTCCATTGTTCGGTTATCACTTTCTTCACCTCGCAGGCTTTTGTTTCAAATGGTGCTAACGTACTCTATTCTACGCGTTGGCTAGCGACATATATACCTTCCTTACTGTTTGTTAAGGCTTTTACAAATGGTGTATTGAGTTCGTTTTAGTACCTGTTTTGAAACACAATTTGAACTTAAGAAACACTTTTTTTTTAAAACAAAAGTTGAGTCTCATCGGCTTAAAAAAAAAGTGTGATTCTAACTATTGTAGTTTGAGTTTTAAAACAGGTCTTCAGTTGAAAATAAGCTTGTTTGATTATCAACAATATCGAGCTTGAATCCTGTTGAATGAGAAAATTTTAAAAATTATAAATAACAAAGTAGAATATTTACCAATAGTTGGGCTATTTAAGCATGCTAAATAATTTTATTCTCATGCGCTGGTGTTCGGTGGAGTTCGAGGGGTTCGAAAGGTCCGGAAAGCTAGATATTGGAAAGCCACATGATAGACTTTTTCTTGAAACAACCGCCACGGGTATAGAGTCAAATCCATAGTTTTCATACTTCCCGGTTGGTCGAAGAAAGAGGATTTCTTTTGGCTTCTTTTGAAAGCTAGCTATAGTTGAAAGCAATCGCGCCTCTGTACATTTGAGTTCATAATTAGATATGCTAAAAAAATCGAAACCGTCGGTTCCACGGTTCCAGAACCGAACCGAAACCGTAAGATACACGGTTTGGTTTCGATTCCATCATTTTTAAAACCTGAACCGTCGGTTCAGGTTCGAACTGTTTTTTTTTTTTTTTTTAATAGTTCATTCAATTATTTCCAAGTTTATTTTTATAAAGTTAGAATTCAAAATACTTAGTTCATACTTAATACTTCAATAATTCAATTAATTCAAAATTATTGTTTGTTGATTTAATTTATTCAAGTTTTCATCTTCATTTTTTCATTGTTTTCAAGAGTCCAATAGTCAGTAGTCAAATCAAGTCTAAGACCAAGATTCTCAGTTTTTTTTTTTAATTTTTTAGTTATTGTTTTTTCCTTTTTATTCTTATTCTGTATCATTCTTCTATAAATTCTCTACACATCCAACTCAAAAAATTCACACAATTTTCCTTAATTTCTTTTCTTCTCTTCACTTGACTTAAGTAAAAATGGCTTCTTCTTCTTCATCAACAATAACTTCCGATGGAAACGCTCCATTACCACCACCACCACCAACAACAACTAACATTCCGATTCCACAATATCTTCTTCAATCTTCTCTATTTACGATTCACTATAAAATCAATTCAAATATGTCAAATGGCTATGAGATAAATTTTAACGAAATAAAACTTCATTGTAATCATTGTAACAAAGTTTATCCTTTTCGTCGTGGAGGAGGATATGGAGCTTTGGTTAAACATATATAATCAAAGCATCCGAGACGGGAGTCAATTTGATTCAATTTTTCAAATGGTAATGAAGTTTAATTCTATTAGACTACTAGACTAGTCTTACTAATTTACCATTGTTGCTTGCATTTTGGTATTATACTAATGTTATTGTTATGCGTATTTTTATGTTTTGACTTTTAATTATTGTAATGTAATCTTTAATTTAAATTTTCATATTAACAATACTACAATAATTAAATTTGTCATCTACATTCCTTCAAATTTTAGATTCAAAAACCAAAGAACACACGCACACAAAAAAAAAAAAAAAGGAACCAGCAGAACCAAACTGAAATTGCCTCGACCGCGTTCCGGTTCCACCTCCAAAATTTTTGGAACTGCCGGTTTGGAGCGGTTCCGCAATTGATACCCTGATTTGATGACAAGTCGGACATGTATTGTTGATTTGTTTTATTTAATTTTGGTGATTCTGGTTGCAATTTCTGTAATTTCATTACATTTTATGAATTAATATTAAATTTAACAGAGTTGTTCGTATCTGTCTAATCTCAATTCAAATTGTGATACCTCTCCAAGATATAAGTGTTCAAGCACAAATGTGCCCATCAGAGTGCAAATTAAAATTTGCAGTGTTTGTAGGGGTCTTTGCAAAAAAATATAGTACTTTAGAAGAAGTGATTAAAATTTCAAAAAATTGCTTAAAATCAATTCTAAGAAAGCTATGCGTGAAAGTATCTACCAAGGAGAGAGATTTTTTTTTTATTTTTTTTGGGTGATGTTGCATATACCGTCTATACTTGCAATTCAAAATACTAGAAACCAGGCTGAAAGTCGAGCTGAATTATTTGATACTTGATTTGAGGTTTTATTATATAATTAAGCTCGAACATATTGCTATCTTTGATAAGAGTCAACTTTGTTCGAGATTAATGATCAATATAACAAGTGTACAATTAGGAGTGGGAAAAATTATGAAAATTTCGCTATACCGATAAAATGATCGATACTGTATGGTGTCGTACCAAAATTTTTAGGTACTGTATTAGAAATAAATTACGAATTTTTGATATACCGGCGTATATATATACAGAAAGAGCGAGCAATATTCGTTTAAAATTTTATTAGTTAGTATATATATCAAGTCCCAATTAATCCAGTAATTAATATATGAAGCTCTAGCCAAATATGGAGCCAATTACTAAATATGTTATTTTTCTTTCTCTCAGCTTCTCAGATTATAAAAGACATACTCTCACATGTCCTAAGTAATTAATTGATTTTGAAAAAAAGTTGAACCTAATAAATGAATTAACAAGTAAAATAAAAGATTTTAAATCGCTCATAATTTATAAATTTAGAGGAATTTTCTTGTGAAATATTTTACATAAAATATTAATTCAACTGAGAAGGAATTGAAAATTCGTAGATTCTGCACGGGTCGAACTGGGTCAAACGAGTTTTCTTAAAAATTGACACAAAGACAAAACAGGAAAACTCGCCCCCAAATCGTGTTACTATAAAGACAAATATATGATACTGTAAGAACAATTATGTGTTACTACTTACTATTTGATGATGAAAAACAAGATATTTTTACTATTTCAATGTTGAAACTTGATGGTTTGAGTTTTTACTTAAAATTGTTGATCACATGTCTGAAAGAGAAATATATAAAAGATAGAGGGAAAAGCAGTTGAAATAAAGGGAGTATCGTTTTATTCTGTAACACATCTTTCTTTTTACAGGAACACATCTATTTATATATAGTACTACGAACAGAGCGGGGGATTAAAACTCTGATGTTTATTTGTGCCCCAAAAAATCGGATCAGATACAGTCGCACTGTCGCACGAATCCTATATTCGTGCAACTTGTTTACAAATGACTTTACTCTCCAAATAATAGTAATACCACATAAACTAACATGAACATCTTATGCATAAAACATTATATTTTTACAGATTCTGAAAGTCCAAAGATCTATGTATTATCCCATGCTTGACTAACCAAGCAGCCAAACGACCCTTAATATTTTTAATCTCCCACATTTTATTTAGAATACTTCACATTTAATTTCTCTTCAACCATATAAAAAATATACTTGTATGCATACCATTGCACCAACTCCATTGAATTACATCTAGCTACTAAAAAAAATGAAGTTTTTACCAACATCTTCATCTACCTGGTTTAATTTAATGGCAGCCCTCCTCACATGTTAGAAAAAATGAGTCAAATTAATTAAATACAAAGATGCACCTCTAGAAACAATTAGCAGTCATCCATTGTTCATCTTTCCTCTGAATTGAACCTGTTCCATGCAGCCTGTCGTTGGTAGAGTATGTGAGATGTATTGCCAAGAAAAAACAGAATTTACAAAATTAAATGATGAGCTAAAACTTTCTTGAGGATTTTCTTTCGGGTAGTATCAGTTTTAGTGCTTAAAAATTGGTGACTAAGTGTTTGTTTGCAAACTCTAAAAGTGGTTGAGAAGCACTAATTTTAAAAGCTGTTAGACACAGCTTTTTGAAAAAATTAGTGCAGTACTAAAACAGGGAAATATCCAGTTTCAGTTTTAGTACCAAAAGTGGGAGCAAAAGTGAACTTTCCTGACTAATTTTGAGAGTGAGTAAAACCGTGGGACAAAATCTGAAAAAAAGTAAACTTTTAGGGACTAAAATATTATTATCGCATTGTCTTTCCGTTAATCAATCAGAAAATATTGTCATGATGCTCAAAGGTTAAGTAAGAACATACCTTGAGAAGATCAAAAACCTTTTCACATATGTACTTTTGCTGAATGGTTGCTCCTCTTTGCTGCAATTTGTCAGGATGAACACAAAGAGTTGCTTTCCTGTATCCTTTCTTTACAGCAGCAGTTGTTATTATATCCGTGAGGGAGACGGGCTGCCACCCACTGTCTGGCCAAAGGATCTGCAGGACAAAATGAGTTAACACTGGATATAGGTTCACTAAAAGATTGGATTTGTTATCTAATTTTTACATTTTATTTATTTATAATACAAAATACTGAAATTTGAGAGTAAGGTAAAATAGGATGGACAGAACTAAAGCAGAGAAAATGAGTTTGCACATACATATTGCAGAGTCGAGAGTAGTGCACGCAGGTTCCCTTCTTTTCCTGTGGCCCATCTCTTAATATCAGCATCAAGAGACTCGGCTAATCTCTGCAATCAGACAGAAACATCTGATTAATATGATTTTAATCTTCACTTGGTCATATCGAGTAAATTGAAAATTCGGTGCCGAGTCTATTGGGTGTTGGCGATTTTAGTGCAATTTTTGTCCTATATTGACAAGGTTGCAGGATTTTTGCATGGGCCGCTCAAGTGAGATGCAAGAATTCCATGTAGCAACTGGACTAATGCCTTGGCATGCTTACATAGCATAATGAGACCCAAACATATTTATTTCAATTGAAAAGTTTAAAAATCACAAAGTATTTATCATCCTAAAACAACAATTGTTAAATGCATTTAAAAAATGATGGGACTTAATTGAGAATATTGACTCGTATGGGACTAAAATTGCCAACACCCAATAGATATGGCCTATGGGACCATTTTTGCAATTACTCGGACATCAGTATAAAGTTGGATATATTGGAAACATTACATTTCTCTCAGCCTGCTCTTTCTGGGCAAGAATATCTCGCATATTCTTCTCTGCAAGGGCCTTTGCCTGAAAAGACCAAAGGAATGTGAATTTTATAATTTTCTAACTCTACTACTAGCTATTGATTTCTTCAAATATAAGAAAAAGTTGTGATTACCGCTCGCTCCATTATCCTCTGATGACTCTCCAACCTTGCTTTACACCTCTGTGCTGATTCACTGTTACCTCCATCAATTTTCTCCAAATCCTACAGGATAACTTGTTCAGTTAATCTTATCCCATAAAAGTGAAAATATTTTGCTTTCTAAGATCCCATTTGGCCGAGCTTATAAGCTCTTGAAACAAATTATAAGATGTTAAAGATTATGAGATGTTTAAAAGAAGCTTAGCCAAATGGGCTCTTAGTCTAAAACAAAGAGAGCTGATACTCACAGAGGATGAAAAGGAATGCTTAAGTCCATTATTTAGAGAAGAGCTAGAAAGTTTTTCAGTCTGTGTTCTTGTCTTCTGAGACATTGCTTTCTCTAGAGCACGTTCACGAGCCTCTGTTGTAGCTCTTTCTACTGCAGCTCGTTCTGCTCTGAGCTTTGCTCCAGTGGATACCTTATCAGCTGGTTTTTTATTCTCTACAGAGGCCTTATCATGATTATCCCGTGCCTCAGCCATCCCTCTTTGTCGAGCTTCAGCTGCTGCTCTCTCCACAGCAGCTCTTTCTGCCCTTTCCCGAGCTTCAGCAAAAGCCCTCTCACGAGCTTCTCTGATTGCTCTTTCAGCAGCTTTTTTATCCTTTTCTCGTTCCCTTCCCCTCTTGATAGCTTCAATCCTTTCATTTGTCTGAGACTTTTGGTCATTTCCTTTGGCATCTTTCTGTCCTATTCTTACCTCTCTTTCAGTTTTCATGGATTTTCCCACCTCTTTTTCTTCACAGTGTAATTGGGAGGGCAAATTTCCACTTTGGTCCTTGGAGTGTAACCCTTCGACTTGCTCCCCAGCATATTTTCTTTCATCAGAATTCACAAAAACAACATCTTTCTCACCTTCCGTGTTTGAGATATTGTCCTTCAGATTTTCTCTACACGCTTGAGACTCCTGAGTTGGCACCTTCAGAGATTCTTCATGATTCTCTGAAGTTCGTTCCAACGATGGCTTTACTGTGCTACCAACTTCTGTCACTTTATCATCATTAGTGTGGAACTCAGGCAACTTTATCGTATTGATTTTACCGGCATATTCTTCAGCAGCATTATGAATCTCTCTGTCTATCTCAACCATTTTCTCAGCTTTTGGGAATGTTTCTTCGTCCGAAGAAAGCCCATCGAAGGTACTGTTTGTTTGGCTTTCAATAAACTTCTCCTCAGAGGCTACTCCATTGTCCTCAACTTCAGATAATGTTTCAGTTTCCAGGGGTAAGCTATCATTCCCTTTGCAGCCTCTATCAGCTGCTTTACATTCTTCTGCTCTGTAGTTGAAGTCAACATCATAAGGTTCTTGAGTCTCACTAAAGATGGGCCCCTTATTATCTATATGACTACCGGTAAAGATGGTGTCAGGTTCACTACAATGGGCATCAATGACTTCATAAACATCCTTTTCAGAAGCAACCACTTGAAACTCAAACTTATCCTGATTTTCTTCACTTCTCCTTGATCCTCTATGAGTGTCATTAACTTCATCAACATCCCAAGGAATATCACTCTTCTCAATATCAGAAATATTATCTGTTTCCATCTGCATATTCTCCGCTGATCCATATTCAGAACTATCCCTATGTGTATCTGCAATTTCATCACTATGTTTTCCATCTTGGTTGTTTTCTTTCCACTCAGAGACATTCTCAGGTTTCCTATCCAAATCTGGTTGCTTTAACATGTCTTTCTCCGCCCCAATCAATCCATTCTGAGGATTATCATACTCAAACTTCAGCTGTGTCAACTTTTCCGTGCAAACCAATCTCTCATTCTTGACAAATTCCTTCTGACACTCCTCTTTATCATCAATGACACCATTACTCTCAGTTAGGTTACCATCACTCTCCTGCTCTTGCTCGCTTTCAGAACAATGTAGAAGCCTTCCCAACCGTCCAGCAACACTTTCAGGTCCTTCTATACAATCAACATTCACTTCGCATTGTTCCAAGTCTTTAAACACACTTTGAGAAGAATTTGAAGCACTTTCTTCTATTTCAGAAACAAATTCAGGCCCTTTTGATTGATGAGCTAGCTCACTCTGTTCCAAAGTTCCCTTGCTAGTTTCCATCTGCTCCATGCAAGACTTGACTTTATTTGTGGAGCATGTCGAGTAATCAATGTTGTCTATTTTCCCAGAGTCGTAAGTTACAGCACTTTCTTCTATTTCAGAAACAATTTCAGGCCCTTTTGAATGATGAACAGTTAGTTCACTCAGTTCCGAAGTTCCCTTGCTAATTTCCATCTGCTCCATGCAAGGCTCAACTTTATTTGTGGAGCATGTCGAGTAATCAATGTTGTCTATTTTCCCAGAGTCAGAAGTTACAGCTCTACATTTTTCATTGGTCGCTAATCCAGTAAATTTTGGCCTCTTTCCATGTGCTTTACCGGCCTCAACATTTTGCTCAACATTTCCCACTTCAATCGTTTCTTCAGTAAGCATCTCATTTTCAATGCAAGATGGAGCATATTTCTTACCCACCTCAGTGAATGCATCTCTATGATCAATGGCTGCTTCAACATTCTCTCTCACCGTTTCCACCTTAGCCTTTCGGCCATTAAGACTAAGACTCAAGGACGGACCACATTTTCCATAACCATTGTTCACCTTCAAAGCATCAGGTACATGGTTAATCCCAGTTTCCTTCTTACCCTTGACTTTTGAGCGACTCTTGGACCTAGGTTTTGAACCATCTTTAAGACCTTCCTTTCCCTTCTCCATTATCATTTTTGCAATTCTAATACTTTCTTGAGCCTGATCTATTGCTTTCTTCAAGGCAGCAGCAGATACAGCCTCAACTGAATTTTCATCTAATTCCTCATCCAAGAAAGGTGGTGAATATTCACCATCACTCTTTTTAGAGTCCTCTTTAGAAGCAAAACTCGGCAAATTTGAACGATCTTTAGAAGCAAAACTCGGTAATTTTGAACCATCTTTAGAAACAAAACTCGGCAAATTTGAACCATCTTTAGAGGCAAAACTCGGTAAATTCGAACACCTGAGATCCATGTTATCATTTGGATTACACAGATGAGGTGACGTTTTCGAGATATGTGATTTGAGGTTGACTCCATTCACATTGCATGACTTATCAGGCATATGAGACTTTTCCGAAGCTATTACACCTTTAACAGAGATAGGTTCAGCACCAGAACTGAAACTCCATGTACGACTAACTTCATGTTTCATTGGCCTTTCATAGTCTTTCTTCTGCAGATGAGAAGTTTCTTCAACAAAGTGAGTAAATCCAGGAACAGCATGGAGTTGAGCTATGTGAGTCTTTCCATTAGATTCCTTGTTATTTCTCTGACCAGTTTTACTGAAAGACATGTTAAAATGCTGCTGCATTAATCCATCATTTGATTGATCAGGTGCTCCTGAGGGCCTTCCAATCATTCTTGAAGAATTTACAGAAGGTGACCCCACGTCGACTGGAATCCTGCATCGGTTTAACAGAGGAATAAGGAAAAGGTGAATAAAAGATTTCCACCAACTATAATGAAAGAGAAAGGTATAATTGAACGTACCGTTTTTGTGTAAATGATATAAAACATGAGCATGCTTCAGATGTAAAAGATTACAATCATAAACAAAACTTTGTACTTAAAGTCATACTACTTCTCCTTTCCCACTCTAACACCTACACCTAGATAGCCACTTCTAACACTCTCTCGTAGAGAGACAGAGAGAATGAGGAAAGGCCTCCAAGCGCCGTATCTCACATAAATGCACAATGAAGAGTTATGCAGCAGAAATTAAAGTGATTAAAAATATGCCAAGAAAATCATTATCACATGCTTCTCATCCCTTGAACCGAGATTTTTGGGCAAGTAAAATTAGGAACTAGTGATATAAAATATGCATAATATCCACAATTTCTTGCTGGATTTATGATTGACATCTGTGATACATTGTCCCATTTATACACCATAATAACCTCACCTTTTAGTTACAAAAGATAATAACCCCGGAAAACAGGATTAAAAGAGGTTAGAACTAAGGTATGCACCATAAAAAAATTTCCCTCTTTAAAGAGCCAGAAACCAGCGTATCACAAATTAGACAAAATAAGCCCAAAATTAACTACAAGAATTAAAATCATGCCATATCAAAAATGCCCCAAAAGTATCCTGTTGCATTTCCCAAAAGAGACGACCCCAAATGCAACATTTTAGATCTTGGTCATATGCTCAAATTACTTGTGAAACAACTCAAAGGCAAAATCACATCAGAGTCTCGGACAAAATCCTCTGTGATAAGGGGAAAACATATATAGCTTGGTCTTATTTACTCAACCACATTTGAATAAAGAAGTTGGATCAGCACCAAGAGTTTCTGCAGTAGGTTCGAAAGACTATAGTATAAGAAACTTCACTCTTGCTGCTAGGTCCAAATATGCTATTGAGCTCCAAATCAAATTCAATAAGCTCATTAACAAAAGAGATAAATTAGATAAGCATTATCACAACTAAAACATAGCAGTCCCTTTAGTCCATAAAAGATCAAGAACAAAATCCCAAAGAAGCATAGAATTATATAACACTACATAAGCATGCTGTTTAATTTTTAATTTCCATGGATGAAAGCAAACAATTACTAAACGACATATATTAAACAACTAATAAACATGAAAATCGATCCTAAAAATACAAGGAATCAGCCAACGCTTGCTGACAAACAAAAAATCATAAATTAGAAAAGAAAAGGAAAATATCCATAAACGAAAATAAGAAAGAAACTAAACTCACCGTGTTTTGGTGTTCTTCAGAGTGCCACTGAACAACTGTTCGTACGGCACCGCCACGTCATCTCCCCTCAATCCACCAAAAATGTTGGAATAATCCAGTTTGGAGCTCCGTGAACCGACCCGCTCGTTCAAACCGGAAAGCTCGAGAACCGGAATGGACGACGAACCGGAGAAAATCTCAGCATACTCATGAGCTTCAAACCTCGCTTTTCCACCATTAGACAGCAAAACGTCGTCGTAAGGGCTTCTGAAGGAGAACGACGAGTAGGAAGACGACGAACCATTCGTGGCGGTCGAGTGCTTCCTTCTGTGCGACGACGTCAGGGATAACGACTCCATTGTTGAAGCTTCGTGCTTTAAATGCAGCAATTTTTTAGTACGATTTTTGTTTGGTTTCCTTTTTCTTCTTAACGAGGTTTTGCAGGTTTTTCATTCGAAGTGAGAGAAACGATGAGAGAGAAAGTGCAACTGTAAATGAGGGGGAAAGCGGAGTGGGGGCCCACAAGTGTTCTGCTTTGCAAATTGCAACGGCGGAATTGGAATATTGGAATATAATCGAGGGTAGAATTGGAATTTCGGGAGAGTTATAGTACATAACAAGTGTAGCTGGATACTAATGGCATGGCGACACTCATTATTTTGTGGGACCAATTATAGGTTCTGAAACCTAACTTGACAAATCGAAATTCAAATTTGTTTCACATCTCAAATTCAAAGAAAAGTCCCCATCCTTATTTTAAGAGATAAAATGCAGTAATGAGCATGTTTGTTGGAATGTTTTCTGAAATTAATTTATAAGGAATTGACCATAAGTTTATACAAGTTAAATATGTTGATCTCTTTACTAATTAATTAAAACTTGTATGCATCTACTGCACTATACACTTTATAGTGTATTTTAAAATTATGTAATTTATTAAAATATATAATTTATTTACACTGAACCGTGAAATTATTAATATAAAAAACAAATTGCATGATTTAGTGTAAATAAGTTGCATGATTCTAAAATACATTATTGAGTGTATGGTGCATCTTGTGCACATGATACTCACGCATTAATTAATTCTGAAATTTATGTGTTGAATCTGCTGATATAGCTCAAATTGCATCAATACACTATGTGTACCATGCAATTCAAGCGCATTTTAAAATAATATTAATTATTTTTATTTTGAAAGTTACAATTGGTAAATTAATGATATTCAGTGAAAATAAGATAAGCACTTGTGTGAATCCGAGTTGTAGTGATTTTTTTTTTTTTGAATTCTAGTGAGTTTTATATTTTTAATATTACTATTAAGCATAAAAATTATCATTACTTAAAAAATTATTTATTATGATTATTTTTATACATAACAATAATAATTTTTATGTATAATAATAATAGAGTTCATATATAGATTTTATTCATAAGAGTATTAAATAATTATATTTCTTTAATAAAAGTAATTTATATAAAGTATTATATACTAATTAAAAAAGTATTAAAATTGAACAGCGTACACACCCGTGTACAAAAGATTTATTAAAAAACAAAGTAGCTTTATGTGGATGATTATTGATTTGTTTGGACATGAGAACGTAAAGATTGTTAGTATTGCTTTGATTTCATTGGAGATAATATAAAATTCATAAAAAAAAAAAAAAAAAAAATTAATTAGTAGGTAAATTTTATTTTACTTAGAATTCGTTTTCCAGCTCATCATTATACATTTCCAATAAATAAAATTGTCTTTTAATGGTTTGTTTCACATTAATAAAAATTGTCTTTATGAAGGGTTTGTTTTATCTAATGTCCCTTTTGAATTAATAACGGAAAATTGCCTCTTTATACTACATTTATTAATGACAAAAAATAACTCCTCGAGGAAGTAAACTTTTTGGAGGATTGCATATTGTAACAATTCGCCTGGTAATCAGATTTATGTAATGAATGTAAATTTTTAGCATTACAAGTTTTTTAATGACAAAATATGGATGAGCTCAAATTTATGATCAACTTGATTATTTAAGTAGAGTATAATTCTTGTTAAATATTACACAATAGTAATATGTGCAATACATCATACTTAAGACAAATTAGACTAAAATTTGTGGGTCGGGTCTGGCGCGGGCGGGCCAGGGCTGTGAATTGTAGGTTGGGCGAACACATATATATTTATAGAATGACATATTTAACAGATATGTGTTGTAGTCTAGTGGTTTAAGTTTGTTGTTAATGTATTTGGTCGCAAGGTTAATTCCTATTAAGCACATAATTTTTTTTAAATATTTTTTTATGTGTTACTACATAAAAAAGTGTGATACAGTAAAAACCTCTGACAAAAACTTGGGTAGACCTGGTTCATATCATGAATTGGGGTCAAACTTGACTCATTTATACAAACGGGTCAGATATAAACAATTCCAGCCCATTTCTCTCATTTCTTTTCGCTCTGATTTTCGTCTCCTCTCTCTCACCCACACACCGAAACTGCTGCACTCCACTCTCTGCGACTCTTCCCGTGGAACCGCTCCACTCTCCGTGATGGCGACAGCGACGGCGAATCTCTGCGATGCGACGACGACGATGCCTCCGTGATGAAACTCGACAGTTCGTCTTCTATTTCACTGTTTGTTATTTATTTATTTTTTTTGTTCGTCAATAAGCTTGGGTGTTTTTGTGACGCGAATGCTTAATTTCTTGCGATCTTGCGGTTTTCAATTTGTGGTTTTTGTTATGGTTACAATTTGCGAAGGTTTCATTATTGCGGTTCAACGATAAAGGTTGAAGGTTTCATTATTGCGATTTTTGTTATGGTTAAGATGAAGGTTGAAGGTTTCATTATTGCGATTTTTGCGGCTTCATTATAAATACAACTCCATAATTGATTAAGATGAAGGTTGAAGGTTTTTTGGTATAACAGTGACACTTTTTTGGAATAACAGTGATACTTTCCTCCATTAGTGAAACTTCTCATATTCAAAAGTCATAGTACGTATTATTAACAATGTTTCCATTTATTTATGCAGATCTTTATTCCGTTTTGGTTACGCAACCACTATGTTGTTGTTGTCTTGAATCATGTTGATGAAAAAGCACAATACTTGGATAATATAAAATATCAACCTGGACTTAATGATTTCTTTGAGTGTGCTCAAATTCTTGTAAGCTTTCCGTTGTTCTTACCTTTTGTTTTAGTTTATAGAACAATGAGTTTTATAGCAAATAGTGATAGTTTTATAGCATAATAGTAATAGTTAATTTGAATAACAGTGGGAGTTTTTCTGAATAACAGTGAGAGTTTTACTTAGTAACAGTGAGAATTTTACTTAGAAATAGTGATAATTGTTTTGCATAAAAGTGAGAGTTTTACTAAATAACAGTGATAGTTTTACTGAATAACAGTGAGAGTTTTACTTAGTAACAATGAGAGTTTTTGTGAACAAAAGTTGAACCTTTTTTTCTTCACTTTCTTATTTATTTAATTTTTATTTTTATTTTTTTGTAACAATCACAAATGTCTTTGTTTCTTCAATCAAGGAATCACTCAAAAGGCAAAGATGTCTAGAACTATAAATTTGAAAATGTGGAATTTTGATGGCAAACAACTAAGCATGATGAGATTGCGGTGTGTACTTGATGCATCATCTTCAAAATTTTGCTGGTGCAATTTACACATCTCCGAATATGACAAAGGTAGGTTTGTTTTTCTAATTTATTTGTTTTTCAACTTTTAATGTTAAGTCTTTCTACACAAATTTTAAAATTTTCTTCTGAAGGCTTTGGTACGACAGGTGTTGAGGGCTGAGTTTTGTGCATCTATTGTTCTGTCCGATGTGAACAAGTCTAAAGAAAAAGGTTTTAGAAAATTTTAATGATTTCTACAGGAACAAGCCAGCATTAATTGAACGTATTGCAAATGAGAAAAATGAGATGAAATTAAGGGATCAAGAAGAGAAGAAAAATAATGCTGCTGAGAGGAGGAGCAAGAGACCAAGAAGATGACTTTGATTTTCTTGTTTTAAATTTGGAAAGTGTATTAGGCTTACAAATGATCGTTTTTTGTTATTTTTTTGTCCATATTAGACAGTGATGGTTATGCAGTTTAACAAGTGAAGTTTTTGTCCATATGCAATTTAACAATTGTAGTTTAACAATGATATATTTAGCAGCTTTTGTAGCTTTTGCTGGTAGTTGCTTAGTTGAAATTGTTGATTAGGTTGGATTTTTATTTAATAGTGATAATAGTTATGCATAACAGTGAGAGTTTTATTGAATAACAGTGAGAGTTTTATTGAATAACAGTGGGAGTTTTACTTAGTAATAGTGATAATTATTTTGCATAAAAGTGAGAGTTTTACTTAGTAACAGTGAGAGTTTTTGTTAACAAAAGTGATAGTTTTACTTAGTAACAGTGAAAGTTTTTCTGAGTAAAAGTGAGAGTTTTACTTAGAGAATGTATGAATGATAGTTTTTATGTATAGAAGTGATAGTTTTTTTGCTTTACAGTGATAGTTTTTTCGCTTTATAGTGATAGTTGTTTTGCTTGACAATGAGAGTTTTTTTTCTTTACACTGATAGTTTGCAACAGTGAGAGTTTTACTGAATAAAAGTGATAGTTTTACTTAGTAACAATAAATGTTTTTCTGAGTAAAAGTGAGAGTTTTACTTAGTAACAGTAATAGTTTTTCTAAATAAAAGTGAGAGTTTTTCTGAGTAACAGTGATAGCTTTATAGCATAGCAGTGATAGTTTATACAAGAACAGTGAGTTTTATAGCAAATAATGAGAGTTAATTTAAATAACAGTGAGAGTTTTTCTGAATAAAAGTGAGGGTTTTTTTTTTATAATAGTTATATGTTTCATATGTAGTTGTATAATTTGAAGAAACACATGACAATAAAAGAAAGTGCAACAATGGCAATAACATTAAAAAAATCGAATTGAAGAACATAAAGTAAAGATGATCCATAATAGAAATACGGTGGACAATAGAGAGTCTAGATTTTAAAACTAATGATGTACTAGTTTATAGAATCTAAAATAAATGAGGATTTGGAATTTTAGATCCAAATTCCTTCGGTAATGTTGAAGTCGTTACTCTTTTTTTCTTCTTCTTCTTGTTTTTCTCAAAGTGTCCTTTATTCCATTTTCTTCTTCCTTTTGTATTTGCGCGTGCAGGATCCAAAACGGTTCTTCTATCCCAACAATATGTTCAATGTTTTGTTCATCCATCAAAGTGCAATCATAAATTTCTTCTTCTTCGGGTTCTTCTTCAAGGGATTCAAATTGTATTAAATCTAGTATTTGATCTGTAAATAAAAATTAATACGATAAAGTATAGCATGCAAACATATAGACTACAATAAACAATAATATGCATTCAAACAAAGCAATACGACTATCATTATAACTAGTGATTTACATGCAAATAAACTATCACTACTATGTATAAA
This sequence comes from Stenogyne calaminthoides, assembly GCA_037126765.1. NCBI lineage: Eukaryota > Viridiplantae > Streptophyta > Magnoliopsida > Lamiales > Lamiaceae > Stenogyne > Stenogyne calaminthoides. The sequence goes on from JBBCBC010000033.1 coordinate 9,520,376, forward strand.
AAATATTACGAATACACATAAAAACTATCATTGTTACTTAGAAAAACTATCACTATTACTCAGAAAAACTATCATCAATACACATAAAAACTATCATTGTTACTTAGGAAAACTTTCACTATTAGTCAGAAAAACTTTCACTATTACTCAGAAAAACTATCACCGTTATTATATGCTATAATAAGTTTCACTGTTACATAAACTATCACTACTATATATAAAAACTGTCACTGTTACTTAGTAAAACTATCACTGTTACTCAGAAAAACTCTCACTATTACTCAGAAAAACTATCACAACCAATACACATAAAAACTATCAATGTTACTCAAGAAAACTATCATTATTACTCAGAAAAACTATCACTATCACTATATGTTAAACTAAGTATCACTGATACACACATAAACTATCACTACTATATATAAAAACTATTACTGTTACTTAGAAAAACTATCACTGTTACTTGGTAAAACTATCACTGTCACTATATGCTTATTAAGTTTCACGATTATATAAACTATCACTATTATGAAGTAAAAGTATTACTGTTACGCAAAAAAATTATCACTCTCATTAGTGAATGCACAATTACAGCGTGTAATGAGTTTTAGTACCTGTTGTGAAGTCTTTTCCTTCGCAAGCGTTTATAGTGCTATTGTCCCTTGCACCTTCATCTTCATTGCTCTTCATTGCATGGACTGATGAGTAATAGTGAAAAATGTGAAAGAAAAGAAAAAATTCAGAACATTGTCGAGTAAACACCAGCATAAATCAGTCCTCAACCACAAAAGCTTAGAAAAGGCATCGTTAAAAACATATTTCTTAATGAAAAAAATAGTAGAAGTAGTAATACAAGTAGTAATATTGTCATCGTCGACGATTTCAAGTAGCAGCGTGCGATCAGAATAAGCAGCAGTGTCGAATATGTGACGCAAGGGGGATGATTGAGCGCGCGATGCGAAGAAAGACAGTTTCGCCGGCGAAAAAACGTGAAGAAAGATGGAGAAAGATGAAATACGTGAAGAAAGACGGCCAAACACGGTAAAATTCGGGTCAAACCAATTCCTTGACATGGGTCATATTGAATTAAGGTTCACACCGTGAACTTGGTTCACAGGAGTGTCACTCAAAAACCCTATAGGAATACTCTGTATAGAAATAAACTCTCTATAGTAATAAAAAATTACGGTCCCAACTTGGGACCAGTTATATTTAGGAATAAACTCCATATTGTAATAAAATATATTTTTTTTCCGGTCTCATCTTAAAGATTTATGCCTCCATATAAGAATAAATTACATTATATATAAAATTTTATTATCATTACAACTAAGAAAACCTAAAATATTTACATATGGTTAATTGTGACACATCTTAATTTCAGTGATTTGAGTTCGTTTATCAACTTTGGGTGCCATTTTTCTTAAAATAGAAAGGATGTACTAATTTTATGAAATATATACATGTATTAAACAAACATTTATAGACATGTCAGCAATAATTATTGTTTAGTTCCTAAACACATGCATATTAGTTGATACGTGTATTTTATATAATTTGAAAGTGTATGTATTAATTTTAGTCAAATTCATATTAATTAGATATATAAATTTGTTAATAAATTTACATACATGTAGTATAGTATGTATTATATTGAATATATTTTTTTAAAGTTATGTTTTTAATGTAAAACTCTATATAAGTGTTGTAGCACAAATCAAACTGAATATGTGCCCGTATCCGACACGTCAACAGGGCCCACCTAGGTCCGGATCGACTCGACTCGACAAAAGACCCACCTCACCTTAACGAGCGACCTCCCTCGAGGACGGTCAATAGGCGAGGTCGAAAAAAAGAGAAAAATAAAGACTGCCTGAGCGGGCGACCTCCCCTGAGGTCGCTCCACGGGCGACCTCCCCCGAGGTCGCTCCACGAGCAAAGCCGACAAACACAGCCCGAGAAGATAATCCGGTAAAATCAAGAGTCAACTTCAACTTTACGAGACAAAACATGTGCATTTAATGTAATATATATATAATGTTACTGTTTACATCAACGGTTGTAACGAAACCCTAAAATAAAGGGTCAAGATGTAATTAACAGTATTTTAGCTTTTAGGGTTGGTCCTCTATAAATAGAGGACCACACCCCTCATTGTAAGAGGACTTGGATCCTCCCAATCTTGCTCTCATTCTCTCATCATCTATACAATACCAAATTTAAGGGAATAACTCTCAAGAGTTCTTCCCGCAATCTTCTCTTTCGATTATTATTTGTTTGTGTTACTAGAATCAATTAGCCACATTTACATTATTCTTAACCCGATATTTTAGTACACAATAATAAGAATATCCTCTTTATTGTAATATTTTTTCCCGGTCCCGACAATATGACTGTATGGAGTTTTTACTATACTTATATAAATGAAATGTGTTACTACGTGAAATAAAAATTACGTTGTCATTTAAAAAAAAAAAACTTTATCATATGGTAACACATCAGCATTCATTTAGTATCACGCGACATGTGTACAATGTTACATATTACTAAAAAAATATGTATTACTACATGAACAAAAAATGTTACCATATGAAAAAAAATGTGTTATATACCACGTGAATAAAACCAGTACAGGCGCGAAAAGAAATCCTCCGTCCAAAATCACAGATTTAAAGAACAACTTGATGTGTTACTACATGAACAAAATAGAGTTACCCTATGAGCAAACGAGTGTTACCATATGAATAAAAATCAGTATAAGCGCAGAAAAAAATTCTCAGTCCAAATTACAAATTTAAAGAATAGCGTGAGAATAGTACAAAACGACCTGTAAATTTGTGAGGATGAGAAAATTGAAGAAATTAAGAAGAATATGGAAAAGGAAAAAGAAGAACAAGAGAAAAGAAGAGAAGGAAAAACCTGAAGAAGCAGCGTTGTGAAAATCAAAACTAAAGAAATTTGGCGGCTGTGTGGCGCGAGGAAGAAGAAGCCATGCCCGACCCGCGCGTTTCAGGCCCGCGAAAAAAATAATTAATTAACCTATAATTACACATATGGCTTGTATGCAATATTGCATACAAGTTTTTGGCATTTTAGCAACACTATTATGTACAAAAATTATCATCATTATGCATAAAAATTATCATTGTTATGCATAAAAATATTGTTATTTAAAAAATACTTTATTTTTCTAGACAAAGTCTAGGATACAAATTTGTATACATACAAATTCCAATTGAGACTCAATTTCACTTTATCCAACCCATCCTTGACCCCTTTTTGACCACCTGACACGCTGACCCTACCTAAATTGATTGATTTGTATCTAAACAAATTTGTACAGTAGACCTACTTATTTTTCAAATAATGATAATTTTTATGCATAAAAGTGATAGTTTTTATGCATAATAGTGATATAGTTCATGTATAGATTTGGTTCACAAGATTATTACTCTTTTTTAATTGTTTATGTGGGTTGTAATTGAAAGTAGAGTGAATTTCATATGCGCCACCAAGTACACAGTGCACTTCATAAAGTATTTTAGAAACAAATATTGCATGTTTCAGTTTAATAAGTTACAAATTTTAACGGAAAAATTTATAAATTTTTAAAATACACTATAAAATGTATTGTACACATGAGGCATACAAGACATAACCTTGAAAATATAATGTAAATTGAAACAGTACAGACACTATTATACTTTTTCTTTTCATATATTAAGAATCTTGAATATAAAAGCCTTGTGTATCTCTTGCATTATTGAAACATTATCATGTATCGAATAATATAATAGCAAATCAACTTTAATATGTCGATTTGAATATTTTAATTTATTCTTCATATGTTAGTATATAAGTAATGTAGATTATCTTAATTATTTAAGGATAATAATATCAACGATTGACTGGAAAAGGTCAGAATTTGTGTTCAAGAGAAAAAGGGTAACAAAATCATACTCCTAATTAATTGTGGGAGTATTACATAAGATTCTCTTGTTATTTCAAATTCATTGTCGTTCCTCTCACTGTCTCACATGCATACTACTATTATAAAACTGATGTATTCTCTCCGTCCATTAAATTTATTCTCACATTCTTTATTTGTTTGTCCGCCAAATTTTTTCTCATACATTTTATAAAAATATACATTTTATTTATATCCTTCAACCATCACTTAATTATTCTAATTATAGTTTTTTACACATAAACAATCATTTTATTTATAAGTGGACCCCATAATATTCTTACTTTATTTATTTTATTTACATTTTTCTTAAATATTTGCCCAAAGAAGTGAACATAGTTTTTGTGGAGAGGGAGAGTAATATTTATTTAATTGAATAAATTGCAAGGGTTCTTTAGTGACAGATCAGACGTGATCGAATTAATGGAATAAATCTCAACTTTTCTTTTATATTTCATTTAATTATTTTATGTCTGTTGGGATAATTTTAGTTTTGATTATTATGTCAAAACACCTTGTAATAGGACAAACTAAGTTGTATAGAAATCTTGCGTTTCTAGACTTAGTTTTATTTTACAGGTAACAAGTTGAGGGGGAACTGATCAAGATATGACGAGACTGATGATTTCTGAACTGCTGTGCAAAAACTGATCTGCTGTGCAGAACTGAACATATCAGGTCTGTTGTGCTGAGCTGATCAGATCTGATATGCTGACCTGATGTTGTTCTGATCTGATCAGGCGGGCTGATCAGATCAGGCGAACTGAAACCAAAAAATAGGCGAGCTGAACTAATCCGTTAGACATATACAAAACTGGTCAATAAGAAGATGACAACACACATATTGATGTGACATAAAGCTGCAAGGAAAAGTGCAAAAGGACAAAGAAAAACTGAAAGTTTATTAGTGTGGATTTGAATATTACTCTCCAACGGTAATATTTAAATCCACACTATAAATACATTGCACTATCTTCAAAAGAAGTTAATGGAGGATGCTGCAAAGCGAAGAGAAAGCCAAATATTCAAGCATCTCCATTCAAGAACACAGAGCATTTTATATCCATATTTACCCAAGAGTGTTCTTCATTATATCTAAGCATAAATGTAATATTCTAAGCTTAAAGAGATTTTTCCAACCTTAGCTTAAAGGCTAAAACAATGTAAGGGAAAATCTCACCTAGTTGGAAATAACACCAAACCCATACCCTTTCGTGAGAGAGAAAATTAGTGGTTAAGTGAGGTAGTTAAGAAGCAATCCCGTAAGAGAGGGTAGGCAATCCCGTGAGGGAGATAAGTCCCGAGAGAGTGAGAACTCATTAAACATCTATAGGCGATCCCGTGAGGGAGATAAGTCCCGTTGAGTGAGAGCTCCATAAATATTTGTTGGTTAAGTTGGTGCCCCATGAAGGGAAGAGTGGATGTAGGATAAGTTCGTCCGAACCACTATAAAAATATGTGTGTTCTTATTTGCTTTCATATTAACTGTCATACATACTTTAGCAAATCTGCATAACACACATTCGAAAAATTTTAAAGTCACCTCTCATTGAGATTTTACGAGTTTTAAATCGGGTTTTTCGGGACCAACAATGTCTTTCTTAGTGTTGATATAATATGTAAATAATGGGTAAGGCCTTTAATGGGCTTTTATTAGTTTACCATGTATAGATTAACTAGTGTGCATAAATATGTACTCAGTCAGTAATCGATTATGAATATTTTTTCAAATTATGTTTTTTGTGTCCCATCTCACATGGTGCCAGAGCAGGATTTAGAAAATTGGGGTTTGAAATTCAAAATTTAGAAAATTAGGAGATTGAGAAAATTAAAAAGGGCTTAGACACAAATTTAGGGATTCAATATTTCCGATCAGCGCACGCGTCGGCGATAATTTTTTCGCAGTTTACTTCTTTGGGTGCGTGAGGGTGTGTGAATCGCCGGATTTTTCTCCTGTGAGTTCCATTCAACTTGCTTCGTAGAGTCCTTTCTGTTGGTACACCTGTTTAGGTCAACATCCGAGTAGTATGTGATTTCGGTTTGGGTACATCCTCTCTCCTTTTAAAAATTCTATTTTTTTTAGTAGTTGGATTGTTTTCTGCAATCCATTATCAGTGAAGACAAGAAGATGGTTGATGTTATGCCTGTAATGGGAAAAATCATGAAACATAAGCTTACTCCTGCGACTTATTTGGATTGACATCAAACTATTGAACTTTGTTTGTTGAGTGTCTTTATGGACAGTCATACGAACGATGATGCACCGTCTAATGAGTCAAAAAAACTTCCTTGGCTACGACATGATGCTCATTTGTTTTTATAGATATGTAACTGTATCAGTAGTGAGGTAGTTGGGATGGTTACTCATTGTCGAACGGTTAAGGCTCTTATGACGTATCTTGAATATTTTTTTTGGGAAAATGAAATATTTCTCGAATGTATGATGTGGGCCAAGCATTCTACACAGACAAAGGAGATAAATCGATGACGGATTACTTTATGAAGTTCAAGAGAACTTATGAGGAACTTAATGTGTTGCTTCTGTTATGTTCTGATTTCATGGTCAACAGGCTCAACGTGAGAAGATGGCTATGATGACTTTTTTAGCAGGTCTCCCATCTAAATTTGAGACTGTTAAGTTGCAAATTCTTTCTGATTTGCAATTTTCATCGTTGGAAGAAGCTTACAGTAGAATTCTTCGCATTGAACGCACAACCCCTATTGCAACTTCTCATCCAATCAGTGTTCTTCTTTGTTGTGCTCCTACCTATAAATATGGGAAGCCAAAGTACAATAAATATGGAAATAAGGGTAATTCAAGGCAATGGTTAGCAAACATAGAGTGTAACTATTGTGGAACTGGACACTTCAAACGAGATTGTCCAAAATTACTTAATAAGAGACCTCATTCGTCTGCGCATTTGTTTGGTAGTAGCAGTAATGTTGGCCACCCTAGTGAATCTGTCACTGTTTCTACCGATGAGTATTCAAAATTGGTCAAGTTCTATCGTTGTCATTGTTGAGTCAGGTAAACATAATACATGTATTGTTTCATCATCTTCCAAGTGGGTCATTGATTCTAGTGCCACAAATCATATAGCAAGTAACTCGAATGTGCTCTCTACCTTTACCTCAAATAATATTGTTTATCCTGTTACTTTAGCTAATGGTTTGAAATCCTATGTCATTAGATCAGGAACATCCTTGTCCTCTATTCTTAATCTTTCTCAGCTCTCGTTTAATTTGATTTATGTGAGTAAGATTACATGTAATCTTAATTGTTATGTCTCATTCTTGCTTGATTATTGCTGGTTTCAGGATCTCTCTATGCTTTCAATGTAGGAAATTAATTCCAAATTAATATTTTCACACTTTCCAACACTTTTTAATCCATAAAAAGTGTTATGACATCAATTTTGTATTATAAATATATTAGGATCATCTACTCCGATAGTAGATCAACACTATGCCATTTAATTTCACAATAATTAAACTTTGTGGCCTTATTTTATTTATTAAAGACGAGTATCTTACACCCTCATTAATTACAATTAAATATTATTTAAGTTTGTTCCAAACTAATTTCTCCAACGAGATATTATGTATACGAAGTGTCGTTGTCTTAAAAAATTATTTTTTAAATAATGACATTTCATATGATAATAGTGAGAATCCATAAGCATAACAGTGTGAATTCAGCTCCACATAAATTTTTACCCAAAAATTATTAATTAATTAGAAAAATATAAACATATTGTGAAAATAGATAAACAATTAAAATATATGTCACTAGAATTAGTTACACAAAATGTCTGATATAAATGAAATCACATGTTTCGTAGTTAGCGTTCCACTTAGTATTTCATAATATGAATAAATGATACATGAAATAAAAAAAAAAAAAAAAAAAATCACTATATTCTGAATTCATGTGTTAAAATTTTAATAAAGTGAAATATTAATGGAATATGAAAAGTGAATCAGTGGAATCAAACAGCCAAGAATGTGCACTTTTTTTTTTTTAGAAAACAGTAACCCACATTGAACAGTATTAGTAGACTGCTGCAAAATTTAAACCAAAGTAATAGAGAAGTGGCTACCACGCACGAAAGAAAGCTGTTTCCTTAATTAATAACGAAAGTGCTAAAGGAGGTGTCCTAACTAATTGACTGCTTTATTATCACAGTTCTTATCAACATACCATAAAAGATGTAATAGGTGGTCTTTTTATTATTCTCCATTCACTTTACAACATAACCTCTATAAATTAATACTCGATAAATTAAAAATTTATTTAAAATAATATTTTTCTCCGATCCCAAATTGAGTCACAAGCGTAAATTAATAATTTTGATAAATTAATAAGATAATAATTTTTAAGACCCCTATATAATACAAGGGTCCCATCAACATCATAAATTAATAATTTCATAAAATTACAAAGATAACTAAGACAACTTAGTAAAATATGACTCTAGTGTTAATTATTTTCTATTGAAATTCAAATAAAAATGAATCTCATCTCTCACTTTTCTCACGGCACTTAAAAGCTCTGGTGTGGCGTTCGTTGACTGCAGAAAGAAATTATGAAGGATTTTTGCCGCTGCTATTGCTTCTTTTCGCGTAACCGGCTCTAATGATACCGTATCATCTTGAGCTTCATCCTCAATTGGATTTTCAATAATAGTATCAACAATTCTCCTAAGCTTTGGAGCTGTGAACATCCTTCATTTTCACCCGAATAATCCAATGGATTATTGACATTAAATAAGATGATTCAAGTTCCTAACATTTAATACTCATTAATATCTCTATATAATTGAATTTAAATTCATGAATTCTGATGTTAGTAATTTAAATTAAATGAATATAGAATACCTCTTTAAATTAATAAATTATTAATTTATCAATTATTTTTTTTTGATCGGTATTTATCAATTAATTAATACCTCTCTAAAATTAATATTTTTTCCGATCCCAACTGTATTAATTTATAGAGGTTATACTGTATTGTATATACAATATATAATAATGTTACAACATATTCAGACCTAATAGCCTAGTAGCGAGGTGTCAAAGTGACTTATCTCAAGTGGTTAGAGCACCACTACCCAGATCAAGAGGTCTGAGTTCGAGACACCCTTTTTCCACTTTAATGGGATTTTTCACCCTCTATGAGTTTATTACATGTATTCTCCTCCCTTTATGGATTTATTGTAACGAGTGCGGAAGCAGTTTGCTGTGCCAAGACAATAAAAGTTGCCATTGCAGTTGTAGTTCCGGTCGACAGCAAGACGAAACATATGAGCCACGACGTGAAGTGGATAATGTCTTAGTCCGGGCTTAGTCCATATGCCACGAGCTCATATTTAGGGTCGCCCCCAGTTTAGCGAAATTTGCGTCATCCTCCTCCTATCTAGGGTCGCTCACAGTTTAGCGAAATTTGTGTCATCCTCCTCCGATCCTCACGCTTGGTTCGAGGCACGTCCTCCCGTGTTGGTTTGAAGAATTAACTTAGCTAGAGAGAGATTAGTTGTTCTAATTGAGTTGTATTCTTCTTGTCAAAAAAAAAAAAAATAGACGAGTAGCCAGAAGATTTAGGTGGTTAATTGCACAAAACATAATGGTTTGAAAATATTGCGCGAAATTTCGTTGTAATTAAAAATTTGCACAAAATCTATTTACAATTTATAAAATTAAGTGATATCTTCTTTTTAATACTACATATATACAAATTAGCTTATGATTTTTTTTATTTTTTTTACCTTTTGTATATTGTTTTCAAAAATTTTAAAGTATTGAGATTATGCTATGAAGGATATAAATAACGAGAAATATAAAAAAAACACATAAGATCGTTAACTCATTTTATAAAGGGACAATTAATTCACTTAATTTTATAAATTATAAAGGGATTTTGTGAAATTTTCAAACTACAAGGAGGTTTTACACAATATTTTTAAATTATGAAAGGATTTCGTATAATTAACCCGACAGTAAGACTATCTTTGTTTTCACTTTTGCCACATTTGAAATCGACTTTCTATGTTAAAAAATAAATAATAAACCAGGCATTCTTGTTTGTTTTGGAAAATTATATAAGTTGATAGCTCAAGTGGTAAGAGCATCATTATTTAGGTCAGTCATGTAGTAATGAGTTCGAATCACTTTGGGTAGTGGGTTAAATAAAAAAAATATGAGACAAAACTTCGTAATGGTTCACTATGCAAGTCTATTTTTAAATAGGCTAGTCGATTAGCACTAATTATTTTTACTGAATAATATTGGTTATTTTCATTGAATAATATTAGTTGTGAATTAATTGCATGGAGCAACTGTTGGTGGGGTGCACCGAAAATGACTGAAAACTAATAAAAATAAATAATCGAGGCTCGTGTCGAACACAGTTTTCTTAAAACAATTATGCCCTTCGGTGCTAGTGAATTGCATGATAGTTGTCCCCGAAGATACAACGATTAAAAACAATGCATGGAGCAACTGTATCAGCTTGAATCGAATTGAGAAACGCTTGATATAATCACCGGACTAGAACGAAATCAGAGAGCAAAAAGAATGCACAAAGGTATTTACTATTTAGCAACTACTGGAAAGATGTATATATTTTTTTTCCAAAAGAGTGATTACGAAAGAAATCAGAGAGTAAAAGAATGCACAAAGGTATTTAGCAACTGTTGGAACGATATTTATGTTTTTCTCCAAGCGTGTGAATTCCTTTTTTTTCCGAGTTGCACCTGAAGTGCTACTTATAGCTCTCAAAAGAAACGGATGTGGAGCCTAGTCATAATAGCATGAAACCAAAACCGAAAAGCCATGATTTCAGGTTTTAAGTTCCAAAATGTTTCGTATTCAGGTTTCAACTGCATGGGAAACGTTATACGCTCAAACCTTAAATGTGTACAAAACAAGCTTGTTCGTCTGCCATCAAATCAGTGCGACATTCGTGTACGTGGGTCGAAGGTCAAATCCTAACCAAGATTTGCACTCCCCCGCGCACCCGCGTAGAAGGTGGAGAAACATGATCTCATAAATATTTACAAGCAACATGTGGGTAACTTTTTAAATACCCACTTCCTTATTTCACATGTTTCTATGTGGGACAAATAATTCTTGCTTTTTATTTTTCACTTTTCACTTTGAGAATTAAATTTGTCATTCACCCCAAAATTGAGCTCCATTTTTCCGCTGCAAGAAAATGATGTGCATGATATTTAGGGTGTGTTTTGAAACACTTAAAACAGCTTTAAAAAACATTTATTTTCAAAAACTGTAAGAGGGAGCTCTAAAAATAATTAATGCTTCTGAAAGCTAAACACGTAGTTAGTACACCAAGCACCCAAACACTCCACAAATTCACCAAACCACCTTATAACTCTCATACTTCAATTTGTTCTCAAAGGGAATTTAACCTGAGCCTCCCACTCAATTGAGGAGCCCAGAGACCAGGTGGGCAAAGCTTTATAATACCCTCAACAATATAATTAATGTTGTTATTGCCTAATTTTTTCATCAACTTTTACGCAATTTTTGTTCTACTATATTCTAATAACTTAACTCACACAAATCTAATTCTTTTTTCTTCCTATTAAAGAATTTCTCAAAAATCCACAGCACCATAAAAAGATTGGTTAATCAAATCATCTGAAATCGAGGTAAATGCATGGAGATTGTGAGATGATGAATTAATCAAAACGTTTGATGATTAAAGCAAAGAATCTAAAGATGAAGCAATGATGCGTTAAATGAATTATGATGTAAAGCATAAAAAGTAGATACAAACACAGCTATTATACATTTAGGCTAATCTATATTTAGGAGTATCAAATTTTATTTGGTCTTTGGGAATGATTGCAATATTAAGTTTCCCCTCAAAGATGGGTGATGGGTGTGATTAAATATTTAGGTTAATATGTAATTATTGTGTTTGGTGAGGCTTAAGTGGGAGCCACTTGTAGGATAAGATGCCAAACTGGTCCCTCCCAGTGTTTTTATTAGCTTTCTTGCTAATGATTGGCAGATACATTGATTTCATCTTGCTAATTATTGGCAGATACATTGATTTCAAATATGATGAATATTAATGCTCACCTCCTCTCTAAATCGATTGAATATTTATTGTTCATACGAGTTTAAAACAAAAAATTATTTACTATTATCAAAAGGGATAAAATTACTTTTTGACGAGATTAAATAATAAAAATAGAGATATTTATGTAAATTAAATAAAATAAAAGTAATTTAATATTTAAAAAATAATGTCATTAAATGTAATATTAAAGTTTTTGAGGATATAAATGAAAGAGAGAAATATTTTATTATTATTATATAAACGTTCAATTAAATTTGGTACAGACTTTTTTTTTAATAAATATTCAATTAAATTAGGGACGAAGAGAACACTATATTAGCTTCCATATAATTTTTTTAATATGTAATCATAGAGGTCAATCATAGCTTCGGTCAATTCTACATTTGCATATTCAAGTCCGATGTTTTCATTCACCTTAGAAATAGGCCAAGTTTCTTGTGGTTTCACGTGAATTCACATTATTAAGAGCACTATTATATAGTTGTATCATTATTAATTTTTTTTTTTAATAATATGATAGTGTATATGTAGTGTGTATGCATAATAATAATTGTATGTATGCATAATTATGATATTTGAAGAAATAAAATTAATGTAAACTACGGTACAAACTAGTTTTTGCCTTGAAAATATACTAGAATGCATGAGTACTTTGAGTTTTTGAATAATGCAGTGTCGGATTCTCCGTAGGTACTTGGGGTACTCGGATACGGGTGAGATACACATCCGATACGCCACATGATGTGTCCTAATTAAAAATATTAATAATTTTGAGTATCGGGCGGACACATCTAATCGGCGTTCGGACACAAATACGATATGCGCATATCAATTTTGCAAAATTAATTTTGTTTTGCTATTGAAATAAATTTGTCTTATATTAAATTAATTAACCCTAGACTACAAACAGTAAAATAAATATTAATTATCTTCATCTCTTACACGATCATACTACTATTAAACTGTACGTACATGTTTTATTGTGATGTTCCTCTCACTTTGACTTTATGCTTGTTTAGGTGTTGAAAAAAATTCCATGAGTACAAAGACATATATTTTAGAGAAAAAAATTGTGAAGATATTTATATTTACGAAGAATATATAAAATAATTTAAAATTAAAATTGCACCCTCCATCGTATCATATCGATTTTCTTAAAAAAATGTGTTTCAGTACCCGTGTCGTACCCGTATCTATACAACCTAGAAAATATATAATAAATATTGTTACATGAATTTATGAAAATAATAGTATCCTAAATTTCTAGAAATATAAATAAATATATTAAAAGAGAAAGACATTACTATAAAATATTATATGAAATATTATCACAATTAAGTAGTAGACTGAAAACTCGTGGATCATTCGCGGGTCGAACTTGATTAAAAATCTTACAAACGCAAAACAAAAAAATAATTGTCCTCAGACATATATTAATATAAGGGAAAACATGTGTTATCGTGAGAACATGGTGATTAATTTTTTGTAGTCCAGTAATTTTGATTTTTTTTAAATTGATCCCTATTGTTTTGACTTTTTTATTTTAATCCTATAAGTTATCAATTTTTTTATTTTAAATTGGCCCTTTTAACCTGCTGCAGCAGGTCACCAAACAGGTAACCACCACATAAGTAATTATTTTAATATGTCTGGGAGCCAAGTACGAACCCACATCACCACCAAGACACGAACCTACATAACCATCGAGATATAGCTTGTCGTATTCCTATTCATGACCTGGAAACAACTCATCTGAATCCATATCATAAATCGAACAAGATCCTCGTACTCTTCGGGCGATTTTTCTAGTCAATTTTGGTGAAATTGGGGCGGCCGTTCTGCAACAATGATTCTAAATGCTAAAACATATAATAAAAAAATAATAAATAAAAAAAATTATAATATTCCAACTATTTTGCGATCACATCTCCGTCATTATATATGTGTGCTATCAAGAATATTTGATTTTAATTTTATTAATGAGCTAAACAATTTGAGACTTAATTATTCGATAAATTATATTTGATTTTAAACGCTACTTGGGCTTCGCATGTGGCCAATATATTATCGAAACATAATTGAAGTCCCTTTAATTTTTCAAAATTTGTAAACTGAAGACAAACAAGATATGGGAGAAGGTGTTTTGCTACTAATAAAAATGTGAAAAGGGCCAAGATTATTCGCACCTCCGACTTTGATAACTACAACCCACAAATTAGCACACCTCCCATAATATTAATATACTTTCTCTCAAATATCATACCCATCTCTTTACCTTCTTTCTCTCCCCCCCTCTTTCATTTTTCTAAAATTATCATACACCCCCTTCGAGATTTCAAACCATCGACCTCCACCTGCCACCACGTCGCCGCTCTTCACCGTCATTGCCGCTTCTCATTGCCGCCACTAGTGTTTTATGGTTGATGATTTGAGAATGAATTTTTATTTTTTAAATTTTGAGAATTTTAGGTTTAATTTTAGTGTTAATATTATGTGTTGAATTTATTTTTTGTGTACAATTGAGTAAATACCACTTTAGTTTGTGCAAATGTATTATAGTTTGAATGGAAAAAAAAAACAGGTTGTGGAGTATTTGGGCAAAAAAAGGCAATCGCAACTGATTTTACGAAATTCATGCACAATTTCGAAATTTTGTGCTTTTTTGGAATTTATTTTCGAAATTTAAATTTGTAAATATACACCAAAAATTTTAGAAAAGTATTTCGAAATTTATTATAATTTTCAGTAAAAAAAAACCTCCAAACAAAAGCCAAATGGTTATTTCAAAAAAAGGCAAAGGCAATAACTCGAAAAAAACTTTAGTAAAGGTAGTAAGTTTTGGGAAATTATTTCCAAAATGTTGCACAAATTTCGAAAAATCAGGTCAGAGAATTGTACAGTCACGAAAAAGAAAATACACAAATATTTATTCTACAATATTATTCTACCCATACAATATTATTTGCCCAAACTACAACAATATTCATAAGAAACATTAAATGAACAACAACATGATCCTATTCACATATAATTAAACCTAGTATGAAAAATATAAACTTATATATGTTTTTCGGGAGCACGGTATTCACCATCCTTGCAATGTAGGCCAAATAGAAACGGGATAGTTTGAGTTGATAGTTGGTTGTTCGAGTTTTGTGGGATGTTTGCACTTTTTCAAATTAAAAGATTCAGATATTTTGAATGGCGAGGGGAATGTCGATCGACATTTTGTGCAATAATTTAGGAGTATGGGATGTATTTACGAATTACCGTGAGGGAGGAAAGCGGAAATAGGAAATAAGGTAGTTCGAACATTTTGTGTGTAAAAAGAAAGGGGAGTTTATTCATCAAAACTGGAGGTGCAAGTAACCCGGGCTGGAAAAAGAAATTAAACCCAACTTCCGTAGTCCAATAATGTCCAGTTAAAATTGTGAAAATAAAATCAAAGCGTGCATTTATTATTTATTAATATTAAATTATAAATAAATTCATGACCTTTGTTAATTTGAATTTGATTTCAATTTTTTTATATATATATATTTATTTTTTCAATTTTATACACGAGATTATTTTTCTGGCAACATATCTACAAAATAAAATCACGATTTAAAAATTGTGTTTAGGAAAGTGCTTCTTTCACATTAAAATTGAAACCAGAAAAAACTGGACATAATCGAAAAAAACCGATCAAAATCAGGAAATCGGTTGAACTGATTTTATGTTATTTTTAAATTTTTTTATTTAATTTAAAACTTAATCCATATTTTTATCATCCTTATTTTAAATTATATTGTCTATGATTCTATTGTGTTTATTTTAATATGAAACTTATAATATATAATTTTAAATTTTATAAGTGTGTATTTATTTTATTTTTAAGGTAATATAGGGATTATTTTAAAATACTGATAAGGATCATCTTAACGGTTGAACCGTAGGTCTGATCGGTCCAACTGATTGACCACCAACTGGTACCCAACCATTTTATATTTTCACACGATCCTTAATTTTTTTATAATGCCATATATTAATACATTAGAAATAAGTTACAAAACCATAATCCCTTGATCGTTTTTTTTTTATTTTAAAAAGTGCATGTTATTACGAAATTTAGAAGTCTTGATTAAATTGGAAAAAAAAACATCGTTGATATAGTTGCAACTATCCATAAAAACAACAGACAGTGACAAGTTTTTCATTGTGAAAACAATTAGAGCTTGTATTTAGTTATAGTATTAGTGATCACAAGTTTTAATTTTCTAAAACAGAAAACCAAAACAAGCAAAGACTGAAGGCACAAACAAGACTTAGTTTTGTACGCACCTAGATGCACCATGCACTCATAGTGCATTTAAAATCATGCAACTTGTTATACTGAAAGATGCAAATTTTTTTTTGACAAGTACTAAAAGATACTACTTGTTATACTATATCGTGTAGCTATTTATATGAAAAAATAGTTGCACGATTCAGTATAAATAAGTTGTATCATTTAATATAACAAGTTGCACGGTGCACCTGGATGCACATGAGACCCACTCAACAAACAATTCGACAAATTCACTGCAAACAAGTAACTTTTACAAGGAAACAACACAGTCATTCATATTTCATATTGCTTTACAATTTTTAAGCAAGGAGAAACCCATCCAAGTGGTGTTTTTATTTGAGACAATCACACATAGCTATTCCATTCCCTCTGTAAAAACTATAGATGAAGAAACACCTTCTAAATTGAACGGGCTTTTTAGAATTTGTTGGGTAGAATGTTATCTGGAAGGACGAGTTGTGGTGGAGTTTCGCGAACCACACCGAGCATTGAATCATACTCCTCATCGCGACGAGCAAACTTCTTGCGCAGCATTTTCTCAAACTCGATCTCATCAAACGACTTGACATTTTCAGCAGCATGGACCTTTGCAAGATTCGTATAATTGGTGGCGGATTGGGAGATGAAGGCAATTTCCTCATCGGTAAGCTTCCTCAAGAACTTGGCAGGATTTCCAGCCCACACCTATATGGATCATATCTCACCATTATTTTCTTAAAGAATCTTAAGGTGATGTTTGTTTTGGGTTTTAAAAACTAGGATTTGGATTTGCAAATTTAAAGAAGGTTCTATTTTGGGATTTTAAAATGGGGTTTCAAAAATCACCACTACAGCACCTAAAAACCTACAGTACAATCAATTCTCTCTTCTTCCATTTTAATATATTTAAGTCACAAAACACTTCATCAAATCATTACAATCACACTCAACAATAATATAATACTACCTCCGTCCCGGAATCGTTGGCGCATTTGCCAAAAAGGTCCGTCCCGAATTTATTGGCACATTTCTAAAAAAGGAAATAAAGCAACTACATCACTTTAAAAAGTTGGTATGCTGTGAAACTTGTTCACCGTGAAACTGATTTTTTTTATAGACATACTCTTTAGTAATATAAGTCACACCCTTCAGTTATCACTACGACACTTTTTGTTATAATATAAGTCACACCCTTCACTTTTATGAGTAATACTCTTTATAGTAAAACGTCACACCCTTTACAGTAAAAAGTCACACACTTTAGTAATATAAGTCACACTTCTTAACCAGTTTCACCATAAAACTTGTTCACACTATACTTTGCCCACTTTAAACTCTACCCTCAAAAATAAAAAAAATTACACACAATGCCATTACTTTTCCCACACTAAAGTCAACTTTATTCTCTTTTATTTATACCACATGTTATTACTTTACCATTTAACCCTCACCAAAAAATAACTTATACTAATAAACAATTCTCACATTAAACTACGCGTAAACAGTAAATGTGTCAACGATTTCAGGACGGAGGGAGTAATACAATCTTACACATTGATGAAGTTAAATCTCACCCTATTTAGAATCCCAAGTCACACACCTTATATTCAATCAAGATTTCAAAAATCGATTTTTTAAAACCACTATATACACAAAAAAAAATTGCCTAATGAATGCTTTGCGAGTTAAAATATGATATTTGAATTTAGGCTTCATTTGGATGGATGGATTTGAAATCCATGGATTTCACACACAAATCACCACTCTCCAATGAATTTACAAATACTTAGATTTGAGTAGCTAGTTAAAAATTGAGGGATTTCAAATCATCATCAAAACCTAGTCATTTGGAATCTCCTCCTCTCTCCCCACTTCACTCTCTTCCTATCTCTCCCATCTCTTAACAATTCATAATTTGAAATATATGCATTCTTACATGTATTATTTTTCAAATCCATTCATTTCAAATCTTTTATATCTAAATGGAGCCTAAAGGGTAAATTAAAAAAAAAAACCTCAAATTTGTTCAAATGAACCCCATAACCCTAAAAGACAAAAAAATAAAAAAATAAAACAATAGTTTGAGTAATTGAGAAATACAACATCATTTCACTTATTGTGTTTTCTCATATTTGCATCAATAGCTTGTCATGTGATTTTGCATTATCCGTAAGTCAAACGAAAAATCTAGTCTTTTTAGGGGGTGTTTGGTAATTTTTCAAACTACATGGTTCATTTGGTAATTTGGACATATTTTAAGAGGCGTTTTCTACTTTTACTAATGTACCCTTGAATTTATTTCATTATACGCATTTCCTCATTTTGCGAAAATGGTGAAAGCATACCTCCCCAAAAGGGACTCTGGTATTCTGTCTTACTAGCGCTCCAGCGGCAACCATTGCGTGTTTCTCCACAACTACGCCATCGAGCAGCGTAGCTCCCATGCCAACAAAAGCCTCGTCCTCAATTGTGCACCCATGTATAACCGCACTATGACCTGTATATTCAATGTTTATTACTATATGATGAAGTTTAAATACAGGGGTAAACATGGAATTGTACTAAACCACTACAGTGTCAATTATGAAACAAACAGATCAAGTGAAGAAAACCAAGTCAACTCACCAACAGTAACATTATCTCCAATAATAGTTGGTAACACCTTCCCGCTTAGATTAGATTTTGCCACATGAACGAGAGAGTTGTCTTGTATATTTGTTCCGGAACCGACATTGATTCTGTTAACATCGCCTGTGCCCGGAAATTAAAATTTATCAATACAGCATACATCAGAAGACACTTCTTCCATTTTGTATGTATTTTTAAAAAGCATATGATGTTTCATTAAAAGGTACAGTATTATTTATTTCATTAAAAAGTATTAGTTTTTTTACTATAAAGTGACAGTTGTTGATCAATTGCATGGTAAAACTGTTATACATATTTTTTTCAGAAGGAAAGCAGGATTTACCAGCTTCCTAGGCATTCAAAACTTATGAAGCCACTTAAGAAGACTCGATAGTTGATACACACGAAGTTTATTCTGGAGAAACCATGAAATTCGTAATTACCATGAAAGCTAAAGGCAATGTTTGTTTTGGGTTTTAAAAACCGGTTTTAGACAACATCATTCACTCTTACACATTGATCTGACACAAAGTTAAATCTCACTCTACTTTCCCAAAATAATCAACTTACTGTTTATTAGGATTTCAAAATCCCCTAGATTTCAAAAACTGATTTTCAGAAACCCAAAACAATCATCGCCAAAAGGATCTAGATAGTGATTAAGTTCAGTAGTAAGAAAATAATCAAGGCCACAGATCCCAATATTATAATTATCAGAATTACTTAAAGTTCTAAACAACAAGAAAAGAATTGAGGACAGGAAAATTAAAATATAATGAAAATAAGATACCATTTTTATGAACACAGATTTTTATAAAAAAAATGTACCTCGAAGAACACACCCGTACCATATGGATGATCCTTGTCCCACCTGAACATCCCCAATGATAGAGGCACTTCGGGCAACAAAAGCATCCTTATCAACCGAAGGTGATTTATCGAAGAGGTTCATCAGGGATCGATGCCTCGACACTGGTTTAAACATTTTTAAGATTATTAGGAATCAAGTACAATTAAATGCATGAATGAATAAATATTAAGAAACTTAGGGGGCGATTGGTTCATAATTCTTCAACGAGAAGGGAATGGTAATGGAAATAATTACATGTGATTGTGGTGGTTTATGAGAAAAAAAGATGGCCAATTCAGCTTTAACATATGTAGTACGAGGTAATGAGACTCAAAATAAGTTAATCATTATCTTATTTTGATTAACTAACTCCCCCTATAATAATTTCTCCTCAATCTTTTGTCCCAACTTATTCCAAGATAATAGCAATACACTAACAATGTAACTATAATTCTCATTGTAATTCACTATTCTATGATTCATATCACCATTCCCATTGAAGAATTTAAACAAAGCACCCCCTAAGCTTATTGAAAGAAAGTAGCCTAACAAATTGTGGATATCTCAAGTAAAAAAAACGAGTAATGCTAAGGCCTCCACAAAATAACAAGATGTTACAATTGATATTAAAAGGGTAATATACCAAAGAATGAACTTGAGGTTCTAACTAACAATTTTCACTTTATCCTACATGTAATCATAAGTTACACATGAACGTCTATACTTTAAAATCGATTATTATGTAGTACGCACATATGCCTCAGTTTGACAATCAAATTTAGTTACATTTGCATTTCAGTGATCATACACTGTTTCTACTTGTCCGAGAAATTTCGCGCATTTCTCTATTTTCTAATGAAGATCACTTGTTCAAAAAATAACAAGTACCATAAGATCTTCAATAACAGCAAGCATCAACATAATTTAATTTGTCTTTTTCTTTCCAACCTAAAAGTCGAGCCCTCCTAAATTCATCATTTTTTCAAATACAAACATGCTTATTAACCATACTACGACCATTTTAGTACAAACAATACTTAGAGAATAAATCCAACTACCCACATTTTCAGAGGAAAAAAAAAAAAAAAACCCCTACATTTTCCCCAAATTCCGGAAGACTCTAAAATTAGAAATCATAAAGGAAAAAAAAAAACATTACATTAAGCACGAACTCACGCTGTTCTTGAAAGAAGTAATTTCCTTGAAGGCGGGATCCGAGGCGATCCATGGCTTGACCCGTTTCCCGAATCCAGAAGCCTACGGTGTACACTGCTCTTCCTAAGCTACCCATTGAATCAAGAAACGTTTTGCCAAGAATCTGGATTTCTTCTGCGGGAATTTTCAGCTGCTTTTGTGGGGCGTGTGCCAGCATCAAACAGAATGATTTTTTTAATGACGCTTTGCTTTGTGATTGTGATGGAGTGGAGGGTACTGCGATCACTAGGGCAGACCGGCGGTGCTGTTTTGATTTGGAGGGGCAAGTTAGGGATTTTCAATTTTTACAACCTTTGAAATTTCATTATTAATAGGTACAACACTTTTTTTTTTAGCTCGGTATCTGATCCAAATACTGACTAATTCGGAGGATCAAAATCTACCGTCCACTTGCAGAGACCCACTTCAAATTAGAGCAGAGTTCTGTATGAACTGACTCATTTAAAAAAAAATATATATTCTTGAATCTCAAGTCTACACCACTTGATCAATTCTTGGGATAACAAAATTTATCTATTGATACAATTTTAATTGTGATTTATCCATTTTAACCTTACTAACCCTCTATTAATTTTAGTTAAATTATTACAAATTCCCCCCCAAAAAAAATTCTCATCCCTTTTTTCTGAAGAAATTATTTCATTTGTTGAGAAGTTCAATTATTTCAGATTTATTTCCCCAAAATCAAGTCCATCTCAAGACCAATAATTTTAAATTTCAATTGTCGTTGCTCTATTTCAAATGTCATCCAAAATATTTAGTTTTGCACATGTGCAAAAATATTTATACTATGTGCAATTTATTTTTTACTTCTAAAATATATTTAATTTTGTGTACAATTTTTTTTCCGCATATTCACAATTTGTATGTGCAAAATAAAGAGCGATTATAAAATTTCAAATATAGCCTGAAAAAGCCTTCTTCCTTTGCAAGAGATACAAATATAATAGTTTTCAACAAATCCTTTGTCTGAGCTATGTTTTAAAAAGCGGATCGGACCGGTCCGACCGCTACTCGGATGGCCTAGCGAACCGGTCTGAAGCGTTGGACAACTGGTCCTGCGCTGAGTTTTAAAATTTGGGTCCGATCGGCTGATCGTGTTGGAATATAGAGGCACGTAAACACGTAATACATGCGCACCGAAATTAAATAGCTCACCAACAACGAACAATTAATTGCATAAACAAGTACGAGTAATCATAACGAGAAATTTTACAGTAATTCAATAGTAGATTTCTCAACTACGGTATCCACGCAATCCCCGTTGACAGATTTGCACAAATTTGCCAACATTGAATCTGAGACAGAATTTGCTAGGAAAATTCATATTATAGATTTTATGGAGAAACTAGGTTTTCTTGTTGTAGTAAATAATGAATCCCCGATGTCATATATATAGGGAGAGATTGACTTAAATCCTAAGCCATCTTTCTTAGGAAGATAATTCATAATCTTGCAAAACAAATCTCAAAGATATGTTTTTCCCTACGGATATTTTCCTACAATAATATTCCATAATATTATTTTGGATTCATATTTAATTAAAACTAATTTAATTAAATACTAATAATAATTAATTCTAAATTAATATATTATTAATTTTTCATAAATTAAATATTAAATCCAATTTAATATTTAATCAACCAACTATAATCCGTACACGGGAGTTACTTGTTGTGTGACTCATAAACCCGCATATATTGAGCGATTAGTCAAACTAACGGTCTTAATTTAACCCTAGACAATAAATCAGACATTCTCAATATATGAGGTACGTTGCGAGAAACGTGCAACTACCTGTAACTGAAACATGGGCTATTACGATTTCCTCCTTTCATTCACGAATACTCGATTAGTCTTGAACATGATGAAGTGTCTATTCAAATAAGTTAATCATAATATCTCTAATCACTAATTGATCATTTATGTCACACTTGGCCACAAAGTCCAAGTTGACGTGCATTGGTCAATGACTTTGATCCAATTATGATGAGAAGATGAGTATTCTCTCTAAATCCACTTTGAGGAATGAATCTTATTCTTGGCTCAACTACCACGCACATGCACTTCGTGATGAACCCAATCCAAGCCATATCTAACCATGGAAGGGTGTAAGCGTCGGTCATGGTCAAAGTTCATCACTCCACACATGTCGTGCGTATTGACCTCAAATCAAAGGAGTATCGCATCGCTCTCACTAACCGAGACACCCGTAGACACATATAGTGGAACTACATCAAACGGTTGCTCGGATGGGTATACCAATACCCTCTAAGGTATTTGTGCATCAATCATGAGATACATAGTCTCTCGTAGTAAGTGAGATCTTACTACACTCTCTAAGAGTATGATGCAGATCGCACACCAATCTCCATTGCATCATCAATGTCACATTCTTGATGATCATTGATCGGGGCTATTTGAGAATCATGCTTAAGTCAACGACAGCAGTGATTCAAGGAACACATATAAGAACAAATGCAAACAATCAAACATAATATTCTAATAAGTGTAAAGCCATACATTTAATATTAAATAAACAATAATATTAAACCAAAACTGAATATTATCTTAGCATTATGTTCATACAAAGAATTTTCTCTAGGATACTAACACTAACAATCTCCCATTTGAACTAGAGTCAATCACCTACATGCCTAACCCCTAGACCATTGAAATGTCTAGTGTGTACATGAATACTCAAAGCTTTGGTGAAGGGATCAGCCAAATTATCTTCTGTGGGAACACTCTCAAACTCTATCTCTTCTCTAGCGATTATATCTCTTATCAAGTGATAACTGTTGGAATTTAGAGGCACGTAAACACGTAAAATATGCACAGCGGAATTAAACAGTTCACCAACAACGAACATATAATTGCATATTACGAATAAACATAACAATAAATCTTAGATTAATTCAAGAGCAGATTTCTCAACTATGGTATCCACGTAATCCCCGTTCACAGACTTGCACATATTTGCCAGCGTTGAATCCCGAGATGAATTTGCTAGGAAAATTCTAACTCTAGATTTTATGCAGAGAATTTGAACAACTGTTTTATGGATTCCCAAGAGCTCATATATATAGGAGAGTCCCAACTTAAATCTTAAGCTAACCTGATTAGGAAATAAAATCCCTAATCTTTATTTGAATAAATCTCTTAGATTTATCTCCTACATATAAAATTTCTACGGATTTAATTCCCATATATGTCAAATCTCTACGATTTATTTCCACATATATTAGATCCTACAATAATATTCCATACATTATTATTGGAAATTCCTATTTAATTAAAACTAATTTAATTAAATACTAATAATAATTAATTCTAAATTAATATATTATTATTTAATTCTCCATAAATTAAATATTAAATCCAATTTAATACTTAATCAACCAACTATAATCCGTACACGGGAGTTACTTGTTGTGTGACTCATAAACCCTCATATATTGAGCGATTAGTCAAACTAACGGTCTTAATTGAACCCTAGACAATAAATCAGACATTCTCAATATATGAGGTACGTTGCGAGAAACGTGCAACTACCTATAACTGAAACATGGGCAATTGCGATTTTCTCATTTCATTCACGAATACTCGATTAGTCTTGAACATGATGAAGTGTATATTCAAATAACTTAATCACATTATCTCTAATCACTAATTGATTACTTGTGTCACACTTGGCAACAAAGTTCAAGTTGACATGCATTGACCAATGACTTTGATCCAATTATGATGAGAAGATGAGTATTTTCTCTAAACCCACTTTGAGGAATGAATCCTTCTCTTGGCTCAACTACCACGCACATGCACTTTGTGATGAACCTGATCCAAGCCATATCTACCCATGGAATGTTGGGGAATTAATTGCACGGATCTATTCGGGATAAATATTTAAATACAAATTTAATTCTGATAATTATTACTAGCATGAATTAATCCTATATTAATTCAAATAATAATTCAACAACAAATCATGCATATAAACAGTTCACATAAATCCTACGCATGCGGAATTGCTACGGGTTTACGTAAACATACCTCTTGGAATGGTAATGGCCTCGTTGATTAAACACACCGAAAAACCTTCCCAAGTATTCCCTTAATCCTTGCTCGACAATCCGTTGGTAGGATGCTTCATGAACAATTAACAAAAGGAAAATAATCTTTGTTGCACCACCTTTGTGGATTTCTTATTTTTCAAAGACATGGAATTGTACTTGGGAATGAAACACTCATCCCCTATTTATAGAGGGTGTTGGTCGAAAATTTTGGGATAAAATAATATGGGAAAATCTTTTTCTTGATCTCCAAGAAATCTTGAATATATCTCATATATTTTTTTCTCCATAATTAAAATATTCCACAAAAATCCCAACTCCTCTTTGTTATGGAAATTTTGAAAAATATAGGGGAACAAGAATCCAAGATTTGGATCTTCTTGAATTTATGAGATATTCTTGTATTTCAAGAAATACATATCTTTCATAATGTCTTTTCAAGAAAATCAAGAAAATCTTTCTTGCCCTTTATATTCAAAATTTTCGAAAATACTATATGGATAACCAAGTGGGAGATTTCTTGAATTTAATGAGATAATCTTGTATTCCAAGAATACATATCTTCATTCCATAACAAAATTCAAAGAAAATCTTTCTCACCTTTTAATCCATAATTTTTGAATTTATGATGAAAAATAAGGCAACAATATTTATTTTATTTTAAACACCTTTTTCAGTTATTGGACTTTATGTTGGGCTACTTAGGGGGCCTTTAGGAGAATTAAGATTGAACCTTCCAATGGATCTTGAATTATCAATATTGAGCCACAATATTATTCAAGCCCATAAATATTAATTAATCACACTACATAATTAATATTGCACTATCCATCTTAACCCATATTACAGTCAATATGGCTCCCAGTTATTATTTCCCGTGCTTAAGATTATCTAGCCATTAATTAATTCAAGCCACTGGAATAAATTCCCATTAGTTAATATATTTTGTCCTTGGTTAAGGAACAGTTCAACATTATTATCCATACCGAAAACTAGTTCCACTTGCAAGATTTGGTATGATAAAGCTTATGAACCTCCCAAGGGGGTAAATCGAACAAGCATACTTGCACACGATTCTCCGTATTAAATCTTAGCAATCGCATTTGACCAATAATATTGCCCAAGATAAAAAGTATTGAATCTCGTTGATTCTCTACCCATGATAAGTCAAAGCAATAGTTACCAACCACACGTGATCCTATTTAAGGGACGAAGATTAAGAAATAACGAACCACTGAGGTCTAATTCTTCCTTGTTCAGTTCTGAAGAATTTATCCTCCTGTAGGTCCTATTCAGTGCATCAGTCATGCACTAGTGTAATCTCTTGGTCAAGACAAGCCAATCTGAGCCTTACACTTCAACCTTTCACGATGGATTGTTCATTTCCATCTAGGTCGTGAATGGTGTACTTTTGGTTACAAGAGACTGTTAATTTAATCTTTTGTGATCTGGTATCACTAAATTAACTACGATGTAACATGTACTATTTATTGAACAGTTATGCAGTAAATATATGTAACATTCAATGATATTTAAAGCATCAGTGATAAACAATTTATTTAAGTAAATAAGTCCGAAATTCAGTTTTGATTATACAAAGTAAAAGCATACTTTCCAGTATAATCCCAACATGGAAGGGTGTAAGCGTCGGTCATGGTCAAAGTTCATTACTCCACACATGTCGTGCGTATTGACCTCAAGTTAAAGGAGTATCGCATCACTCCCACTAACCGAGACACCCGTAGACACATATAGTGGAACTACATCAAACGGTTGCTCGGATGGGTATACCAATACCCTCTAAGGTATTTGTGCATCAATCATGAGATACATAGTCTCTCGTAGTAAGTGAGATCTTACTACACTCTCTAAGAGTATGATGCAGATCGCACACCAATCTCCATTGCATCATCAATATCCCATTCTTGATGATCCTTGATCGGGGCCGTTTGAGAATCATTCTTAATTCAACGACAACAGTGATTCAAGGAACACAGATAAGAACAAATGCAAACAATCAAATATAATATTCTAATAAGTGTAACGCCATACATTTAATATTAAATAAACAATAATATTAAACCAAAACTGAATATTATCTTAGCATTATGTTCATACAAAGAATTTTCTCTAGGATACTAACACTAACAATCTCCCATTTGAACTAGAGTCAATCACCTACATGCCTAACCCCTAGACCATTGAAATGTCTAGTGTGTACATGAATACTCAAAGCTTTGGTGAAGGGATCAGCCAAATTATCTTCTGTGGGAACACTCTCAAACTCTATCTCTTCTCTAGCGATTATATCTCTTATCAAGTGATAACTGTTGGAATTTAGAGGCACGTAAACACGTAAAATATGCGCAGCGGAATTAAACAGTTCACCAACAACGAACATATAATTGCATATTACGAATAAACATAACAAGAAATCTTAGATTAATTCAAGAGCAGATTTCTCAACTATGGTATCCACGTAATCCCCGTTCACAGACTTGCACAGATTTGCCAGCGTTGAATCCCGAGATGAATTTGCTAGGAAAATTCTAACTCTAGATTTTATGGAGAGAATTTGAACAACTGTTTTATGGATTCCCAAGAGCTCATATATATAGGAGAGTACCAACTTAAATCTTAAATTAACCTGATTAGGAAATAAAATCCCTAATCTTTATTTGAATAAATCTCTTAGATTTATTTCCTACATATAAAATTTCTACGGATTTAATTCTCATATATGTCAAATCCCTACGATTTATTTCCACATATATTAGATCCTACAATAATATTCCATACATTATTATTGGAAATTCCTATTTAATTAAAACTAATTTAATTAAATACTAATAATAATTAATTCTAAATTAATATATTATTATTTAATTCTCCATAAATTAAATATTAAATCCAATTTAATACTTAATCAACCAACTATAATCCGTACACGGGAGTTACTTGTTGTGTGACTCATAAACCCTCATATATTGAGCGATTAGTCAAACTAACGGTCTTAATTGAACCCTAGACAATAAATCAGACATTCTCAATATATGAGGTACGTTGCGAGAAACGTGCAACTACCTATAACTGAAACATGGGCAATTGCGATTTTCTCATTTCATTCACGAATACTCGATTAGTCTTGAACATGATGAAGTGTATATTCAAATAACTTAATCACATTATCTCTAATCACTAATTGATTACTTGTGTCACACTTGGCAACAAAGTTCAAGTTGACATGCATTGACCAATGACTTTGATCCAATTATGATGAGAAGATGAGTATTTTCTCTAAACCCACTTTGAGGAATGAATCCTTCTCTTGGCTCAACTACCACGCACATGCACTTTGTGATGAACCTGATCCAAGCCATATCTACCCATGGAATGTTGGGGAATTAATTGCACGGATCTATTCGGGATAAATATTTAAATACAAATTTAATTCTGATAATTATTACTAGCATGAATTAATCCTATATTAATTCAAATAATAATTCAACAACAAATCATGCATATAAACAGTTCACATAAATCCTACGCATGCGGAATTGCTACGGGTTTACGTAAACATACCTCTTGGAATGGTAATGGCCTCGTTGATTAAACACACCGAAAAACCTTCCCAAGTATTCCCTTAATCCTTGCTCGACAATCCGGTGGTAGGATGCTCGCGAACAATTAACAAAAGGAAAATAATCTTTGTTGCACCACCTTTGTGGATTTACTATTTTTCCAGCACATGGAATTGTACTTGGGAATGAAACACTCATCCCCTATTTATAGAGGGTGTTGGTCGAAAATTTTGGGATAAAATAATATGGGAAAATCTTTTTCTTGATCTCCAAGAAATCTTGAATATATCTCATATATTTTTTTCTCCATAATTAAAATATTCCACAAAAATCCCAACTCCTCTTTGTTATGGAAATTTTGAAAAATATAGGGAACAAGAATCCAAGATTTGGATCTTCTTGAATTTATGAGATATTCTTGTATTTCAAGAAATACATATCTTTCATAATGTCTTTTCAAGAAAATCAAGAAAATCTTTCTTGCCCTTTATATTCAAAATTTTCGAAAATACTATATGGATAACCAAGTGGGAGATTTCTTGAATTTAATGAGATAATCTTGTATTCCAAGAATACATATCTTCATTCCATAACAAAATTCAAAGAAAATCTTTCTCACCTTTTAATCCATAATTTTTGAATTTATGATGAAAAATAAGGCAACAATATTTATTTTATTTTAAACACCTTTTTCATTATTGGACTTTATGTTGGGCTACTTAGGGGGCCTTTAGGAGAATTAAGATTGAACCTTCCAATGGATCTTGAATTATCAATATTGAGCCACAATATTATTCAAGCCCATAAATATTAATTAATCACACTACATAATTAATATTGCACTATCCATCTTAACCCATATTACAGTCAATATGGCTCCCAGTTATTATTTCCCGTGCTTAAGATTATCTAGCCATTAATTAATTCAAGCCACTGGAATAAATTCCCATTAGTTAATATATTTTGTCCTTGGTTAAGGAACAGTTCAACATTATTATCCATACCGAAAACTAGTTCCACTTGCAAGATTTGGTATGATAAAGCTTATGAACCTCCCAAGGGGGTAAATCGAACAAGCATACTTGCACACGATTCTCCGTATTAAATCTTAGCAATCGCATTTGACCAATAATATTGCCCAAGATAAAAAGTATTGAATCTCGTTGATTCTCTACCCATGATAAGTCAAAGCAATAGTTACCAACCACACGTGATCCTATTTAAGGGACGAAGATTAAGAAATAACGAACCACTGAGGTCTAATTCTTCCTTGTTCAGTTCTGAAGAATTTATCCTCCTGTAGGTCCTATTCAGTGCATCAGTCATGCACTAGTGTAATCTCTTGGTCAAGACAAGCCAATCTGAGCCTTACACTTCAACCTTTCACGATGGATTGTTCATTTCCATCTAGGTCGTGAATGGTGTACTTTTGGTTACAAGAGACTGTTAATTTAATCTTTTGTGATCTGGTATCACTAAATTAACTACGATGTAACATGTACTATTTATTGAACAGTTATGCAGTAAATATATGTAACATTCAATGATATTTAAAGCATCAGTGATAAACAATTTATTTAAGTAAATAAGTCCGAAATTCAGTTTTGATTATACAAAGTAAAAGCATACTTTCCAGTATAATCCCAACATGGAAGGGTGTAAGCGTCGGTCATGGTCAAAGTTCATTACTCCACACATGTCGTGCGTATTGACCTCAAGTTAAAGGAGTATCGCATCACTCCCACTAACCGAGACACCCGTAGACACATATAGTGGAACTACATCAAACGGTTGCTCGAATGGGTATACCAATACCCTCTAAGGTATTTGTGCATCCATCATGAGATACATAGTCTCTCGTAGTAAGTGAGATCTTACTACACTCTCTAAGAGTATGATGCAGATCGCACACCAATCTCCATTGCATCATCAATATCCCATTCTTGATGATCCTTGATCGGGGCCGTTTGAGAATCATTCTTAATTCAACGACAACAGTGATTCAAGGAACACAGATAAGAACAAATGCAAACAATCAAATATAATATTCTAATAAGTGTAACGCCATACATTTAATATTAAATAAACAATAATATTAAACCAAAACTGAATATTATCTTAGCATTATGTTCATACAAATGATTTTCTCCAGGATACTAACACTAACAATCTCCCACTTGAACTAGAGTCAATCACCTACATGCCTAACCCCTAGACCATTGAAATGTCTAGTGTGCACATGAATACTCAAAGCTTTGGTCAAGGGATCAGCCGAATTATCTTCTGTGGGAACACGCTCAAACTTTATCTCTTCTCTAGCGATTATCTCTCCTATCAAGTGATAACTGTTGGAATTTAGAGGCACGTAAACACGTAAAATATGCGCAGCGGAATTAAACAGTTCACCAACAACGAACATATAATTGCATATTACGAATAAACATAACAAGAAATCTTAGATTAATTCAAGAGCAGATTTCTCAACTATGGTATCCACGTAATCCCCGTTCACAGACTTGCACAGATTTGCCAGCGTTGAATCCCGAGATGAATTTGCTAGGAAAATTCTAACTCTAGATTTTATGGAGAGAATTTGAACAACTGTTTTATGGATTCCCAAGAGCTCATATATATAGGAGAGTACCAACTTAAATCTTAAGCTAACCTGATTAGGAAATAAAATCCCTAATCTTTATTTGAATAAATCTCTTAGATTTATCTCCTACATATAAAATTTCTACGGATTTAATTCCCATATATGTCAAATCTCTACGATTTATTTCCACATATATTAGATCCTACAATAATATTCCATACATTATTATTGGAAATTCCTATTTAATTAAAACTAATTTAATTAAATACTAATAATAATTAATTCTAAATTAATATATTATTATTTAATTCTCCATAAATTAAATATTAAATCCAATTTAATACTTAATCAACCAACTATAATCCGTACACGGGAGTTACTTGTTGTGTGACTCATAAACCCTCATATATTGAGCGATTAGTCAAACTAACGGTCTTAATTGAACCCTAGACAATAAATCAGACATTCTCAATATATGAGGTACGTTGCGAGAAACGTGCAACTACCTATAACTGAAACATGGGCAATTGCGATTTTCTCATTTCATTCACGAATACTCGATTAGTCTTGAACATGATGAAGTGTATATTCAAATAACTTAATCACATTATCTCTAATCACTAATTGATTACTTGTGTCACACTTGGCAACAAAGTTCAAGTTGACATGCATTGACCAATGACTTTGATCCAATTATGATGAGAAGATGAGTATTTTCTCTAAACCCACTTTGAGGAATGAATCCTTCTCTTGGCTCAACTACCACGCACATGCACTTTGTGATGAACCTGATCCAAGCCATATCTACCCATGGAATGTTGGGGAATTAATTGCACGGATCTATTCGGGATAAATATTTAAATACAAATTTAATTCTGATAATTATTACTAGCATGAATTAATCCTATATTAATTCAAATAATAATTCAACAACAAATCATGCATATAAACAGTTCACATAAATCCTACGCATGCGGAATTGCTACGGGTTTACGTAAACATACCTCTTGGAATGGTAATGGCCTCGTTGATTAAACACACCGAAAAACCTTCCCAAGTATTCCCTTAATCCTTGCTCGACAATCCGGTGGTAGGATGCTCGCGAACAATTAACAAAAGGAAAATAATCTTTGTTGCACCACCTTTGTGGATTTACTATTTTTCCAGCACATGGAATTGTACTTGGGAATGAAACACTCATCCCCTATTTATAGAGGGTGTTGGTCGAAAATTTTGGGATAAAATAATATGGGAAAATCTTTTTCTTGATCTCCAAGAAATCTTGAATATATCTCATATATTTTTTTCTCCATAATTAAAATATTCCACAAAAATCCCAACTCCTCTTTGTTATGGAAATTTTGAAAAATATAGGGAACAAGAATCCAAGATTTGGATCTTCTTGAATTTATGAGATATTCTTGTATTTCAAGAAATACATATCTTTCATAATGTCTTTTCAAGAAAATCAAGAAAATCTTTCTTGCCCTTTATATTCAAAATTTTCGAAAATACTATATGGATAACCAAGTGGGAGATTTCTTGAATTTAATGAGATAATCTTGTATTCCAAGAATACATATCTTCATTCCATAACAAAATTCAAAGAAAATCTTTCTCACCTTTTAATCCATAATTTTTGAATTTATGATGAAAAATAAGGCAACAATATTTATTTTATTTTAAACACCTTTTTCAGTTATTGGACTTTATGTTGGGCTACTTAGGGGGCCTTTAGGAGAATTAAGATTGAACCTTCCAATGGATCTTGAATTATCAATATTGAGCCACAATATTATTCAAGCCCATAAATATTAATTAATCACACTACATAATTAATATTGCACTATCCATCTTAACCCATATTACAGTCAATATGGCTCCCAGTTATTATTTCCCGTGCTTAAGATTATCTAGCCATTAATTAATTCAAGCCACTGGAATAAATTCCCATTAGTTAATATATTTTGTCCTTGGTTAAGGAACAGTTCAACATTATTATCCATACCGAAAACTAGTTCCACTTGCAAGATTTGGTATGATAAAGCTTATGAACCTCCCAAGGGGGTAAATCGAACAAGCATACTTGCACACGATTCTCCGTATTAAATCTTAGCAATCGCATTTGACCAATAATATTGCCCAAGATAAAAAAGTATTGAATCTCGTTGATTCTCTACCCATGATAAGTCAAAGCAATAGTTACCAACCACACGTGATCCTATTTAAGGGACGAAGATTAAGAAATAACGAACATTTGAGGTCTAATTCTTCCTTGTTGATTAGAAGAATTTATCCTCCTGTAGGTCCTATTCAGTGCATCAGTCATGCACTAGTGTAATCTCTTGGTCAAGACAAGCCAATCTGAGCCTTACACTTCAACCTTTCACGATGGATTGTTCATTTCCATCTAGGTCGTGAATGGTGTACTTTTGGTTACAAGAGACTGTTAATTTAATCTTTTGTGATCTGGTATCACTAAATTAACTACGATGTAACATGTACTATTTATTGAACAGTTATGCAGTAAATATATGTAACATTCAATGATATTTAAAGCATCAGTGATAAACAATTTATTTAAGTAAATAAGTCCGAAATTCAGTTTTGATTATACAAAGTAAAAGCATACTTTCCAGTATAATCCCAACATGGAAGGGTGTAAGCGTCGGTCATGGTCAAAGTTCATTACTCCACACATGTCGTGCGTATTGACCTCAAGTTAAAGGAGTATCGCATCACTCCCACTAACCGAGACACCCGTAGACACATATAGTGGAACTACATCAAACGGTTGCTCGAATGGGTATACCAATACCCTCTAAGGTATTTGTGCATCCATCATGAGATACATAGTCTCTCGTAGTAAGTGAGATCTTACTACACTCTCTAAGAGTATGATGCAGATCGCACACCAATCTCCATTGCATCATCAATATCCCATTCTTGATGATCCTTGATCGGGGCCGTTTGAGAATCATTCTTAATTCAACGACAACAGTGATTCAAGGAACACAGATAAGAACAAATGCAAACAATCAAATATAATATTCTAATAAGTGTAACGCCATACATTTAATATTAAATAAACAATAATATTAAACCAAAACTGAATATTATCTTAGCATTATGTTCATACAAATGATTTTCTCCAGGATACTAACACTAACAATCTCCCACTTGAACTAGAGTCAATCACCTACATGCCTAACCCCTAGACCATTGAAATGTCTAGTGTGCACATGAATACTCAAAGCTTTGGTCAAGGGATCAGCCGAATTATCTTCTGTGGGAACACGCTCAAACTTTATCTCTTCTCTAGCGATTATCTCTCCTATCAAGTGATAAGCTCATTTGGAATTTAGAACGCGTAAACACGTAAAATATCTTTATTGAATTAAAGCGAGTTCACCAACAACGAACATATAATTGCATATTACGAATAAACATAACAAGAAATCTTAGATTAATTCAAGAGCAGATTTCTCAACTATGGTATCCACGTAATCCCGTTCTGAGACTTACCTGCATGATTTGCGGCGTTGAATCCCGAGATGAATTTGCTAGGAAAATTCTAACTCTAGATTTTATGGAGAGAATTTGAACAACTGTTTTATGGATTCCCAAGAGCTCATATATATAGGAGAGTACCAACTTAAATCTTAAATTAACCTGATTAGGAAATAAAATCCCTAATCTTTATTTGAATAAATCTCTTAGATTTATTTCCTACATATAAAATTTCTACGGATTTAATTCTCATATATGTCAAATCCCTACGATTTATTTCCATATATATTAAATCCTACAATAATATTCCATATATTATTATTGGAAATTCCTATTTAATTAAAACCAATTTAATTAAACATTAATAATAATTAATTCCAAATTAATCTATTATTATTTAATTCTCCATAAATTAAATATTAAATCCAATTTAACATTTAATGAACCAACTATAACTTAGTAAAAGGAAATTACTTGTGTGTGACTCATAGGCTCTCATATATCGAGCGATTAGTCAAACTAACGATCTTAATTGAACCCTAGACAATAAATCAGACATTCTCAACATATGAGGTACGTTGCGAGAAACGTGCAACTACCTGTAACTGAAACATGGGCTATTGCGATTTTCTCCTTTCATTCATGAATACTCGATTAGTCTTGAACATGATGAAGTGTCTATTCAAATAACTAAATCAATTTATCTCTAATCATTAATTGACCACTCGTGTCACACTTGGCCACAAAGTTCAAGTTGACATGCATTAACCAACTTTGATCCAATTATGATGAGAAGATGAGTATTCTCTCTAAATCTACTTTGAGGAATGAATCCTTTTCTTGTCTCAACTACCACGCACATGCACTTCGTGATGAACCTGATCCAAGCCATATCTACCCATGAAAGGGTGCAAGCGTCAGTCATGATCAAAGTTCATCACTCCACACATGTCGTGCGTATTGACCTCAAGTCAAAAGGAGTATCGCATCGCTCCCACTAACCGAGACACCCATAGACACATATAGTGGAACTACATCAAACGGTTTCTCGGATGGGTATACCAATACCCTCTAAGGTATTTGTGCATCCATCATGAGATACCTAGTATTTCGTAGTAAGTGAGATTTTACTACACTCTCTAAGAGTATGATGCAGATCGCACACCAATCTCAATTGCATCATCAATATCCCATTCTTGATGATCCTTGATCGGGGCTGTTTGAGAATCATGCTTAAGTCATCTGAGTTTTCACAACCTCAATGACCACAATGACTCATGGGAACACTTGCATGAATATATGCAAACAATCAAACATAATATTCAAACAAGTGTATTGCCATACATTAATATTAGATGAACTATAATATTAAATCAATACTGAATATCATCTAGTATTATGTCCTTACAATAGATTGTCTCTAGGACCATGACCAATTCTTGCACCCTTCCATGGGTAGATACTGCTTGGATTGGGTTCATCACGAAGTGCATGTGCGTGGTAGTTGAGCCAAGAATAAGATTCATTCCTCAATGTGGATTTAGAGAGAATACTCATCTTCTCATCATAATTGGATCAAAGTCATCGGCCGATGCACGTCAACTTAGACTTTGTGGCTAAGTGTGACATATATGATCAATTAGTGATTAGAGATAAATTGATTACGTTATTTGAATAGACACTTCATCATGTTCAAGACTAATCGAGTATTCGTGAATGAAAGGAGGAAATCGTAATAGCCCATGTTTCAATTACAGGTAGTTGCACGTTTCTCGCAACGTACCTCATATATTGAGAATGTCTAATTTATTGTCTAGGGTTCAATTAAGACCGTTAGTTTGACTAATCGTTCGATATATGAGGGCCTATGGGTCACACAATAAGTAACGGTTGTTTACTAATTATAGTTGGCTGATTAAATGTTAAATTAGATTTAATATTTAATTTATGGAGAAGTAATTAATAATATATTAATTTGGAATTAATTATTATTAATATTTAATTAAATAAGAATTCCCAATAATAATATTTGGAATATTATTGTAGGATTTAATATATATGGAAACAAATCGTAGAGATTTGTCATATATGAAATTTAAATCCGCAGAGATTTATATGTGGGAAATAAATCTAAGAGATTTATTTAAATAAAGATTAGAGATTTTATTTCCTAATTAGGTTAGCTTGAGACTTAAGCTAATCATCTCCTATATATATGAGCTCACGGAATTCATAAAAGCGTGAATTCATATTTCTCCATAAAATCTCTAAGTTAGAATTTTCCTAAATTCATCTCGGGGATTCAATTTGGAAGA
The DNA here is from genome assembly GCA_037126765.1 of Stenogyne calaminthoides. NCBI lineage: Eukaryota > Viridiplantae > Streptophyta > Magnoliopsida > Lamiales > Lamiaceae > Stenogyne > Stenogyne calaminthoides. The sequence goes on from JBBCBC010000033.1 coordinate 9,557,530, forward strand.
TTTGTGCGAGTTAAAGCATTTATTACGTGGATACCATGTTGGGATTATCTTTGGAAAGTATGCTTTTACTTTGTATAATCAAAAGCTGAATTTCGAGACTTATTTCTTGAAATAAATTGTTTATCACCGATGCTTTAAATATCATTGAATGTTACATATATTTCTTTGCATAAGCTGTTTCAATAAATAATCGTGTTACATTGTAGTTAATTTAGTGATACTGTAGGGTCGAGCGGGTTTAGTGAGGGCGTAAGTCTAGAGGGGGAGGGTGAATAGACTTACGAAAACTTTTCGTCTTGAATCGTGTGTGAGGCGATTAGCTTTGATCGAGTCTTGAGTGAATCGATTTAGGCTGATAACCAACTTCTTGATCGCTGAAAGCGGTCGATTCGGTAACTATCGGTTTAAGCGATGTGTGTGGAAGCTTAAGTTTTACCCGTGTGAAAAACCGGTTTTGATAAATCGATTTCAAGATTAATCTTTTAATCAGTTGAGTGAAGTGTCAAGTATGATCAGATCAGAAGCTTGGTGCTAGCTGATCTCAACTTGGAATATGTATGCGCTTTAAAGGTTGTGTGCGATTATGTGAACAGTTAATCAAAGCAGTAGTGGCACACAAGATTTATAGTGGTTCGGACAAACCCGATCCCTACGTCCACTCTTCCCTATCAAAAGGGCACCGACTTAACCAATTGGACTTTGTTTTATGTGTAAGTCCAACACAAGATTAACCGACTAGATGTTTAAAGAGTTCACACTCAACCGATCGAAATCGGAACTAGAAACCCTGATGCGAAATCTTTGCTAAACAACTTAACCTAACTTGGGGGTTTGGGTAAGATTGTTGAGGGTTCAACTATGAAATCTTTTCTTTGCGTATAAGTAGCCTAATCAATTTAGATGAAAAGATTTCTATGCTAGAACTTATGGGATGAACACTTAATAAAAATATTCTTCTTGATCGTGTTCTTGTGCGGAAATCTGAAATTAGCTTGAGCTTCTTGATTGTTCAGCGTTTTCGTTTGTTATTTCCGTATCTCACTCTAAAGTGTGATCCCATATATATAGACCTTGAAATCAAAGAGCCGTTGGAGAGCAATTTGAATTTCAGGCTATATTTGGTGAACTTCTTGGGCTTGATGTGACTAAACGAGGGCGGCATGGCGAAAGTGTGAATTTGTACTTTGTGGCCGTTTGAGAGGTAAAATCAAATCCGCAATTGCGGCTCCGATCATCGTGTCTTGTTCTTATTGGATAGCGAGACTCACTTTTTGGTCTTTGTTCTTCCAACTAATCTTGACATTCTTCTTGTTAGGATCATCGGCGTATGATTAGGTGAAACATCGATTTCACTGGTGGTGACTTTGATCGATCTGAACCGATCGATCTACTGATAGAGTCTTCAGGTGCGGTTGACTTAGCTTCAACTAGCGAACCCGTGATGTAGGTCTTACAGTGCGATCATCCGGAAGTCATCGATCTTCGAGTATCCCGAGTTTGAGCTTCATGACGGTGAGATATCATTTGGATCGGATCGTCGATCTTCTGTTCTTTTCTAGCGTTCGGCACATCGGATATCGGCTTGTTCTTTGAGTCTTCAAATCGACCTATACATATTGAGTTCCCCTCGATATGTGACCTATCTATTACATCGGTTGTTCTATACGTTAATTATCGGCTGGTCTCCTATGCGGGTAATATAAACATCGATCGGCTAATGGTCCGATTGGTCCTATACATGTGATCTGGCGAGCTCGGCTTGAGCGGCTTACTGTGTCGATGCTTCACTTTTGATTTTTGTGGTGCAGCAGATGTTTGTTCTGGCGCTCCTTCTTCATCTGACTCATCTTCTAGCATCAGAGTCATGTCCTTCACCAGTTTGAGCTGATTCGCCCGCATCTGGTGCAGAAGAAGTTGCCTTCTTGCCTTTTCCTTTCTTGGATTTTGGGGGTCGGCCGCATATCATCGTCCGTTGGCCCAAAAATGGTGAAATATTGTGAGAAAGCCTTTATAGGACTTGATCCATTACGTTTCCCATTTGGCCTTTGGCAATTTATCTTGAAGGATAAGCGCAACCTTGTTGAGATTGGCGATCTTCTTCTTCGGACATACTGCCTCCACTCATCTACTCCAAATTTCTCATGTTCCCGGGCGAGAATGGCCTTGAGAACCCGTGCGATTGATGTTCATCGCTTCATCAATTATTGCGACCCATCTTTGTCTGATTTGGTGATGTAATAGCATCTGAAATTTGAATCTGATACCCATTATTGTTTTTGACAATATGTCAAACAACAATCGGTATTTTCTCTTGAGCATTGGCACGACAAATCACGAAGTATGATGTTTGTCGGCCTCTCGAAAGAACTCTTTTTCGATCGGCTTCGTCTTGGTCTCCCCTGTAATGGGCGGCGAGATCCGATCCTTTGGGTAAAATTTGAGCAGACGGGTTATGTCGCATTCGTCGATCCGATTTCGTTGCTGTATTGTCGAAAGTAGTTCTTCTCTGGAGCATCCGTATCCACTCTTAAATTCCTTAGGAATTCTAGTGCTTCATCTTTGCATCCTTTGGATTGCGTTGAAAGCGGTATAAAAAATTTCTCAAGGCCTTTTTGAAGAATTTGCTCGACCTCCATGGATTAGGATCCCGTGATATTGAATGCATGCGAACTTATCATCCACGATCCTTTTTGCGATTCGCATAGTTGCACATAATTTTGCCCATCTGGTGAGTGATCATTCACAATCTCTGAGATATGATAGATTCGGTTAGAGAGTTGTGCATTAATACAAAAAGAATATCACCAAAGTGAAACTAAGAAGCAATAAAGCATAACACGGTAGAAACATTTAAGATCAATGGATTTACAAAGATGCATCAAATAAACATATATTACGGATTACATTTTTTGAAAAGATGATTTTGAAACTTAGGAAAACACTTTGAATTTGAGAGAAATAATCTGGAGTTTTAGGAGAATAGATCGCAAGTTTGTGAAATGGAAAACTCAGTGCATTTTTTGATGAACTTTATAAAGCGAGGAGGGGAAGAAAGAAGACACGATTTTGAAGATCAACCGTTTGAAAAGATTAAGCGCTCAGATTAAGCGGTTTTTGATCGTAGGGTCGGGAAAGGCACGTCATCGAAAAAAACTTTTGGATTTAAAAGCACGTTTAATAGAAGTTAATACATGTACCTTACGTCGCATTAAATGATTTGCGAGAGAATCGTCACCACGGATAATGGGGTACGATAAAGAAGGCAAATAATATCCGATAAGATCCGATAAATAAGCAAAAACAAGAGAGAAAAAAAAAGCGTATCTGGTTGGTGATATTGTAATCGGTCAATACTACTTATCCATGTTGATTTCACTTGTTGATCTTAGTATTACATCGAGCCTTAAAATTTCCCTAACCGATCCTTTTAATCGATCTTCTTCACTTGCATCGATTTGTTGAGGTTTTGAGCTCAAGTGATCTTCCTTGAATCGTCGATTTCCTTCCGATCCTCCTTTATCGGTTGAAGTTCCCCTTCAGTTGATATTTTATTTTCCCATAGGTGATGCATCGATTTTTTGGAGTTTTAAGCTCGGTGATCTTCCTCATCGATCGAACCGAATGTATCGATTTTGGTTGACCTAATCGATTCTTCTCGGATCAAGTCAATTCTTGGGATAAGTGTTACCGTGAAAACTTAGTCTAGAATAGTAGTCTCTATTCCTAAGTTGGTAGCGATTTATTTTTATCGTAATTATAAATGCGAATCTTTCGATATGTCAATCCGTAGTAAATTTATCAATTATCGATCGCGTGATTCCTACCATTTGTCCTTTTAGTCTTGATTTCTCTAAAAGGTTTTGAAAACTTGAATTTGCATTTGCACCCTTGTTTGGCCTCTATAAATTGGATCAATTGTTTTTACACAACATAACCCATTCACCATACTTATTTTCTTTTGTAAAATCATGTATCCTGGTGAACCCTTATTTCCGGTTAAACTTCCGGCAAATATCTTTACCCCTTTTTCAATGATTTCAGCTTCTCAATTCAACCCTTTGCGTCCCTTATTCCTGTTTTCATTATCGTCAAAGATTTCACATACGATTGTTGCAAAGCTTCTCTACCACCATGGAGGCGGGTCTGCTGTTGCAACTGAGAAGACACTTCTCCTAGCCGTATGCACCTTGTGTGTCTATCGTTATGACGTAACTACCATCAACAGACTTAGTCTGAAAATGAACGTGAGTTTGATATGCGATCTTGATCAGTCAACAACTGATCTTCGTATATCACCTCACCATTTAACAGCTGGAGAGCCCACTGACTCTTTCTTAGGGCTCTTGGCTTAAAAATCCTATCAAGGCCGCTTTCGCTCCATTTTTCTTGATCTTCAGCCTCTGCGAGCGCCTTGATATATTCTTTTCTTTAAAGCCTCTCTCATCCTTGTTAAGTGGGGGAAAATGAGAGCATCAGATTTAAAATCTCTCTCTCTCCCCGCTCCACTTGGGTTAGGATGAGGGTTTAGGGTTATAGATTTAGGGTTTAGGGTTTAGGGTTTTTTGGTTATCACTAATGTACTGACCTCCGGGTCCTTTGTACTTGTATCTTGTAATGTAACCTGACCTTCGGGTCTTTATCAATGAAAAGTTCTATTATTCCATTGTTGTGTAAAATTCCTGTATCTTTATGCGATTTTAAGCTTTAATCTTGTGAATATCTCTTGTAAATCTTGCTTGTTCGAATATCAGCTCAATCGACTCATAAAGATGTAAAATAGTCCAACTGATTTAATCAGATATTCCTTTTAAAATGAGCATTTCCTTTAATCTGATAAACCTTAAATCTGATCAGTTCCTTTAACCTGATAATCCTGTAGATCTGATCGATTTCTCACATCGAGTTCTTGGTCGATCTTACGATCGATTGAGATACCAAACTCAACTGATTTCTTTCAACTTTGGTTAGTCTCTCAACCGGTGGTTCGGAGATCATTAGTCAAACATTTTAGGTGCATTTTCTCCAAGATCCGAAGCCTAGCTCATTGCATAATTCTCGAATCGATCTCAGCTAGTGGCTTGGTTAGAATATCAGCTTTCTGTATATCAGTATGAATCTTTTCCATTCTGATATTCTTCTTTTCAACATGATCTCTTATAAAATGGTGTCTGACATCCACATGCTTGCATCTTGTGTGTAGAACGGGATTCTGAGTGATTGCAATAGCACTATTACTGTCACAGAAAATAGGTACATTGTTAGCTTCAATGTTATAATCCCTCGCCGATTGACTAAGCGGAAGCGATTGGGAACAACGACTTCTGCTGACCATATATTACCTTGATAGTAGATGTATGGCCCGATGTACCTTTTTTGAAAACCACGAGATCGGTTTACTTCCTAAGAACTAACATGTTTCACGAGGTGGATTTTACATCAATCTTGCAACCTCCATAATCGAATCGAATACCCACTAAGCTCTAGATTATCATCGATGGGTAAAATAAACCAAGATTTCTAGTCCCCGGATACTTAAGAATCGCTTAGTCGCTTCTAGGTGGCTTATCATTGGATTTGCACGAAATCGCACATACACCCCTCTGCGAAGGTTATATACGGTCTATTTGGCGGTCGGTATAGTAGAGATCAATGAGAGCCCTATATTCCTACGATTTGTTTTCGACCATCCTCATACGGATCCATCTTGAATCCGGTCATCATAGGAATTTTGGCTTCCTTACAATTTTGAACTCCAAACTTAGCCAATAAATTCTAGTGTACTTTGCTTGGCGAGATGAATATCATACGCACTTTGCTTCACTTGAAGACCCGAGAAAAGTAATTCATCGACCCATCATGGACATCTCGAACTTCCCTTGCATCGGTTCTTTGAATCTTTCACATAGACTCTTGTTAGGAGATCCAGAAGATGATGTCGATCACGTGAATCTGAACCATCGAATATCTTTTCCATCTTCTATTCGAATAAGGTTTTGTCCTTTGTTCCTTTAGTGAACCCACTATTGATCAAGGCGAGAGAGTGTATCATACCAAGCTCGAGGAGCTTGTTTGAAACCGTAGAGCTTTTTCTTAAGCGGTACACTTGGTTGCCCTTTTCAAAGCACGGAGGTTGTTCGACATAAACTTCCTCTGCTAGTACCCCGTTTAAGAAAGCACTCTTTCGTCCATCGATACCACGATGAACCCTCGTGGGAAGCATATGCGAAAGCTTGACCCGAATGGCTTCTAGGCGGCGATTGGTGCAAAGGTCTCATCATAATCAATTCTTACGATTGTGAATACCCTTAGCAACAAGTCTTGCCTTATTTACGGTGATGACGTTTTTCTCATCTCTCTTGTTCTTGAATACCCACCCGTGCCAATAACGTCTTGATGACTTAGTGCATCTACCGGTTCCCAAACTTGATTTACTGTCGAATCCTTCGGCTCTTCTGCGCATTTAGAATTCGACTTGCGTCTTGTAGAGCTTCCTCTATTGTTGTTGGTTCCTTCATAGGCGGATACTTGACAATACATGGCACTTTCACCAATCGAAATCTAGTTTTAACTTTATCGGATGGGTCTCCGATTATCGGATCGGTTGGATGGTGGTTATCCGAGTCATACGATTACGATTTGCGTCGGTTTTTGGAGAACATCGTCCGTTTCGATAAAATTTCATTACTAGCGATTGGGAGTGGTGCGAGTTATGATCCACTTGATAAGAACAAGTCTCGGTGATGTTGGACTCATCATGTCTTGATGTCTATTCGTGGGAACCCGGATGTTCCCCGAGGCAGGATGGTTCGGTTGATCTTATCTCGGTATGTCGAACTTCTTCATCGGCAGTTTTTTTAGTACCTTAGGATCTGAATGATCGGTGAATCGACTAGATCTGGAATGTATATTATTCTGATTTACGATTCTTTTTCCTTGATCGTTAAGTGATCCATTTTACGAACATCGGGTTCTTGTTGATCGGTACATCTTGTTCTCTTGATTTCTCTTGATCGAGAAGGTGCTTCATCAAAGACTACATGGGGTGTTTCTTCCACAAGTAGGGTTAAATGCATTATGAACCACGAAAGCCTTGCTAGATGAGGAATATCCTAGAAATATACCCTCATCGACTTGGCCTCAAAAGTCTTCAATGACTCTTCCCATTGTTGTGTATGAAGCACTTACACCCAAAAACATGGAAGTAAGAGACCACGAGGTTTTACGTCCTTCCACAGTTCATAGGGTGTTTTGTAGTGAGCCTTAGTCGGAAGACATCCCCATTACGAGTATGGCATGCGGTGTTGATTATACGCTTGAAGCGGCAGTATCGCATGTTAAATTTAACATTGTGCGGCGAACTTCTTTGAGGATTCTGTTCTCGTTCATTTACTCCATTTTGTTGAGGCGTCCTCATGGTGATGTTTCATGTTGTATACCAAACTTAGAGCAAAAATCATTAATAAAAAGAGTTGTAAATTGCGTACCTTTATCGATCGATTTTTACTACTAATCGACACCCTTCTCATTTTTTATGTCGTTTTAGCGGCTTTCGGGTATCTTCGTAGTCGTCTCATTCTTCTTGTGTAAGAATATAACCCGAGTAAACTTGGAATAATCATCCACGATTACTAGAGTATATTTTCGTCCGTTGAGAGATCGGTGTATGGCTTGGTCCGAATAGGTCCATGTGAGCAATTTGCGATACTCTCTTTGGATGCGGTCTGGAAATTCCCTTGAATGAAGCTTAATTTTTTTTCCTTTTCGACATGAAGTACATATACATTTCCTTTGTAAATACTTCATTCGGAAGTCCTTCTACTAGAGACATCCTCTTTATTTTGTTAAGAGTTTTAAAGTTAGGATGGCTCATTCTTTTGTGCGAGCAATTGCTACTTTTGGAACTCTTGACAATTAGGCATGCATTTCTTGGGCAAGCCCATTTCAATCAATTTGTGTAGATCGTCCCTTTCCTTGAACCGGTTAGCAAAATCTGTTGAGTGGCTCGATTCTTCATAGTGCATTGATCGTTCGAGAACTCAACACTTGAATCCGTTGTCATGAGGAATTGTAGAAACCGATAGTAGGTTGTTAGCCGGACGCCGACATCTGAGACTCAGGTTACTTGTACATCATCATTCTCTAAGGTTCGAACCCTTTGGTATAGCCAAAGTTATCATCACCGAAAGAGTACACTCGGGCCGCTACATTTCTATGTAAGATTTGAGGAGATGTTTGCTTCGGTCATGTGCCTTGAGCATCCACTATCGATGTACCCGGATAGTTGCTTGCACACCTCCTTTGTTAGCGGACCCACGCGAAACACGCAATCGGATCGGGCTTTAGGTACCCCTTTTGGATTGGGTCTGAGGGGTTAGGATTAGTTTTGGGAATCCATACAAACAAAAGCACTTCTATTGTGATGGGTTAGATCGAAGGCCTGATTTGTCTCCCATACACATCAACATAATCATACATCTCTTTATATCTTTTCTGTTTTTGTATGATTATTAGTGTGAACCTTGGATGAATTAGAAGATTTGGGATTTTCCTTTTACTTTTTTGTCTTCTTCTTATCGATTGTGGTTGGTCTGCGTGACCTAGATTTACGATTATAGGGGTAGAATGCATTTGCTACCATTAAAAGATTCATATCTTTTAGGCATAGGTGGTTTTTTGCGGTTTACGAAGCATGCTTATTAGGTGGTGACCTTGATTGGGTCTCAGATTGTACTTCCCTTTTTGGGTTGTCTTTTACGATTTCGATCTGTTGATTAGGTTGAGGTTTCTTGAAAAAGCTGGGTTCTTCTTGTTGATTTCTCGGCTGATGCTTTACCAGTTGGGGTCCATTTCTGTTCCCCTTCTGGTTAGGCACCTGCCTTACCTGCTCAACTGGTCCTTTTCCCTTATTAGATACATATTTGGCTTTTGATGTATCTTTGTCGAGAAATTAAATGCGAATACACCTTTTTGAGATGAATCGGTAGGGGCTTTTGAGGATGTGGAAGGGTTGTCATAGCAAGTCCCTTCTTATTAATCGTTGTTCGAAAATAGGCGTTCATGTCTTGAACGGTTTTAGATGATTTTGAAAAAACCTCCATTTTCTTACGCAGATTATCCTCAGATGATTTTAGACTTTCATGCTTTTGGAACAGCTCATCGAATTTTGCTTGTAGGATTTTGAAGTCATCGAACTTCTTTGTTTTTGTTAATACCGGTGATCTTTGATCCGCTTCTCCGATTAGAAGCTTTAACCGAGAATTTTAAATTCCCGGTTGCCTACGGCGGTTTGGTGATCTAAGTTCGGAGGCTTTTACATAGATAATTTTCTTTAGCAAATGGTGATTATTTACGGTCCTCGACTTATCATTTTAAACTTCCACTATAGCATAAGTGTGTCTCTTTGCATTGGAGAGATCCTCAAGCAATTGCTCGAGTAGAGCTGGTCGATCTCCCGCCCGGGTGTGCTAATGATAGCGGTGTAGAAGCGAATAAGCGAGGTTTGGAGGTTACCTCCAGTTGGTCCTCCGGCCGCCGAGGCGAGATCTCATCATCGTCTGAAGAATATCGGATCTTCATTTTTTTCATAGAAGTCATGACGGCTTGCTGTCGGGAAGTCTTCTGAGAGGAGTATCGAGTCCTCGGAGGCGGATAGGAATCGTCGATTCTGGCGTATCGGCAACCATGGCTCTTTGTCTTTATAACGTTGCTCTCTTACATTTCCTCTTTTCTTCCCTTTCTCTTGGCGTCAGTGCAGGCGTCTGCGCTATAGTGACTAACTTCTCACGGTTGAAGCCGCGCTCCTTGATCCACCGATCCTTTCCTTCGGTGAATCACTTTCGTCTGTATGACCTATCATGTGATTTCCCTTTCGATAGTAATCGAGCTTCTTACATGCGATTGGTTATCTCTTCCTTCCTCCGTCGACTATCTCTTTTCCTTTCATCTCTGTGATCCCCCGATCATCCGTCTGGTTCTTTCGGAGATCATTGGCTGATCTCTATATCAAATCCTCGGCTATGTTGATAGTCCTTATAGAATCTTGATACTTACCAAGTTGGACGTTTGATTTCTCAAGCTTTACGGTAGCGAGCGTCATTATACTTTGACTCACTATATTCCCAACGAGTTCGTTGGCCTTAGATTCGTTTCTTTGGTTGCCTTAAAAGCAAGCGATTTTTGAAGATTGAGGCTTGGTGGGCACCTCATCTTCATCCGCTTGTCCTCTCTCAATCAAATCGAACTTGTGAGATTTAAGGCTCAGAACAAAATTTGCTTGGCTTCATTTTTGAGATGTCTTGGCAATCCTTGATCACCGTGACCTTCATATCACTTCTTGGTGAGAGACCTTAGAATTTTGTAGTTGATATCTTTATCGGACATCTCTCTACCAAGTTCTCGAAAGCTTGTTTATAGACATTGTAATTCTTCCATCGAGTTCGTTGATGGTTTCGTTAAGCGACATCTTCGGTTTCTCGAACTTCACCGGTTTAAACTTGTAGAGCTATTTGTCTTTTATCCATTCATTTCCTCGCGTATTTGACGAGTATCCCACATTACTTTCATGATTTGAGATACTTAATCTTTTCTTTGGTGACCTTATCCATTGTTTTTTCATGATAATATGCCTTGCGATAGTATCTAGAGTATGCGATTTCCTCTCTTACGCATCCATCAAATTTTGGCTTTTTTCGTACAAGACTTCGGGGCAAAAAGTCGTATCTCCTCCGGCTTGTAGGGTTATCGTAATAAATGATGATGGGTCCTCTTTCGATGACTTCCATCATTCTCCCTTGATCGACCCTAGATGGTTGGACATATATATGGCCCAATCTGCATACTCATCGATTGAGAACGGCGGATCATGATACATACGAGGTGTTATCCATCTTTGAGTGATTTTGGAAAATGAATGAGTTTTAAAAAGCTGTTTTTTCAAGATCGATTCGAGTTGACCACAAAGATTCTTCCTCAAGAATCGATGATACCGAAGTCGATTAGTGCGTAGAACCAACAACTCGATACCACTTGTAGGTCGAGCGGGTTTAGTGAGGCCCGAAGTCTAGAGGGAGGGTGAATAGACTTACGAAAACTTTTCGTCTTGGTCGGTGTGAGGCGATTGCTTTGATCAGTCTTGAGTGAATCGAGTTTTGGTGATAACCAACTTCTTGTCGCTGAAGCGGTCAGTTCGGTAACTATCGGTTTAAGCGATGTGTGCGGAAGCTTAAGTTTTACCCGTGTGAAAAACCAGTTTTGATAAATAAGATTCTAAGATTAATCTTTTAATCGGTTATTTGAAGTGTCAAGTATGATCGGATCGAAGCTTGGTGCTAGGTGATCTCAACTTAGAATATGTATGCGCTTTAAAGGTTGTGTGCGATTATCGAGCAGTTAATCAAAAGCGGTAGTGGCACCACAAGATTTATAGTGGTTCGGACAAACCGATCCCTCGTCCACTCTTCCTATCAAAAGGGGCAAACTTAACCAAGCTGGACTTTGTTTTATGTGTAAGTCCAACACGAAGACACCGACTAGATGTTTAAAGAGTTCACACTCAACCGATCGAGAAATCGAGAACTAGAAACCCTGATGCGAAATCTTGCTAAACAACTTAACCTAAGGGGGGTTTGGGTAAGATTGTTGAGGTTCAACTATGAAATCTTTTTCTTGCGTATAAGTAGCCCTAATCGGCTAGATGAAAAGATTTATATGCTAAGAACTTACGGGATGAACACTTAATAAAAATATTCTTCTTGATCGTGTTCTTGTGCGGAAATCTGAAATTAGCTTGAGCTTCTTAATTGTTCGGCGTTTTTCGTTTTGTTATTTAAAGTATCTCACTCTAAAGTGTGATCCCATATATATAGACCTTGAAATCAAAGAGCCGTTGGAGAGCAATTTGAATTCGGGCTATATTTGGTAGACTTCGAGCTTGATGTGACTAAACTTGAAGCGGCATGGCGAAAAGTGTAATTGTACTTTATAGCCGTTTGAGAGAGGTAAAATCAAATCCGCAATTCTTGGCTCGATCATCGTGTCTTGTTCTTATTGGATAGCAGACTCACTTTTGGTCTTTGTTCTTCCAACTAATCTTGACATTCTTCTTATTTGGATCATCGGCGTATGATTAGGTGAAACATCGATTTCACTGGTGGTGACTTTGATCGATCTGTTGATCGATCTACTGATATAAGTCTTACGGTGCGGTTGACTTAGCTTCAACTAGCGGACCCGGTGATGTAGGTCTTGATGCGATCATCGGAAGTCATCGATCTTGAGTATCTGAGTTTGAGCTTCATGACTTGGTGAGATATCATTTGGATCGGATCGATCGATCTTCTGTTCTTTTCTAGCGTTACGGCACATCGGATATCGAACTTGTTCTTTGAGTCTTCAAATCGACCTATACATATTGAGTTCCCTCGATATGTGACCTATCTATTACATCGGTTGTTCTATCTGATAATTATCAATGGTCTCCTATGCGAGTAATATAAACATCGATCGATTACTAGTGTCCATTTGGTCCTATTACATGTGTTGTTGGACCTTTCATCAAAACTATAAATTTCCCAACAATACCGGATCACAGAAGATTAAATTAACAGTTCCTTGTAACCAAAAGTAAACCATTCACGACCTAGATGGAAATGAACAATCCATAGTGAAGGGTTGAAGTGTAAGGCTCAGATTGGCTTGTCTTGACCAAGAGATTACACTAGTGCATGGTGATGCCTTTGAATAGGACCTCTGAGGAGGGCATGATTCTTGAGGCCGAACAAGGAAGAATTAGACCTCAGTGGTTCGTTATTTCTTAATCTTCGTTCCTTAAATAGGATCACGTGTGGTTGGTAACTATTGCTTTGACTTATCATGGGTAGAGAATCAACGAGATTCAATACTTTTTATCTTGGGCAATATTATTGGTCAAATGCGATTGCTAAGATTTATACGGAGAATGCAGAAATACGCTTGTTCGATTTGCCCCTTGGGAGGTTCATAAGCTTTATCATACCAAATCATGCAAGTGGAACTAGTTTCCGGTATGGATAATAATGTTGAACCGTTCCTTAACCAAGGACAAAAGATATTAATTAATGGAAAGCTATTTCAGTGGCTTGAATTAATTAATGGGCTAGATAATCTTAATCATGGGAAATAATAACCGGGAGCCATATTGACTGTAATATGGGTTAAGATGGATAGTGTAATATTAATTATGTAGTGGGATTAATTAATATTTATGGGCTTGAATAATATTGTGGCTCAATATTGATAATTCAAGATCCATTGGAAGGTCCAATCTTAATTCTCCTAAAGGCCCCCTAAGTAGCCCAACATAAAGTCCAATAACTGAAAAAGGTGTTTAAAATAAAATAAATATTGTTGCCTTATTTTTCCTCATAAATTCAAAAATTATGGATTAAAAGGGGAGAAAGTTTTTCTTTGAATTTTGTTATGGAATGAAGATATGTATTCTTGGAATACAAGATTATCTCATTAAATTCAAGAAATCTCCCACTTGGTTATCCATATAGTATTTTCGAAAATTTTGAATATAAAGGGCAAGAAAGTTTTTCTTGATTTTCTTGAAATGATATTATGAAAGATATGTATTTCTTTAAATACAAGAATATCTCATAAATTCAAGAAGATCCAAATCTTGGATTCTTGTTCCCTATATTTTTCGAAATTTCCATAACAAAGAGGAGTTGGGATTTTTGTGGAATATTTTAATTATGGAGAAAAGAATATATGAGATATATTCAAGATTTCTTGGAGATCAAGAAAAAGATTTTCCCATATTATTTTATCCCAAAATTTTCGACCAACACCCTCTATAAATAGGGGATGAGTGTTTTATTCTCAAATACAATTCCATGTGTTGGAAAAATTAGTAAATCCACAAAGGTGGTGCAACAAAGTTTATTTTCCTTTTGCTAATTGTTCGCGAGCATCCTACCACCGGATTGTCGAGCAAGGATTAAGGAATACTTGGGAAGGTTTTTTGATTGTGTTTAATCAACGAGGCCATTACCATTCCAAGAGGTATGTTTACGTAAACTCGTAGTAATTCCGCATGCGTAGGATTTACGTGAGCTATTTATATGCATGATTTGTTGTTGAATTATTATTTGAATTAATATAGGATTAATTCATGCTAGTAATAATTATCAGAATTAAATTTGTATTTAAATATTTATCCCGAATAGATCCGTGCAACTTATTCCCCAACAACTGGTATCAGAGCCTCAGTTTCGGGCTCTGAATTTTAAATTGTAATTTAATTCGTTTTCATTAAATTTGAAATTAGATAGTAGAATTGCTAGATATGTTTTGCAGGTATCCAATTGTCATGAAATTTAATGTGTTTATTTATGCATGCATATAAATTGTGTTTTTTAATTGATTAGATTCGAATTCGTTTTTTGCCTCGTGAGAAAATCCACGAGTAGATTAGGATTTGTTTGATTTGATCAATGTAATATCACTAGATGTAGTTTTATTTTATTTTTGTAAATAAATTAACCAGATTTATACGAGGCGGAGCTTAAGAATTAAATGATAGATCTAGAGGGCCACAGCGTCTGTGGCCAGGCACGAAGTACTAAGCTGATCCTGCCGCAGGCGGGCAAGGCACTCGGCGCCTGGGCATAAGCTCGAGGCATAGCCTTGTGTTGCGTGAAACTTAAGTAGAGAGAAGTCGTGCCTGAGTCTTGGCGTGTGCAGACTAGCCGGCCAGCAAACGCTAACAACTAAGCCGGGAGGCCAGCCGGATCCTTGAGGCTGGTGTCGCGCCTGTGTGAGATCCGTCTGGCGATGCGCCTCGACCTCGTTCTTAGAAGCGGCCAGGCGGGATGGCAGTCACCGGTTTCTGAGGCGTACCCCCATAGCTGCAGCGGATCGTGTTGAACCGTGAGCTACCCAATCTTAGGATGTCGTTTGGCGGATCTAAGCGGAGGATCTTGAGGCGTGCATCATTGCGAGCTACTTGGCGTGGCGTTTGAGACGATCGAGTGGGAGAAATTCAAGCGCGTTTCTTCAAAATCAAGCCAAAAAATCAAACCATGACAATTGGATAATTTGTGCCCAATATGTTTATTTTTCCGCTTTACTTGATTTATTATTGTGTTTTCTTGTGCTTTATTTAATTTGTTTAAATGTGTTTGCATGAGAGTTGCCCAATGAAAAATCTCAGATCAAAAATTACTAAGTATGTTTAAATAATTAATTGACAATTTTATTCCGGATAATAAAATTGAATTAATTTTGACCTCCATGATTTATTTATTTGTGAATTCTTTTGGAGAAATTCCCCCCACGGGACGGTCAAAAGTTAGCTTTCACATGAATGAATTCCAAATGGATGATTGTGGATTGTTACTAGTGGCGACGATGACCCTCCCCACGAGGCTCTTTCAAAGCGATATAATAATTCTGTATTTAATCATGGTTATTACTTAGGTATAAAATTGATATGCATATACTTCCTCAAGTCCTGTCAATTTTATATTGGTCAGTCAGGAGCCAACTATTAATCTAGCTATTAAAGGTTTATAATTGTTCTTGTTTGTAACTTTGCTTGAATGTGTTTAAATAATGACCCCCCCACGTGGCTTATTTAAACATTTTTGAGATGTTGGGTGATGTATGTTCATATTTTTTTTGAGATTTTAATATGAAACATGTGATCGAACCTTGTGATATATTTGTGCTTATGCATATTATTATTTATTTTGATTGAGATGTCATAACCTTTTAATCATTTATTCAATATACTTAAAGTTAATAGAATATGTATGGAAACTATATTGATTGGAAAGCGGAAAATTATAATTGTCTAAGCGCACAAAAGCACAAGTGGATTCTTGACACACCAAAATCGATGATAAGCGGTGACGAGCCAAAAATCGCGAGACTCGTCGGATCACCTTCTGAGAGATGTCGTCATTTGAAAATGGTGGAGGGCAAACCCTTAAGGGATTCGTCCTCAACATTGATGGCCCATCTGAACAAACTTGAGGTTACGAGTCGCGATTATAATGGAGACTCGGGCCAATTTAATACTTCACTCTACGCCCAAAAGTTTCTGAGCATTTTGGCCTCGCTAGCTGATTTGTTGCAAGCCTTGGTCTCGGCAGAGATGTTGATGGGGTACCAAACTCAAGCTTTGACGGCAAGTGGTAAGCCTTCATTTTCTAGGCCAAAGGATGGCAAGAAGAAGAAGGTGACCAAAGGCCATAAGCCAATCGACTTCGAGATGTTGCCAAGGGCAATGATAAGATGACGAATGTTGGTGGTGTCAAGAAAAATCCAAAGAGGAAGTGCTTAAGCTGCGGTGAAAGAGGACAATGGAGGTTTGCCTGTTCCAACCCCAAAAGGGCCGGAAAGAAAGGTAATTCTCACGCACTACTTGTTGAAACTTGTTTAGCGGCGTATACTTCTCATTCGTGGGTAGTTGATACGGGATCCACTAATCATGTTTGCTTCACGGGTTCAAACTGATCCAACAACTTAGTGGCAGTGAGATCCTCATCACATTGGGCGATGCTACGAGAGTGGCAGCTGAAGCAGTGGGAGAAGTGCACCTGTCTTTTGAAGACAGAGTTCTAATTTTAATAGATGTTCTTTATTTTCCCAGTTTTAGAAAGAATTCACTTTCAGTTTCTAAAAATTCTGTTAATAGACACTTAGTTTTTTCTTATAAGAATGAAATCATTTCTTGAAATGATGAGTGTATCTGTTATAGGACATTGATGGAAAATCTATATACAATTAACTGTGTACACCACTCACGAAATGCATCCTATAACACATCAATTTGTTTTTAGATAAAAGCGTGAGCGAGACACTTCTATGGCATCTAAGATTGGGACATATTAATCAAAGAGGATCCAAAGGTTGGTGAAAGATGGTTCTTTGGATTTTCTCCAAGTCGAACCAATTCAACTGCGAATCATGTTTGGAGGGTAAAAAAATGACCAAGAGGGCATTAGGAGCCAAGGGAATAGAGCCAAAGAAGTGTTAGAAATCGTTCACCACGGATGTATGTGGTCAATGTCAACCAAAGCAAGAGGAGGTTATGAGTATTTCGTCACTTTTATTGATGACTACTCAATGCAGTTATATTTTCCTTATGAAGTATAAATCGAGACCTTTGAGAAATTCAAAGAATTTAAGGCTCAGCGAGAGAATCATAGGAAAAAACGTATCAAGTCTCTACGATCCGATCGTGGAGGCGAATACCTCGGCGATGAGTTTTTGAACTACTTATGCGATGAAGGATTGCATCATTAAGCGCACGGAACCCTCAACAAAAGCGGGGTTTTGAGGCGAAGAAATAGAACTCTTTTGGAAATGGTTAGATCTATGATGAGTTATCGGATCTTCCCAAGTCGATTACGGGGTCATGCCTTGGAAACAATGACCTACATTCGAACTTGGTGCCATCTAAATCGGTTCCCAAAACTCAAAAGAATTGTGGACGGCATGAAGCCCGGTTTGAGACACATGAAGATTTGGGGGTGTCGGACCTCGTGTTGGACAAGGAAGCCGGTAAATTGGATCCTCGATCGAATTAAGGTTGTTTGTGGGATACCCCGAGGAACAAAAGGGTGTATGTTCTATGGTCGAAGATCAAAAGGTGGTAATAAGCACCCACTTTAGATTTTTGGAAGAAGACTATATGAGCGAAAGAAGACCAGTGAGATTACCTTAAATGAGCTAAGGGGCTAACCTCGATTGCCAAGTTGTACAAGATGACATACCAAGCGACACACTTACACAACGGAACCTCGTCGTAGTGGGAGAGTTGTGAAACGACCGAGAGATTCATGGGGATAGGAGAGTCCTTGGACTTGATCCCGGTCAAATTTAATCGGACCCATGGACATATGGCGAGGCAATCCAAGACAAGGATGCATTTTCTTGGTAAACAAACAATGAAAGCGAAATGGGTTCTATGGATCATAACAGTGTGGGAGCTAGTCGAACCACTTAATGGGGTCAAACCCATTGGTTGCAAGTGGGTGTACTGAAAAAAAAAAAGGGACAGGACGGGAAGGTGGAAACCTTCAAGGCAAGACTTGTGGCGAAAGGTTATACTCGAGAAAGAAGGGATCGATTATGAGGAAACTTTTTTAGCTTCGTAGCCATGCTCAAGTCCATCCGAATTCTCTTATCGATTCTTTGCGCATCTCAACTTTGAAATCTGGCAAATGGATGTCAAGGCGGCTTTTCCTTGCGGAAGTCTTGATGAAGAGATCTATATGCAACAACCCCAAGGCTTCATTGAAAAGGCCAAGAACACCTAGTTTGTAAGCTCATGAAGTCCATTTACGGACTCAAACGGGCATCGAGCTTGGAACCAATGTTTTGATCATGTTATAAAGTCTTATGGGTTTGATCAAAACGAGTTCGAAAGTTGTGTGTACAAAAAGCGTGTCGGAGCGCATTGATATTCTTAGTACTATCGTGAGCGACATTACGATCATCGTGAACGATGTAAAGGTGTTATCAGACGTAAGGGCATGGCTTTCAAAACAGTTTGATATGAAGGACTTAGGGGAAGCCACACACATCCTTGGGATCAAGATCACTCGAGATCACAAGAAAAGGATGATAGGTTTTGTCGCAAAGCTTCATACATAGACAACATGTCTTGAAGCGATTAAACATGCGAGATTCAAGAAAGACCGTACCTTTGGGGCGTGGAATCCATTTATCTAAGAAAATGGGCCCTAAGACACAAAAGGACATAGATGACATGAGAGGCATTCCATATGCTTCGGCTGTCTGAAGCCTTATGTATGCAATCTTTGTGTCTGTGACCCGGATATCTGCTTTGTCGTTGGCATGGTGGCAAGATATCAAAGTAACTTAGGAAAAAGAACATTGAATGACGATTAAAAACATACGAAGTATCGAAAAGAACTCGAGATAGAATGTTAATTTATCGATCGAGATAGTCTAATCCCCATCGGCTACGGACTCGGATTTCAATCGGACTTAGATTCGAAAATCTACCTCCGGTAGTGTGTTTTGCATGGGGGAGGAGCCATGACATGGGAAGCGTCAGCGAAATGCATCATGATTCTACCATGAAAGCGAATATGTAGGCGCTGCGAGGCGAAAAAAAAGCGGTTTGGCTCAAGAACTTCCTAGTGGACTTGAATGTAGTTAAATTTGCCTAGCGAGAATCAGCATTTATTGTGACAATGCGGAAGCGATTTGCAAATTCAAAAGGAACCAAAGAGCCCACAAGGCCAACAAACACATTGAAAGGAAATACCATCTTATCACGAGATATCGTTAAGAGAGGAGATATAGAGGTGGCAAAGATAGCGTCGGAAGACAACCCTAGCGGATCAATTCACAAAGGGTGCGCCTTTCGAATACATTCGAGAGACATGTGGAAGGAATGAGTGTCAAGACCATTGCCCAATCTGCTTTGAGTATAAGTGGGAGAAATTATTAGGTTCGTTGCCAATCTGCTTTGAGTATAAGTGGGAGAAATTATTAGGTTCGTGTAGGTGACATTAGATGTCACGTATTAGGAACTACACGAGATATCTTTGTAGTATACTTAAAAGCGGACTTTGAGTATAAGTGGTAGATTGTTGGGATTATCTTTGGAAAGTATGCTTTTACTTTGTATAATCAAAAGCTGAATTTCGGACTTATTTTTGAAATAAATTGTTTATCATCGATGCTTTAAATATCATTGAATGTTACATATATTTCTTTGCATAAGCTGTTCAATAAATAAGACGTGTTACATTGTAGTTAATTTAGTGATACCGATCACAAAAGATTAAATTAACCGTCCCTTGTAACCAAAAGTACACCATTCACGACCTAGATGGAAATGAACAATCCATCGTGAAAGGTTGAAGTGTAAGGCTCCAGATTGGCTTGTCTTGACCAAGAGATTACACTTAGTGCATGGTGATACCTTTGAATAGGACCCTGAGGAGGGCAGATTCTTGAAGCCGAACAAGGAAGAATTAGACCTCAGTGGTTCGTTATTTCTTAATCTTCGTTCCTTAAATAGGATCACGTGTGGTTGGTAACTATTGTTTGACTTATCATGGGTAGAGAATCAACGAGATTCAATACTTTTTATCTTGGGCAATATTATTGGTCAAATGCGATTGCTAAGATTTAATACGGAGAATCGTGTGCAAGTACGCTTGTTCGATTTGCCCCCTTGGGAGGTTCATAAACTTTATCATACCAAATCTTGTAAGTGGAACTAGTTTCCTTTATGGATAATAATGTTGAACCGTTCCTTAACCAAGGACAAAAGATATTAATTAATGGAAAGCTATTTCAGTGGCTTGAATTAATTAATGGGCTAGATAATCTTAAACACGGGAAATAATAACCGGGAGCCATATTGACTGTAATATGGGTTAAGATGGATAGTGCAATATTAATTATGTAGTGGGATTAATTAATATTTATGGGCTTGAATAATATTGTGGCTCAATATTGATAATTCAAGATCCATTGGAAGGTCCAATCTCAATTCTCCTAAAGGCCCCCTAAGTAGCCCAACATAAAGTCCAATAACTGAAAAAGGTGTTTAAAATAAAATAAATATTGTTGCCTTATTTTCTCATATAAATTCGAAAATTATGGATTAAAAGGGGAGAAAGATTTTCTTTGAATTTTATTATGGAATGAAGATATGTATTCTTGGAATACAAGATCATCTCATTAAATTCAAGAAATCTCCCACTTGGTTATCCATATAGTATTTTCGAAAATTTTGAATATAAAGGGCAAGAAAGATTTTCTTGATTTTCTTCAAAAGATATTATGAAAGATATGTATTTCTTGAAATACAAGTATATCTCATAAATTCAAGAAGATCCAAATCTTGGATTCTTGTTCCCTATATTTTTCGAAATTTCCATAACAAAGAGGAGTTGGGGATTTTTTGTGGAATATTTTAATTATGGAGAAAAGAATATATGAGATATATTCAAGATTTCTTGGAGATCAAAAAAAGATTTTCCCATATTATTTTATCCCAAAATTTTCGACCAACACCCTCTATAAATAGGGGATGAGTGTTTCATTACCAAGTACAATTCCATGTGCTGAAAAAATTAGTAAATCCACAAAGGTGGTGCAACAAAGTTTATTTTCCTTTTGTTAATTGTTTGAGCATCCTACCACCGGATTGTCGAGCGAGGATTAAGGAATACTTGGGAAGGTTTTTTTGGTGTGTTTAATCAACGAGGCCATTACCATTCCAAGAGGTATGTATCGTAAACTTCGTAGTAATTCGCATGCGTAGGATTTCGTGAACTAATTATATGCATGATTTGTTGTTGAATTATTATTTGAATTAATATAGGATTAATTCATGCTAGTAATAATTATCAGAATTAAATTTGTATTTAAATATTTATCCCAAATAGATCCGTGCAACTTATTCCCCAACAATCTACTGATCATGTTTGTTTCACTTTCTGGGGTTCAAGCGGACGGCAACTTAGTGAGAGTGAGATCCTCATCACCTTTGGGCAATGCTTCGAGAGTGGCGGTGAAGCGATGGGAGAAGTGCACTGTCTTTTGAAAAGCGAGTTTTAATTTTAAGAGATGTTCTTTACGTTACGAATTTTAGAAAGAATTTAATTTCAGTTTCTAAACTTTTTCTTGATGGATATTCGGTTACTTTTAATAAAGTTGTTACCATTTCTCTTTTTGATAAATTTATCTGTCATGGAACGTTGTCGAATAATCTCTATACAATTAACTGTGCACATCACTCACGAAATGCATCCTATAACACATCAACTATTTCCGAGAAAAGAAAAGCGTTCATCGGGCGCGTGAGCGAGACACTTCTATGGCATCTAAGATTGGGACATATTAATCCAAAGAGGATCCAAAGGTTGGTAGAAATAGGTTCACTGGAGTCTCTCCAAGTTGAACCAATTCCAACCTGCGAGTCATGTTTGGAGAGTAAAATGACCAAGAGGGCATTCGGAGCCGAGGGGAATATAGCCAAAGAAATGTTAGAAATCGTTCACACAGATGTATATGGTCCAATGTCAACCAAAGCAAGAGGAGTTTATGAGTATTTTGTCACTTGTATTGATGACTACTCAAGGTACGGTTATATTTTCCTTATGAAGCATAAATCTGAGACTTTTGAGAAATTCAAAGAATTTAAGGCTCAAGCAGAGAATCATAGGGAAAACGTATCAAGTCTCTATGATCCGATCGTGGAGGTGAATACCTCAGCGATGAGTTTTTGAACTACTTGTCTGATAAAGGGATTGCATCCCAGCTAACTGCACCCGGAACCCCTCAACAAAACGGGGTTGCAGAGCGAAGAAACAGAACTCTTTTGGAAATTGTTAGATCTATGATGAGTTATGCAGATCTTCCCAAGTCGTTCTGAGGTCATGCCTTGGAAACAACAGCCTACATTATGAACTTGGTGTCATCCAAATCGGTTCCCAAAACTCCCAAAGAATTGTGGACCGGGCGCAAGCCCAGTTTGAGACACATGAAGATTTGGGGGTGTCCGGCCTACGTGTTGGACAAGAATGCAGGTAAATTGGATCCTCGATCAGAATTAAGGTTGTTTATGGGATACCCCGAGGGAACAAAAGGGTGTATGTTCTATGGTCCCGAAGATCAAAAGGTGGTAATAAGCGCCCACTTAAGATTTTTGGAAGAAGACTATATGAACGAAAGAAGACCCAGAAGTGAGATTACCTTAAATGAGCTAAAGGGGCTAACCTCAGTGCCAACTTTACAAGATGACATACCAAATGACACACTTACACAACCGGAACCTCGTCGTAGTGGGAGAGTTGTGAAATAGCCCGAGAGATTCATGGGGATAGGAGAGTCCTCGGACTTGATCCCCGGTCAAGACGAATCAGACCCATGGACATATGACGAGGCAATCCAAGACAAGGATGCAGTTTCTTGGCAAACAACAATGAAAGCCAAAATGGGTTCTATGGATCATAACAGAGTGTGGGAGCTAGTCGAACCACTTAATGGGGTCAAACCCATTGGTTGCAAGTGGGTGTACAAGAGAAAAAGAGGACCGGACGGGAAGGTGGAAACCTTCAAGGCAAGACTTGTGGCGAAAGGTTATACTCAGAAAGAAGGGATCGATTATGAGGAAACTTTTTCGCCTGTAGCCATGCTCAAGTCCATCCTAATTCTCTTATCGATTGCTGCGCATCTCGACTTTGAAATCTGGCAAATGGATGTCAAGATAGCTTTCCTTATCGGAAGTCTTGATGAAGAGATCTATATGCAACAACCCCAAGGCTTCATTGAAAAAGGCCAAGAACACCTAGTTTGTAAGCTCATGAAGTCCATTTACGGACTCAAACAGACATCTAGAGCGTGGAACCAATGTTTTGATCATGTTATAAAGTCTTATGGGTTTGATCAAAACGAGTTCGAAAGTTGTGTGTACAAAAAGCGTGTCAGAACTGCATTGGTATTCTTAGTACTATACGTAGACGACATTCTGATCATCGGGAACGATGTAAAGGTGTTATCAGATGTAAGGGCATGGCTTTCAAAACAGTTTGATATGAAGGACTTAGGGGAAGCCGCACACATCCTTGGGATCAAGATCACTCGAGATCGCAAGAAAAGGATGATAGGCTTGTCGCAAGCTTCATACATAAACACTGCCTCGGCCCTACGTTGGCTTCATTATGACGTTGTCTCTAGTTTTGGTCCGACGAATGCCTTGATGTTTTCTGGATTTTTGTTGTTTATTTCACTTGTTGCTTGAACTCGAACTTGCGATTTTGGTTTGATTGCTTCTGGAAATTGCAGTTTCCAGCTTTGCGTGTGACTGATTTCGTTCGTTTTGAGTTACATCGTTGCACTGATTTCGGATTCAATAAGATTGAGTGATGAATTTCTGACAAAATTGGCTAATTGAATCGGTTAATTGGATTACCCTTGATGAAATTGTAGTTGAGATTGTTGGTATCGGTTGTCCCGATTGACGGATGGTTTCGAGCAATGATGAGGAAGGGGTCGCGTTGAAAATTAGATTTTCAACGGACCCCTCTGTGCAGAATCACGATATTTGCACTTGAGCCCTTACGAATTAAATAAAACTAAAAGGTTTTATGAATTAATTGGATTAATTTAAAACCTGAAATAAAATTGGATTTTATTTAAAATTAATTAGATTAATTTTAATGAAAATTAAAAGTTGGACGTTTGATAATAATTGATTTGATTAATTATTAATTTTTAATAATTTAAAATTGAATTAAAATTGGATTTTAAAATTCGGTTTAAAAGGAATTATTAAATCCCACTGTTTTAACTGCTTTATATTTTAAATTCTTTAAACGCTTTTACAGTCCGCATTATAACTGTTTGGGTAGACGGCACCCAATAACTGTCGGACCGTATTTATTGTTTGCGTAGACGGCGCCCAAATAAATGTTAGTCCGTGTAAATCATGTTTGGGTAGGTGGCGCCGAATAATTGCTCAAATGTGATGTAGATTAACATGTTGGATCTCGATTAAGCAATTAATACCCCGCCTTTAAAAACGTTCCTCACTAAAATATGGTTTTCTCATTAATTTGATAAGATGTCTTCATTCAAAATTAAAAGTAAACCGGAGATTTCATTCCAATGAGTACTTAAAGACCCTCGTTTTTTGCTCGGATCTACATCTAATGGGACTTTTATAGGGACATGTAATGTCACCGCTTGATGGTTGTAAACCAACTTAACTTTGTTTAACTCGCCCTCGAGGGAACAAAGGGTAAGGGACATCAGTCGAGATAGGTTCGACAAACTAGGAGTTGCAGTTTGCAATTGGTTTAGAGACCTACCAGTTATGCTATTGACATATTCAGCCCTCGCTGGGATTATAATAGTAGTAATGTGGATCCTAGTCCATTATGATTTATATTAGATATAAATTCGTACTTTTCCGATGAGGTCGTTAAGTATGTGAAAATAATGGAGACAAAATAAACACAAAAGAAAGGTCATGTTTATTTTGATTGTTGAATATTGATATTAGGAATTATGTGTTTAATTCCCATTTTATTTTATTTCTCTTGGTTAGTTGAAATGTAAAGTCATAATGCATCATGACAGTTGAAGATACACGAGCAAAATTATCCAACACACGACTTAGAACTAGCCGCAGTTGCATATGCCTTGAAAATTTGGAGACATTATTTGCATGGTGGAAAGTGTGAAATTTACAAAGACCGTAAGAGTTTGAAATATTTCTTCACACAGAAGGAGTTGAATATGCGTTAGAGAAAGTGGCTAAAATTGATGAAAGATTATGATTGTACCATTCTGGCAAAACAAATATGGTGGCAGATGCACTTAGTAGGAAAGGTGAAGGTCAATTGGCATTATAAATGATCCAAGCGGTGGTTCGCGAATCGAAAGGGAGGGAGGCCGCCGCAATCGCTTGAAATGAGTTTAATCGATCCGCGCAAAACGTGATGGGGTGGGCCGCCGTGAATTGCGAAGAAGAAAATTGCACGGGATTTCAATCGAACAGCAACGCCGGGTCAAGGGACGGAGCGCCGCCATCGCGCGTGGGACCGCACAGGCGTCACGAGGCACGACTAATAGCCGCCGCCTCCAGCAACGCGCCGTAGGTCGCCACCGCAGACGGGCGGCGCAAGGTGAGCATGTGAAAAGGGTTTCGAAAACCTTAATCGACGCAGGCGACAAAGATCAACGAAGAAGACAAGCAAAAATGAGTGTGTGTAATTGTCATCCCCAACAATCAAATAAAGGTGCGGTCAAATTCAATTTTGGCCGTACCGATGCGTTTTAAAAAATAATTTTATAAAACACCAATTAATTCAATTAAGAAATCAATCAAGAGCCTAAGCTCTGACACCATTGTCAGAATTTAGGGGCACGTAAACACGTAATACATGCGCAACGGAAATAAACAGTTCACCAACAACGAACATATAATTGCATAAACGATTACGAATAATCATAACAAGAAATCTTACACGGATGTCCCCGTTCACGGACTTGCACGGATGTGCCAGCGTTGAATCCCGAGACGAATATGAATCCCAAGAGCTCATATATATATGAAGAGGCCCAACTTAAATCTTAAGCTAACCTGATTAGGAAATAAAATTCCTAATCTTATAAAATAAATCTCTTAGGTTTATTTCCCACATATAAAATCTCTACGGATTTAATTCCATGTATATCAAATCTCTACGGATTTGATTCTATATATATTAAATCATATAATAATATTTCATATATTATTATTGAGAATCCTATTTAATTAAATCTAATTTAATTAAATATTAATAATAATTAATTCCAAATCAATCTATTATTAATTAATTCTCCATAAATTAAATATTATATCCAATTTAACATTTAATCAACCAACTATAATCCGTAAAAGGGAACTACTTGTTGTGTGACCCATAGGCCCTCATATATCGAGCGATTAGTCAAACTAACGATCTTAATTGAACCCTAGACAATAAATCAAATATTCTCATTATATGAGGTACGTGCGAGAAACGTGTGTTGGGAAATGAATTTAATAAAGAAGATTTTGATTAGATCCCAAAACCCCGAGTATGACATGTTCGGGATAATCTTGATAGATGAGCGAGGATCAGGTTTTTAGAGTGTTAGGGATGTTATCTGCACAATGTATAGTCAGCAGATATAGATCAGGTTAGATTCTGAAGATTCTGAAGACTCAGTAAGTTTATGAAGAAAATGAAGTTTCGATTAAGATGAAATGAAGTTTGAAGTTTGATATGAAACCCGAAACCGAAGACTTCGATGAGAAACTAAGAAATCAAGACTCGGTGAGAAAGCGAGAAATCAAGACTCATGGAGCCGAGAAATCAAGACTCGAGAAATCAAGACTCAATATATCAATCAAGATATCTCGAAGGCAAGACTCGAAGATCAAGATATCAAGATCGAAGAAAAAGGATCTTGAAGGCACGATGAGTTCTGAAGACTTCGGTAATGTCTTGAATGCTCGATATAACTGAATGTTCCGAGGCAAAAGAAAGCGGGAATATAGTTGTTGGAATCGGTGGCGTGGACCAATGAGAGGAAGACAACCAACCTGAAAAAGCTGCAGAACTTACAAAGAATAGTATGGATTTGAATGTGATTCTCTCCAATGGTAACATTCAAATCCACACTATAAATACAAGATCTTCCATCAAATTAAGTGTGGAGAATATGCAAAAGATGCTACAGAGCCAAGAGCTTTATATTCACGCATTCCCACCATAGAACACAAGTCTGTAGATATACAAATATATTCAAAGAGTGTTCTAGAACCCAATCTAAGCAACCCAAGATATATCCCAACCTTAGCATTGAGGCTAAACAAATGTAAGGGAAAATCTCACCATAGTTGGATACAACACCAAACCCAAACTCCATTCTCTTAAGAGATAACTAGTGATGAAGTGAGGTAGTTGTTAGGCAATCAGAGAGAGGGTGATAAGTCCCGTAGGAGTGTGAAATCATTAAACATCTAGAGGCGAGGCAGGAGAGGGTGATAAGTCGAGGCGAGCAGGAGGGTGATAAGTCGATTGGAGTGAGAGCTCGTTAAATATCTAGAGGCGAACCCGAGAGGGTGATAAGTCCAGTTTGAAGGAATTTGCCTAGGAACATGGAGAGTGGATGTAGGAGCTTGAGTCTCCGAACCACTATACATTGTTGTGTTCTTTACTACTTTACGATCTTATCTTGTCATATGCATTCGATTATAAGCAAAACACAACACATGAGCTTAAAACGAAAAAAATATGGAATCACCATTCATTCACCCTGTTTTTATATGCATTTCATGATTATTCCGCATTTCAAGGGTTTTCCACCGGGCCTATCAATTGGTATCAGAGCAGGAGTTCTAAAGTTCACTAATTTCAAAGTGAACACCTAAACATATCTTTTTTTAAAAACCCGTCTCTTCACTGATACATATCAATTGGTATCAAAGCGGGAGTTCTAAAGTTCACTAATTTCAAAGTGAACACCTGAACAGATCTTTTTAAAAGAAAACCCGTTTCTTTAAAAATGCATATATTTTAATGTTTTGGCGTCCTTGTTGAGATATTTTAGTTTTGATGAATTATGCCAAAATATTATCAACTTGTGTTATTCAAGCTAATTTACAGATAACAAGTTGAGGGGGAACTCACGGAATCAGAAGTAGATGATCGAGATCGGGGCGAGGTGAGCGAGGGCGATCGAGATCGAGATGAATTAGATGATTTCGAGTCAAAGTGATGAGTTTGTGCAAAATTGAAGTAAAGAAAAGCTAAAAAGCCGACCAAATCGGAAGAAGGTTACCGTCGGAAGATGGCGGATAAAGGTGATCAAGATCGGGGCGTGATCGAGATTAGATATGATGATGAGCAGATGGGGGTGATCGAGATCGGGGCGTGATCAAGATCGGATATTATAAACGATATGCTAACTTCGATATGATGTACTTACCGGATGCTATATCGATATGTTGATCTGAAGATGTGTTGATCGATCGGTCGAGATGATCGGATCGGGCAAAAAAAATTAGATAGCACGTGTAAAAATGTCTGAGACTTCAGTAAGAATCGAGACTCGATAAGTAAAACCGATCCGAGATTGATAAGGAAAAGCGATCGAGACTCGATGAAGTAAAAAAGAGACGAGGATCGGGGATGTACGAAGTCGGAAGAAAGCCCGAACTTCGGTCGGCTGAGTGTCGATATTCTGATCAGACAAGGTCCGCTGAATCAAGGAACATGAGACTCAGTATGTCACTAAAGACACTGAGGCTCAGATAGACCTGAAGAGCTGAAGCTGAAGATTGTTGAAGACTGAAGACCAAAGACTGAAGACTTGTAATTCTTTTGTTTTTGTCTTTACTTTTGATAAGTTCTTTGTGTCTATGAATTTGTTATCATACATCAATGAAACTTTATCTTTATGCTCAAAGATAATATCTCATTATCTTTTTACATGTCTTTATATTTGATATGCCTTATGTTGTGTTGTGAAATTGTTGGGAGAATGATTGTGAAAATTATTAAGATATACCATTCTTGTAATAGGAAAAACTGAAACCTGAGTATAGGTTAAGAGTGTTGTAACAAGATGGTTTTGGCATCATCAAAAGGGGGAAATTGTTGGGGAAATGAATTTAATAAAGAATATTTTGATTAGATCCCAAAACCCCTGAGTATGACATGTTCAGGATAATCTTGATAGATGAGTCAGGATTCAGTTTTAGAGTGTTCAGGATGTTATCTGTACAATGTATAGTAACAAGATATATAGATCATGTTAGATTACGAAGACTTCGATGTAAGTTTTGAAGAAACGAAGTTTGAAGATATGGCTGAAGTTTACAAGTTTCAATATGAAATGGCGAAGACTTCGATGAAAACTAAGCGAAAACTTCGGTGAAACTAAAAATCAAGACTCGGTGGAGAAATCGAGAAATCAAGACTCAAGTGAGAAATCAAGACTCAAAGATGAAACTGAGAAACTGAAGACTCAGTGAGAAACTAAGAAACTGAAGACTCAGTGAGAAACTAAGAAACTGAAGACTTAGTGAGAAACTGAGAAATCAAGACTCAAAGGAGAAATCAAGACTCAAGATGAAGACTCAAGATATCAATCAAGATATCTCTCAAGACATCAAGACTCGTAAGATCAAGATATCAAGATCAAGACAAAGGATATCAAGGCGCATGAAGTTATCAAGACTCAAGAATGTATCAATGCTCAAGATAAATCAATGTTCTGAGGCAAAGAAACTGAGGAATATAGCCGTTGGAATCCAAATGGGACGAGGACTAATGAGAGGAAGACAACCAACCCAAAAAGTTGCATAACTTACAAAGAATAATATGGATTTGAATGTGATTCTTCCAACGGTAATATTCAAATCCACACTAAAAATACAAGATCTTCCATCAAATTAAGTGGGAGAATATGCAAAAGATGCTTCTGAGCCAAGAGCTTTATATTCACGCATTCCCACCATAGAACACAAGTGCGTAGATATACAAATATATTCAAAGAGTGTTCTATAACCCAATCTAAGCAACCCAAGATATATATCTAAGCTTAGAGAGATTTTCACAACCTTAGCATTGAGGCTAAACAAATGTAAGGAAAATCTCACCATAGTTGGATACAACACCAAACCAAACCCCATTCTCGTAAGAGATAACTAGTGGTGAAGTGAGGTAGTTGTTAGGCAATCAGAGAGAGGGTGATAAGTCGTAGGAGTGTGAACTCGTTAAATATCTAGGCGAGCAGAGGGTGATAAGTCGATTGGAGTGAGAGCTCGTTAAATATCTGAAGGCGAACAGAGAGGGTGATAAGTCGGTTTGAAGGAATTTCCTAGGAGCAGGGAGAGTGGATGTAGGAGCTTGAGTCTCGAACCATCGAGGTCTAATTCTTCATTGTTGGGATTCGAAGAATTTGTCCTCCTGTGGGGTCCTATTCGGTGCATCTGTCATGCACTAGTGTAATCTCTTGGTCAAGACAAAGCCAATCAAGAGCCTTACACTTCAACCTTTCATGATGGATTGTTCATTTCCATCTAGGTCGTAAATGGTGTACTTTTTTTAGTTACAAAGGGATTTATTAATTTAATCTTACGTGATGCGGTATCACTAAATTAACTACAATGTAACACGTACTATTTGTTGAACAGTTAGCCAGTAAATATATGTAACATTCGATGATATTTAAAGCATCAGTGATAAACAATTTATTTAAGTGAATAAGTCCGAAATTCAGTTTTGATTATACAAAGTAAAAGCATACTTTTTGGTATAATCCCAACAATCTCCCACTTATACTCAAAATGCGCTTTTTAAGTATACTACAACATGTCTCGTGTAGTTCTGTCGTGTCATCTAATGTCACCTACTACGAACCTAATAATTTCTCCCACTTATACTCAAAGCAGTTAGCGTGGCGGTCTTGACACCCATTCCTTCCACATGTCTCTCGAATGTGTTGAGGGAACCCTTTGTGAATGGATCGCTAGGTTGTCTTCGGACGCTATCTTTGCCACATCTATATCTCCTCATAACGATATCTCGTATAAGATGGTATTTCCTTTCAATGTGTTTGTTGGCTTTGTAGGCTCTTGGTTCCCTTGAATTTGCAACTGCTCCGGCATTGTCACAATAACCAGTGATGTTGCTGGGCAAATTCGGAACTACATTCAAGTCCACTAAGAAGTTCTTGAGCCAAACCGCTTCTTTCATTTGCCTCATAGCGACTACATATTCAACTTCAATGGTAGAATCTGCGGCGCATTTGCAGCTTGGACTTCTCCATGTCACGGCTCCTCCCCATGCAAAACACACTCTAGGAGGTAGATTTTCTTGAGTCTATGTGCGATTGGAAATCCGAGTCCGTGTGGCCGATGGGGATTGGACTATCTAAGCGATAAATTAACATTCTATCAGAGTTCTTTTCGGATACTTGGAATGTTTTAAGCGCTTAAATCGATGTTCTTTTCACGGGTTACTTTGATATCTTGCCACCATGCGATGACCAAAGCGGATATCCGGGTCTCGTACCGCATTGCATACATAAGGCTTAAAGCGGTACGAAGCATATGGAATGCCTCTCGTGTCATCTATCTCCTTTTTGCGTCTTAGGGCACATTTTCTTGGATAGATGGATTCCATATCCGAAAGGTACGAAGCCTTTCTTGGAATCTGCATCTTTGAATCGTTTCAAGGCGGTGTCTATGTATGAAGCTTGCTATAAGACTATCATCCTTTTCTTGTGATCTCGGTGATCTTGATCCCAGGAGGATGTGTAAAACTTCCCCTAAGTCCTTCATATCAAACTGTTTTTGAAAGCCATGCCCTACGTCGATAACACCTTTACATCATTCCGATGATCGAATGTCATCTATAGATACTAAGAATACCAATGCGATTCGACCACACTTTTTGTACACACAACTTTCGAACTCGTTTTGATAAAAGCCATAAGACTTTATAACATGATCAAAACATTGGTTCCAAGCTCTGGATGCCTGTTTAAGTCCGTAAATGGACTTCATGAGCTTACAAACTAGGTGTTCTTGGCCTTTTTCAATGAAGCCTTGGGGTTGTTGCATATAGATCTCTTCATCAAGACTTAGTTAAGGAAAGGCATCTTGACATCCATTTGCCGATTTCAAAAGTCGAGATCTTGTGACAATCGATAAGAAATTCGGATGGACTTAAGCATGGCTACGGGAGAAAAAGTTTCCTCATAATCGATCCCTTCTTTCTGAGTATAACCTTTCGCCACGAGTCTTGCCTTGAAGGTTTCCACCTTCCCGTCCGGTCCTCTTTTTCTCTTATACACCCACTTGCAATCAATGGGTTCGACCTCCCCATTAAGTGGTTCGACTAGCTCCCACACTCTGTTATGATACATAGAACCCATTTTGGCTTTCATTCTTTGTTTGCGAGAATATGCATCCTTGTCTTGGATTGCCTCGTCATATGTCCATGGAGTGCGATTCATCTTGTCAGGGAATCAAGTCAGGGGACTCTCTATTCCATGAATCTCTCGGGCTGTTTCACAACCCTCCCACTTCTGACGAGGTTCGGTTGTGTAAGTGTGTCATTTGGTATGTCATCTTGTACAGTTGGCATTGAGGTTAGCCCCCTTAGCTCATTTATGGTAATCTCACTTTTGGGTCATCTTTCGATCATATAGTCTTCTTCCAAAAATCTAAAGTGGGTGCTTATTACCACCTTTTGATCTTCGGGACCATAGAACATACACCCTTTTTGTTCCTCGGGGTATCCACAAACAACCTTAATTACGATCGAGGATCGATTTTCTGGCTTCCTTGTCCAACACAGGTCGGACACCCCAAATCCTCATGTGTCTCAAACTAGCTTGCTTGGGTCCACAATTCTTTGGAGTTTTGGGAACCCGATTTGGATGGCACCAAGTTGAGAATGTGTAATTTGTTGTTTCAAGGCATGACGAGAAGCGACTTGGGAAGATCGCATAAATCATCATAGATCTAACCATTTCCAAAAGAGTTCTGTTTCTTTGCTCACGCAACCCCCGTTTTGTTGAGGGTTAAAGGTGCGATTATTTGGGATGCAATCCCTTCATCGAACAAGTAGTTCAAAAACTCATTTGAGGTATTCCCTCCACGATCGGATGGTAGAGACTTGATCGTTTTCCCTATGATTCTCTGCTTGAGCCTTAAATTCTTTAAATTTCTCAAAGGTCTCAGATTTATGCTTCATAAGGAAAATATAACCGTACCTTGAGTAATCATCAATAAAAGTGACGAAATACTCATAACCTCCTCTTGCTTTGGTTGACATTGGACCACATACATCTGTGTGAGCGATTTCTAACACTTCTTTGGCTCTATTCCTTGGCTCCAAATGCCCTCTTGGTCATTTTACCCCTCAAACATGATTCGCAGGTTGGAATTGGTTCAACTTGGAGAAACTCCAGTGAACCGTCTTTCATCAACCTTTGGATCCTCTTTGGATTTATATGTCTCAATCTTAGATGCCATAGTAGTGTCTCGTTCACGTCTGATGAACGTTTTCTTTTCTCAGAAACAGTTGATGTGTTATAGGATGCATTTCGTGAGTGGTGTGCACAGTTAATTGTATAGAGATTATTCGATAACGTTCTATGACAGATAAATTTATCAAAAAGTGAAATGGTAACAACTTTATTAAAAGTAACCGAATATCCATCAAGAAAAAGTTTAGAAACTGAAATTAAATTCTTTCTAAAATTCGGAACGTAAAGAACATCTCTTAAAATTAAAACTATGTCTTCAAAAAGCGGTGCACTTCTCCCCATTGCTTAATTTGCCACTCTCGTAGCATCGCCCGGTGTGATGAGGATCTCACTCCCACTAAGTTCTGCGGGTCGCTTGAACCCCCTGTAAAGTGAAACAAACATGATCGATGGATCCCGTATCCACCACCCATAAATGGGAGGCATACGCCGCTAAACAAGTTTCAACAACTAGTGCGTGATAATTACCTTTCTTTCCATTCCTTTTGGGATTGGAACAGGCTGACCTCGAGTGTCCTACTCTCCCGCTTTCCAAAACTTTACTCATGCTTGATTCCATGCTCTTATTTGATGTTGAGTCTGCTTGGTTCAACTTTCTTCTCTTTCCATCATCCTTATCACCACTTGACCTAGGATGAAAAGAAGATTCTGTTTTCCAAAGTTCTTTTCCTCGCTCTCCCTTTCCCTTTCAACCAAAGTGAGAGCATTTACAAGACCATCCACTGTAAAATCTTGATCTTCCATTAGATACTCAAGATAGTGGTGATTATAGCTCTTTGGTAAGGATTGGAGAATGAAATCAATCTTAGTCTTGAAATCACATTTTTAGCGAGGATCTCAAGTTCCTCAAATATCACCATAACCTAAGGGCGTCTTTGAAGCTGCGGTAGTCCATTTTTCCATTTTAATTCGGTAATTTCTTGCTTCACACTTTGGATTGCCATATGGGTGCGATGTGCGAACATCGCTTGAGATTTTGTAAGATGTCTGCGGTGACTCATATTCTTGATGAAGGTGTTTCAACGATGTCAGCAGATGTGCGGTGTATCCTTCATCAATTCATTTACCGACTCCCATTCACCATAAATCATCTCATCCCGTATTTTAGCATCCTTAGTTGGTTTTCGGGTTTTGGTGTATCAAGTACCCATTTGGAAGGTGATGCGGTTAGGGCCGGGTTTTAGTTTGTATTTCAATCAAAAAGTTTTCACCCGATAAGTAAATTGTCTTTAAGTATATTGAGCGATTGGATTAGAAGGTTGCGACATGATGAACTGAAATAAACAATAATATGCATAAGAACAAATATATCACAAGGTTCGATCCATGCATCATATTAAAATCTCGAAAAAAAATATGAACATCGTCGATTGACATCAAAAAAGCAGTTTAAATAAGCCGCGTGGGGTGGGTCATTATTTAAACACATTCAAACGAGTTACAAACAAGAACAATTACAAACCTTTAATATCAGATTAATAGTTGGCTCCCCTTGACCAATATCTGATTGCCGGGGACTTGGGGAAGTATATGCATATCAATTTTATACCTAAGTAATAACCATGATTAAATCTGAGGATTATTATTTCGCTTTGAGCGAGCCTCGTGGGGAGGTCATAAATCGCCACTAGTAATAATCCACAATTATCCATTTGAAATTCATTCATGTGAAAGCTAACTTTTGGCCTAGTCGGTGGGGGAATTTCTCCAAAAGAATTCACAAATAAATAAATCATGGAGGTCGAAAATTAATTCAATTTTATTTTAGGAATAAAATTGTCAATTAATTATTTAAACATACTTAGTAATTTTGAAGGTGAGATTTTTCATTGGGCAACTCTCATGCAAACACATTTAAACAAATTAAATAAAGCATAAGATAACCTGATAATAAATCAAGCAAAGGCGGGAAAAATAAACATATTGGGCATAAATTATCAATTGTCATGGTTTGATTTTTTCTTGGCTTGATTTTGAAGAAACGTCGTCTTGAATTTCTCCCTTTCGATCGTCTCGAAAAAAACTCCATCTCGAACGCCCGCCTAAGTAGCTCACAGTAGGGATGCCAGCGTCCAGTATCCCTATGGCCTTGACGCGTCCGTCCGTCTTAGCGCAGCGCGCGCTCGCCAATCGCGGCGCTTTCAGCGACCTGGCGGGAACCGCCCCGCGTCGGCCTGGCGGCCTCGCCTTCGCCCTCGCTTCGCCCGGCTCGCCTGCCCCGCGAACTTCGCGCGGCGAACCGTCGTAAGAAGCCACTAAATCCGCCCCATCGCCTGGCGCGCGCGCCTTATGCCCCGCCCGTCTTGCTTATCTTTGACCCTCGCCAGCGCTCGGCCTCGGCCTCACCCCGCCCGTGCATACTGCTTTCGCGTCAGGGTCGCGCCGCGTGCCTCCTTGGCACTTTTAAGCGCGCGATGCGCGCCGCTACGCCCGTTTACGGATTTTATCCTTTAATTCTTCGTCTCGCCTCCATTTCGATCCGATTTACAATTTATTTACAAAAAATAAATAAACCTAGATCTAGACTAGTCTATTACATTGATCAAATCAAACAATTCTAATCTACTCGTGGATTTTCTCGAGGCAAAGCGAATCGAACTAATCGAATTAAAAACCACAATTTATATGCATGCATAAATAAACACATTAAATTCCATGACAATTGGATACTGTAAAAAAAAAGATCTAGCAATTCTACTATCGATTTCAAATTTAATGACAACGAATTAAATTACAATTTAAAATTGAGCAAAGAAAGTAGCTCGATACCGATTGTTGGGGAATAAATTGCACGGATCTATTCGGGATGAATATTTAAATACAAATTTAATTCTTATAATTATTACTAGCATGAATTAATCCTATATTAATTCAAATAATAATCCAACAACAAATCATGCATATAATCAATTCACGTAAATCCTACGCATGCGGAAATTCTAATAGTTTACGTGAACATACCTCTTGGGACGACAATGGTCTTGTTGATTAGACACACCAAAAGAACTTCCAAAGTATTCCCTTAATTCTTGCTCGACTATCCGGTGGTAGGACACTTGCGAACAATTAATAACGGGAAAATAAATTTTGTTGCACCACCTTTGCGGATTTACTAATTTTTCCAGCACATGGAATTGTACTTGGGAATGAAAGAATCATCCCCTATTTATAGAGTATTGGTGGTCGAAATTTTAGGGCAAAAACAATGTGGGAAAATCTTTTCTTGATCTCCAAGAAATCTTGAATATATCTCCTATATTCTTTTTCCCATAATTATAATATTCCACAAAATCCCACCTACTCTTTGTTATGGAATATTTTCGAAAATTATAGGGCAAGAATCCAAGATTTGGATCTTCTTGATTTTATGAGATATTCTTGTATTTCAATAAATACATATCTTCCATAATATCTTTTCAAGAAAATCAAGAAAATCTTTCTTTCCCTTAATTATCAAAAATTTCGAAAATTGCTCTATGGATAACCAAGTGGGAGATTTCTTGAATTTAATGAGATAATCTTGTATTCCAAGAATACATATCTTCACTCCATAACAAAATTCAAAGAAAATCTTTCTCCCTTTTATCCATAAATTTCGAAAATTATGAGGAAAAATAAGAAACAATATTTATTTTATTTTAAACACATTTTTTGGGTTATTGGACTATATGTTGGGCTACTTAGGGGGCCTTTAGGAGAATTAAGATTGGACCTTCAATGGATCTTGAATTATCAATATTGAGCCACAATATTATTCAAGCCCATAATATTAATTAATCACTACATAATTAATATTGCACTATCCATCTTAACCCATATTACGATCGATATATTTGGGTTATTATTTCCGTGTTTAAGATTATCTAGCCCATTAATTAATTCAAGCTTCTTGAAATAGCTTTCCGTTAATTAATATCTTTTGTCCTTGGCTAAGGCGGTTCAACATTATTATCTGTTGGGATTATACTAGAAAGTATGCTTTTTACTTTGTATAATCGGCCTGAATTTTCGAACTTATTCTTGAAATAAATTGTTTATCAGCGATCGTTAAATATTATCGAATGTTACATATATTTCTTTGCATAAGCATTCAATAAAGTAAATGCGTGTTACATTGTAGTTAATTTAGTGATGCCGGATCACGGAAGATTAAATTAACGGTCCCTTGTAACTAAAAATCGCCATTCACGACCTAGATGAAATGAACAACCCGTCGTGAAATGTTGAAGTGTAAGGCTCGATTGGCTTGTCTTGACCAGAGATTACACTAGTGCATGGTGGTGCCTTTGAATAGGACTGAGGAGGCTAAATTCTTGAGCTGAACAAGGAAAAATTAGACCTCGGTGGTTCGTTATTTCTTAACCTTAAATCCCTTAAATAGGATCACGTGGGATTGGTAACTATTGCTTTGACTTATCATGGGTAGCGAATCGGTGAGATTCAATACTTTTTATCTTGGGCAATATTATCGGTCACATGTGATTGCTAAGATTTATCTGAAGAATGCATTGTGCAAGAAATCTGACTTGTTCGATTTGCCCCCTTGGGAGGTTCATAAGCTTTATCATACCAAATCTTGCAAGTGGAATTAGTTTAGGTATGGATAATAATGTTGAACCGTTCTTGACCAAGGACAAAAGATATTAATTAATGGAAAGTTTTGTTTTGATGGCTTGAATTAATTAATGGGCTAGATAATCTTAAACACGAGAAATAATGTAGGAGCCATATTATTTGTAATATGGGTTAAGATGGATAGTCTTGATATTAATTATGTAGTGGGATTAATTAATATTTATGGGCTTGAATTATATTGTGGCTCAATATTAGATATTCAAGGTCCATTAGAAGGTCAATCTTAATTCTCCTAAAGGGCCCCTAAGTAGCCCAACATATAGTCAATAAGCTGAAAATGTGATTAAAATAAAATAAATATTGTTTGCTTAATTTTCCAACTAAATTTTGAAAATCATAGATATGTTGGGAGAAATATTTTCTTTGAATTTTGTTATGGAATGAAGATATGTATTCTTGGGATACAAGATTATCTCATTAAATTCAAGAAATCTCCCACTAGGTTATCTATGATGTGATTTTCGAAAAATTAGAAAATATAGTGGGCAAGAAAGATTTTCTTGATTTTCTTGAAAAGATATTATGGAAGATATGTATTTCTTGAAATACAAGAATATCTCATAAATTCAAGAAGATCCAAATCTTGGATTCTTGACCCCAATATTTTCGAAAATATCCATAGTAAATAAGATAGTGGGATTTTGTGGAATATTTTAATTATGGAGAAAAGAATATATGAGATATATTCAAGATTTCTTGGAGATCAAGAAAAGATTTTTTCCTCCCTATTTCACATGTAATTTTTCGTCCCCCTCTCCTCTATAAATAGGGATGAATGTTTCATTCGATAACACACACACTAAAATTGTTTTTTTAGGAAAAATATAAACCGATAAAATATCAAATATTTTTATAGCGTCGTGATTGTATTTTTTTGAAAAGCGACAATTGTGAGTGTGTACAATTCCATGTCTTTGGAAAAATTAGTAAATCCACAAAGGTGGTGCAACATATTTTATCTTCCTTTTTTGTTAAATCGCTCACAAGAATCCTTCCACGGATAGTCGAGCGAGGGCTAAGGGAATACTTGGGAAGTTCTTTTGGTTAGTCTGTCTGCCGGATCAATGTCATCCCAAAGAAATGCGTTCACGTAAACTTCGTAGAAATCGCATAGTAGGTTTCGTGAATTATTATATGTATGATATGTTGTTGGATTATTATTTGAATTAATATAGGATTAATTCATGCTAGTAATAATTATAAAAATTAAATTTGTATTTAAATATTCACCCGAATAGATCGTGCAACTTATTCCCCAACAATGGTATCGAGCCCACGGTTTTGGGCTCTGAATTTTTTAAATTGTAATTTGATTAGTTTGGCATTAAATTTGAAATTGGATAGTAGAATTGCTAGATCTATTTTGCGGTATCAATTGTCATGGAATTTAATGTGTTTGTTTATGCATGCATATAAGCGGTGGTTTTTAATTGAATCGTTAGGATTCGTTTTGCCTAAATGAGAAAATCCACGAAGTAGATTAGAATTTTTTTGATTTGATCAATGTAATAGACTAGTCTAGATCTAGGTTTATTTATTTTTTGTAAATAAATTATAACAGGATCAAAAACGAGGGCGGAGATGAAGAATTAAGGGCCGAAATCAAAAGGCGTGGCGTGGCGTGCATCGTGAAAGCGTGCCAAGGAGGAACGCGCAGCCAGCACGCCTGGGCGCCAAAGCGAGACAGTGGCAGCGCCGGGCGGACGCTAGGTGCCTGAGGATCGTCTGAGCGGACCAGACGGGACGGGTGCGTCGGGGACGTCTTGTGAGCCAAGAACATTCTGTGGCGAGGTGGCGGGGCGAGAGCATCGCCCGATCGCCTCGGGCCGAAACCTCCTGAGCCCCGAGGCCGCTAGAAAGTCTTGGGGCCCTTCGCCTGACTTCTTGCCGGAGAAATTTGAACATGGCCA
The DNA here is from genome assembly GCA_037126765.1 of Stenogyne calaminthoides. Classification (NCBI taxonomy): domain Eukaryota; kingdom Viridiplantae; phylum Streptophyta; class Magnoliopsida; order Lamiales; family Lamiaceae; genus Stenogyne; species Stenogyne calaminthoides. The sequence goes on from JBBCBC010000033.1 coordinate 9,597,657, forward strand.
AGTGGTCACGGATGATGGCGTGCATCCGTGCATCGAAATACTTTGGCGTGGCGTTTCGAGATGGAGTGTTTTTCAAGGCGATCGAGTGGGAGAAATTCAAGGCGGTGTTTCTTGAAGATCAAGCCAAGAAAATCAAACCATGACAATTGGATAATTTGTGCCCAATATGTTTATTTTTACATTTTTTGCTTGATTTATTTTTGTGTTATCTTATGCTTTATTTAATTTGTTTAAATATGTTTGCATGAGAGTTGCCCAAATGAAAAATCTCACCTTCAAAATTACTAAGTATGTTTAAATAATTAATTGACAATTTTATTCGGATAATAAAATTGAATTAATTTGACCTCCATGATTTATTCATTTGTGAATTCGTTTGGAGAATTCCCCACGGGACGATCAAAAAGATAGCTTTCACATGAATGAATTCAAATGGATGATTGTGGGTTATTCTTAGTGGCGGCGATGACCCTCCCACGAGGCTCGTTTAAAAGCGAAATAATAATCTGTATTTAGTCATGGTTATTACTTAGGTATAAAATTGATATGCATATACTTCTCAAGTCCTTTGTCGATTTTATATTAGTCAAGTGAAGCCAACTATTAATCTGGATATTAAAGGTTTATGCGTTCTTGTTTGTAACACCTTAAATGTGTTTAAATAATGACCCACCCCGCGTGGCTTATTTAAAACTGTTTTTGAGATGTTGGGTGATCATGTCATTCGTTTTTTTTTAGATTTTAAATATGATGCATGTGATCGAATCTTGTGATATACTTGTCTTTTTGCATATAGTTATTTATTCGATTGAGATGTCGTTATCTTTTAATCCTTTGTTATTATACTTAAAGTCAATATGTATGGAAACTATATTGATTGGAAACGAAAATTATAATTGTCCTAAGCTAACAAAAGCAGAAGTGGATTTTTGACACACAAAATCGGATGAGCCAACCGGCGAGTCAAAACATGCGGGACTCGTCGGATCACCTTGCGAGAGATGTCGTCGCTAAGAATGGTGGAGGGCAAACCCGTAAGGGATTACGTCCTCAAAATAGATGGCCCATCTGAACAAACTTGAGATTACGAGTCACAGATTATGATCTGGAGACTCGGATGATTTTGATACTTCACTCTCTACCCAAAAAGTTTTTGAGCATTTTGGCCTCTCTAGCTAATTTGTTTGCAAGCTTTTGGTCTCGGCAGAGATATTGATAAGTCACCAAACTCAAGTTTTGACGGCAAGTGGTCCGTCTTCATCTTCTAGGCCAAAGGCAGGCAAGAAAAGGAAGAGGACCAAAAACCATAAGCAATAAAACTCAATTTGTTGCCAAGGGCGATGGTAAGATGAGAATCTTGTTGTGTCAAGGAAAATCAAAAGAGGAAGTGCTTAAGGCTGCGGTGAGAGAGGACAATGAAGGTTTTGCTGTTCAACCCCAAAAGGGATGACGACAGAAAGGTAATTCTCACGCACTAGTTGTTGAAACTTGTTTAGCGGCGTATACTTCTCATTCGTGTGGGTGGTTGATCTGAGTTCCACTAATCATGTTGGCTTCGCGGGTTCAAAGCGGACGAAATAACTTAGTGGGAGTGAGATCCTCATCACCTTTGGAAGCTTCTGAGTGGCGGTGAAGAATTTGGGAGAAGTGCACCTATCTTTTGAAGATAAAGTTTTTTTTTGAGATTATCTTTATGTTCCCGGATTTTAGAAAGAATTCACTTTAAGTTTCTAAAATTCGATTAAAGGACACTAAGTTTCTTTAATAAGAATGACATCATTTCTTGAAATGATGAGTGTATCTATTACGGGACATTGATGGAAAATCTCTATCTGATTAAGCATGCACACCATTTCACGAAATGCATCCTATAACACATCAACTATTTTAAAACAAAAGCGTGAGCGAGACACTTCTTTGGCATCTAATATTGGGTCATATAAATCGAAAAGAGGATCGAAAAGGTTGGTGAAAAGGCGGTTCCTTTGGAGTTTTCTCAAGTTGAACAAATTCCAACTGCGAATCATGTTTGGAGGGTAAAATGACCAAGAGGGCAATTGGAGCGAGGGAATAGATCAAAGAAGTGTTAGAGATCGTTCACGGATTTATGTGGTCCAATGTCAACCAAAGCAAGAGGAGGTTATGAGTATTTTGTCACTTTTATTGATGATTACTCAAGAATGCGGTTACATTTTTCTTATGAAGCATAAATCGAGACCTTTGAGAAATTCAAAAGAATTTAAGGCTCAAAAAGAGAATCATAGGGAAAAATGTATCAAGTCTCTACGATCGATCGTGGGGTGAATACCTCGTGATGAGTTTTTTGAACTACTTATCGATGAAGGATTGCATCGACTCACTTGCACCGGAACCCCTCAACAAAGCGGGGTTGCGGAAGCGAAAAAGCAGAACTCTTTTGGAAATGGTTAGATCTATGATGACTTATGCGGATCTTCCCAAGTAGTTAAGGGTCATGCCTTGGAAACGGTTTACATGCGAACTTGGTGCCATCAAATCGGTTCCCAAAACTCCCCAAAGAATTGCGGACGGGGCGCAAAGCCAGTATGAGACACATGAGATTTTGGGGTGTCTCCGCCTCGTGTTGGACAAGGAAGCGATAAATTGGATCCTCGATCGAATTAAGGTTGTTTTGTAGGATACCAGAGGAACAAAAGGGTGTATGTTCTATGGTCGAAGATCGGAAGGTGGTCATCAAGCACCCACTTTAGATTTTTGGAAGAAGACCATATGAAACAAAAGAAAACCTGAAGTGAGATTACCTTAAATGAGCTTAGAGGGCAAACCTCGATTACTGTTGTACTATATGATATACCAAGCGATCCCCTTTCTGGCAAGGAACCTCGTCGGTAGTGGGAGGGTTGTTAAACGCCCGAGAGATTCATGGGAATAGGAGAGTCCTCGGACTTGATTCGAGGACAAGGCGAATCAGACCCATGGACATATGGCGAGAGGCACTCCAAGACAAGGATCACGGTTTCTTGGTGAAAAAGCGGCGATGAAAGCGAAATGGGTTCTATGTTTCATAACGAGTGTGGGAGCTAGTCGAACCACTTAATGGGGTCAAACCCATTTGGTTGCAAGTGGGTGTAAGAGAAAAGGAGGACCGGACGGGAAGGTTGAAACCTTCAAAGCAAGACTAGTGGCGAAAGGTTATACTCGAGAAAGAAGGATCGATTATGAGGAAACTTTTTTACTTGTAGCCATCTTAAGTCCATCCGTATTCTCTTATCAATTGTTAAGCATTTCGACTTTGAAATCTGGAAAATGGATGTCAAGGCGGCTTTTTATGCGGAAGTCTTGATGAAGAGATCTATATGCAACAACCCCAAGGCTTCATTGAAACAAGCCAAGAACACCTAGTTTGTAAGCTCAAGAAGTCCATTTACGGACTCGAAGCAGACATCGAGCTTGGAACCAATGTTTTGATCATGTTATAAAGTCTTATGGGTTCGATCAAAATGAGTTTGAAAGTTGTGTGTATAAAAGCGTGTCGGAGCGCATTGGTATTCTTAGTACTATCGTAGATGACATTACGATCGCCGGGAATGATGTAAAGGTGTTATCGGGCGTAAGGGCATGACTTTCAAAAGCGGTTTGATATGAAAGACTTAGGGAAGCCGGCCACGTCCTTGGGATCAAGATCACTCGAGATCGCAAGAAAAGGATGATCGGGTTATCATAAGCTTCATACATAGACCTTTGTCTTGAAACACTTGACATGCAAGATTCGAAAGGCTTTGTACCTTTCGGACATGGAATCCATCTATCGAAAATGTCCCTAAGGCCAAAAGAGATAGATGACATGAAATGCATTCCTTGTGCTTGGTATCGGAAGCCTTATGTGTGCAATGTTGTGTGTACTAGATCGGGATATACGCTTTGCCGTAGGCATGGTAGCAAATATCAAAGTAACGAGGAAAAGAGCATTGAATGGTAGTTAAAAATATTAAAATATCGAAAAGAACTCGGGATAGAATGTTGGTTTATCGGTCAGATAGTTCAATCCCATCGGTTACATGGACTCGGATTTCAATCGGACTTAGATTCGAAATTATCGCCTCGATTAGTGTGTTTTCATTTTGGAAGTGTAGCCATCAAATGGGCCGAGTGTGAAGTAGAAATGCATCCTTGACTCGACCATGGAAAATCGGGTAAGTAGGCGCTTGTGAAGCGGTGAAAAAACGATTTGGCTCTGAACCTTCTTAGTGGACTTGGATGGAGTTCGAATTTGTCTAGCAATATTTGCTAGGGCGGTTACCAAATTCAAGGAACCCGAAGTCCAAGTCAAACAAACACACTAAAGGAAAAGACATCTTATCGAGAAATCGTTAAGAGAAGATATAGATGTGACAAAATGGCGTCTAAGGACAACCTAGCGATTCATTCACAAAGTGCGCCTCTGAATACATTCGAGAGACATGTGGAAGGAATGTGTGTCAAGACAGTTGCCAATCTGCTTTGAGTATAAGTGGGAGAAATTATTAGGTTCGTGTAGGTGACATTAGATGTCACGGACTACCGAGACATGATGTAGTATACTTAAAAGCGGACTTTGAGTATAAGTGGGAGATTGTTGGGATTATACTAGAAAGTATGCTTTTTACTTTGTATAATCGAAACTTAATTTTGGACTTATTCTTTGAAATAAATTGTTTATCAGCGATCGTTAAATATGATCGAATGTTACATATATTTCTTTGCATAACTATTCAATAAGTAAATGCGTGTTACATTGTAGTTAATTTAGTGATGCGGATCACAAAATATTAAATTAACGATCCTTGTAACTAAAAATCGCCATTCCGACCTAGATGAAATGAACAACCCATCGTGAAAGGTTGAAGTGTAAGGCTCGAGATTGACTTGTCTTGACCAGAGATTACACTAGTGCATGGTGATGCCTTTGAATAGGACCCCTGGGAGGATAAATTCTTGAGCCCGAACAAGGAAGAATTAGACCTCGATGGTTCGTTATTTCTTAACCTTCGTCCCTTAAATAGGATCCGTGGGATTGGTAACTATTGCTTTGACTTATCATGGGTAGCGAATCGGTGAGATTCAATACTTTTTATCTTGGGCAATATTATCGGTCACGTGTGATTGCTAAGATTTATCTGAAAAAATGCGTGTGCAAAAATGCAACATTCGATTTGCCCCTTGGGAGGGTTCATAAGCTTTATCATACTAAATCTTGCAAGTGGAATTAGTTTAGGTATGGATAATAATGTTGAGCGGTTCCTTGACCAAGGACAAAAAGATATTAATTAATGGAAAAGGCTATTTGGTGGCTTGAATTAATTAATGGGCTAGATAATCTTAAACACGGAAATAATGTAGGGAGCCATATTTACTGTAATATGGGTTAAGATGGATAGTCTGATATTAATTATGTAGTGGGATTAATTAATATTTATGGGCTTGAATTATATTGTGGCTCAATATTAGATATTCAAGGTCCATTAGAAGGTCAATCTTAATTCTCCTAAAGGCCCTAAGTAGCCCAACATATAGTCCAATAAGCGAAAAGGTGATTAAAATAAAATAAATATTGTTTCTTAATTTTTCCAACTAAATTTGAAAATCATAGATATGTTGGGAGAAAGATTTTCTTTGAATTTTGTTATGGAATGAAGATATGTATTCTTGGGATACAAGATTATCTCATTAAATTCAAGAAATCTCCCACTAGGTTATCTATGATGTGATTTTGAAAAAATTAGAAAATATAGTGGGCAAGAAAGATTTTCTTGATTTTCTTGAAAAAGATATTATGGAAGATATGTATTTCTTGAAATACAAGAATATCTCATAAATTCAAGAAGATCAAATCTTGGATTCTTGACCCCAATATTTTCGAAAATATCCATAATGAAATAAGAGAGTGGGATTTTTTGGAATATTTTAATTATGGAGAAAAGAATATATGAGATATATTCAAGATTTCTTGGAGATCGAAAAGATTTTTTCCTCCTATTTCACATGTAATTTTTCGTTCCCCCTCCCTCTATAAATAGGGGATGAATGTTTCATTCGATAACACATAAAAATTGGTTTTGGAAAAATATCAGCGTCGATAAAATATCAAATATTTTTATACATGTCGGCCAGTTTGTATTTTTCAAAAAGCGACAATTGTGAGTAGTGTACAATTCCATGTCTTTGAAAAATTTGTAAATCCCAAAAGGTGGTGCAACATATTTTATTTTCCTTTTGTTAAATCGTTCACAAGAATCCTTCCCTGGGATAGTCGAGCGAGGGCTAAGGAATACTTAGGAAGTTCTTTTGGTTAGTCTAATCTGCCCGAATCTTTGCCATCCCAAGAGAATGCGTTCACGTAAACTTCGTAGAATTTCGCGTGGGTTTCGTGAATTATTATATGCATGATATGTTGTTGGATTATTATTTGAATTAATATAGGATTAATTCATGCTAGTAATAATTATAAAATTAAATTTGTATTTAAATATTCACCGAATAGATCGTGCAACTTATTCCCCAACATTATCCATACAGGAAACTAGTTACACTTGCAAGATTTGGTATCATAAAACTTATGAACCTCCCAAGGGAAGTAAATCGAACAAAGCGTGCTGCGCGATTCTCCGTATTAAATCTTAGCAATCACATGTGACCAATAATATTACCCAAGATAAAAAGTATTGAATCTCGTTGATTCTCTGCCCATGATAAGTCAAAAGCAATAGTTATCAACCCTCGTGATCTATTTAAGAGCGAAGATTAAGAAATAACGAACCGAGGTCTAATTCTTCCTTGTTGGGATTCGAAGAATTTGTCCTCGCATGGGTCTATTGGGCATCGATAAATGCACTAGTGTAATCTCTTGGTCAAGAAACAAGCGAACCGAGCCTTACACTTCAACCTTTCAAGATGGATTGTTCATTTCCATCTGGGTCGTGAATGGTGTACTTTTTAGTTACAAGGGACTGTTAATTTAATCTTACGTGATGCGGTATCACTAAATTAACTATAATGTAACACGTCTTATTTATTGAGCAGGTTATGCGATAAATATATGTAACATTAGATGATATTTAAAGCATCGATTGATAAACAATTTATTTCGGTGAATAAGTACGAAATTAGGTTTTATTATACAAAGTAAAAGCATACTTTCGGTATAATCCCAACAACCAAGAGACACGTGGAACACATATAGTGGAACTACATCAAGCAGTTTATCGGATGGGTAAACCAATACCCTCTAAGGTATTTGTGCACCCATCATGAGATCTTAGTATCTCATAGTAAGTGAGATCTTCTTATACTCTCTAAAGAGTATGATCAAATCGCACACCAATCTCAATTGCATCATCAATATTCCATTCTTGATGATCCTTGATCGGAAATTTATTTGAGAATCATGCTTAAGTCATCTGAGTTCTCACAACCTCAATGACAATAATGATTCATGGGAACACTTATGCGAATAAATGCAAACAATCAAACATAATATTCAAACAAGTGTATTGCCATACATTAATATTAAATGAACTATAATATTAAGTCAAGCGAATATCATCTAGTATTATGTCCTTACAATAGATTGTCTCTTGGACACTAACACTAACACCAACAAGATCGATTGATTGAAGAATTTGGCGGGGATAAAGTTAACCATTGTCAAACCAAATCGAGACAACTTCAATCTTAGCCATAGCGTCGATCGACCCGGTGTTGAGAGGACAAGTAATAGAAGCTCAAAAAAGCGTCGACTCCTTCAACTCATTGCAATAAGTCGAAAGAAAATTTAACCATAGACTTTACTATAGTCTCGGATGGGGCATTAATATTTTGAGGAAGAATCTATATCTTAGAAGAAGGATGAGTTGCGAGATGATATAATGAGAGAAAGCTCATAGCACCAACATGTCTGAAGTGCACCTCAATGAAGCGAAGATGTCAAAAGACCTTAGAGCAACTCTTGGTGGAGAGGCATGAAGCGATCCATCATACGGTTTGTTAAAAGGTGCCTTACCTTGAATGACCAAGTCTAAACATCGGCGCCCTGGGAATTGTTGAAACAACTTGAAATTCGAGTGGAAATAAGAACATGTGACAATGGATTTTGTGGCCGGGTCTACCTAAAAAGTCTAAACAACACTAAGTTGTATGGGTTGTAGTCGATAGGCTAACAAAGTTACGACGATTTATACCGGTCAAGATGAAGCATCGATGAATCGACTAGCTAAATTGTACATTGATGAGGTAATGCGGTTATCTGAGTTCCAGCGTCGGTTGTCTCTAGCAAGTGATCAAGTAGTTCACTTCAAAGTTTTGGAAGAGTTTGCAATTGGCAATGGGCATTGAATTTCAATCTTTGCTTTCCATTTACAAATTGATGGACGATTAGAAGAACTAATTGAATTTTAGAAGATACGCTAAGGACTTGTATTTTGGACTTCAACGGGGATTTGGGAAGATTACTTGTCCTTAGTAGAATTAAACTATAATAATAACTATTAAGCCTACCATTGGGATGACACCACATGAAGCACTACATGGCCGGAGATGCATAACACCCGTTCTTTGGTATGAAGTTGGAGTGAGAAAAATATTGGGCCCATAACTGGTGGAGAAAATGTGGAAAGCGATCAATAAGATTAGAAAATCAAGACCACAGCGGGATCGACAAATGTCTTATGAAGACTGGGAGAAAAGAACTTACAATTCGAAAAGGGGTGAAAGTGTTTACGAAGGTTTAGCCTATTAATGGAATAGTCGATTTGGGAAAAAGGGAAAGTTGAGAATGAGATACATAGGCTGTTTGAAATCTTAGAAGCGAGTTGGGCGTGGCATATCAACCTTCCCTAACCTTAGAGTTTATGCGCAATTCATGATGTTTTTCACGTATCAATGCTTGAAGAAACGCGTCTGGACCCTTTTCACCATATGACACTTGAAACTTTAGAAGTCGATAAGGATTTTTACACTAGAAAAGCGACCTATAAACATTACAGGAAGAAAAATTAAGACTTTGAGGAATAGAGACATACCTTTAGTACTAGTCTGATGAAATAGACATGGAAAGTAGGCGACATTGGAGGCTTGAAGAAGGACATTTTGAATAAATACGGGAGCTCTTTGAAAATAGGTCAAATTGAGGGTAAAATTTTAAAAATGGTGGGGAAAGCTATAACACCCCATTCTTTTATAAATTTTGCATTTCACGATTTAAACAATTTGATAATTTATTTAAGCATTAAAATTCGTGGAATTATTTTTCTAACTAAAGCTTATGATTTATTTAATTGAAAGCTAACGTTTTCAATGAAGTTTTAAGAGTTTTGTAGGATCGTACTTTCGAAAAGGCGGGCTCGGTTGTGACTCGCTCGATACCCGAGACAAGGAAAAATGGTCAAGTTAATTTTGAAACTAGTATGATAAAATTTATTAATAATTATAGTAAAATGATAATTCTTGTAGAGATAATGCATATATATATATATATATATTTATATATATACACACATTGGATAAGATTAGAAAATATATATATATATATAATGATAATAATAACAATAACAAATAGATATATATACTAACTTAAAATATATACACGCATATATATATATATATAAAAAAGAAAAAAAAAAAAAAAAAAAAAAAATTCTGATAAGATATTTTTGTTTTGGGGGGCGGATCTAATAATTAGATTTTAAAGGATTTCTTTTATCAACCTTGCTTGATATTTCTTTTATCCCAATCGTATGAAGCACATCTTTTCTTTATTCCTCTCTAAAGTTTTCCCTAGAACTTTTCATATTACCTGCACATTTCAAGCAACATAGGCGATTCAAGAGCCCTTCCAGTGCGACAAGAACAAAACTCATTCTTCAAACTAGATTTTTTGGGACTATTAAATGTATTTCAATTTTCTTACGCTCATTTCTAGAATCATGGTAATGTGATGTTTAAAAAATAAAACTTCCATTTGAAAAAAAAACGTTTTATGTCTTGGGGTTTAGTATTTTGTTGAGTTTTTTTTTTTTTTCTTGTGGGATTTGCCAACTATATGACTCTTTGGTGTTTGTTGATGAATTGCATGTTGATTTTGACATTGCGTGACTTTTATGTTCAATATTCTACTAAATCTCTTCTATTATATCTTGAGATGATTTATATGGTAGCTATCAGTGTCTAAAAATGAGTTGAAAGCCCTATTTGTGCTTTATATGAGATAACTTTGTTGCTGAAATTTTATTTATAACTTTGCATGATTTTTTAGAAGAATATTTAGGGACCTTAATGAGCGATTTAACTTAAATTCTTTTACCACATTGAATTCTTTGGAAGTCTAGGATATGTTAATATTTCAGATTTTTAGGAGTTGTTTCGATTTTATATGAATTTTCTCCCAAATTATTTGTTCAATGTCAAAAACACTTAGTTTTAAGGTAGTGTTTGCAAAAATTTAAATGTCAGCTCAATTAGATTTTAGGAGTGAAATTTTACTAAATTATTTTTAGTGCCTCTTAGGAATTTAGGAATTTTACCTAGACATTTTTGAAGCTTTACCATAATTTTAGAATTTTTCTCTAAGCAGTGTTTTTGAGTAAATTAACAAAAGTTTTTTTATGCTTTCTATTAGAATACATGCACAATTTAACTCTATCTGAAAATTTTACTATGAATATTTCTATTTGTTAAGATAACATTATATATATTTTTATAAATTTTAGTCATGTGTAAATTTTATGAAAAATAATTGATGGTCGATTTGAAAACCCATTTTGCTCGTGCGGAAGCAAATCATTTTTAAAAAGCGATGCATATAAAAGCGAGGGGTGAGGCGAGTGATTCCAATTTTTCCGTTTATTAATCTCATGTGTTGTGTTTTGCTTATAATCGAATGCATATGACAATATAAGAACATAAGCGATAAACAACCAATGATGTATAGTGGTTGGAGACTCGGCTCCTCATCCACTCTCCTGTTCTAGGGAAATTCCTTCCATTGGACTTATCACCCTCTCGGGTTCGCCTCTGGGATTTTTTAACGAGCTCTCCGCTCAGCCGGGACTTATCACCTCCCGCGGGATTGCTATAGATGTTCTGGGGTTCACCTCAGCCAGGACTTATCACCCTAAACAAGGATTGCCTACCCTCTTTTTTCGGGATTCTTTAGATGTTCTGGGGTTCACATTTTCCTTTCTAAGCTTAACAATTGATTTGGGTAAGGTTTGTTTGGTTTCAACTAGGTTGAGATTTTCCTTACATTTGTTTTAGCCTCAAAAGCTAAGGTTGGGAAAATCTCTCTAAAATAGGATATTACATTTGTACTTAGATCTGGGGTAGAACACTCTTTGAATATATCGTGTATTTCTTTCTCTCGTGTTCTATGGTGGGAATCTTTAGATGATTTGGCTTGATGGATGTTTTCGCATTTTCCACCGAATTATGAAGGAAGAACTTATATTTATAGTGTGGATTTGAATGTTACCATTGGATGAGTCACATTCAAATCCATACTATTCTTGGCTTTTGCGGCTTTTCCATTTGGTTGTCTTCCTACCGTTGGTCCTCGTCGGTGATTTCTTGACTATATTCCCCAGATTCCTCGCCTTGGAATCATTCGAGTTCTCGAGTCTCGGTGTCTTGATTCCATCCCCGGCCTTGGTCTATCTAAGCCTTTAGGTCTATCGAGCCTTGGTGACTTCTCTTGGCCGGACCTTATACGTCGGGCATCTTGACACTTCGGTGGTGAGTTCGATTCTTCTGTCTTGAACAATCGACCCTCGGTCACTAGCTTTCAATAGCCGATCATCGCCGGCGTTCGATTCTCGGTGAACATGACTTGGATGACTTCTCTTACGATGACTTCTCTTTGATCGATATCTTGATTACGGTTACGATATCAGTTCTTCTACTTTGATCGTCATTTCGCATGATCGAATCGATTATAGCTATCAGTCGGTATATCGGTTTATCGCCAGTTAGTACATCGGGTTAGCATATTAGGTTACTTTTATCTGATCTCAATCCGTCGATCTTGATCATCTGCTCATCTTCTAATTTGATCTCGATCATCGATCTCGTCGATCTCATCCTTTCCTCTTACGATCTGCAACCTTCTCTTACGATCTTACGGTGGTTTCTTTACGATCGACATGCGCTCTTCGATCCCGGATCAATTTTGGTATTCGATACGATCATCGATCGAATAAATGCGGTCATCGATCTTGATCATCGGCTTAGCTTTTCTTCTCTTACGATTTTTGCGGCTCATCGGTTTAACCCGAACTCATCTAACTCATGCGATCTCGATGGAGTCTCGTACGATCTCGATCATCTCGTCTGATTTCGTGAGTTCCCCCCTCAATTTGTTCTCTCGTTCCCCTCAACTTGTTTATCGTAAATCGAGCTTCAACAACCTGAGTTGATAATGTTTTTAGCATAATTCATCAAAACTAAAATATCAACAATTTCTCCTTTTTTTTTTTTTGATAATGGCCTTAAAACATTTAAAATATATGCATTTTACGGAGATCGGGGTTTTGTTTTCAAAGATCGGTTCAGTTGTCACATTAAAAGCGTGATCTTTTGAACTCCCCTCCGATACCGATTGATGGTCGATTTGAAAACCCGTTTTTTTGGCGTCGCGAAGCAAATCATTTTAAAAAGCGTCATATAAAAGCGGGGTGAGGCGAGTGATTCCAATTTTTCCGTTTATTAATCTCATGTGTTGTGTTTTGCTTATAATCGAATGCATATGACAATATAAGAACATAAAGCGATAAACAACCACAATGATGTATAGTGGTTCGGAGACTCGGCTCCTACATCCGCTCTCGCTTGTTCTAGGAAAATTCCTTCCTAATTTGGACTTATCACCCTCTGGGTTCGCCTCAGATTTTTTAACGAGCTCTCGCTCAGCGGGACTTATCACCCTCCGCGGGATTGCCTCTGAGATGTTTGGGGTTCACACTCAGCGGGACTTATCACCCTCGCTCAAGGGATTGCCTACCCTCCTTTCGGGATTCTTGCTAGATGTTCTGGGGTTCACACTCACCTACAAACTTAACCAGGGCCGATTTGGGTAAGGTTTGTTTGGTTTTCAACTAGGTTGAGATTTTCCCTTACATTTGTTTAGCCTCCAAAGCTAAGGTTGGGAAAATCTCTCTAAGCTTTAGGATATTACATTTGTGCTTAGATCTGGGTAGAACACTCTTTGAATATGTCGTGTATTTTTTCTGCGTGTTACATGGTGGGAATCTTTAGATGATTTGGCTTGATGGATGTTTCGCATTTCCTGCGAATTATGAAGGAAGAACTTATATTTATAGTGTGGATTTGAATATTTACCGTTGGATGAGTCACATTCAAATCCATCTTACTAAATAACTTTACTGACTTTTCGAAATTTGGTTGTCTTTCCTCTCGTTGGTCTGTCTAAATTTGATTCTAACGGCTATATTCCTCAATTCTCGCCTTGGAATGTTCGGATTCTCTGATCTCGATGTCTTGATTCCATCTGAGCCTTCAAGTCTATCTGAGCCCGGGTCTATCTCGAGCCTTGGTGACTTACCTCTTGGCCGGACCTTATGTCGATCGAGCATCTGACACTTTCAGTGGTGAGTTGGTTCTTCTGTCTTGAACAATCGACCCTCAGTCTGCTTTTCAGCTAAGCCTGATCATCGGCGGCGTTTGCGATTCACCGGTGGAGCATGACCTGAATGACTTCTCTTCGATGACTACTCGCGTCGTATGCAGATTTACGGTTCGATATCAGTTTCTTCTCGCGATCGGTCGGCTCATGATCGGATCGATATATATGTAATCGACTATATCGGTTTATCTGCATCAGTTAATACATCGAGTTAGCATATTAGGTTACTTTTGTCGATCTCAATCCGTCGATCTTGATCATCTCTTTCGTCTTATCGATCTCGATCCGCGTCGATCTCGTCGGTCTCATCTGCTCTCTTCTTCGATCTGCTTGGCCTTCTCCGATCTTACGGTGGGTTTCTTTCGATCGGCTTATGCACTCTTCGATCACGGATCAATTTGATACTATTTTGATCATCGGTCGAATTAAATCTGGTCATCTGATCTTGATCGGTGAGCACAGCTTTTCTTCTACGATTTTGCTTGGCTCGTCGGTTTAACCGAACTCATCTAACTCATCGATCTCGTCGGTCTCGTCTATGACCTCGTCGATCTCGATTATCTAAAGTATGATTTACGTGAGTTCCCCCTCAATTTGTTCTCTCGTTCCCCCTCGACTTGTCCTGTAAATCGGCTTCAACAACCTGAAGTTGATAATGTTTTTAGCGTAATTCGCACTTAAAATATCGACAATAATCTACTACAAATTGTCTTTTCAAGGTATATGACATAAAAGAGGGCTTAGCAAATTATTTTTCAATTAATCATCTTGAATAAAATTAAAATTTCTTCGGAATGGATGACTTGAACTCGTAACAAGCATCTATAATATTTGCATGGTTTTTAAAGATGTATATGTGAATTTGCTTAATTGTTATGTCGATATGTCTTTTACATGAAATCGACTAACTTTTATAGTTAGAATTGTCCCTTAGGGTATGTGGAAGTCTGTTAGAATATTTTAAGCCTACTCTGATCTCGAGAATGACCGTGTGTATATATATATATGTTTATAAAATTAATGATTACGAGACAAAAAAGATAGCTAAATGTGTAGAGTGCGATGCAGGCGCCGGACTACGAAAGAAAAGTTATTAGCTACATCAGCGTAAAGAAAGTGGATAACATTTAATTATTTTGTATTAATATGAACCTTGAGTTTTACAAACTATGCTCGTGTGAAATAAAGGCAAGTCTACGGGCAATCTTAAGTTGTGTCAATAAGTAGGTGATATGTGTGAAATTAAAATTTGAGTCGGGTTTTACGGATCTTGACATATACTCGCATTACGTGATAATTAGTCTTTTTAACGTGTCGTGCTTAAAATGTTATCATTGGGCTTCCCTCCGTTGGAAGACTCATGATCTTCTTTAACTTTTTGAGTCCCGGTTGTGACGAAAGGCGATGCATGGTATTTGGGTAGACTCGATTAAAGTTGCTTAACATGTTTTTAAAATTATGTAAAGAGTGAATTAAGTATTGATATGATTTAAATTATGGTTTTTGAATTATGTGTGGATTTGGATAATCGTAAACCCTTTAACAACTTATTTATAAAATATTTATGTATTGCGTTATAACATACTCTTGGAATTATCTTATTTAGTAAGTGTTTGACTTAGAAATGTGGGTTAGACACGAGTTAAGCACAATCATGATTAAACACTTAAAAAAAACTCGTGTTTTTCATAGTTGGTCTTCCGTTTTATTCACTTTAGATATAAAATTCTTTTCAACCTAATCGTTTTTACCCTAAGTAGAGTGACACCGGTTTTGGGACACTACATCTTAAGTTTACGATTGTTTTGGCTCCAACATTTCATTGAATAAATCATAGCAAATGTACTTGCAGAAATGCAGGCATAAGCGTGATCATCGATCATATCAATTAAAACGGACAACTAATACATGTGGAATTTTCATTATATTTGTTGTCGAACTATCAAGCTATGTTTTAAAAGCGGAGGCGAAGCAGTTAATCGACAACCTTAACGCTTTTCGTTCTATTGGCGGTTAATCGACAACCTTAACGCTTTTCGTTCAATTAAAAGCGGACAACTAATACATGTGGAATTTTTCATTATATTTGTTGTCGAACTATCAAACTATGTTTTTAAGCGAGCGAAGCAGTTAATCGACAACCTTAACGCTTTACGTTCTATTGAAGCGGTTAAGCCGTTATTCGTCATAATTACACAATATATAAATTGTTGGAATCTGAGGATTAGAAATTATAATTAATCTTCTACTTTAAAAGATCGTCCGTATTTTTTATGTAGAGGTTATCTCATTAGCCTCTTTTCTCCTCCATTATCCATTTCATATGTAGATTTATAATTAATGTATATACATATAAATAAATAATATATTATTTACATAAATAACAAATATTATCTTTATTCTCCTTTAATAAACATTTCCCTTAATAGTATATCATATAAATAAGGTACCATAAAAATTAAAGACAAAAACTTGTGTGAAAAGGTTTAACGTGAACTCGATTTATTTAATATCATTTGTTATGTGTAAAAACTACCATTGTTATACATAAAAACTATCAACATTAAGCATAAAAATAATCACTATTTTAAAAATATTTTATATTTTAAACAATGAAAATTTTATACATATGTGATAATAATTTTTATCCGTAAAATTGATAGAGTTCGCGCGTAGGCGCGATTAGCATGAATGTTACTCAAATTAAATTAACATGCCTCAAATTACAATTTAAAGTTCAATTATAATTTAATATACGACGAGTGTTTGGAGAAAAAGTGTAACATATTTGATTGATCTAGTATGATATTCATTGGGACTTCAAAATAAAATAAAATAAAAAAACTTTTTCAATTTTTTTTTCAAATACAGCAACTCGTTGAGTTGACCGGTCCGACCAGCCAGTTCGACCCAATTTTGCCACTTTTGCTTGGTTTGCAGGCATTTTGAAGGGTGATCGGTCCAACAATTTTTTGTTAGATAGTTCCACTTGATTATATTTTAAAAAAGCCAAGAACACGCACCATTATGTACATACAATCTCAACCAATTTCACGCATTTACAACCAATTACATTATTAAATATACGTATATAAAAACCTAAATCATGGTTACGCACTGACCCCCAGCCCCCACCGTTGGGCGGGCTAGACCCGGCCACGTCAGCAACATGAAACTGTGCTGCGTACCTCCCTGCGGTGCCGTCCCCTGCAATTACTGGCGGTTCGTTCAGAAATGCCGAGTTACTGCTTATCCACCTGAAATTATAAATTCAGAAATTAATATTAAATCCAGATTTCTCCTAAAATTGAAAATATATATTTAGTTCATACCATACCAGCCATTTTTTTGTATTATTTGCTCCTTTTCTAGCGCAGACATGACTGCTGCTCCATCTCTTACACTTTCACTTCTTTCCGCAGCTTCTTCAAATATAATTTTTTGCTGCATATATAAAAATACGTTATTCAAGGTGTATAAATAATCAGCGACGAATATATTTTTTATCTATAGAATAGTCTTATTTTAAGACACTTTTATCGAGTAACTTGTGATAAATTAACATATATATCACTTTGTAAGAAATACATAATATTTTTAATGTGCTAAATTATAATATCACTTTATAATAAAAAAAAATATATTTTGAATAAAGGTGTGTCTCTTGTTGTCAATTTCATGCTACAGTTTAAGCGCATTTTTTAAAAATATAATTTATTTATTTGAAATATACATTTTATTTATATTGAACTATTTGATATATTTAATTTAGACAAATAATTGCGTTTTTTCAAAAAAATATATTTAAATAATACAGTACACTTATGCATATAAAGACTCTGCCTTTAACTAAACAACTTTAACTAAACAACTAATACCATTGTACTTAATACTCTTTTAATAAAATAATTAATAGTATTTAAAAAAACAAACACTAATACCAATCAATTTATACACTGTAAAATTAGTGTACATAAGACATTGTCTTTACAATAATTAGTTAATAGCTATTTTTATGTTTATATATTTGGATTTAATTATTTTTAAGTAGTAATTGTATCACTATTCTAAATTCGTAGTAAAATTAGTATAAAAATAAATATTTTTACGATATTTTTTCCCTTTACTTTTTAAAAGATTTAGTTCTTTTTAGACAAAATTCTGGATACGTCCTGTGGTTGGGGTATACGCGTGTTGTTTACTGGATACGTTGGTCAGTTTGTGCAGCACATAACTTTAACATGTAATATATATATATATATATATTATAACATAATTTTATTAGAAAAAGAATTAGAGAAAAAAGAATTAACCTGGGTGCGAGGTGAAAGAAGAAATATCCCTCAAGTGCTCCTCCTCTTTCTCCTTCTTGGATTTCCAGAAAGGCTCCAATTTCATCTTTTGTCAATGATTTATTCCTCCTAAACTTAACTGAAAAATCAAAGTAAAATAAAAAACCAGATAAATAATTAAATAAATAAAACACATAAATCAAACCTTAATCAACCAATAAATTGTACTAACCAGCATTAGGGTCTGGGACATGGGAGCCCCAACCAGCCATAAGAGAACCCATCGCTCAAAATTCAAAATTTTCAAGTCACAACTTATAACAAGTGTAATAGTATTAGTGTGTTACTGAAAAAGGTTGCACTCTGTCTATTTATTCAGATATTTAAGAAGGCGTGATGAGACATAATGGCGTGGTTGGTGGGCCCCGTAATGTTATTATCCGTTTATTGACCTTATCTTCATTTCATTAAATTAATACTAGTATATTTTTAGAATTAAATGGTGGATAAAACCTTGGACTTTGGAACCTGGTTTTTGTAAGTGCATGCATGGGTTGATTAATATCTACTTCACCATACTATTTTCAAACGACTTTGGAAAGATATGTTTGTTTGTTTATTTAGAGATAAAGATAAGATCATATATAAGAGGTTGTCACGTCATACCGTTTTCGTTCGTATGTGATGAATACAAAATTATTTAATTATAAAAAATTAAATTTAAATAGTGAGTAAATGATTGGGGTGGCTAAGTTTCGTGGGTAACAGTTGTTAAATTAAGTTTATCGTGGCTATCGTTATTATGTGTAAAAAATATCGTTATTATGTATAAAAGTTTTCTTTATTTAAAATATAATATATTTTTTAAATAGTGATAATTAATTTTTGCGTATATGATAATAATTTTTTATGTATATGATAATAATTTTAAATACGTAATAATGATATTAAAATATCGAGTTAGCGTAAAATTAGGTTATTCAAAAAATTTTGTCAAGTCTTATTTTCCAATTAAGTCTTACTAATGTGCTTTTATAACTTATTCGATATCGCATAATTTATTATATTAAAATATAATATTTATTTATATTGAACATATATGATTATATCAATTATTAATATAAAATAATAATTTTATAATTCAATCAAAATAAATTATATTGATAAAATAAATTGCGTAATTTTAAAAAGAAAAGTAAAATTCACGGTGAATATGATGGAAATAAGATCCACCGAATGTGAAAGTGAACACTAGATTAGATGGTGTCATATCACCAGCATTTGTACATATATAATCGATTTTGTGCCCCCAGATAATGATGACCAAATCCTGTGCAACTTATTGCTGTCAAACGTCAATGAGTTGGATTAACTTTAGGAGTGATATGATTTAATATAATACTCATCTGTTCATAGATTAACCTTATAGTTATTATGTCTTAAATTTTAAGAAAAAATAATAAAATAATAAAGTGTTGGTATAAAAAAATTATTTATTAATATTTTTATGTGATAAAGTGATGAATAATTGGGGTAGAAATAGTTGTTTATTACTCATTTATCCCAAACTCAATTGGACATTATGACTTTTATTTCGTGTTTTATTTAGCGAGTTGTTTATAATATATGAAATGATAAAATTCTTTTAAAGTATATATGATAGGATCGTGAAGAGATATGATTGTCATCATCAGCGTAAAAAAATCTTTTATCATTTCAATTATTATAATATTTCATTTCTCTACTTGGACGTCGAATTTAGGACGGGGGATAATATTTTTTATGTGATAAAGTGATAAAATGTGTATTTTTATTTAAGGGAATTGTCGATTAATTTTTTGGAATATTTGAAACAAAAGCTATGTAAGATTTATTTTGGGATGGAGGAAGTACTTAATTTGTTATATTTGTTAAATAAATTAAATGAACTGTTAGAAACTCGAACTCTTATATATATAGATAAATGACTTGAGCTCGAGTTCATAAAATACTCAAAATTTTAATAAGCAGAGCTTACCAAGCTTGACTTGCTAGGTTTCATAATTAAAAATTTCATTAAATTCCATTAAACTAGTTAAACTCGTTAGATTGTTACCGAGTCGAGCAAAATTCTATTTGTATTTCGTTTGATGCTCCGCATTTAATTTAAATTTGATGCTCTCATTTTTTATGTATAAAAAATAATTGAAATGCACTCTATTTGTTTTCTAGAAAAAAATGCCACATTTAATTTAAATTTGATGCTCTCATTTTTATGTATAAAAAATAATTGAAATGCACTCTATTTGTTTTCTAGAAAAAATGCGCGGCGACTAATCTACCCGGTGGTAGGTAGATGACCCATCTAATAAAATAATATGAAATTAAGATGAAATATATTAATCAGAAAAAAAACATTTATTGACCATTTTTTCAAAATGATATTAGTAACACCTAATTATATTATATGGTATCCATAACAACATACTTAAAATCTCTCCTTTATGTTTTCAAGAAATCCGCCTCTCATGACGAAACAATTATCTTAATCTGAGTTTTGGCTCCATGACCCCAAATAATCCCTATTTTCCCTCCCCACTTAATCTTTCTTATTGTTAGTTGTTACCACTTATTCTTCCCTTCAAAGAAAGAAAATACCATGTATTCTAACTTCTAAGAACTGCCTAAACAACTAATTAAAAAATAAAAGATAAAATATATATGTAACTTATAATAATAATAATAATAAAAAGTAAGATTTTTAAAATTATAATTTTTTTAACTTTATAAAAATGGATTAAGTTATGTTATTTTTTTGAATTAAAATTATATTTTAATGGATACATATCAAAATAAATCGTTTTTTAGATTTTTAATTATCTAATAATCTTTAAAATTATAATTATATTTATTTTTAATATTTTTTTAATTTTAATAATCATTAATGTTATAATTATATTCATTGAAACAAGTACTACATTTCTATTTAAACAAGTAATACTTTTCATTTAAATAAATGCTACTTTTCATTTAAACAAGTATTACATTTCCATTTTAAAAGTAATACTTTTCATTTAAACAAGTAATACTTTTCTTTTAAACAATCTTACATTTCTATTTAAGCGAGTAATACTTTTCCTTTGAAACAAGTTCTACATTTTTTTATTTAAACAAGTAATACTTTTCATTGGAATAAGTACTACATTTTTATTTAAACAAGTAATACTTTTCATTTAAACAAGTAATACTTTTCATTGAAACAAGTACTACATTTCCATTTAAACAAGTAATACAATTCATTTAAACAAGTCATACTTTTCATTTAAACAAGCAATACTTTTCATTTAAACAAGTACTACATTTCCATTTAAAAAAGTAATACTTTTTATTTAAACAAGTAATACTTTTCTTTTAAACAATACTACATTTCTATTTAAACAAGTAATATTTTTATTGAAATAAGTACTACATTTCTATTTAAATTTTAAACAAGTAATACTTTTTAGCGGAAAAAAAATTGTATGAAGCAGAGTTCACGTAAACTCATTTTCTTCAAATATCACATTATACTCACTTCTTATGCACAATATTAATAGTTTGTAATCATAACAATGATACTCGAAAAAAAAAAGAGTTCATGTAAATTCAGGTTCAAATGGGCACCAATTTTTTTAATAGATATATATGATTAAATATATAGTATAATATATTTTTAACTAGGAGTTTTATCGATTAGGAACTTTGAAAGATGGTAAAGCTATCAATTTAAAAAGATACGAAAGATTTTTCTGTCGATTTAAGGCACGAAAGATATGAAATTATCAATCATGGGCACGAAAGATAAACTATCAATTCGAAGGCTTATAAAATTTAAAAATTTATGTTTGGCTTAAAAACCTAAAACACGAACACTAAACCTAAGCGATGAACCTAAACCTTGAACCATGAACCTAAACCCGCAGGCAAGTAAACCTCGAATCGTAAACTCTAAAAATAAAAAAATAAGAACATGAAATAAGGATATGAAATATAAGTATCAAACATGACCTTAAAATGTGTGCCAGCCTCAAATTGATAGTTTTATCTTTCGGGGCCTGGATCGATAGTTTTTAATCTTACATGCCTTGAATCGATAGGAAAAAAATTTAAGGCCTTAAATTGATAATTTTAATAAATTTTCGGTACGAATTGACATTTTTCCTTTTAGCTATTATTCACCAATATTGATTTTAATTAGCTATTTTCACGAACATTTAACTTATTTAAGTTAATTAATTGATTCTGATTTCTATAATTATAAATTGTATGAAATCGAGTTCACGAAAACTCATTTTATGTATTAATATTCATCTACAATTAACTTAGATAATACAAACTCTCATGTGAAACTTGTTCATAATATAAACAGATCTTTATTACATTTATAATCACGATATCACTATTCTTTTAAATTAATACTAACATCATTTAATATTATGATCTTAATCTGTAAATATAATGATATCAATTAATAAGTGTAGTAATATTAATTTATAAGTATGGCGGTATATATTTCATATTAGGAACAAGTTTCAACAAAAGACTTATTCATAAAAATATTAAATGTTAGAAGGATAAATAATTTGATAGGAGTCAAATTGCATATTATTGAAAAGAAAAATGTGCCAATCTTTGGGAATAAACAATAAAATAAATAACTATTAATTTATAAATTAATTCTTAAGCTAAGAAATAAAATAATTTAAGTTACAGTTCTAATTAATATATATAAATCTTTCATATATATATATAAATAAAGTATAAAGGCAATACTAAAAGCATATGTTCTTTATGAATTCTAATTTATATTAAAAAAAAAAAACTACACTTCATTGTTTCCAGATTATTGAGGCCGGCTGAATTGGGGAGTGCTTAAGAATACTTGGGAGTTTAATAACAATATCTTTAATGCTTCTTTCTTTAAAAAACCTAGTATTTTCTCGTGCGATGCAATTTAAAGTGTATGAATATTTAATTATTTATGGACATTAAAATTGTATGAATATTTATTTGACATGAATTATAAATAATAGTATTATTGTATTGTAATTATATTAGTAAATGATATAATAACTTAATAAATTGGTACCTACTGAAATTGTATTACCAAAAAAAATAAATAAAGAACACTACTTGATTTATATATATACTACACATACAAAAGCTACTTAAATAAATACACATTAAAATTTAAAAATAAACTTTTTGAATGCATTATTTGTTTTTCATTTCTTTAACTTGCTTTTTTCCATCATATAAGAGCGTTAAATAAAGGGCAGAATGCAACATCTTAGCACAAATCCACATTTACTCATCCCAAAGTGTTAAATCCAATGATGTCAACTTATGCCTAAATCTCATCATTGAGGCGATCTTATCAAAGTGTGCCTCGTAATATATATAAAACCCATAATTCAAAAAAGTAACACTCATGTGAACGAGGGTTTATACATGAACTCTATCAACATTATATGTAAAAAAATTATTCTTTGTTATGCACAAAAACTTTCCTTTGTTAAAAAATATAAAGCATTTTTTTTAAGCGGTAATTGTTTTAATGTATACTTGATGATAATTTTATACATAACGATGAAAATTTTATATGTAATTGATACTTAAATAGCAGGAGTTCATAGCATGAACCGATCTATACAAGTTTTTTCTAATTCAAAAGTAATTGCAAATACAATTATTATTCGGCCCATATACTTTTACCAAATAGTAATAAATATAAATGAATATATATACATAGCCATTTAATATATTTAATTTAATTTAAATAATTACACTGCAATGGAGTGGAGACATGTCATCTCTCACCTCCATCTTTCTTCTTAGAATGAAAACCCTCACAAACATACATATCCGTTTTCACTTTTCCTCAATCTCGGCAAAATTGCGGGTCTCCTCAATTCACAAATCATTTTTCTCCTTCAATCTATAAAAATGATCGCTCTTCTTTAAATTATGTCTTAATGTCTATATTTTAATGGGTCGTATCGATAATTTGTATATAGCATTATGGTTCATGTGTATCTTGGTGTGAATAGTATATACGCAATGTGGATCTAAAAGGTAATATTTTGGATCCATAACAACTCATCTTGTTGTAATATCAATATTATTTTGAAGATTTATTTTATATCTTTGTAGATATGAGTTCATACTTCGAGGCCAGGATCGGTGTATACTTGACATCGGAGAAGAATTACGAGCGGTAGAGTCTAGTATCTGTAAAATTCCTTGCAATATAACATCATTCTTCATTTTACAAAGGCTCGGGATTGTTAGGAAATTATTATTTCCTATATATGAATACATATTTTATCTGATTATATTAGCTATTTATAATTATAATTGAGGGCAATTGATTGATTAAATTATGGTGATATCATTGACTATTGAAATTGATATGAAATTATGAGTAGATACCAAGTGAACCCTAATTGAGTACTATATAAAGAACATCATGGTTATGGCCCCCAAGATACTAAATCGCATCTGGTTTTTCTACTCTCATGAGAGGAAAAGCGAAGGACTCATCTGGAGGAGATTTAGTTGAGGAAATAAAAACCACCCCCGTCGTCGCGTTGCATTGGTGAGGCTTTTCCTATACAAAATATTGCTATGGATCGGGCATTTCACTAAGAGTGGGTCTTACATTGCACCAAGTGCGCGATTCAAAGTGGTGCACTATACACCTAACCTAAATAATGAACCTAAATTACATATGAACCATTTAAATAAGATTGAACCATGAACCACTTGGGCAGAGTGAACCATGAAACACTTGGTAGGGTTTGGTCGGGTTGGGTATTTAAAAAAAAAAAAAAAACTCTAAAAAGTGAAATTAAAGTTAAAACAAAAAGCTGAAAAAAAAATTATAACACAAATTTAAATAAATTGGGTAGGATAGGAAGCGAGTCTGCTTGATTCTAAATCCATTGCTTTTTGGTGTATTTGAGACCTACCCTTTCCACTAAATCCACTAATCCTTGATGATTGAGCATGTTGTTGTCTAGAATTTCGCATATAGGATGTTTTTTTGTATTATATATATTCGGTAATTGTTTTTAATTCGATATCGGGACCTTCACTTATTGGTATTTTGCTGTAGACAAAAATTATTGTTAGTAAAATCCAAAATGATGATTGGGGAGAAATTATTTGGTTTTTACATTCGATGAGAGTGAGGTTTGATCTTGAATCTTTGTAGCATTGCATTGGTTCGGATAAACCCTTCAAAAAAAATATTAAAAATTTTGGAAGTTAAAGTTAAATAGGCGAGGAATATATTTGAAACTTATAAAAGGTTATTGCGGATGTTGTGCCTATAGATAAAATGTATAGCTAGGATGTCTTGATAAAAGTGAAAAATTGTGATTTTAGCATCTCGATTATCCACCAGCAAGCTCCTCCCCGATCATATTTTCAATCTTCCAACTTTCTTTGCTCCCTTTGCTAGTTAATTTACGATCGGTCTCTTGGAACCTTTACCACATTTTTCTAGCTTAAATAATTGTCTATTGTACTTCTTATATGTTGTATTATGTTTTTCTTTATACTATCTGCACCATGGCATACAAGCAAGTTCAATTGTTGATAATTATATAATGGTTTATACTTACCTCTTAATTTTTGCACCACTCATTTGTCCATCAATTTGAACTTGAAGATAGTTTTTGTTGAAGTTAAATAAGATGGTATTACTGTGATTGGTGATGTTGTTGCAAAAGCGCAAGAATAGTAAATCAATGGTAAGTTTGCTAAATCCTTAACACAAATTGGTATGTTCAATTCAAAATTGTGGGATTGTGATAAACGAAAAAATGGTGTGTAAAACATAGAAAAGGTAATGAAACACAAAGAGTTTTTGAATGAACTTGTTGTATCGTGAATATTCCATTGCAATGATCCTACACTTTGTTGGTTTCTCTTTTGTTTTACATTGTTCGGTGCATTTCCTTTAACTAACATGTAAAATATAGATGATTATGTGATTTTTATAATGAGTTTTATATCAAACAAAAAAAAACAATTTTATATAGAATATATGGTAGATTCATCTGGAATTATATTTTTTGTTATAGAACAAATTAAAGGCCGAGTTTGTACTTGTGTTTTTGAAGGTGCACTTGAAGATTGAAGTCATTCAAGATTGGTGATACATTATTGAAAATATAAATCTTTAATGTTATGTATAAAAAAATAGCATGAAAATAGATGGAATCTTCACCTATATGGAAGAAAAATTTATTTTGTTGATGATGGAAGCTATATATATATATTCTCGGTTGTAATGCTTCAAATTCAAATTCTGTGAAGTGAAGCTCATTGGGGTTTGAGCAACATTAATCATGAATTTGAAAGCATCTTTATTTGAAATCTGAAATTAATTTGTTGAAATTTCAAATTTAATAAATATGTCTTGGAAAAAGATGAATTGGAATGATAATGATTATTTTAAAGTATGTGAGTTTTCACGACGATCTAAGCTTGAATAGGAAAATATAATATATGTGACATAGAAAATTTGGTTCCTTTGTTGGCGAAAATCGGCGTGTGAAATGTCTGACATCTCCATGTGTCGAGTAATGTTCACACTACTTCTATTTTTATATATTTATAGATTTTTTTTTTTTTTTATATGGTGGGTGGATTACCACCAGTATTATATAACATTCTCCGCTGACTCTTGTAGTTGCTAAAAAACTCAATTGACGTGGTCCATGCATGCTTCTTTCTCGGTTTAAATCCATTCTCTGTTGCCACTGACCAAATGACATTTGTCACCCTATTGCTTTTAATATTTACTTGTAATGTACCGATTGTGAATACGGTGATTTTTAATTTTTTACATATTATGATATAAATTCTTATAAAAAATTTATTCATGTATCTTCTTAATAAAAAGGGTAGAAATTTATCATTTTTATGATTGTAGTTATATAGTTTGAAATTTATTGTTTAATCATTTCATGGAGTTATGAGTACATATAACATACATATTATTTAAATTTTAAGAGTTGCCCTGACGGTGTGAGCTTTGAAATTAAAAATGTGCTCCTCTCAATCATAGTATGGTGATACCCTTTTTTTAAAAAATGGCACCCATGATTTTTTAAATCTTGGCGACTTGCATCTCTAGACGCAGCAACATAAAACAAATGCATTATTTACGTAATCACTATTGTCTTTTAGGAGTCTTTCTTGATGCTGCTACAATCCCTTCCTTCCCCACCCCCAAAAAAAAACCTCATAAATATGAAATTGTGCCATCAATAGTGCTACTCCTTATTTCAAGTTTGGCGTCCATTTTTCAAGTATTGCCGTTTATAATTTTTTAAATATAATATATTATTATTATAATATGATTAATATTTACATGACAATAAAATATCAAATTCAAATGTTAGATGACCTAAACATATAATATGCTGATTCTGACGATCAATAAACATCTGTGCGATAGAATATATAAAGATATAACGCTTTAGAAATTAATCTTTCGATAAATTAATACTTTTCTAAAATAATATTTTTATAGGTCCCGACTTGGGCTAGCGTAAATTAATAATTTAGATAAATTAATAAGATAATAAAGACCTATATAATACAAGGTCCCATCAGCGTCGTAAATTAATAATCTCCGTAAAATTCTGAAGATAAGCTAAGACAAACTTAGTAAAATATAATTTCTAGTGTTGATAGTTTTTATTGAAATTCAAATCAAAATGTATCTCATCAAAACTTTTCTCACGGCACTTAAAAGCTATGGTGTGGCGTTAGTTATTTTGAAAAAAGAAATTATGAAGGATTTTTTTGCATTTGCTATTATTCTTTTTTTCGTAACGGCTCTAATAGTGCAAGTATCATCTTGAACATCATCCTCAATTGAATTTTCAATAATAGTATCAACAATTTCTCCTAAAACTTTGGATACTAACGTGAACATCCTTCATTTTTCACTGGATAATTCAATAGATGATTGACATTAAATAAGATGATTCGGGTTCCTAACATTTAATATTCATTAATATCTCTATATAATTGAATTTAAATTCATGAATTTTGATGTAATCAATTTAAATTAAATGAATATAGAATACCTCCTTAAATTAATAAATTATTAATTTATCAATTAATTAATACCTCTCTAAAAATTAATATTTTTTAAAAATTGTATTAATTTATAGAGGTTATCTTTGTATAAGGACAACTCTTTTGCATAAATGTAACACATTCATTCAATCAATCAATGTACGATTTGTTTTTGTTTATCTTTTGTAATAAAAAAAAAAGACAAATATAGGAGGACCGTCTGGGATGGTAATTTCGAAATTTAAAATTTCTTACTATATATGTAGAAAATTTTATATTTATGTTTTATATTACATAAAAATTTTATCATTTCTCCCCTTAAAATTAAATTACGGATCTGTTCGATTATATTATTTTATTTAGTTCATTAATTTGTGTATGTACTCTTTTTATTTAATTTATTACTTTATGCTTTATTAGCACTTGCATTTCACCCCTCAATCTTGTTCGACTGCAAACTTGCGTTAAAGCCCAATTTCGAAAGGAATAAAAAGAAATAAACTACATTCTACTTTGAAACTACTCTTATCAGTGTGTTACAAAAGAATAATACATGTATCCTTAATGAAAAATGATATACCACTCTAAGGAAAATCCACTCCATGAGAAAATGCATTATAAAATAAAATTACTACTTTTGACAAACTGTAAATTACAATTTTATATTTTCAATATCCATTAAAAAATATGCCTATCTATATTTTGGGTACATTGCAAAATATAGTTAACAAATACAGTACTTTTTCCTGCAACACATTATACTCATACATAATCAAAATTTGCATGAGATGACCTTGTACATATAAAAGAAATCCTAACTCAATTTAATTATATGAACTGTTAATTTTTGGGTTGGTATATGAATTTTTTTTTTTTATAAAAACCGAATTCACGATGAACTATATTTTTTATTAATATAATTATTATGTATAAAAGCAGATAAGTGCGTAACCCCCCTCGGCCCTCCCCCAGTTTACAAAATGGGTGTTTGGACTCTGTCTTTAAAAATTGTGTGAAACCCTTGTAGTTTTCATAAATATGGAATAGAAATCCCTTGTGATTTTTAATATGGCGTGAAACCACCCATTTTGTTGGGATGAAAAAAATGTATTCTGTACGCTCACTTTTTAGTTTTATTTTTCACTTTTTTAATTGAAAAATGACATAATTACCCTCCATTAACTATATTAAAAAGTAATTTTTGGTGTCAAGCCTTCATATTTTTTAAATCATAGTATGGTGATACCCTTTTACACCATATTTATAAAAAACCACTTTGAGGGGTTCACACATTTTTTTTCAAGTAAACCTGGAGGGTTTTGACCGATTTTTTCAAATCATGTAGGGGGTTTGTTTGACCGAAATTTACCATTATAAAACTATGACTATTATGCATAAAAAATTGTCAATGTTTAAATATTTTTAAAACAATGATAATTATTATGCATATGACAATAATTTATATGCATAATAATAATAGGGATTCATTTATAAACCTATATATATATAGAATATTACTCTAACATATGACTCAATCTTTTTTATTTCAACCCTTGACTCCAAATATTTAATGAACTCGAATATTTAAACTAGGCAAAAAAAGATATCATAAAATTAATAATTTAGACACAAATAAAATACATAACACAAAAGAAATACAATTTAACATAATAGTGTAGATCCAAGACAATTTAAATAAATAAACTACATCAATATGTTATAACAAAGCTACAATAAAGCCCACATGTAATGTTTAGACCGAAATAGCCCAATGATTTTTAATGTTTATAAAAAGCCCATAAATATTAGCCCATCTCTCTTCTGAAATATGAAAACATTAAACAGTAAAGCACACAGCAACTCATTTCCTTCTCTCTGCACATCTTTCATTGTCGACCATGGGTTGTCTTGGAATAACTGCAAAATGTGTGTTTTCTAGACAAACTTAATTGACTGAAATTAAACTATTTATTTTCCTTCATTCTCTGCCGAATCAGTACAATATTTTAGCATATTGTACAATTGTTTTAACTGAATTTTAGAATAAATAACAATCAAATAACAATTGTGCATGCTTTATTTGTGGGGTTTGATAGTGACAACTGAAAATGAATCAAAAGAATGTGTTTAATACATAACTTTCCTCCTAATTTTCTCACACCTATTCACTAATTTTTTTTTGAGTTAAATTCTTTGTATGCCAAAAGGTGAAGAAAACACAACAGAAGAACAAATTTGTAACTTGTGGACATTCCGTTAAATTCTTTGTATGCCAAGGTGAAGAAAAACACAATAGAGGAACAAATTAATTTTATAACTTCTGGACATTGAAAAACACCTATCCGTTGTGGCCACCTTTTCTTCAGTGCTGCGACCCAACAATGGCCAGCAAAAACAGTTACCTTCTCTCGCATTGATGATCACAAGTTCACAACTATTATTTATGTATGGAATTTCAGCCAAGTATTGCCAATCAACGCCACGCGCCCAACCTTGGACAGGAAAAATTTTTGCTGCACACGCACCTTATTGCTTTTAATATAGTATAGATATAGATTTTAATTTTAATTTTTTGTTTTTGTTTTTGTTTTACATTTACATTTGTAAAATTTTAGTCTTTTTTTATTTCATTTTTTCTTTTTTTAACTTTTTTTTAATTAGTACATTAGTATTTTAATAATTTCTTGTTATTTTTTAAATAATTATAATACTATTCTAAGCATATTGTAAGCAAATTAAAATTGCACTCAATTAGCGACCCATGGATATTACGTGTTAATTAAATTTATTATTGGGAATATAAATAAAAGCAAATTCTAAAATACATTAATTAATGGTGTCATCGACCCATTAAATTAATTAGGTATAATTCAAGTTATATTGCCTAATAAATTATATTGGACCTCAAAAATCAAAAATAAATGAAGTTTGGCCTCAAAAATTCCGAATAAATGAAGTTGACCTCAAAAGTCAGATAAATCGAATTGGCGCCGAAAGTCCGATAAAACAAGTTGGGCCTCTAAAAAGTCTAATAAATGAAGTTGTGCCGAAAGTCGATAAATGAAGTTGAACATAAAAAGTCGATGTCATCGAGTTAATTGCAAAAGTCCCGTTAAATCGAGTTAGGCCTATACGAAAGTCAATGAAACAAATCAAGTTTAGCCCAAATCACCTGAAGCCCGTGAGGATATTTCTAGAAAGTTCTAGAATCTTGGCCAGCTTGTCCAAAGCACATTAAACTTCAAGGCAAAACCACTATTCTACTTTTATAAATAGAGGTATTCTCGTTCAACTTTTCTGAGATACACGAGAGACATCAAGACAACAACAACAATAGAAGATTCAAGACTTGATTCTCTACGAAGGTTTGAAGGCGTTCTTCATCGACTGGCGTTACAAATTGCAAGTCGTTCGGAAATAGCATCCGTCGGAGATCAAGCTACTAAGCCGCCCGATCGGGCGTTTCTCCTCAAATCTTCTTGAAGATTCACAAGCATTCTTGTGCGTATTTTCGGAAATGACATCGGGCCGGAGATCAATTTCTTTAAGCCCTTGATCAAGCGTTTCTCTTCTCGAAGATTCAAAGATCTTCTCCACGGACCCTCGAAGATTAAAAAGGCGTTCTTCGTCAAATTCTAAGGCGTTAGTCCGGAAAGTTTCCAAAAATCATGAGTGGATCCAGAACAAGGCGTTAAGTCCTTGGATCGATATATTTCAAATCAATTACTTGACTCTCGAACAAAGATTAATTAGGCGAGGATCACTCCGAAAAGATCATCATTAAAGGCAAATTAGAATTGAACCATGATATTCGGCTTCAAAGAGGAACAAATTAGAGATTGAACCCTTAATATTCGACTTCAAATTCAAAAGAAATTAAGTTATAATTTCATTTCCGTATTTTTGTATTTTAATTCCGCGATTTGTATTTACATTTTAACTTTCAATTAATTACATCTTAATAGTATCGAGCACACTCTTTCATTGAGGCAGTATCCCGCGGTGAGAAGACATAATGTGAAAATGGCTTTTAACATTTTAAAAAGGGTAAGTGTTAATTTTTTGTTGAATTGTACAACTTAATACAATTTTTATCATATAAATTATTATAGATTTACTATTAATAGAAAGTGGACAAATTTATTGCTAACAAAGTGATAAATAAATAGAAATGTATTTCGGATAAAATGAGACAATTAATAAAAAATGAAAAAATTATATTTTATTTATTGATTAAAAAATTCTAATAAATAGTTAACTTTTCATGTAATTAAAAAAAAATGATATCAAAAATCTTATTGAAAATTTTTTATTGCTACCATTTCACAATTTTATGATACAAAATTTTATAGATATTACATTTATTATTTTTACTTGACCTATATATTAAAAATAATATTGAATTGTTAAAAATATAAAAAAAAAAAAATAATTAAAATACAATTAAAAAAAACATAAAAATTAACATAAAATAAATATAAAAAAAAAAAAGTGGTGGGGCCCACAGGGGTTACTATTTGACCCCAAGCATAATGAAAATCTCCTCTTTTTCCATCTTTGCTTTTACTTTTTTCGTTCAACATATAATGCTTGTACTTTGTAAAATAGGCGATCATTAGCCCAAAAATAGGTTAGATTGTGCTAGGCTTAATTTTTTATGGCCCAAAAAAATTAGGCCAATTTTTCTTAGACTATCTTTGCGAGGTTGATTGAGCTTAGATTGGATTTAGCGGGGTTTTCTTCTTATGTTTTTTAAAATATTACAAAATTGATTAGAAGCAGTCGAATAATATTTCTAGCATTAACTCAAGATTCCCTTTCTTTCTCTTTTTTTTTTGGTCTTATGACATTCTCGATTAGTCTTTACACCCAAAAATATCAAACCATAAGAGACCACTAATATTTACATTAATTAATATATACATTTTGAAGTGATATTTATCTATTATCATTATTTAATAACGAGGAGGATAATAAAATTGATAGAAATTCTTGGTATGTCTTTGTTGTCTTTTAAAATTGTTATTTGAACTTATTTTAGATATTGACATCACTACATTTTTATTTTATGATAGTGAAGATTTTGGTTGATAATTATAATGAATTTTAGAGTAGTTTCACTGGAAGCATATTTGTTTATGAGATGTTAACAATAGATCTTCATGTTAAAAGATATCATGTTTTTTGTTTGTTGGATTAAATCTATTTTGATGCAATATGATGTCTTTTCGATTTTACATAAAAATAAGAAGAACCATATTTTTTTTTGAAAATTATATAATTAACATTTAAAAATATTATAAAAAATATCATTTTTGTACGTTGGCCGCTTTAGGGTTGAAATTTGAAGCTTTGAATGGGTAAACTCGGCTAAGAATCGAGCTTTACTGACCCCGAAAACTTCGAGTTGGCACGGTGGGCGTCTTAGCTTGCATTTCGATCGTTTTGCCGTCTCTAGTTGTTTTGTTTTTAATTGTTACAACATTGGTGGCAATTAATGAAACTCCAAAATGACATAATCATGGGTCGACTACTTTTTCCATTTGGGCGCCAAATGGGCTGCAACTTTCTATTTTGTTGAGCTATCTCCTTCATTTTTGAATTGAAATTTGAGTGAGCATTTTTGACCCCCACGTCAATTTTGTATCGTTCATAATTTGAGCTCTTTAACTTTATTTGATCAGATTCTTTTTTTTTAGTTGGACCCTCTTTTGATGCACTTCTAATGGTTCGACCCTCTTCTCGATATCTCTTTCTAGATCGAGAACAATTTTGCATTAATATTTGCTAGATTTTACTCGATTATACACACCCCATCATATTCTCAAATAAACATGATTAATAACATTTTCATTGCAAATGAGATCAAAATCACATCAAATATGACACAAACAATGACCATAAAACAAAAATTATCACCCTGCTTAATAATAATAATAATAATAATAAATGTCGGTGTTTAGATTTGTCTGTAAATTACTTAAAACCAGCGAGAGCCTGCGTAATTCCCAATTTATAATGGGACATGACGTGGTGGTGAAAAACGACATTGTTTTAGGTGATTTCCAACAATATAAGATGAAAATTGAGCAATTCTAGTAGTTATGGAACTAAATCATTTAAAAAATAGTTATGGGATGAAAATTGAGTAGTTATGGGACTAAAGCATTCCAAATTGAGCAATTCCTGTAGTTATGAGATTAAATCATTCAAAAAAATAGTTACGAGACTAAAACTGAGCAGTTTTAGTATTTATGGAACTAAATTGTTCCAAAAAAAAAAACAATGAGACTAAATAAAAAAAGGTACAAAGTTATGAGACCATTTATGATTTAATCCAGCAAAAAATACATTAAATGATTTAATAATGATAAATTTTATATATGAAATATTTTCACGGATGTAAGAGATAGTGAAATATATATTCATAAATCAGAATGAGAAAGCGCATGTCTGATTTAAAAAATTTGTAAATCTGTCTTTTGGTTGAATCGGTCAAAGTGATATTTAAAAATTAAGCTTAAAAGAAGCGAAACTTCGCTCGAGATTTGTGTTACTATAAGGGAAAATGTGTTCTTTGAGTGCATGGTGTGTTACTATAAAGAAGAATCAGTGAAAAACGTGACCGCGTGTCGGGAAGAGAAGCGCATAAACAAAGTGAGAAAAATTTGTGGATCGTATGTTTTGTTGATGTTGCCGCCGATGTTACAACATTGTTTACAACATCGATGTTCGATCCTTCTTCTTAACCACTAACAACTTATGTTCAATGTTGTCTTCTTTGATGTTGTTGTTTGCAAGTGACGATCTGGGTTATGCGAGATTAGGAAGGTTCTTAAGCTTCAGAATCGAGTAGAATGGACTAGATATCTGTTATTTTTCGGAGATCAAAAAGACCCACCCTAAGTGGCGATTCAAAAGATCGTGGAAGAATGGATTGAAAGTTTCTAGATCTTGAGGAGGCTACAGTAAAGGCGTACGAAATACATAAATAGAAATAATGGTGTTCAGCGTCAATTGCCAAATATCACCAAATATAGCTATATCGTGTGCCGTCTTTAAGCAACAACCAGAGCATCAATTTGTAGAGTCGTGAGTGCGTCAGTGATAGGGTCATTGTTGGATTTTTGTTTTACCCATTAAGTGTAATTGTAGGGTTCTGATATCTCGAGTTGGTGTTAGATTTGTTCTTAGAATATATCATTTGGTAGTGTAGAAATACACTGGCTTTTAGATCATATGCTTGATCTTGTTTCAAGAGGGTCGATTTGTGAACCTCTTTGTACTCGATATTATTTTTAATAAATAGTGATTTT
The DNA here is from genome assembly GCA_037126765.1 of Stenogyne calaminthoides. Classification (NCBI taxonomy): domain Eukaryota; kingdom Viridiplantae; phylum Streptophyta; class Magnoliopsida; order Lamiales; family Lamiaceae; genus Stenogyne; species Stenogyne calaminthoides. The sequence continues at coordinate 9,633,032 of JBBCBC010000033.1, forward strand.
GGCCATAGGGCTACAATCTACATTGATATAGATTGTGTAAAGTCTTCAATAAAATTCGTGTGTTGTGTTTACGGGTCTTCCGTTTGTTTTACATCTTTTGAATATTACTTTTAGTGTCACAACACGTGGGTGTAACATTACCGAGATTTTACTAAACACAACACCTTTATCCACACTTTCGGTTGGCACAGGCCGAAACTTGATTTTCTAAGTTAGATCGCGTGTCAAGTGTGTTGTTTTTGTTATGGCAATGGAATATCCACTTACTCCACAAAGTTTGAGACCACCGATTCTTGATGGTCTAAACTATGTATTAAACAAAGATGAGAATATACATCAAGTCAATTGATGAGCGTCTTGGAAAGTATACTTTCGGGATGGACCTGCCTCCTAAGAATCTTTGCCGGATGAAGAAGGAGAGATTCTGATCAACCTTGGTGGATTGGACTAATGATGAAATCTGTTGCTGGCTAGAATTCTAAATCTTTAAATGATAATAACATTAGTTGATATGACCGTGTTCAAGATCATATCAACATGTGTTTACGCAAAAGAAGCAGGATATATTGCGAGAAACCAATGATGAAGGTTAGGATAGTGTTAGGAAGTGTTAGTGTTAGTGTCTAGAAGACGATCGCTGTAAGGACATAATACTCGGATAATATTGATATTGGTTTTAATATTATTATTTGTTTAATATTAAATGTATGGCGTTACACTCATTAGAATATTATGTTTTGATTGTTTTGCATTTATTCTTATATGTGTTCCTTGAGTCCTTCTTTGTCATTGGTGGTGAGAACTTCGAGATGATGCTTAAGCATGATTCTTAAATAGCCCCCAATCGAGGATCATCGAAAGGGATATTGATGATGTAGTGGAATTGGTGTCGATCTGCATCATACTCTTAGATAGTGTAGTAGATCGTGGCTTATTCACAGAGATCTTAGGTATCTCATGATGGATCATCAAATACCTTAGAGTATTGGTATACCCGTCCAGGCCAGATTCGATGTAGTTCCCTATATGTAATATGCAGGTGTCTCGGTTAGTGGGAAGCGATGCGATACTCCTTTGACTTGTCGTCAATCATACGGCATGTATGGAGTGATGAACTTGACCATGACGATGCTTGCACCCTTCCGTGGGTAGATGCGAACTGGATTGGGTTAAATCGCGAATGCGTGTGCGTGGTAGTTGAGCCCGAAAAGGATTCATTCTCAAAGTGGATTTAGAGAATACTAAATCTACCGTCATAATTGGATCGAAGTCATTGGCCCGATGCGTCAACTTAGACTTTGTGACTAAGTGTGATAATAATGATCAATTAGTGATTTGAGATAAATTGATTAAGTTATTTGAATAGACACTTCATCATGTTGAGACTGTCAGTATTCGTGAATGAAAGGAAGAAATCGCCAATTGCCGCGTTTGATTCTACGGTAGTTGCATGTTTCTGTAGCATACCTCGTATATTGAGAATATCGATTTATTGACTAGGGTTGATTAAGACCAGATTAGTTTGTTAATCCTTTCGATATATGAGGGCTTATGGAAATCGCCTGACAAGTAGTTCCCTTTTATGGATTATAGTTGGTTGATTAAATGTTAAATTGGATTTAATATTTAATTTATGGAAAAAATTAATAATATATTAATTTGGAATTAGTATTATTAATATTTAATATTTAATTAAATTGGATTTAATTAAATAAGAATTCCCAATAATTATATTTGGAATATAATTGTAGGATTTAATGCATATGGAAAAAAAAATAGAAATTTTCATATAAGGCATTTAATCAGTAGAGATTATATTTGGAATTAAATTAAAAGAAATTAATTTAATTGAGATTAGGAGATTTTATTTCCCTAATTGGGCTAGCTTAGGGTTTAAAAATTGGGCTTCTATATATCCTCTGAAATTCACAAACAACGTTCCTTCATATTTTCTCCATAAGATTTAGAGTGTAGATTTTCTTAGCAAATTTGTCTCGGGATTATATTTGCAAACGTGCAAGATCTATGTCGGGAGATTCGTGGATCTTGTAGTAAATCTGCGCTCAACCCTCTGTAAGATTTCTCATTGCAGTTAATATGTCTGTATACAATTAATTATTCGTTGTTGGTGAACTATTATTTCCATTGCCCTTGTGATTCGTGTTTCGTCTTCTATATTGACGAACGGTGGTATCGAGCTTGAGGCTCTTGTTTTAGTGCATAAAATCTGATTTTAAATTTTTTTTAATAATGATTGGGGCGCGGTTTTTCTAATTAAAACCCACGCCCCTTGTTTTGTTTTGTTTTAGTCTGTTTAGCTCGTCCCTTCGTCTTCGCGAGAACCCAAAATTAGGGTTTTCTCCCCAATTTCATGCCGGGCTGCGCCTCGTTTTTGACCTCTGGCGGCTTGGATTTCGCCAAGAGGCAGTTCTAGGCACAGCGCCTCGTGACTATGAGCACGCCAGCTACCCTAACGGCCTATCTAGTGGAGGCTTTGATCGTTCCGTACGGTGATTCATAGCGAATCATGGCGATCTTACCGTTCGGCGTTGGTCATGAGCGTACTCCTTGGCAGCGGCGTGCCCATCTCTTGGCGTTTCAAGGCAGCGTCACGGACTCTGGAAGAAGTTAGTGGCGTCTGTTGCATTTCGTCGTCGCTGCTTGTGTTTCGTCGTCTGGTTTTTGAACCGGTCGACCGACGAAGAGTCTTGACTTTCGCGCTTACCCTTCCGCCTAAATCCGCGCCGATGACGAATTCGCCCCGCCTGGGCGTGGTGTTGGAAGACAGCGTTGGACCCAACTGGCGAACCATATCGCGTCATCTCGTTCGATTCTGTTGCGTCTTCGTTGGGGTTTTTGATTGTTTTGGTTTCTTGTTTAGATTGAGCGGATGAAATTAATTTGATTAATTGTGATGCGATTTTGATTTGAAATTGGGTTAATTTGGTGTTTGGACTTGAATTGGATTCGATTTGGTTGGGTGATGATGTAGGAGGTGTTTGCAAACTCGATTTGAGACATGCCCTGAAATTTAGTGCAAATTTTAGAAATTTTTGAGCCCTGAATTAAAATAAATGGCCCGAATTTTTGGAATTTTATTGGATATAATTAAGAGATTAAAAGTCGGTTGGACCAAGGCGATTAATTGGATTAATCAATTTAATAATCTTAAAATGGATCTTTAATTAAAATTAAATTATTTTTCAAAGATTTATAAAAAACCCATTAACTTGTTTAATCGTTTTTAAATTAGTTAACGTTTAAGTCGCCGTTGTAAATGTTTGGGTGGCGGCTTAAAATAAATGTCGGGCGGTGTTAAATGCTTGGGTAAATGGCCCAAATATTTGTGAGTCATTATACATCATGTTTGGGTAAGCGGCTTTAGTAATTGCTCAAATATGACTTAGACTTCATGGATCTCGATTAAGCGATTAATATCACATCTTTTAAAGCGTTCCTCATTTCAAAATGGTTTTCACCATTAACTTGATAAGATGTCTTCCATCGAAATTAAAATAAAGGAAATTTCGTTCAATGGGTACTTAAGACCCGTCTTTGCTCGGGATCTACATATCTCGCAGGTTTTTATAGGGACATGAAAATGCAGCTTGATGGTTGTAAACCAACTTAACTTTGTTTGTTGGCCCTCGCTGGTGACAAGGGTAAGCATCCTTGATCGAACTAGGTTTGACAATTTAGGAGTTGCAATCTGTGATTGGTTTGGAGACCTTGCAGTTATGCTATCGTAATGATGTCGCCCCTCATTTGATTATGATGGTATGTCATGGATCTAGGTCCATTATGATTTATATTAGATATAAATTCATACTTTTAGATAAGTAGATTAAGTATGTGAAAAATAATGGAACAAAATAAATTGAAAAGCCATATTTATTTTGAATCTGAATGAATATTGATTATAGGAATTATGTGTTTTAATTCCCATTTTATTCTATTTCTCTAGGATTGTTGAAAATGAATAACTTGTCATTGAAAGTGTTTTTGGAAACAAAACAAGTTGGGTAGGCGAAACTTTCTCGTAGAAATGTTAGATTTGGTGCTCGGGGAAGAAAGAAGATAGTCGTGTTGGACACACCAATCCTTGCTACCCGACATTTAGTCTTGAAAATTTGAGGCGTTAAACAGCTTTTGCCCAAAAAGCATCAGAGGATCTTCAGGGCTCGATGTGTTATCTTTTCGGAATGACTCATTTGCAAAAGCGACATGAAGATATCTTAGCCCGAGATGATTAAGCATCTCAAAGATCTCTTGGTCTGAATCTCGTTATGAGATTTATGAAATGATGAGATCTGTTTTGAATCTTGGGTGTCAAGGGAGGGAAGGTTTCTCCTCATGTATTGAAAGATGATGGGGTTAATAAAAGCAGTCGTCTGGGCATTGAGCTCAGAACCCAGCGTTCTTTGTTTGCTGCCATTCTTGATCGACTTTGGATTCATATTAGGGTTTCGTAATGTAAACTTTAATATGAATAAAAGACGAATCGACCGTGCATGCCGACTTCATAAAGACTTTTGAGGTCTTCATTTGCTAAAGAAAGTACATTTTCATGGTGAGTGCCTACCTTTCATACGGTCAAAAGGAAGCGAAGCCGGGGGAACAAAGCGTAAGCCTAGCTTCCTAAGCCAAAAGGTGGAATTCAAAAGGATGAATTGGACTAAGATGTATCATCCTTTGTGTCGAAGGGGCATTGGAAAGAAGAATTTGTAAGGATTAACGGTGAAAAAGGAACGCAAAGGTGTCTCGGCTGGAAACAGTATATTTGTTATTGAGATAAACATGTCACAAATGATACTAAGCTACTTTGGGTATTGGATGTCGGTTTGTGGCTCACACATTTACTAATGTGCGGGGTTTCAAACATACCGGGCGGTTAAGTAGGGTGAAGTCGCCTGGCGTTGGGAATGGAGCGAAGTTCTTCTTTGAACGTGTTGGTGTTTATGTTTAGACTTATCTTACGGTTTTGAGCTTGAACTAAATAATTGTTATTTTGTTCCTTCTATTACCAATTGCATTATTTCTATTAGATGTTGAATATTGAAGGTTTTTCCTTCCATTTTGCAAATAATAATTGTTATTTTTAAGCAATGGTGATGTGTATGGAAATGCTTTCGTTTTCCCAATAAGTTTATATTTGTTTGCATTGTGGACATAACATTCTTAATATCTGAGGAACAAATGACTCAAACTTAGTAATCATGAAAATGACTTTACTTGTGGCATTATGAAGCGGTCATGCAAATGAAGAATAGGATACAAGGTTAAGAAAGTTAGACTACTTAACCAATTCGACTTTGGTCTTATGGTAATTAGAATCTGTCTCGAAGCCGAAGATGATCAACAAACCCTTTTAAGGGAGGGGTTAGGCCAAAGAGTTTCTAGAAATTTGATCACGATTGGCGTTTTGGACGCCCTCTAGCTAGGGTCCGGTTCGGCTACTTCTTTACTTTTCTTGTGATTTCTCTTAGATTAGATCTGGCATTCCCCGTGAAACCCAATCACGAATCGTTTAGAAATTCAAGGTATAAAAAGATGAAGTAGAAAATATCTTGGTAAAGTATTAAGACTCTTCGATCGGTCGAGGAGGGAATATCTTAGCCATGAATTCATTGATTATGCGAAGTTGCATGGAATCGATCGCGATATGGACTCTTAGGGGTACACCCCGAATGAATGGAGTGTCAAGGAGGGAAAGCAAGACCTGTTAGACATGGTAAGGTCCATGATGAGTTTCTCCTCCTTGAGCATTTCTTATGGGGATCGCGCACTCCAACCTCGATCTACATTAAGAATATGATTCCATCAATCGATTGAGCATCATACATCTGAGCTATGGCATGGCCGAAAGCAAATTTCTCTCGCGTTAGAACGTAGAGTTGCTTGCGTTTGTGAAGAAAATGCTCATTTGATAAGTTGGAAGCAAAAAAAGATGAAAAGGTTATTTTGTGGGATATCTGAGAAACTAGAGGATATTATTTCCTATCTACCTCGAAGCAACGGTGATTGTTTTCAAGGCGGACTAAATTCTTGAAGAAGACTACGTCTTCAAGGAACAAAACCAAATAAGCGATAGAACGAAGAAATTCAAGAACCACAACTTAACAAGGAGGCCGATGTCTTAAAGGAAACATGATGACAAAGAATGGGTGGGAGGCGTTCAACGACTCACATGGTGAAGTTTATCCTTAAGTGATCTCTTTTGACCCGATGGGAAGCGTAATTGGAATGCATTGCGGCAGCGAACTCCAAAGTAAGTTTGAATAGAGAACAACATAGATTCAAACTCTGCATGAGGCATTGAAGTGCTTGGAGTATGGAAGTGTGTTCTTCAGAGGCCTCCCGTTCGACAATGAAATGTGCCGCGCCCGTAAAATTTTCCACGTCGAGAATGTGCGGTAAAACAACCACAACTCAAGTAAAGTCCGTTAGAGTTCATAATCCTGTGAATATTATGCCCCGCCATTATGGAAACATGATGATGTGGAGATCCCGAGATAAGGCGAACTACAGAACTTACATTGAGCTGACATTAGATGTTATTTCGAAAATTAACGTAAAGCCATGAAATCCGAGATGGACTCAATGTGTGCGTCATGTTGGGATTATCTTTGGAAAGTATCTTTTTACTTTGTATAATCAAAAAGCTGAATTTCGAACTTATTCTTGAAATAAATTGTTTTATCGCGATCTTTTAAATATTATCGAATGTTACGTATATTTCTTTGAATAAGCTTCTTTCGATAATTCCGTGCGTGTTACATTGTAGTTAATTTGGTGATACCGGATCCCGAAGATTAAATTGCAGGTCCGCATATATGTTAAAAATCGCCATTCACGACCTAGATGAAATGAACAACCCGTCATTGAAAGGTTGAAGATGTAAAACTCGGTTAAACTTGTCTTGACCGAAGATTACCTTTAGTACATGGTGATGCCTTTGAATAGGACCTCTGGGAGGACAAATTCTTGAAGCCCTGAGCAAGGAAGAATTAGACCTCAGTGGTTCGTTATTTCTTAATCTTTGCTCGCAAAATGGGATCCCGTGTGATCGGTATTCTTTGACTTATCATGGGTAGAGAATCAGCGAGATTTAATACTTTTATCTTGGTTAATATTATTGGTCACATGTGATTCTAAGATTTAATCACGGAGAATGTCATTAATGCGAAATGACACTTTTTGATTTATTTCAGGAGTTTCATAAGCTTTATCATACCAAATCTTTGCAAGTGGAATTAGTTTTCGGTATGGATAATAATGTTGAACGTTCCTTGACCCAAGGACAAAAGATATTATTTAACGGAAAGCTATTGATGGCGAATTGAAATTAATCTTAAACCACGGAAATAATAGCAAGGAGCCATATTGGTATGTAATATGGGTTTAGGATGGATAGTCGATATTAATTATGTAGTGGGATTAATTAATATTTATAAGAACTGAATAATATTGTGAACGATATTGATAATTCAAGATCCATTGGAAGGAATCGATCTTAATTCTCCTAAAGGCCCTAAAGTAGCCCAACATATAGTCCAATAAGCTGAAAAAAGTGTTTAAAATAAAAATAAATATTATTCTTTTTTTTCTAATTATTTTCGAAATTTATAGATAAAGGGGAGAAAAGATTTTCTTTGAATTTTGTTATGGAATGAAGATATGTATTCTTGGAATACAAGATTATCTCGTTAAATTCGAAAGAAATCTCAAAACTTCAGTTATTATAAGGAAAATTTTGAATTTTTGAAATAAAAAAGGCAAGAAAAGATTTTTTTGATTTTCTTTGAAAATATATTATGGAAGATATGTATTTCTTAAAAATACAAGAATATCTCATAAATTCAAGAAGATAAAAGTCTTGAATTCTTACTATTATTTTTGAAAATATCCCATGTAGTAGGTATGATTTTTGTGGAATATTATAATTATGGGGAAAAGAATATAGGAGATATATTGAATTTCTGGAGATTGAAAAAAATTTCCCCGCGTTGTTTTTTTATACAATTTTCGACCCACTTTTATCTTTCTATAAATAGGGATGACTCTTTCCGTTCTAATCTGGTCAATATTTGGAAAAATTAGTACGTCATGAAAGGTGGTGCAGCGTAATTTATTTTATTTTTGTTAGTGTTCACGCAGTGTCTGTACGGATAGTGAATAAGTTAAGGAATACTTGGAAAGTTCTTTTGGTTAGTCTGTCGGCCATGCTCTTTGTATCGTCAAAGATGCGTTAGCGTAAACTTCGTAGGAATTAAAACGTCGTAGGATTTACGTGAATTAATTATATCGTGATATGTTGTTGGATTATTATTGATTAATATAGGATTAATTCATCTTTGTGTAGTATAAAATTAGAATTTGTATTTAAATGTTACTTACTAAATAGATCTGTCGCAGAGCTTATTCCCCAATAGTAGAAATGCAGGGCCCACTAGGAGTTTTGAGACTCTGAATTTTCAAGTACAATTTAATTCGGTGGCAGTCATTTGAAATTGGATAGTAAATTCTTTGATCTGTTTCGCAGTATCGATTATCATTAAATTTAATGTGTTTATTTATCGTCGTATAAATTGTGGTTTTAGTAAATTCAGTTGATTAGGTTTTATAAGTGAAAATCATGATGGAATTAGGATTTGTTTGATTGGATCGATATAATAGGTAATTAGATCTAGGTTTATTTATTTTTGTAAATATAAATTATATGGGATCGAAAATGAAAACCGAGCGAAGAATTAAGGAATAAAATCCGGAAGCCGTGGCGCGTGCGTCGCCCTTGGCTCCTGCGAGGAAACCTGCTTGAGCAGGCGTGAAATGGCTGAGGTGGCATGTGCCGAGATCGAGCCCGCGCATCGTGAGCCTTAGCCTTGGCAACACCGTCTTGTGAGCCAGCTTGAGCCAGGCGGATCTTGTAGCTGTAGCCTTGTGAACGTGGTCCAGCTCATGGCCAGTAGTGTTGTGGCCTTGGCCTCTCTTGTGTGAGATCGTGCATCACTTTTAGAAATGGGGACATCAGAAGCGTCTTGAAATTGCTTGTGGTATCTTTATTTCAAAGTCAGAGCTTAGCGATGTATTGGGATGTGGCGTACATCCAGTAACAATGGCGTCAGCATTTGAGGCCGAATGGTACCGAAGACGATCGAGTGGGAGAAATTGACGGTGTTTCTTAGTCGAAGCGAAAAAATCAAACCGCGTAATAAATTGGATAATTTGTGCCCAATATGTTTATTTTTACTGGCAGCGATTTATTATTGTCTTTATCTTTATCTTTATTTAATTTGTTTAAATGTGTTTGGCGAGAGTTACTTGATGAAAAATCTCACATTCAAAATTACTA